>CM022298.1:115115685-115715685 GCA_011799875.1 Thinopyrum elongatum | reverse complement strand
CGCGTCCTACTTCAAAGGGTTTTACCTATTATCCTTAGAGGATTGCGCCACCCTGACTTATACAGAGCAGTTGCAGAGTTGGGACAATTCTTCAGGGAACTCTGCAGTAGAAATATCAGGATAGATGCTTTGGAGCGTCTTAGAGACAAGATACCAACTATCCTATGCAACCTTGAGAAGATATATCCTCAAGCCTTCTTTGATGTGATGGTGCATTTGGCTGTTCATCTACCTGATGAGGCACTACTTAGAGGTCCAGTACAGTATGGCTGGATGTACCCTATTGAAAGGCGGCTAGGCACTTTCAAGGGCTATGTTAGGAACAGAGCTAGACCCGAGGGTTCCATTGCAGAGGCCTACATTGCTATAAAAGCATCGACATTCTACTCAAAATACATTGAAACAGCTGATCAGCTTAGCAAAGAGGTGGGTGAAGACAATCCCGGGCCCAATGTTTTCGATTGTTCTATTCGAGTTACAGGGAAGAGTCGACAAGACGACAAACCTAAAGATTTGGACAAAATGGTTTGGTATGTGTTGAATAATTGTCCTAACATTCTACCTTATATCGAGTAAGTGCTAAGTATTGCAGCTTATACATCGTAATCTACTAAACTTGCAGCACATTCTTATATATTTAGATGTTTGACGCGATCACTATGTTGTGCAGCATCTACAAAAAGGAGTTACTGCCGCAAAATCCAAGAAACAATGACAAATTGGTTATGGCAGGATTTGCGAAATGGTTCAAGAGCCATGTAAGCTTTGGAATTGCACTGTCAGTTTTTTTAATATATTGAGTACATAAGATGATTAGCTTGTCTATTTTCTAACCATAGGTTAAAAAGATCCGGGAGGATGGGCAGGCAGTTAATGATGCCCTTTACGCACTAGCAATGGGTCCTGATACTCGGGTAAGACATTATGAATCTTGCATTGTTGGAGATGTGCGCTACAACACCCTTGCATGCGACGAAGGCAGGAAGACACAAAACAGTGCCATCCTGAGCACGGATAAGTATGGTGAAGAGACAACTGAAATGTATGCTAACATAACAAACATTGTTCAGTTGCAGTATATCTCCAGTTTCGAGGTTCATCGGTGTGTGGTTCTGTTGTGCTGTCGTTGGTATAACCTGTTTTCCAGGATCGCAAAACCCAGAGCTGATGATTATTTCAAATCCATCAATGTCAAGGCGGCGTACCAGACCTACGAGCCTTTTATTTTGGCAAATCAAGCAACACAGATATTTTTCTTGGAAGACACATTTGCACGTAGCGATGACTGGAGAGTATTGCAAAGGTTTGAGCAGAGGAATTCGTTTAATGAAGTTTCACAACAAGATGATGCTTACACTGCTCCTGATGTAGAAGATTCCACAGATGTTCCTAATATATTTGAGAACCATCATGTCAATGACGCTGGTAAAAAGATTGCCTGTCGGGCTGTAGACATACGAGAGTTGATCAATAAGACGCCAACGTTCGAGGACATTGAGGATGAAGAAGAAGATGACACTGGGGGGAATTACAATTCAGACTGATACACATGGCGAAGATGTTGACGCTGCTGCTGCGGATGATGATTAGATTGCTTTTGTCGTATTTGCCTGTCAGAAGACCTTTTTTTATCTACTATGTGAAATTGTGTTTGCTATGACAACTGAAACCTGATGAACTTGTTGTTTAGTATTTTGCTGTGAGAATATCACTTATTATGTATGTTGATTTGTGTTTGGTGATTGTATGACGACTAAAACATGATGACATTGTTGTTTAGTTGTACTCATATTTGGCAGTGAAACTTGTATTTGATGACATAGTTTGCTGTTGGACTGCAATTTGCTCGACGTCTTCGAATGGGAACAAAGCTGACCCGACAGGGCCTCTGCTAATTTATTTATTTATTAGCAAAAGGGCCTCTGCTATTTATTTATGAGCAAAAGGGGATACCCCCCGATTTTTGTTAATAGAAATCATTAGATGTTCACAACACTACGCCCAGCCTGCTAAACAGGTTTCATTCATTACTAGTTTCAGCAAAGTGCTCATGTCATAGCCACTGAATACATCACGAGTGCTACATACACTGCAAATAAAGAGACAATCATCCTACAGAGCACATCGATTTTGCCCATTATCTTCACAAGCTCTTTCATCTCCTCCTTGCTGTCAAGGCCGTTCAGCAGCTATTGCTTGGCCATGATCAGAGGAACTGCATCTTTAACCTTCTGCTCTGCATCTTCCTCTTCTGTCGTTCCTTCAGTTACTTGTCCAACACCCCAACCTGCTGGTATTGGGATTACTCGGCTAACCAAATAATCAGCGTAGTTGCATTCCCCCACATCAGCAACTTCTCAGAAATACAAATCACACGAATCTTCCCTTTTCTGCACGAATCAAATTGGAAGATCATCAACCAAACTATTAAAAAAATCAGCAACTGAAAGCAGCGGAACAACACTTAAACATATTATTACCCCATGATTTGGGCATTTGTAGAAGACTCGGCCAGGGTTGAGGATTGTGGTTGAGACGCGACGGATGACTCTGCGTGATTTGCAGCAGTGGCACCACACCAACGGCAGCGGGTTGCAATGAGCAACCAGTTGCGGTGCATGTGCCGGCGGGGGTGTGATGAGACCCACAGGCGATGGTACGGGTGGCGACTTGGCGCATATCTGGTTGTTGCCTGCTGAAGAGCAGGTGGACGAGCCGCCAGTGGACATGGTTGCTACGGCCAGAGCTTCTGATGCTAGGCAGAGTAAGTAGAGAAGAGGAGAAGCGAATGTTGGATATATCAGTTTCATTACTTGCAGAGTAGCATAGCACCAATATAGTCATAGTCTAGGTTTGGATTCGAACCAGCTACAGGAGCACGTCTCTGTTTTTTCTAAAACTCAGCAACGTCTCTTTACTGGTACACTAGCTTGTTTTGTACGCCTTCTCAAGTCTTTGATTTCTTTCTTCTTTTTTTGCAAGGAAGGAAGGAGGACAAAATTGAGGGTTCCTGGGACTTGAACCCAAGACCTCTCGGTTGAAAACCAAGGGTGCTAGTCACTTATGTGGCGAACGTTCCCTGGGAGGATGTAACACCCCATGTCATTAGCCACAGTAATCACTTTTGATAATGACAAGTCAGCAAGTTTAACAGTGCATGATCATCATTAGCATCATATTGCATTTCAACTCCTAAATCAAAATTCAAATTTAAATGAAAGTGGAAAATAAAAGTTGTTCGACATAGAAACTAAAATGTTCAATAAATAACAAATATTACAGAGACTATTCTAAAATTGTAACCAATAATTAATAAATTAATTAGGTGGCTCTAACTTTTCCAAAACAGCAAGGTTTAATACATTTTATTTATTATAAAATTTGTGTGAACTCCAATTGTCTCCAAACCAATTTTTGGCAGTAGTAGATATTGCCTAGCATTTAATGGGCTAGTTCACTAATTTTGTAAAAGTCGTTTTGAGGCCTAACTATTTACAAAACAGAAAATAAGAATAAATAAAAAAAAAGACAAAAAGAAAACAAAACTAAAAAATAAAAAGAAAAGCAAACCCCTTCCCCCCCCTCCCGGCCCAACTGGGCCACGGCCTGCAAGGCCGGCCCACTCGCCGCTGGCCTATACCCCCCTGGAGACCCCGAAAACCTAGCCATGCGCCCTAAAAACACTTTCCCCCCCCCCCCTCTCCCCCGATCCAGATTTGGATCGGGCCGAGCCCCGCCGCGCTCGCCGCTCGACGCCGCCTCCTCGTCCCCGCCATCGCTCGCCGGATCGCCTCCCCGTCTCCTCCCCGAATCGCCTCATCGAGCCTCGCCGCCCGTGCATCTACAACAGGGGTGAGCCCCGCCCGCTGGGCTCCGTCCTCTCCTCCTTTCCCGCACGCCTGCGCCTGCTCGCCCGCGCGCGCCCTCGCCTCGCCCGTGTTTGCCCGCATCGCCGCCGCGCCCGCACGCAGGCGCTCCCCGCGTCGTCCACCGCCCGCGCTCGCGCACACCGCGCTGGCTGCGCCCACTGACCTCGCCCCCGTGCCGCGCTCCTGCATCGCCTACGCTGGCCGTGCGCGCCGCTGCCCGTGGCTTCCCCCGCGCGCTCGCTCCCGCACACTCCCGATGGTCCCGCTGCTGCCACTGCTCCAACCGCAGCCGCTCACCGTCGCCTGCGCTCGCCCGCGCTGCCGCGCGCTCCGGCGCTCGCAGCGCCCGCGCGCTCGTTGTGGCCCCCAGGGCCACTGTCAGGTGGGGCCCAACGCCCCTGGCCCAATGACATGTGGGGCCTAGCCCCAGGACGTTTTAAAAATAAATGAAAATAAAAATAAAAATTATTAATTAATTAATTAGTGAATTAATTAAGTTAATTAACTCTGATTAAGTTAATCTAATTAATTAGTTAGTTTAATTAAACAATAATTAAATTAGCTAAACCCTAATTAACTAGACAGAGTATGACAGGTGGGACCCACTTGTTAGGTTGACCCAGTCAACTGCACTGTTGACTCCTGACGTCAGCATGATGTCATGCTGACATCATCAATCACTGTTTTGGATAATGTTGAATTTAAATAAATAAATAAATTCTAGAAATTAATAAAAACTTTAGAAAATCATATTAAATAATCCGTAACCCCGGTGAAAATAATTTATATATGAAAGTTGCTCAGAATTTCGATACGAACCCGAATACGTCCTCCGTATTCCTGTCAGATGCCCCCAGCTATATGAACATTGAACTTTTAGACCGATTTCGATAAATGAATAGTGCCCAACATTGATTAAATAAATCCAAATAAATTCCTAAATTAACGAAATCATTTAGTTAGGCAGTAGAACACCCCGGCATATCATTTAGACATGTCATGCATATTGTTTGCATTTTTGCCGTGAATTTATTGTTTCTCTCCCCCTCCTTCTCTCTCGATAGATGCCGAGACTGACGACGCTGCAGCGGAGTACGACTACGCTACAGACGAGCAGCCCGTTGAAGATCCCTCTCTCTTGCCAGAGCAACCAGGCAAGCCCCCCCTCTTTGAGCATCCAGATATCGCCCATTCCATTTCTCCTGCTTGCATTAGATTTTGCTACTGTTAATGTTTGCTCCTATTCTGATGCATAGCCTGCTTTCGTAACCTGTTCATTGTCACCTTACCTGCCTATGATAAACTGTTTAGTATAGGTTGGTAGTGAACCATCAGTGACCCCACCACCTTACCCTTGTTGCCCCTGCTTGATCATCGATGACTCGATCAATGTGATCGTCGACCAGAGACCGACACATCACTTCACCCCCTTAGTTGTACGACTCTGCATAGTTACTACCGAGTGCCGAGGGTGATACCTCGTAACGCACTCCTGATGATTACTCTGTAGTGTAGCTGTTCGATCGTGGTCATCGAGGGTGATTCCTCCTTCTCCACTTCCGATACGACTCTGTCGTGCAACCCCTCAGTGTGAACCTCAAGGGTGATGCCTCATATGTTCACCCTGATGTTTTCGTCGAGCGGAATCCACCGAGGGTGATTCCTCGAGGTTTTCCCCCTTGATGTTATGACCAAATGGTTACTTTGACCCTTGTTACAGGCGGGTCGACCCGAGTGGGTACCCGCTGGGGATCTATGATGTCGGGTGTGCCGGAAGGGCACTCGAGTGTGATATTGTGGCGGAGCTTCAGAAACTCTGATTCTCTCCGCGTGATACTAAATGAGCCTATTGGATTTGGGTTTGTGATCTGAGTGGGTCGACGTGCCCTATACGCACTACCACCACGCGGGATAATGGTTATGGGGCCCTCTGCGATGTACGTTTCTCCCGAAAGCTCATCAGACCTCACGTTTCACCGTGCGGGCTGATCGCCGGGACTGGGCTGGATACTTCACTAACGAGTTCAGTGTCGCGCCTGCACCCCGGCCAGCCACGCAATGCGTAGGGAGCCCAGGGCGATGGCCCAAGACCTCTGGGTGCATAGGTTAGTCCGGCGTGCTGACCTCTCTACTGAGCCTAGGTAGGGCGCTGCTTCGTGTTGATCTTCTGAGGCTGGGCATTACCCAGCAAGTGTGTCCGACCAGAGTTGATCGAGCGTGTTGGGTAACAGTAGTGCACCCCTGCAGGGATGAATGATCTATCGATAGCCGGTCCTACGGTAAAGGACGCTCAGTTTGTGTATTCCGATCTACTACTTGAACTGGATACTTGTTACTTAATTGAAGCTTCGGGATCGCTTTCTTGCTGGGAGTCGAGGAAGGATCTCTAGGCTTTGCTTCAACATGTTTGCTAAATAAAATGCTATTCTACTCTCTTCTACTGCTGCAAGATGATGGCTTCGTGAAGATGTTTGAAGATGCTAGTCTTCGATAGGACTAGGCCTTCTCTCTATTCTGGCATTTCTGCAGCCCAGTCCACATATACAACCTTTCTCCATTGATAATGTTGCATATGTAGTATAGATCCTTGCTTGCTGAGTACTTTGGATGAGTACTCACGGTTGCTTTACTTTCTCTTTTCCCCATACCCCACCTTGATGTTACATCAGACGATGGAGCCCCGGAGCCAGATGCCACCACAGGAGCTTACTACCAGGAGGGTCCAGACGGCACTTACTACTGGATCGAGCCAGCCGACCAGGAGTAGGATCGAAGACTCCCAGGCAGGAGGCCTACGCCTTTCAATCTAGAGTCGTTGTTTGTGCTAGCCTCCTTAAGACAAAACTTGTCTAACTATGTCTGTACTCAGATAATATTTGTATGACTGACTTGTGTATTCGGATCTTCGTGATCCCTGGTCTGTAATATTGTGGATCTCTGTTTAATTGTGTTTAGAGTTGTGTTGTGATATCTTCCCGTGAGTCCCTTTGCTTGATCGTGCATGTTTGCATGTATGATTAGTGCACGATTGAGTCGGGGGCGTCACAGAGGAGGACGGCAGACAAACGCATTTTCCTCGCAGTTTTAGTTGCGACGCAAGATCGAACGGTCGCAGTTTCGGGAATGTTATCAGGCGAACGAGCCCAGTTTTTCTTTTCTTCCTATATATATAAAAGTATGCTACTTGGTGTCGGCTTAGTCAACAAACGATTGTGCCAACCTTGACCGTTGGATTGACATTCAACGTATGTCGTGTTTCTTCAGTCTCTTCTTCCTCCAGCCGCCAAAGCCAAACCAGCACCGGCGGGACCGCCTGCTCCCGCCTCCCACGGCTGGTTGTGCTGCCGCGCACGCATCATGGCCACATCACACCCTAAAACTCTGCGCATCTTCCCCGGCTCCTGTTCATTCCTGTCCGAGGCCTCACCATCGTCCTCCGCCTTGGTTCGCTCGCCGCGGCGCCGCCCTCCGGTGTTGTCAACATGGTCAACAACTGAGAGGAATAGGGAGATGATTGTACATGGTGAGGATGACAGTAGGGACCCACCAGGATCATGGCAGTAGGCAAGCAAGTGCCTCCTTTATTACAAGAAAAAAAAAGGTTCCTCCTGATGGTTTCCTGACATCTGGGTCGCACGCCACTGTCAACGTAGTCAATAAGCGAGATAACTGCACAAGGAGCGGCAGACACCCGGGACCCAGCAGCGCACGCAGTATATTTTTTTCGGGACGGAGAAGGGTATCAACTGGGTTGTGCGGGAGCTGTGGCCCGTCTAGCCCAGGCTTTTATTTCATATGTTTACCACATGACCAGCCCAGTTTTTTTTCCTTTCTGAAAATGGCTAGCCCAGCTATTTTGTTTTTTGCAGAATAACCAACGTAGGCCTACTTGCTTTTCTATTCCTGTTGGGCCGGAAATCTTTCAAGACGAGGAGGGATGCATTCGGGCTTGCCCAAAAAATGGGCTATAAGTAATAAGAAATGGGCTATAACTAATAATAAATGGGCTGTAAAATGAAAAAATACAGCAAACAGGCAATTAGTACCAAAATACTTTTTTCTTTCGGATTTTGATATTTTAAATTTCATTGTTTTTGTGCGGGTAAAATTTCATTGGATTTAAATTAAGGTATGTTTAGTTTTTAAATTAATTTGAATCTGGCTAGAAATTTCGGGATGTATGCTGTTTGGGACAGATTTGGAGGCTGACTTGTGGGTCTACTAGGTTGACGTGTACAAAAGACTTTGTCAACTTAGTCCACAAACGATTCTAGCAGCAGTGACCGTGGGATGTTAATCCAACGGCCGTGCTGCTTCTTCAATATCTGATCTTCTTGCTCCAGTCGCCCAAACCAGCGCCGGTGGGACTGCCTGCTCCCGCCTCCCGTGGCCGGCTGTGCTGCCGCACAGGCCGCACCGCCCCACCCTACTCCATTGCTGGCCAGGTCATTCCTCTACTCACCCACACCTCCTATTATTTTCCGACGATGGCAGCCGAACCAGTAAACCCTCGTACTTCCCACCGCGTGGGCAACCACTGCCGAGTCTTCCCCAGCTCCGGGTCGTTCCCTTCCTAGGCCTCGCCGTCGTCCACCGCCCTGGTGCTCTCGGCGTGGCGTGGTCAACATGGTCAACGAATGACATCCATCGGAAGAGGACTGTACGTGGAGAGGCTGGCAGCTGGGTCCACGGCCGCACGCAAGGAAATGCCTCCTTATTATGCGCAAAATAATGATTCCTCCACCTGACAGCAGGGACCCACCGGAAGGGCCTCTGTATTTCACGAAAAAAACGTTCCTCCCGCTGACAGCTCGGACCCACCAGCTATATCTTCGCACAGAAGGAAGTGCCTCCTTATTACGCACAAAAAAATGAATACTCCCCCTGCTACCTGGGACCCACCATAGTTGGAGGCTGACTTGTGGGCCTACTGACGTGGATGGAGGGCTTTGTTAACTTAGTCAATATGAACGATTCTAGCTCCAGTGACCATACGATGTCCATTCAACGGCCGTAGTGCTTCTTCAACCTCTGGTCTTCTTGCTCCAGCCGCCCAAACCAGCGCCGGTCGTGCCGCCTGCTCCTTCCTCCCGTGGCCGGCTCTGCTGCCGCACAGGCCTCACCGCCCCACCCTACTCCCATCGCTGGCCTGGCCATCCCTGTACTCACCCAGACCTGCTGTTATTCTCCGGCGACGGTAGCCTCACACTGCAGCCCAACCAGTAAACCCTCGTACGCCCCTCCACGTGGGAAACAACTGCCGAGTCTTCCCCGGCTCCGGGTCATTCCCTTCCTAGGCCTCGCCGTCGTCCATCGCCTTGGTGCTCTCGGCGCGGCGTGGTCAACGTGGTCAAGGAATGACTTACATCGAAAGAGGACTGTACGTGGAGAGGCTGACAGGTGGGTCCATGGCCGCAGCAAGGAAGTGTCTCCTTATTACGCGCAAAATAATGATTCCTCCACCTGACAGCAGGGACCTACCGGAAGGGCCTCTGTATTTTGGCTTAGCTGTATTTTGCGAAAAAAAACATTTTCCCCTCTGACAGATGGGACCCACCAGCTATATCTTTGGACGCAAGGAAAGTGCCTCCATATTAGGCACGAAAAAAAATGAATCCTCCACTGACAGCTCGGACCCACCATCAATAACTTCGCACGCAAGGAAGTGCCTCCTTATCCTCCCTGGCAGCCGGGACCCACCTGGTCGAAGCGTACGTAGCATTGTCATTCTGGTCGCGAACGTGTACGTACATACTGGTCGATCGGTCTCTCTGCAATGATGAACCATGGCCGAGCAAGCAGTGGCACGTGTAGTAGTAGAGCCCCTGACGTAGCAGTTCAGGCAGTCCCTTCCAAACCGTGTACACGTACGTACACCCACATGCCAAAAAATATGGCCACGTACGTACATACGGGCGGGGTCTCGAACGCGTACTCGCGCATACGTACGGCCAGGGCTCGTGTACATGGAGAGGCAACGGACAGTAGCAACGGCGTCCTATTCATCGGGCAGCCAACTGGCTGGGTCGGAACGGAGAAACAGCGTCCTGTTCATCGGGAGGCAACAGACTGGGTCGGAATGCGTCCTGTTCAACGGGAGCCAACTGGCTTGGACGGAGCAGCCGAAATGGGGTCCAGCGTACCGTAGTACAGAGGAAACGGCCTTCTGTTCGACCGGCTATGGTCGAAACGGGGGTCCTGTTCATCGGGAGGAGTGTGGCATACCGCAAAACAGAGGAAACGGACTTGTGTTGGAGCGCTACGGTCGAAACGGGGGTCATGTTCATCGAGGGGTGTGGCGTACCGCAAAACGGAGGAAACAGACTTGTGTTGCAGTGCTACGGTTGAAACGGGGGTCCTGTTCATCAGAGGGGTGTGGCGTACCGCAAAACGGGACTCCACGGGCTACTGTTCACCCACCGTCGACTTCCTTCAACCTCCACATGCACTGTTCATCCACCGCGTCTTCCTCCTGCCTCCACCAGCTACTGTTCATCCACGGGCTACTGTTCATCCAGCCCTCCACTGGCTACTGTTCAACCAGCCCTCCACGAGGTCCTGTTCATCCAGTCTCCACGGGGTCCTGTTCAACCAGCCCTCCACGGGGTCCCTCCACCAGCTACTGTTCATCCACCCCCACCTCCTCGATTGGGGTCCTGTTCATCCAGCGGCAACAGCCTCTACTACCACGGGATCCTGTTCATCCAACCCCCACCGGGAACTGTTCATCCAACCCCCACCGGGGACTGTTCATCAAGAGACAGCTTCGATCGGCTTCAGTTAGCAGCAGTAGCGAAGGAATCACTCAGGTTCAGTTAACAGCAAGGGATCGATCGGGGTTCAGTAACGTAGCTAGTGCAATCGCTCGGGTTCAGTTAGAGCCCAACGCCTCGCTCGGGTTCAGTTAGAGCGCAACGCCTCGCACACACGCGCGTACGTGTACGAGAGAAACGCGCAAACCTCTCCGTGCATCGCTCGGCCCCGACCACCCACCGTAACCGGGAACTCCCCGATATTTTCCTCGCCCTCGCTTCTACCATGATTTTTTCTGTCATGGACGGCCCAAAGAATGTCATGCAGCTGCGTCTCCGGCCCGCCCAGGGCAAAAAGCTCATTTTCTGTCATGATTTTTTGTCATAGAAGTAGGAGCCCACCACATCTATGATGATACCGGGTTTTGTCACAATTATCGTCATAGAAGTGTCATAAGCATGACAGAAAAAAAATTCGTTCGGCCCAAAATGTCACGGATGTGTCTTTTTTTTGTAGTGATGGCAAAGTGAACATAGGTATATTTAATATACATGTTATTGATGTGTATCTTACTAGTATTCATAGTAGCCCCTGTGTATTTGATACTGGTTCAGTTGCTATGATTAGTAACTCGAAACAGGAGTTGCAGAATAAACAGAGACTAGTTAAGGGCGAGGTGACGATGTGTATTGGAAATGATTCCAAGGTTGATACGATCACCATCACACACTCCCTCTACCTTTGAGATTAGTGTTGAACCTAAATAAATGTTATTTGGTGTTTGCGTTGAGCATGAATATGATTTGATCATGTTAAATGCAATACGGTTATTCATTTAAGTCAGAGAATAATTGTTGTTCTGTTTACATGAATAAAACCTTCTATGGTCATACACCCAATGTAAATGGTTTATTGAATCTCGATTGTAGTTATACACATATTCATAATATTGATGCCAAAAGATACAAAGTTGATAATGATAGTGCAACATACTTGTGGCACTGCCGTTTAGGTCATATTGGTGTAAAGCGCATGAAGAAACTCCATGCGGATGGACTTTTGGAATCACTTGATTATGAATCATTTGATACTTGCGAACCATGCGTCATGGGTAAGATGACTAAAACTCCGTTCTCCGGAACAATGGAGCGAGCTAATGACTTATTGGAAATAATACATACCGATGTATGCGGTCTGATGAGTGTTGAAGCACGCAGCGGGTATCGTTATTTTCTGACCTTCACAGATGATTTGAGTAGGTATGGGTATATCTACCTGATGAAACACAAGTCTGAAACATTTGAAAAGTTCAAAGAATTTCAGAGTGAAGTGGAGAATCATCGTAACAAGAAAATAAAGTTTCTACGATCGGATTGCGGAGGCGAATATTTGAGTTACGAGTTTGACCTTCATTTAAAACAATGTGGAATAGTTTCACAACTCACGCCACCTAGAACACCACAGCGTAATGGTGTGTTCGAACGTCGTAACCGTACTTTATTAGATATGGTGCGTTCTATGATGTCTCTTACCGATTTGCCACTATCGTTTTGGGGTTATGCATTAGAGACAGCTGCATTCACGTTAAATAGGGCACCGTCTAAATCCGTTAAGATGACACCATATGAACTGTGGTTTGGCAAGAAACCTAAGCTGTCGTTTCTTAAAAGTTTGGGGATGCGACGCTTATGTCAAAAGGCTTCAGCCTGATAAGCTCGAACCCAAAACGAAGAAGTGCGTCTTCATAGGATACCCTAAGGAAACTATTGGGTACACCTTCTACCACAGATCCGAAGGCAAGATATTTGTTGCAAAGAATGGGTCCTTCCTAGAGAAGGAGTTTCTCTCGAAAGAAGTGAGTGGGAGGAAAGTAGAACTTGATGAGGTAATTGTACCTTCTCTCAAATTGGAAAGTAGCACATCATAGAAAACCATTCCTGTGATGCCTACACCAACTAGAGAGGAAGCAAATGATAATGATCATGAAACTTTAGATCAAGTTACTACTAAACTTCGTAGGTCAACCAAAACACGTTCCACACCAGAGTGGTACGGTAATCCTGTCCTGGAAGTCATGTTATTAGACCATGGCGAACCTACGAACTATGAAGAAGATATGATGAGCCCAGATTCCGATAAATGCCTTGAGGCCATGAAATCTGAGATAGGATCCATGTATGAGAACAAAGTGTGGCCTTTGGTGGACTTGCCCGATGATCGACAGGCCATTAAAAATAAATGGATTTTCAAGAGGAGGATGGACACTGATGGTAATATCACTATCTATAAAGCTCGACTTGTCGCCAAAAGTTTTCGACAAGTTCAAGGGGTTGAATATGATGAGACTTTCTCACCCGTAGCGATGCTTAAGTTTGTCTGAATCATGTTAGCAATTGCCGCATTTTATAATTATGAAATCTGGCAAATGGACGTCAAAACTGCATTCCTTAATGGATTTCTTAAATAAGAAGTTGTATATGATGCAACCAGAAGGTTTTGACAATCCTAAGGTGTTGACAAAGTGTGCAAGCTCCAGCGATCCATCTATGGACTGGTGCAAGCATCTCGGAGTTGGAATATACGCTTTGATGAGGTGATCAAAGCATATGGTTTTATACAGACTTATGGTGAAGCCTGTATTTACAAGAAAGTGAGTGGGAGCTCTGTAGCATTTCTAATATTATATGTGGATGACATATTGTTGATTGGAAATGATATAGAATTTCTGGATAGCATAAAAGGATACTTGAATAAGAATTTTTCAATGAAAAACCTCGGTGAAGCTACTTACATATTGGGCATCAAGATCTATAGGGATAGATCGAGACACCTAATAGGACTTTCACAAAGCACATACCTTGACAATGTTTTTGAAGAAGTTCAAAATGGATAAGTCAAAGAAAGGGTTCTTGCCTGTGTTGCAAAGTATGAAGTTGAGTACGACTCAAAGCCCGACCACGGCAGAAGATAGAGAGAGAATGAAAGTCATTCCCTATGCCTCAATCATAGGTTCTATAAAGTATGACATGCTGTGTACCAGACCTTTTGTGTGCCTTGCCATGAGTTTGGCAAGGGGGTACAATAGTGATCCAGGTGTAGATCACTGGACAACGGTCAAAATTATCCTTAGTTACCTAAGAGGACTAAGGAAATATTTCTCGGTTATGGAGGTGATAAAGAGTTCATCATAAAGGGTTATGTCGATGCAAGCTTTGACACCGATCCAGATGACTCTGAGTCTCAATCTGGATACGTATTGAAAGTGGGAGCAATTAGCTAGAGTAGCTCCATGCAGAGCATTGTAGACATAGAAATTTGCAAAATACATACGGATCTGAATGTGGTAGACCCGTTGACTAAACTTCTCTCACAAGCAAAACATGATCACACATTGGTACTCTTTGGGTCTTAATCACATGGCGATGTGAACTAGATTATTGACTCTAGTAAACTCTTTGGGTGTTGGTCACATGGCGATGTGAACTATGGGTGTTAATCACATGACGATGTGAACTAGATTATTTACTCTAGTGCAAGTGGGAGACTGATGGAAATATGCCCTAGAGGCAATAATAAAATGGTTATTATTATATTTCCTTAATCATGATGAAGGTTTATTATTCATGCTCGAATTGTATTGACCGAAAACTTAAATACATGTGTGGATACATAAACAAATACTGTGTCCCTAGTGAGCCTCTACTAGACTAGCTTGTTGATCAAAGATGGTTAAGGTTTCCTAACCATAGACATGAGTTATCATTTGATAACGGGATCACATCATTAGGAGAATGATGTGATGGACAAGACCCATCTGTTAGCTTAGCATATTGATCATTCAGTTTATTGCTATTGCTTTCTTCATGTCAAATACATATTCCTTCGACTATGAGATTATGCAACTCCCGGATATCGGAGGAATACCTTGTGTGCTATAAAACATCACAACGTAACTGGGTGATCATAAAGATGCTTTACAGGTATCTCCGAAGGTGTTTGTTGAGTTGGCATAGATCGAGATTAGGATTTGTCACTCCGAGTATCGGAGAGGTATCTCTGGGCCCTCTTGGTAATACACATCATAAGCTTGCAAGCAAATGACTAAGGAGTTAGTTATGAGGTGATGTATTACGGAATGAGTAAAGAGACTTGCCGGTAATGAGATTGAACTAGGTATGAAGATACCGACGATCGAATCTCGGGCAAGTAACATACCGATGGACAAAGGGAATTACGTATGTTGTCATAACGGTTCGACCGATAAAGATCTTCGTAGAACATGTAGGAGCCAATATGGGCATCTAGGTTCCGCTATTGGTTATTGACCGGAGAGGTGTCTCGGTCATGTCTACATAGTTCTCGAACCCGTAGGGTCCGCACGCTTAACGTTCGTTGACGATATAGTGTTATATGAGTTATATGATTTGGTGACCGAATGTTGTTCAGAGTCCCGGATGAGATCACGGACATGACGAGGAGCCTCGAAATGGTCCAGAGGTAATGATTGATATATAGGACGATGGTATTCGGACACCGGAAGAGTTTCGGGATGCACCGGGTAGTCATCGGTCACCGGAAGGGGTTCCGGACACCCCCGGTAGGTGTCTTGGGCCTAATGGGCCAAGGGGGGACAGACCAGCCCATAGGGGGCTTGTGCACCCCTCTCCCTGGCCGGCCGGCCCTAGGGAAGGAAAATGGGGAGGGCTAGCCCCTCCTGCCTTCCCCTTCTCATGGGAGATAGGAAAGGGGGGCGCCTCCCTCCCCTGCCTTTCCCCCGCACCTAAACATGGCAGGGGGCGCGGCTTGGGGCAGGACCCCAAATGGGATTCGGCCCCACTTGGGGCGCCTCCAGGCTGCCTCCTCCCTCCCGCCACCTATATATATATGTGGGAGGGGCGCCTAGCACACCCAGAACAATTGCTTAGCCGTGTGCGGCGCCCCCTCCACCATTTACACCCTCGGTCATATTTTCGTAGTGCTTAGGCGAAGCCCTGCGGAGATCACTTCACCATCACCGTCACCACACCGTCATGCTGCCAAAACTCATCCACTACCTCGCCGTCTTGCTGGATCAAGAAGGCGGAGGACATCACCGAGCTGAACGTGTGCAGAACACGGAGGTGTCGTACGTTCGGTACTTGATCAGTTGGAGCGCGAAGAAGTTCGACTACATCAAGTGCATTAACAAACGCTTCCGCTTACGGTCTACGAGGGTACATAGACACACTCTCCCCTCTTGTTGCTATGCATCTCCATGGATAGATCTTGCGTGTGCGTAGAAATTTTTTTGTTTTCCATGCAACGTTTCTCAACATTATTATCTAAAATCTGCTTGCTCTTTGTTATCATGTTCCTCTTTTGTTCTTCTTAATAAGTATATTACTTCCTCCATTCCTAAACTGCCTTAGGTGTGTGCGTGTGTTGTGGTGGCGTGCGTTTGTACCGGTTGTTGTTCATCGTTGCTTTATTTATAAAGCGGGGCGAAAGCCTTTTTTGGTAGAACATAAGTCTTTTTAGGCATTCCAATAAGAACTACATACGGATGTATATAGACATATTTTAGAGTGTACATTCACTCATTTTGCTCTGTATGTAGTCCACATTCGAATCTCTAAGAGACTTATATTTAGGAACGGAGGGAGTAGTACAGTATGTTCCTTGTCGGTAAGTAGAGCAGGGACATTTGCAGTCGAAATGTCTATTGGGTCGCTTCAGATGGATGCTTTCAACTATTCTAGATGGTCTGCCATAATATCTGGGAAATGCTGGGAGCTATGTCGTCTTTGAGAGTTTAGACTGATAGTAACAGTATTATGCCTTCAGTTGAATAGAGCTGCCCCTTTTGGGGTCGAAGCCTTTCCGAACCCTTTCTAGCCGTACCGTCAATACAAGCCCATATGGTCCAGCTAGTTCCACTTTCCTAATTTTACTCGTGATGCTTAGGGTTTTTCCCTTTTATCTACACTACTATGATCTGTGTAGGTGCTTTCTGTCGTACTAGCAGTACTCCACCCTTCAAGCTAAACAACACAGCACTCATAATTCCAAAGCTTAGTTGTTCAAATATGATTGTGATATGATACTGATATTAGTTAACAGACACATTTAATTGGTTAGCTAAAGGTCCCACTTGAGTTTCCAAATGCATGTCGCGACATATAGAGAGACAACAGGAACTACATTTCTTTGTCACTTGTTAACTGTACTTTCTTGTCCATACCAAATCTTAGTTGTTATTTCAAAGCAAACATCAATTGCTAAGTACCCTTTGCACGGTTTGCAGCTTCAGATCTGCCATGTCGCTGCCACGGTCAACACTATACTCATCATGCTTACAGTTTCCCCATTTTATGATGACCACGATCAGCCTACGTGATTCATGTCGTAATAGCACTGCTCCACCCATCAAGCTAAACAAGCTTAGTTGTACAAATTTGAATCTGATATGATGTTGATATTAGTAAAACTAAGACAGGTTTGATTGGTTAGCTAAATGTTCCTACTTTAGTTTCGAAATGCATGTGAGCCACATATGGAGAGACCGGAAGGAATAGTATTTCTCTGTGCGCTCTGGTTCATCATGGGTGGGCAACACACATTGTATTATCTAAAATCTGTTTGCTCTTTGTTATCATGTTCCTCTTCTATTCTTCTTAATAAGTATATTACTTCCTCTATTCCTAAACTGCCTTGGGTGCGTGTGTGTGTTGTGGTGGCGTGCGTTTGTACCGGGTGTTGTTCATCGTTGGTTTATTTATAAAGCGGGGCGAAAGCCTTTTTCGGTAAGACATAAGTCTTTTTAGATATTCCAATAAGAACTACATACAGATGTATATAGACATATTTTAGAGTGTACATTCACTCACTTTTCTCCGTATGTAGTCCGCATTTGAATCTCTAAGAGACTTATATTTAGGAACGGATGGAGTAGTACAGTAGGTTCCTTGTCGGGAAGTGGAGCAGGGACATTTGCAGTCGACAGGTCTGTTGGGTCGCTTCAGATGGATGCTTTCAACTATTCTAGATGGTCTGCCATAATATCCGGGAAATGCTGGGAGCTATGTCGTCTTTGAGAGTCTAGACTGCTAGTAACAGTATTGTGCCTTCAGTTGAATAGAGCTGCCCCTTTTGGGGCCGAAGCCTTTCCGAACCCTTTCTAGCCGTACCAGCAATACAAGCCCATATGTTCCAGCTAGTTCCACTTTCCTGATTTTACTCGTGATGCTTAGGGTTTTCCCCTTTTATCTACACTACTATGATCTGCGTAGGTGCTTTCTGTCGTACTAGCAGTACTCCACCCTTCAAGCTAAACAACACAGCACTCATAATTCCAAAGCTTAGTTGTTCAAATATGATTGTGATATGATACTGATATTAGTTAACAGACACATTTAATTGGTTAGCTAAAGGTCCCACTTGAGTTTCCAAATGCATGTTGCGACATATAGAGAGATAGCAGGAATTGCATTTCTTTGTCACTTGTTGACTGTACTTTCTTGTCCGTACCAAATCTTAGTTGTTATTTCAAAGCAAACATCAATTGCTAAGTACCCTTTGCATGGTTTGCAGCTTCAGATCTGCCATACCGCTGCCACGGTCAACACTATACTCATCATGCTTACGGTTTTCCCATTTTGTGATGACCACGATCAGCCTACGTGATTCGTGTCGTAATAGCACTGCTCCACCCATCAAGCTAAACAAGCTTAGTTGTACAAATTCGAATCTGATATGATGCTGATATTAGTAAAACTGAGACAGGTTTAATTGGTCAACTAAATATTCCTACTTTAGTTTCAAAATGCATGTGAGCCACATATGGAGAGACTGGAAGGAATAGTATTTCTCTGTGCGCTCTGGTTCATCATGGGTGGGCAACAGACATTGTATAGAAAGACTTGTAATATCTTCAATCTGCTTGCCCTTCTACTCTTCTTTAACATGACCCTCTTCTCTTCTTCTTCAATAAGTATAGTATGTTCCTTGTTGGGAAGAGTAGCAGAGACATTTGCGGTCGACAAGTCAGGTCGAGTTGTTCTTCCTTAATATATTTTTAATCTATCAGGTCAGGTCGAGTTGTTCTTCTTTACTATATGTTGAAGCTGTCATCTGCGAAGTATCATTACTTCTGGAGCTCTCATATTTTGAGTAGTAGGCCACATTATATTAATGCACACACCAAATTACAGTACGCATGGCATCTCTCAGAAGAATTGCAGAGATAGCACATAGGGGTTTACACGAAGGCAGTATTGGATTAGAATCACTTCTGCATTACAAAGATAATCTCACTTATTTTTATGTTTTCATGCATGTCAGGTATTGAAAATGATCAAAATGAATATGAGAATTGGTGCACGAGAGGAATATTGGGGAACGATCCACTGGCTGACAAACTTCGCATGGTGAAGGATGGCCTATCTTATTCACCCATCAAGGTGCTTGCTCTAACTTGGCAAGGTTGTATTGGTCGCACATATCTTGCATATGACCTCTTGCATTACTTCTACTTTGTTACACCACCATCTGCTTAGTTTAAGCATCATATATGAGTATATGCCATACCTATCCATTTTCTGTACCTATTCCATGTGTCATCATACTATGGTTTTTCAGTCAAATGTTGTTCTTTCGTAATAGATGTCCAAAAGGAAGAGGGTGAGTGCAGATCCTCAAGGAGTACAAACTAAGTATTTGGAAAAGGCAATGATACCTGTTAAATCGGATAGATCAGCAGCCACAGAAAACACAGGCCCAACTGTACCACACTTTACCCCTACTCCACTGGCCAAAGCCCTATTAGAACTGCAGAGAGCCCAGCATCAGGTACTGTCTATGAATATCAATTCAAAATTTGAACTCCTACATTTCTGCATGTGCCTTACCTTCTCTCTTGTATGAAAACTAATTTCAGATGAATCTCCTTTCTCAAAGGATCATAGGATCTCACAACAATACTGGGCACTGCATTGCTCTTGTCAGTACCTCTTGCCCTTTGTCAGCATACTTACACTCATTGCTGTTTGATTATGTAGCATCACTGTAAATGTTCGCTTCCTTATCCTCCCTTTGCTCGAAATTATAAGATCTATATTTACTCTTGAATAAATGTAGAATTAACACAATGGTTATGAAGTTCTGGATTGCTCATGTAAGTACATGTTGTCATGTACTCCCTCCATATTGAATTAATTGTTGCTCAATTGGATGTATCTAGAACAAAATAGTGCTAGATACATCCATTTGAGCGACAAGTAATAATGGACGGTGGTAGTATTACTGTACTTGCATTGCGAGATAGTTGATTGTCTAGCATTACTCTGCATCTTATCTTCCCTGCCCTCCACTTTCTCCAAATTATTAGATCTACATTTATTCTTACCAAAATATTGAATAAAGCCAATGCCACTGCACACATTGATGTCTGCATTCCTCTTGTCAGTGCCTTTTGCCTTGTAACGCTGTACTTAATTAATAGCTATTTGATTATGTATCATCACTCTGCACCTGAGCTTCATTATCCTCTATTTCTTCCAATATTATTTGATCTATATTTACTCTTTACAAAATGTAGAATAAAGGCAACGCTTATAAAGAAGTTTCTTTGGGGAATTTCTTGAATTATCCTTCCATCGACATGGAGAAGGGCATTGTCCAGCCCGTGTTAACATGTAATGTAAGTTCATCATTCTCAAGTCTTCAAACTTTGTTGTAGTATAGATTTGGATAGGCATCATTTCCTCCACTTCTATTTACTTTGGTGTTTACATCTGATTAGATGTTTGCAACAACTGCTAGTTTTAAATTGTAGTTGTAAAAACATGTTCCTTATGCAGAACAGATCCATTTATTTTCTTATTTGCCAATATAAAATGGGTCAGAATTGTCAGCACCCTGACTATCATTGCTTATATATTTGTGAAACATGTTACGTGTATCCTTGTTTCTCTTTCATAGTCATATCTCTTATGCCAGGCAGAACTTTAGGGAAGATAGTGAGCCAAACCATCTTGAAGAGAGCGAGATGACCCCAAGGTCATGTCTTGATGAAGACAGTGAGTTGAAGCTACTCACCAGCAGTTGTGAGACAACCTCTATGCAGTTGCTGCCTCAATCAGTTCGACTTCTTCAGTCTCAACTTAAAGCGGAAAGGCTTGCTTCAGCTTAGCTCTGACTTGATGTCAATGATGTAAAGAAGGCCTCAGAGGACACCCATGCGTGCCTTCTTGCTACGCAACTAGGGTTAGAGCATCTATCGTTGACACAACTGAGGTCTCATCAACTTGTTCTGCTACTTGTGTTGCACTTCCAGGGCAGGCCTAATGCCTTCTGAAGTGCTCTCAGCTTTGTATATTCTTTTGTCGGCGCGTTTATATGCACTTGCGGCGACCTTTGATGCCCAGTATATGTAATCCGCGGTCTCGTTGCGCTTTATTATCACCGGTGGCGAACTTTGATGCCCAGTGGATGTAATATGCCGTGATTTCTTTATTGTATAGTCTAGGTTTATTCTTAGTCGGTATGATGTAATTTAGGCCGGAAGCTTCAACGGATCTCAATGTTGTCGGTCTTCGGGACGGCTCGTAACTCGCTATATATGGGCCGAAACGTGGGCCTATAATCATCTTGGGCCATTAGCAGGTCTAAACGTATAGTAGTTTTCCGCCTTTAACAGGCCGAGTAAAGTTCTGGCCAGCTGGGCCAGAGAATACCATGGGCTTTTAATAGGCTAAAAACTAGATTGGACTAGCGTTCAGCCGAAAAATTCATGAGCCAACACAGGCCTAAACTGTCTTAGGCCCATGTTTGGCCCCAAATAGCAAACGAGCCGTTAACAGGCCAAAATGTATCTCGGGCCATGTTTGGCCCAATAAAATTATGGGCTTTAAGCAGGCTGGTATCAACGCGGGCCGTAGGCCCATCTGTGTCATGGGCCATTAACAGATGGGCTGTAAGCAGGCCGGATTCAACGCGGGCTATAATTAGGCCCAACTATTACATGGGTCATTAACAGGCCGATAGGCACGTTGGTCTGAAATTTATCCACGAAGACTACGGGCCGTTAAGAGGCCTAAAGTCACTTCGGACAAGAAATAGCCCAGTTTCAGCACAGGCCGTTAAATGGGCTAAAGTGAAACCGGGCCGACAACGGCCCAGATGCCAAAGGGCCGCTAACAGGCTGAAACGATTATCGGGCCGAACTGGTATGGGCCGTAATTTAGCCTAAAACACGACAGGCTGTGAACAATTATCGGGCTTGTGGTTAAGTTAGAATGAATTTTTTTGCATATTCATCCGGCCTTACAAAAGATATTCTATGAACTTCCCAATATCCATGATCCTAAAATTAAAGAATTGCAACTATTATCCTTATGCATGAATTTGACTATATAATTCAGGAAGCTCGGGACATCTTTGCATTTTATAAGATAGATTTTGAGCATCCTCCTATAGAAGAAATTCTTCATGACAAAGACACTAAACGTAGGTTGGAATCTAAAGATTATTTTGTGTATGGTGAAAATCTTAGGAGAAGGGTCCCTTATGCTGAAATTATTAAAACTTTGTACTACCATACTTGTGATAAATTTGAGTGGATAACTAAGGGAATTGATGAAGGATTTAGTGATGATTGGTTTGAATGTACGGCTTGAGATCCTATTGATGATGGAATACATGTTCTGTATGAAGATCTCTATGGTGATGATTCGGAGTTTGAAGTAATGGACGTTAAAATTACCGAGCAAAGTCCCTTTAAATATTTAAGTTCTTCCACTAGAAAAGAAGAACATGAGAGTAGAGAACTAATGAGGAAAGTTTTGGATGACTTGATCAAAAAGGATTTGGAAACAAAGGATGAAAATACTTGAAACTTTGCATTACGCCTAGCTAGGGGCGTAAAACAATAGCGTTGTTGGGAGGCAACCCAAGAGTTATCTTATTTTTCTTGTTTTCTTTTCTGCTTTTGAGTGTTCACACAATTATGCTACTGTTATGATTGTTTTTTATGTTTTAATTAGTGTTTGTGCCAAGTAAAGCCTTTGGGATGATTTGATTGATAGTTGACTTCATTCTATGAAAAAATAAAAACTTTTGCGCCCAGTTCAGAAATTTTTTAAACTAACTGCAACGTGAAAAAACGAGTTCAAGGGGACCGAGGGAAATACTTATCTTTATTGTGTTGCATCTCTTCTCCTCTTCGGGGAAAATCACAACGTAGCTCACAAGTAGCAAAGGGGCCGGAAGCCGTCGTCGTACGCAGGAGTGGGATGGGAGGGGCACGCAAGCACGTGCGGCAATAGTTGGCTAAACACACAGTACCGGATTAAGAGGAGGGTCCTACCCGTGTAGCATTTTCCAGCTTTCCTTTTTCTTGTATAAAGTTTGAAAAATGAAAATTAAAAAGTATCACAAGTCGGATTTTTGAAAGTTCAAGTTTTGAAAAATCTCAACTTTAATTTTTTTTAACATTTAAAATGTTTTTAAAGTTCATTTTGAATATCCAAATGTTCAAAATTCTTAAAATTGCCACAAAACTTTCTGAATTTCGATACATGCATTTTATCAAAGTTGCCCTAAAGAAAAGTATGGATCTCGTGCGCCATTCAAAAAGTGGAAAGTACACCTTTGTAAGAATCGATCGTGCGGGCTACCTGGCACATGTTAGCACAAAATCAATGTATATGTAGATATATTGGCATGTTATTTTTGTGGAAAAAGTGTGTAAATGAGTTTTTTTGTAACTTGACCACGTGAAACTTCGAGAATGAAACCGCCCCTAAACAGTTTAATGCAGCCCCCGTCAAGCATGGGAGCACACTGGATAGGGTTATTTGGACGCGCTTATTTTGCGGCACACTCGTCATGATGGGTCCAGGAACATGGAAGGCGCAGGAAGCCATCATCGTACGAGAGAGTGGTGGGGGACGGGGCATGCAAGCATGTGCACCAACAGTTCGCTACACACGCGGTACCGGATGAAGAGGTGGGGCCTTCCCACGTGGCATTTTCCAACTTTCCCTTTTCTTACGTAAAGTACTAAAAATGAAAGTTAAAAAATATCACAAGTCCGAATTTTTTCAAGTTTCAAAAAATCGCAACTTTACTTTTTTTAACATTAAAAACATTTTTAAAGTTAATTTTGAATATTCCAAATGTTCAAAAATCTAAATAAAAAATTCTGAATTTTGATACATGCATTTTATGAAAGTGTCCCCAAAGAAAAGTATGGATCATGTGCGCCATTTAAAAAGTGGAAAGTACACCTTGGTAAGAATCGACCGTGCGGGCTACCCGGCACGTGGTAGCACAAAATCAATGTATATGTAGAAATATTGTAATAGTTTTTTTTTTGTAAAAAGTGTGTAAACTATTCGGCCACATGAACCTTCGAGAACGAAACCGCTCCTCCACGCACCCTCAGTCAAGCATGAGAGCACACTTGGTAGGGTTGTTTGGACGCACTTTTTTCGGCACACTCGTCATGGTGGGGACCAGGAATGTGGAAGGCGCCGGAAGCCGTCGTCGTACGCGGGAGTGGGATGGGGAGGGGGCATGAAAGCACGTGCGGCAACAGTTGGCTACACATATAGTACCGGATAACGACGGGGGTCCTACTCGTGTAGTATTTTCCAGCTTTCCATTTTCTTGTGTTAAGTTCAAAAAATGAAAGTTAAACAATATCACAAGTCAGATTTTAGAAAGTTTAAGTTTTGAAAAATCTGAACTTTATCTTTTTAACATTTAAAATGTTTTTTAAAGTTCATTTTTAATATCAAAATGTTCTAAATTATTAAAATTGCCACAAAACTTTCTAAATTTTGATACATGTATTGTATGAAAGTTGCCGTAAAGAAAAGTATGGATCTTTTGTGCCATTCAAAAAGTGGAAAGTACACCTTTGTAAGAATCGACCACGCGGGTTACCTCGCACATGTTAGCACAAAATCAATGTATATGTAGAAATATTGTCATGTTTTTTTTTGGAAAAAGTGTGTAAATGAAGTTTTTTGGTAACTTGACCACGTGAAACTTCGTGAATGAAACCGCTCCTCCACAGTTTAATGTA
Organism: Thinopyrum elongatum; assembly: GCA_011799875.1. NCBI lineage: Eukaryota > Viridiplantae > Streptophyta > Magnoliopsida > Poales > Poaceae > Thinopyrum > Thinopyrum elongatum. Next base: position 115,690,995 of record CM022298.1, on the reverse strand, counting down.
GCCCCACTCAAGCATGGGAGCGCACTAGATAGGGTTATTTGGAAGCGCTTTTTGTGCGGCACACTCGTCATGGTGGGGGCCAGGAACGTGGAAGGCGCAGGAAATGCGGGAGTGGTGGGGGGAGGGGGCACTCAAGCAGCAATTGGCTACACACGCGGATGAAGAGGTGGGGCCTACCTGCGTGGCATTTTCCAACTTTCCCTTTTCTTGTGCAAAGGACAAAAATGAAAGATAAAAAATATCACAAGTCAGAATTTTTTCAAGTTTCAAAAAATCTCAACTTTAACTTTTTTTACATTAAAAACCTTTTTAAAGTTCATTTTGAATATTCAAATGTTCAAAAATCTAAAACAAAATTTCCTGAATTTTGATACATGCATTTTGTGAAAGTGTCCCCAAATAAAAGTATGGATCATGTGTGCCATTCAAAAAGTGGAAAGTACACCTTTGTAAGAATCGACCGTGTGGGCTACACGGCACGTGGTAGCACAAAAACAATCTATTTGTAGAAATATTGTCATGTTTTTTTGGAAAAAGTGTGTAAATTAGTTTTTTCGGTAATTTGGCCACGTGAATCTTCGAGAACAAAACCACTCCTCCACACACCCTCAGTCAAGCATGGGAGCACACTCGGTAGGGTTGTTTGGATGCACTTTGTTTGCAGTACACTCGTCATGGTGGGGGTCAGGAACATGGAAAGCGCCGAAAGCCGTCGTTGTATGCGGGAGTGGGATGGGGAGGGGGCACGCATGCACGTGCGGCAACAGTTGGCTACACACACAATGCCAGATCAAGAGGGTGGCCTACCCGCGTAGCATTTTCCAGCTTTCCTTTTTCTTGTGTAAAGTTAAAAAAATGAAAGCTAAAAAATATCACAAGTCGGATTTTTGAAAGTTCAAGTTTTGAAAAATCTCAAATTTTTTTTTTTTAACATTCAAAATGTTTTTAAGTTCTTTTTGAATATCCAAATGTTCAAAATTCTTAAAATTGCCACAAATTTTTCTGAATTTTGATAAATGCATTTTATGAAAGTTGCCCTAAAGAAAAATATGGATCTTGTGCGCCATTAAAAAATTGGAAAATGCACCTTTGTAAGAATCAACCGCGCGGGCTACCTGGCACATGTTAGCACAAAATCAATGTATATGTAGAAATATTGTCATGTTTCTTTTTTGGAAGAAGTGTGTAAATCAGTTTTTTTTTGTAACTTGACCAGGTGAACCTTCGAGAACGAAACCACTCCTCCACGGTTTAATGCAGCCCCACTCAAGCATGGGAGCGCACTGGATAGGGTTATTTGGACGCGCTTTTTGGCACACTCGTCATGGTGGGGGCCGGGAACATGGAAGGCGCAGGAAGTCGTTGTCGTAGGCGGCAGTGGTGGGGGGGAGGGGGTACGCAAGCACGTGTGGGAACACTTGGCTGCACACACGGTTCCGGCCCATCTCCGTGGCATTTTCCAGCTTTTCCCTTTTCCTGTGTAAAGTTCAAAAAATGAAAGTTAAAAATATCAAAAGTGGAAAATTTGAAAGTTCAAGTTTCAAAAAAACTCTCAACTTTAATTTTTTTAATATTAAAATTGTTTTTTAAGTTCATTTTGAACATCCAAGTGCTGAAAATTCTAAAAATTGCCACAAATTTTTCTGAATTTTGATACATGCATTTTATGAAAGTACTCCTAAAGAAAAGTATGGATCATGTGTTCCATTCTAAAAGTGGAAAGTACATCTTGGTAAGAATCGACCGCGCGGGCTACCTCTACGTGTTAGCTCAAAATAGCCCGCCCATTGAAGCGTTCATGTATCTTTCCACACAAATGGTTTTCATTATATATTAATTAATTTGTCCATAAAATATTAATTAATTACGTGCCAAGACTACCACCTTGTTACATGTCACCCTACAATACTCTCATGTTCGCCGAACGTCAGCTTCTTATGCCACTAATTAGGCCCTAATTTAACTTTGGTTCTACTAATTTTTCTAGAAAATAGGTACAAGGAGCATCCAACTTTAAATTAACTAGCACATATGCCCGTGCGTTGCAATGGGAGACAAAAATAGTATGCATTTAAAGTCAGTGAGAATTATATGTGTAAGTAAAACCTTGTGTGCACACAAAAAATGAACATTTAACTTCTCGGTTTCGCCTTGTGTGAAGGAATCAATCTGCTATTTTTTCGTTCATTGATCGACGGCATTTAAGAGTTTTGTTACGTCATCGTACGCCAGAGAAGGCCCATGAGTTATTCAATCTACTCTTCCTTTCAATCCTTTCAATCGAGGGGATTTTAAGGTACGAAGTTTCTGAATATTCTAAGAAAAATGAATAAAAAAATTTAAATCCTGGACAGTTTTCTGAAAATTATGTACACTTAAAAAAACGCAAACAACATATGAAAGGGAACATCTTTTAAAATTCACAAACATTTTCTGAAAACACCAACTTTTTTATAAAAACATGGACACTATTTGAATTTGTGAACACTTTTTAAAAACGTGAACATGTGTTGAAAATTCATAAGATTTTAAGAAAATATGTATCTTTTATACACGAACATTATTTTTAATTTTAAAATTTTCACTAAAACATGAATTTTTTTTTCAAATTTGGAGCATTTGTTGAAATGCCATTTTCTTTTTAGAAATCTCAAACAATTTTGTAAAACAATAATTGTTTTTAAAAAATGGGCAACTTTTTGCAAGTTCCGAATATTTTCAAAATAGCAACAAAATTTTGGAATTCTGAACATTTTTCAAAAAAAAAAATCTGAACGTTTTTTGAGAATTTTTATTTACGAAATAAATTTTAAAAGATAAATAAACTTGGATGGGAAAAAAGAGATAGGGAAAGGAGAATAAAAATAGAAGTAAAACACTGGAAAAAATAAAAATGGGCCAGCCCATTATTGGTTGTCCTGTGCGAAACTCTGACTATTTGTCGCCCAGTACGGAAAATAGAATTTTCCTAGCTGCGTGGGTAGAAAAAATAACTGGGCTGACTTCGCTGGGCCACAGTGCGCGGCCCGCATACGAAAATTCTTTTTCCAGTGGACAAACGCATAAGAATTTAGTACCACCTCAAATAGAAAAAAATTATTTCCGATGATGAACAGATGAAAAAATTGATGAAACACACCTTGCTTTATTTATATTTATATTTATATTATAATTTATATTTATATTATATATATATATAAATATAATAAAGGGTATATAGAGGTATAGATATAGATATAGATACGGATACAGGTCCTTACGAAAGTACACTGCAACATGTCACAAGGTAGGCTCGAAGAGCAATAACACGATAGAAACAGACACTGATGAAAGCATCTAATATGGTGCTTGTCTAGTTGAATTCACCACTCGGCAATATGCAATGGCAATAGATGTGCTGAATTCGCCTAGAATCCTCCCTCTGTCCTCGATAGGTATGTGTATGTATATATGCACCGTCTTTTCGTTCTCTGCGGCATTCTAATGCACTACCCACCAGCAGATGCATATCTCCCCAGCTGACATCTGCGAATGGAAGATAAGCGAATTTCACAGGTCGAGAGGGCGATGGTTCACGCACGATATAACCAACCAGTCTGACATTTTGTCAACAGTGAAAGGGGAACCAAGATACTAGTGCTACAGATCAAGTGCATTCAGCCATATTTACACCACACCATCAGTGCCCCATGAGGTCCGCAATAGCACAAGAGATTTGCATTCCTGGCACGCCTCGAAAAGAGAATAACAGGCATGCATACCCTGGAGACATCAACAGAAGAGAGCCTCCACTTCACCAGGAACGTCTGATCCCAAATGGGCTAAGGCACCCCAGCTCTCCGGTGCAAGGAGGGTTCTTCACTGCCTCTAGGGCTTCCCTGCAACGAAAAATGTTTCGGGGGTAAGCAATGGGCGGGTGAGACATCTATACGGCAAGTTTTCCAGGGATTGATCATAGCAAAGGCATGCGCAGGGCACCAGGACGAGGTGCTCTTCCATGAATTTGAGAACATCAAAAGTTGCAACTCTAAACTCTTAATAGACCTTAGATGGTCACGTGATACTCGAGTTTAGACCATCTCCCTGTATACTCAAATGCCTATCAAGAGACACAAAGAACATTTGAACACCACAAGGACTTCGATCTATATAAGAAACAGTTTATCTGTTCAGCGGAGCGATCAAGCAGGTGGGGCTGCACAGGATTCCTTGCAACATGAACACATGCAACAATTACATTAGAGCTCAAAAGAAAAAGAAAACAATTACCTTAGAGCATTTGCAATGTCAGCATTTGCAGGATCCAGTTCCAAGCCATCTGCAAACGCCCGAGACGCGTCTTCATAGTCCTATGAGTACATACCAGAGGATGATCAATTTCATGGTCACAAAAGAAAATGATCGCAATTAATTTGCTCATTTTACCTCTAGAAACATTAAGGCTGCCCCTAGTCGATAGTAACCTTTGGGCCAGAGAGGTCGCAACATTGTGCACCTAGTAGCATCGGAGTGAGCGTCTTTTCCTCTTCCCGAGCGCAGCATACAGAAACTCCTATTTGCTGGAGGATTGCAAGATCTTCTGCACTTGGCTGAAAATTCATTGCCTACAGTAGACCAATCACATGCAGATTTTATTACAAGGTAGTTGACATAACAGATAACACAGTAGCAACATTTTCATTAACACCCCAACATTTCCAATAATCCAGATAGAGTCAGAGAGAAACCGTTCATTCTCATGAAATCAAATACAATATTTTTTACAGAATTTTCACGAAAGATACATGAAAAAATATACTGATTTTCTTACAAATTAAATATAGGCACTTTCAGAATTTTGAATACCTTTGGATGTGCACATGCCACATGATTCCTCTTACTAAAACATACGCAGGTTTTTATATAGGTAAGTAATCTGCCATGGTCACCTTCCATTAAGTTATTTTTAATAAAGAAATACCATATATATGTGCGAGATCGCAAGTTACTGGAAGACCACAAAACCACATACATGTTACTTTATTATCATTTTGCATGAAGCTCCAATTTTTTTACAAGTATTCAAAAAATATCATCAGCCACTAGCTATTCCGACTGACTGGAAGTTCGGGTAAGGGGTTTATGCATAAAGATTAGAACATATACTAAAGAAGGAGATCAGGTGCAGCTGCTAATATAACTGGATGATAATAGCAACTATGAGCACAATCCAAACCATATTTTGAGGACAGACATGCAAAACAACTGCTAGAGCATGCAGCTAGAGTTCATGCAAATCTGCGCTTTGTTTCACTGAACAGTTGACTAGGATTGAACCTTTTAGGGCTCTTCAAAATGTGAAGTACATAGCAAGAATGGTTATTACTTTTCTTGCATACATTTCAGCAATTGCAAGCATGTGTACAATTGAAACCGTAACTATCATAATCATCTAGGCTCACTGACTTACACAAGTATATAGCTCTGCCGCTATCATATATTCCTTTCTCTTAAAAGCCTCTGTAGCTTGCAATTGCAGTTCAGCTCTTTTCTTTTCACATAGATGTATATCCTGAACAAAAAATATTTTTGGTCAAGACATATATACAGAACAAACAGAGAAAAGAAGCTTCACTTGGAATCTTAGACCCTAGCAATGACATCAAAACATCCTCAAACCTGGGGCGCTTATCCATAACATTTTTCCTTTATTATGAATATATATCACTAGATGATACCTGCACGTTGTTGCGTGAATGTTTTGCAATATGTTTCAATGAGATTTGGTTGTATGGGAACTAAAACAAAAAAAATACATATAACTTATTGTGTTTGATTATTTTATAATTGCAAAAAAATTATTAAATTCTCATGCATATTTGCATGTTGAAGCGGGCTTTTTTCTATGCATGGTTGCATGTTGAGGCGGACCTATTCCCATGAATGTTGCATGATGAGGTGGCATGCTTGTATGTTGAGAGAAATGAGTTAGGAGGCTTGCTATTTAGATATAGAGGATTAGAACGCATTACTGCATGAGCACAGCAGCAGAAGAATGGAAGACTACTTTTCGACAAATGGTGGATTTTATTAGCTCAAAAAGGAGCATCAAGAGGATACAAACCCAAAGAGCACACACCCAGCCTCTGCATAGCTAGGATGCACACAGCCAACACCAACAAACGCACCCAAAAACACGCCGGCTAATAGTAAAGTCATATAAGACCGAAACATAATACTCCCTCCGTCCAAAATTACTTGTCGCTCAAATGGATGTATCTAGCACTAGATACATCCATTTGAGTATTATGGAACTGTAAGTGAGTGTAGAAGGAACTACATACCTTCGGCTTCAAACCACATGATTTCACATGACTAATAATTCCATCAACACTCCAATCCGGCAACGTTGAAATAGTAGAAGCTAAAGGAAATAACATCTCAACCATATCCCTTCTGCCCCGGAGGGCTGCAATTTCAATTGCAGATGTACCAAACTGCAAAGAGTAAATGAGATGGTTGATTTCATGTTTGATTATCATCAATACAATATGCAGTGTGCTAGCAAAGAATTTCAACATTAATAGTTACGATTCAAAGTCTACAATATCAACCAAATGGCTAGATGGGCTTTGAGTAAATCAAAATGCAAGGACAAATGACGGAACAGTGTTGTCCATACTTCTCCATTAAATTCAGAAAATATAGCTAAGGTTAACTCCTGTAAAAATAGAAAAATATTAATACAAAGCTCATACAAATGTGTTTCTCAGATTGCATTAATTTGTCAAAACAGAATACAAAGAATATGCCATCAACACAACAATATACATAGAAGTCTTTGCAAAAATTAGCATTATGTGTCTAGTTGATAAGGCAATGAAGCTGGAGAATTTCTCGATGACAAAATAAAAATATATATGAAAATTCTGCAAGGCACTCCGCAAAGAGATAATTATACAGGATGGTGATTACTAAGGATTCCTGGAAAAACAAAGAGCTGAGAGCCCTATGCCAGTCTTCCAAAGTTCAACACCTAGAAGAACTGCAGCAGATCTCTACTGGCCATAGCAGTGCAAAACCTTATAATGGTGATGTGCTCACTACACGGTAAACATGTGGGTCTACGTTTATTTTGCCTCTACCTAGAACCTAACATGTCCCCACTGAGGCAAAAACATTCAGCCAAATACCAACAAAGAATATGCATTAAAAGTAGATCACGAAGGCAGAGGAGGAGGAAAAAATATAAGACTCAGTGACTCACTGGACAAGGAATATCGGGGTTAGCACCAGCATCTAGTAAGCACTTCATGATACCAGATAAGCCAATGTCCGCTGCTACCATCAGGTAAGTATAACCACTATGGTCAATTTTATTCACATCAGCACCAGCCTGTGTAAATAAATCATAGTTTCATTTGAGTAAGTGCTTGAGATGTCATCTGCAGAAAATGTACGCGCCAAGAAATGAAGCTGGATCTATAGACTACACTAAAGGAAGCTCCATAAATGAAGAAAGACTACTGACCTTAATGAGTAGCTTCACACATTCCAGCGATTTAGAAAGTATGGCCAGATTTAGCGGGGTACTATGAAGGTGGAGAATCTTATTAGGCTGTGGAAGGTAGAAAAATCAATTTCTTCACTTGCAAAAAACAGAGTAGTGAGGAAATAAAATAAGTGTATTACATATATAGCATTTATCAATGGAAAACAAGCAAGGATTCTTGATTTATCTATAGAAAATAGACATGTATTTACAGCACTTCTGAGGAAATGAGCATGTTTCACTTTCAAGAGAATTGCTTATGGTCAAACATTGTATATATGTTTGCATTGTGCCAACGTAAACTCGTTTGGTTTAGATAGAGTGCAAGTACTGGCAGACCACAATATTACCATTTCTCATTCCAATGCATGACAGTTACGGACTGGAGACACAGTCGCTTAGGGCCTAGGATTTCCTTTTGCACGGCCAAGGAGAGAACCCCGAGAAAGTGGTGACTTACATCTGCATGATGCTCCAACAAAATATTCACCGCGCCATCTTGACCAACAGCAGCGGCAGCATGCAATGGGGTCCCGTACACAGAATCGAAACAATCCACATCAATTCCAGCTGAAAGCAGCAGTTCTAGTATTTCACATTCACCTAGAAATAAAGTTTGTAGAAAATTCAGCAAGATAGGCTTATTTTGCAAAAGATAAAAATAAATGTAGAAGCCTTCAAATGTGATAACCACCAGTTCCAATGATCATGTCCCGGACCAAGTTGTCAAATGCGGTATGGTTTAGAACTTTAACTTCTCGTTGGTTTTCTGTCTAAATATAGGCAGTAGCAAAAAAAATCGTGAATTTATGGGCAAAGAAGGCCGGAGTAATAGCACATAGTAACAGAGCACTGGAAACCAATTTACTTTATATTCCAATCCTCATAGCTGTTCTACATAAACTCGGTGCTTCTTGTTCCACCGTCCAAATCGCATATGTCTGAACTTGGTCGGTGGATGTCAATACTAGTAAATAAACACTTGAAGTCATGGGCAACGGACGTTGAAGAGACCAGAGGAGCTGCAGAGATTACAAGAGGGGTTACCATTCCTTGCAGCACCATGAAGAGGTGGCCACAGGGCACCAACTAAAGTTGGATCAGCACCATGATCTAGAAGATATTTTGTGATAGCAGCTGTCCCATAAGATGCAGAAATGGCCAGAGCTGTATCACCTGCAAAATAAATAAATAAATAAACGTCAGGAGGCCAGATTGAACAACTAAGGTTTACTAGTAAGCATGCACGTGCAATGCACGTCTCGACTAAAATATGTTCTATTATGAAACATAATAATTCTAGCATAATGTAAACCTACTTTTTGAAAAGCAGAAATCTCATGCAAAGAGCATATAATTCCTAAGTCATGCAAATGACATTTTTGTGCTTTATGAATCAGCATGCCCATGTCCATTACTTAACTCGTACCAAAGATCATTAACAAATTGATAGAAAATCAGTCAATGAAGAAAATTAAATTTGGCCAAGTATATTTGCACTATGGCCATTCCCCCTTAGCTAGTGCATCTTGGCAACCAACGCCATGACCAACACCTCACCGGCAACCACGGTGGTTGCCATATTGATGTTCATCAGGTAACACACAATACCATATAGATGTTCATCATGTAGCGCAAACATAACTATTTATTCTATATCGCAACCATGATCTCGTAAAATGTATAGCTGACATAATCCGTCTGTTATTTAGAGCTTAGAGTCATCATTGTATCCAAACTGAACTAAATTTGAGGTATAATATTTTCAATGAAGAAAAATATATCTTCAATATTACTTTCTTCTTACCAATTTTTTCTTAAATTGAATTGCCCATCAATATTTCTAAGATAGAAAGGCCCTCGCGTTGCGGGCGACACGGGGGAAACCCTCGTCGCCGCCGGCCGCCGTCCTCCGCCAGCGCCCCCTCGCTTCGCCGCCGCCGGAGGGCCGGCCGGCGAAGCCGCACCGCGCCCAGGGATGGCGGCGGCGGGGCGGTTTCGTCCTTCCCCTCGCGCTGGACCCTCCACCCCCACGAACCTCTCCTCCGCCATCGCTCCTCCGCGCTGCTGCCGCCGGCGGGCCGGCCGGTGAGGCCGCGCCGCGACTGAGGTTGGGGGCTGCAGGGTGGCTTCGCCCCCTTCGCGCTAGAGCTCCTCTCCCCCAACCTCCCCACCACCCCAGATTCAATCTGGCGAGCCGCCCTCCCCTCCAACTGTTGTGTTCGTCCTGCTGGTCCGACGCGGCGGCGCGGCCGTGCTCCGTGCTCCTCCCCCCGTCCGCCTCTTGCCCGCCCTGCTGGTGCAGATTCTTCCTGCTGTTCGTTGGGTCGTGCGAGGGCTCGGGTCGAAATGGCCGGGCTGGCCAAGGCTCGGTCTTGCCCCCTTGCAGACTACCCTTCGTCTCCGACGGCACCTCCTCCGAGCTACGATGCCGACCTCTGCGCGTGTGTGGTCAGTGGATGTCAAGGACGCAGATTTTTAGAGCACTTGCACCCAGGCCCTGCTATCCTGACTCTCCAATATTGCTTTAAGATCTGTGCGAGACAACTAACTTCGTATATGAAATTTTCTCTTTTTTGTTTCTCTCATATAGAATATGTTTTGAACTTCAAACTTTGCAACGCAGCAAAACTTACTAACTAGAATGTGGGATAAAACTTTCAGAATTTTTCGTCCAACATAAATACTAAAATATGTATTTTTTAATCAAATAAAACTTATTTTGTATATTTATGTTGGACGAAAAAATCTAAATTTTTTATCCTAGATTCTAGCTAGAAAGCTTTACTGTTCTGCAAAGGTTTGAACTTGAAGACATGTTCTATGTGAGAGAAACAAAAAAGAGAAATGTACTTGCACGGATCTTGATGCAAAGAATGGATGGCTAGATAAGAGGGGCCTGGGTGCAGGTGCTCTAAAATATATTTTCGTGGATGTCAATACTAGTAAATAAACACTTGAAGTCATGGGCAACGGACGTTGAAGAGACCAGAGGAGCTGCAGAGATTACAAGAGGGGTTACCATTCATTGCAGCACCATGAAGAGGTGGCCACAGGGCACCAACTAAAGTTGGATCAGCACCACGATCTAGAAGATATTTTGTGATAGCAGCTGTCCCATAAGATGCAGAAATGGCCAGAGCTGTATCACCTGCAAAATAAATAAATAAATAAACGTCAGGAGGCCAGATTGAACAACTAAGGTTTATTCATAGAGAAGGACCCTGGTCAGTTACTAGGAGGTGCGAAATTGACGCGGAAGAGAAGGGAACCAAACCTAAGAAGGTGCGCTGGTTGACATCGACGCGGAGGTCCTCGACGAGGCACCGGCAGACGTCCAGCCGCCCGTTCATGGCCGCCAGAACCAGCGCGCGCGACCAGATGCCGTCGTCCGCCACGACGCCCGCCGTCTCTGGGCGATCAGGAACCCTAAGGGTACGGACTACGGACAGGAGGGGCAGGAGCAGTAGTAAGGGCTGGTTGTTGCTGGTACCTTTGAGGAGGCGGAGGTTGCCGTCGAGAACCGCCTGCAGGACCGGGTGGAGAGGCTCCGTCGCCTCCTCCATGGCGACACGAGCAGGCGGGCAGGCGGAGAAGACGACGGGTCTCAGCAGCCGAGGCTTGACTCCAGTCAAGAGCAGTCGCGCGAAGGGACCAAGGGAGTGCGGTGGGGAAAGTGGCCGGCCGTGATTTTGACGCGGCGGCAGATGGAGCGCCAGATTTTGTTCATGTATTGATTGCCAGCGATTTGCCTGGCCGTTCTGGTTAATGGAATAGAGAGTATTTCGGCTCAAAAAAAAAGGGTATCTATCTGATCTTCACCTTTAATCAGCATCCAAATCCATCAACTTTTCTAGGAGGTTGTATCGAAGAAAAGTTCAATAAAAAAACATATTTACACGCTTCTAGAAATTGTGGGAAAATACATTGAGTAAACATATGAGTGGTGTTGAATCTTTGTGTCAAAACATATCATGTATTTGTGAATCAGTATGTGCATTGTACTAGAGTTGTGTTTGTTTCCCTTCTCCTTTTTTACAGATTACCAATAAGCAAATTTGGGCACCAATCTACCATGACACACAACAATCAATCAATCAATGTATATGTATAAATATTATCAAGATTTTTGGGAAAAGTGTGTACATGAGTTTGTTGGTAACGAGATCACATGGACCTTCGAGCACGGAATCGCTCCTCCATGGTCGAATACACCCGCGATCAACCGACAATCATGGGAGTGCACTGCGCAAGGTTGTTGCGGCGTGCTTTTGCCTTCAGTAGTTTAAGAGAGAGGGGGGGGGGGGGGGGGGGGGCACGCACGGGGAGGCACTGGGATCCGGGGGAATGCATGCACGCACATAAAGCAGTTGGTTGCACACGCGATACAGAATGAAGGGGTGTGCCCACGCATGGCATTTTTCAGCTCTTTTTTCGTATAAAGTTGAAAAAACATTTTCACCGTTTCAGTCAAGAAGAAAAATGCTGACAACATAAGCAAGGGTTGGAGGATGCGAATATTGTGGTCAACCTATTGCCCATCTTGTCCACCTGCATCCTGTTTTGGAAGGGACACTTCAAGATGGTCGCGTTATTCGGCGAGTAGACCCTTGGGTACACCATCACATGCACTCTACTTGATTGCCACATCATCACTTTTACATTTTGTCATAGCTAAATCCGACAAATCCCCTGGTAGGGTATCCTAGTTAGGCGACTTGGCACGATGGTAACAAGAGGCAAGGTTTACCTAGGTGCAGGTTCTCCAGAGGAGATAATATATACCCTACGTCTTGCTTGTGTTATATTGCGTTGGAGTGTGTAAAGTGTACAGGTAAAGTACCAATGGATTGAATATGATCTAAGACAAGCCTGACCCCCGGCTTATATAACAAACCGGGAGGCTAGGGCTTAAACAACTAGGTCGGCTACATCGGTGGAGGCATAGTCCTCCACAGCTCTGGTATCTCCGGATTGTGCTCCATGTCTTCCGAAATCTTCATGTAATTCCTTACAGGCCGTCCAAAGTGACCCAGGACAGAACTGACCTAGGGGTCATAGGCGCCCGACCCTCCAGGCCGGGAACCAACGCGGCGATGATCCCCTCGGCTGGGAACCAACGTGGCAATGATGCCCTCGGTAGTGAACCAACGTGGCGATGACCCCCTCGGCCGGGACACCGACACATTCCTCGGTGTAGGCATGCTTGCGCCTCATTCAAGTTGTTTGTCGCCTAAAAGGGCTTTACATCTCTCTAGCATGTCATTTAGTTCTCATGCGGCGATGCATCTTATCCTTTATTTCATTATCTTTCCTCCCGCTCACTCCTAAGAAGCTCCCTCCTCCTTCCGCTCATCGCGGCATGGGAGGGAGGGGAGGCTCAGTAGGGTGGCTCAACGTTGTCACTCCCTTCATATAACCACGATGGTATTTGCCCACCATGTTTGGTTGTGGGTTATCACCGTCAGAGTAGATGAACAATCTATATATCTTTGTTCTAGCTGATACGTTGAAAACATAATTATTTTTTAAGCTTAATGAGGTATTTCTTAAAATTCATTTCCCCTCCTCAATCTCCTTTACCCATTGCCACCACGATGAGTGTCAAGTTGAGGAACCATAATTTCAACCAAACATGCTTATAAGCTCAACACAACATTCATTACCCTTTGAGCTCCTCGTGCGAGCTTCATGAACCTAGCCAACCAGCCCTCATCTCCCCCTTCCTCGGCTCAACCCGTAACTGCTCTTTTTTTTTTGCTGTAATCCCTCTTTTGAACTACTCACGCTGTAGCGTATTATTTTTTTGAGTGCATTGGTTAAATTTTTTTTTCGGATATTATCCCAAATTTATTTGTTTCTTTTTAGAATTGCCAAGGTTTGTTCATCAAAAGTTATCAGAGTGAGGTATACAAATGGAATCATGGGGTTGGCCTGGCCAGACATGGCGCCCGAATCAAGAGAACAAGAAAACTTGGCTAAACTATGAGCCCCGCCATTTGAAGCTCGCCCTTCGAAAGTAAAGTTACAACTAAGCTCCGCAGCCCTCGGTTTAATTTCTTTGATTGTCATGTCATGCTGTCCAGAACTGCTGGTGGCTATGTCATTATCCGCTTGCTTACAATCTGATGCAACAATAAAATTCCTCAATGATATAGATCAGCTAAACAGAAGTCCTCACAGCAAGCGATTGCTTCGAGCGAGGCCATGGCCAGATCATCGTGCACCACAAGTGTAGATGATCCTAGGTAATTTCTAGAATAATCTCGACAAACTGCAGCCACTGGGCCTCAACCATGTTCTAGCAATGCCGACATCAACCTGGATTTCTGCAAATCCAGTGGGAGGAGCCCTACCGTTTCCAGCTGTGGCCCTGTTAGTTGTTGATGAAACATGCCTATGGGGTATTTATTGATCAATTTCTTCCAGAGATGAATCTTTTGACGGCTAAAATTTATAGATAACGGGCCTTGGAAGATACCATCGTGGATGGCCTTCGTCCTAGATAACCATGTTGCCCATAAGGTCATCGATAACTTGACAAAAACATCATGTGGTAGTGTATCTATCATAGTGAATATATATTGTTTCACACTTGACTCTGTAGTAGCCATCGAGTATTCTGCTCGTTCTTCATCGACGAGTTCCCATATACATCACGACATCGTGCATTCTAGAAGAGAATGTCTCCAGGAATTCTTGGCACCACACATACCGCAAGAGCTAGTGGTAGACATTTTCCGATGGCATTGCACGTCCTCGGTAGGAAGGGAATGTTTAGCTAATCACCGCAAGAACATTCTGATTTTCCTGGAACTTTAGTCTTCCACAAAGATTTCCAGGACCCAGCCTCTTGGTTTAAATTTGATGCACCAGCACTCTCCTCTAACCAAGATTCTCTCCTTATTTTGGTTGAGACTAACATTTTGCACACCGGGCCGCATTAAACAAAATGCACAAATACATACATTTCCAAAAAAAAAGGCGACATAGGCCCAAGGGGGAACAACTAACAACTAACCAACGGTTGACCCTTAGGGGTCTCCACAAGGTTCACTTTTTTGGCCTCGGAGTGCGCCATGTGATGTGTCCATCCGCCGCCACATGTCATGTGTTGGGCGCTTCCTCTGGATTTTGTTATTTTCTTTATTTTTCCGTGTTTGTTTTCCGATTTTAGACGGTTCTTTCCCTATTTTTTTAGCTTTTTGTTTTTTGTTTGGTTTTTCTATGTTTTGAAGTTTTTTTGTGAAGTATAGTTGTGCTTCAAAAAAAAAAATAGTGCTTCCACAAAAGGCACAGATTTGCTTCCGTGACACGCACAACTATGATCTCACGAGAAGCACATAGATTCGCTTCTCAAAAAAAATCTTTAATTCCACGAGAAGCACAACTGTGCTTTCGGAAAAAGAAAAAACATAGTTTGTGGTTTTATTTTTTTTAACTGTAACCTTGCATATGGGCTCCGGTTTTTTTCTTCCTTTTTTTGGTTTCATTTTTTTACATGAACCGGTTTTTCGGTTTTCATTTTTCTTTTGGATTTTTTTTTAGGTATTCATTTTTAAAACCTATTAACATGAGATCTAATTTCAAAGATCTCGACGCAAGAAATCCATCGGTGAAAATAGTTTGGTATTTGGACGCACAGTTCAAGAGATAAAAACATTTTGAATAAACGAATGTACGGAACAAAAGCTCTTAGATTGCAACAAGTGACACACATATAATGCATCACCTTTTTTTGAGAAATTACAATGCATCACCTGTCAGCGCTTGGGAAGGTGGAGAGTGACCTTTTTTTTAAGGTTTGGGAGTGACCTTTACAAGAGATTACCCTTAACTAGCTAGTGATTTCGGCCCAAAGGGTCCAATTTTTTTTCTAGAAATGATAAATCCTGAATGTTCGGATTTTAAGCATGGCAACCCAAAGGTTTTTATGGCAACTTTTGTTCACGCGAGGTTGGCAAACATGACAATTTTCTGACAAAAAACGAACTAAGACAAAGTTTTTTAACAAGTAAATTTGCCACCTCGCGTCAACTAAAATTTTCATGAAAAAACGTTCGGGATGATGTGCTTAAAATCCGAACGTTCGGAATTTATCGGGGTCCTCTTTTTTTTAAAGGAAAGGGTCCAAGGTTTTGTTTAGCGAGAGACGATGATGGGCCCAAACGGATAGATTCCGTGGGCTATGGTCCTTAATAAACCCCCCACCAACTAGGCACTTGTGGGCGATGGCGACCCGCCGACCCATGGAGTCAAACCCAAGTGGGGAGGAAGCAGCGTGCTCTGGAAGGAGCCGGAGCCCGGGAACCCACACCGCCCCCAAATAAAACCACCGCCTGCCTGCCCGCCGCGCCCTCCTCGCCGGGGACCATGACCTCCTGCTCGCCGGAGCCCTCGCCGCCGGGGACCCCCTCGCAGGTCCTCAGCGTCCGCATCGTCTCGCTCGACTACTACATGGCGCCGCCTGTCCCCGGCCTCGACATCTCCTACAGCCCCTTCCACTGTATGCTCCCTTCCCCATTGGCCCCCTTTCTGAACTTCTTGTCCTCCCGCCTCGGCGCGCGCCGCGCTGAATTCTATGTCTGTCTGGTGGCCGCCGGAATCTATCAACTTTATATCCTTTTTTTGTTTTGTTTTAAGAGTATCTATCTAATCTTCACCTTTAATCTGCATCGAAATCCATCAACCTTTCTAGGAGGGTGTACCGAAGAAAGTTCAATAAAAAAACATATTTACGCGCTCTCTAGAAATTGTGGGAAAATACATTGAGTAAACATATGAGTGGTGTTGAATCTTTGTGTCAAAACATATATTGTATTTGTGAATCAGTATGTGCATTCTACCAGAATTGTGTTTGTTGCCCTTCTCTTTTTTTTACAGATTACAAATAAGCAAATTTGGGCACCAATCTACCATGACACACAACAATCAATCAATCAATGTATATGTATAAATATTATCAAGATTTTTGGGAAAAGTGTGTACATGATTTTATTGGTGACAAGATCACATGGACCTTCGAGCACCGAATCGCTCCTCCATGGTCGAATGCACCCGCGATCAACCGACAATCATGGGAGTGCACTGCGCAAGGTTGTTGGGGCGTGCTTTTCCGCATCGTGGAAGGCCTTGAGTAGTTTAAAGGGGGGAGCACGCATGTGGGAGGCGCTGGGACGAGGGCATGCATGCACGCACATAAAGCAGTTGGTTGCACACGCCATACATAATGAAGGAGTGTGCACACGCATGGCATTTTTCAGCTCTCTTTTTGTGTAAAGTTGAAAAACCATTTTCACCGCTCCAATCAAGAAGAAAAACGCTGACAACGTCAGCAAGGGTTGGAGGATGTGAATATTGTGGTCAACCTATTCCCCATCTTGTCCACCTGCATCCTGTTTTGGAAGGGACACTTCAAGATGGTCGCGTTATTCGGCGAGTAGACCCTTGGGTACACCATCACATGCACTCTACCTGATTGCCACATCCTCAGTTTTACATTCTGTCATAGCTAAATCCGACAGATCCCCTGGTAGGGTATCCTAGTTAGGCGACTTGGCACGATGGTAACAAGAGGCAAGGTTTACCTAGGTGCAGGTTCTCCAGCGGAGATAATATATACCCTACGTCCTGCTTGTGTTCTATTGCGTTGGAGTGTGTAAAGTGTACAGGTAAAGTACCAATGGATTGAATATGATCTAAGACAAGCCCGGCCCCCGGCTTATATAACAAACCGGGGGCCTAGGGCTTAAACAACTAGGCCGGCTACGTCGGTGGAGGCATAGTCCTCCACAGCTCTGGTATCTCCGGATTGTGCTCCAATTCTTCTGGAATCTTCATGCAATTCCCTACAGGCCGTCCAAAGTGACCCAGGACAGAACTGACCTAGGGGTCATAGGCGCCCGACCCTCCAGGCCGGGAACCAACGTGGCGATGATCCCCTCGGTTGGGAACCAACGTGGCAATGATGCCCTCGGCAGTGAACCAACGTGGCGATGACCCCCTTGGCCGGGACACCGACACATTCCTCGGCGTAGGCATGCTTGCGGCTCATTCTAGTTGTTTGTCGCCTGAAAGGGCTTTACATCTCTCTAGCACGTCATTTAGTTCTCATGCGGCAATGCATCTTATCCTTTATTTCATTATCTTTCCTCCCGCTCACTCCTAAGAAGCTCCCTCCTCCCTCCGCTCATCCCGGCATGCGAGGGAAGGGAAGCTCAGTAGGGTGGCTCAACGTTGTCACTCCCTTCATATAACCACGATGGCATTTGCCCACCATGGTTGGTTGTGGGTTATCACCGTCAGAGGAGATGAACAATCTATATATCTCTGTTCTAGCTGATACGTAGAAAACATAATTATTTTTTAAGCTTAATGAGGTATTTCTTAAAATTCATTTCCCCCTCCTCAATCTCCTTTACCCATTGCCACCACGATGAGTGTCAAGTTGAGGAACCATAACTTCAACCAAACATGTTTATAAGCTCAACACAACATTCATTACCCTTTGAGCTCCTCGTGCGAGCTTCATGAACCTTGCCAACCAGCCCTCATCTCCCCCCTTCCTCGGTCAACCCGTATCCGCTCTTTTTTTGCTGTAATCCCTCTTTTGAACTACTCACGCTATACCGTATTATTTTTTTGAGTGCATTGGTTAATATTTTTTTTCTGATATTATCCCAAATTTATTTGTTTCTTTTTAGAATTGCCAAGGTTTGTTGATCAAAAGTTATCAGAGTGAGGTATACAAATGGAATCGTGGGCTTGGCCTGGCCAGACATGGCGCCCCAATCAAGAGAACGAGAAAACTTGGCTAAACTATGAGCCCCGCCATTTGAAGCTCGCCCTTCGAATGTAAAGCTACAACTAAACTCTGCAGCCCTCGGTATATTCTTTGATTATCATGTCATGCCGTCTAGAACCGCTGGTAGCTATGTCATTATCCGCTTGCTTACAATCCGATGCAATAATAAAAAAAATCTTTGATTATCATGTCATGCCGTCAAGAACTGCCGGTAGCTATGTCATTATACACTTGCTTACAATCCGATGCAACAATAAAATTCCTCAATGATATAGATCATCAGCTAAACACAAGTCCTCACGGCAAGCGATTACTTCGAGCCAGGCCACGGCCAGATCATCGTGCACCACAAGTGTAGATGATCCTAGGTAATTTCTAGAATAATCTCGACAAACTGCAGCCACTGGGCCTCAACCATGTTCTAGCAATGCTGACATCAACCTGGATTTCTGCAAATCCTGTGGGAGGAGCCCTACCTGTTGGGGAACGTTGCATGGAAAATAAAAAAATTCTACGCACATGCAAGATCTATCCATTGAGATGCATAGCTACGAGAGGGAGAGAGCATCTTCATACCCTTGAAGATCGCTAAGCGGAAGCATTTATCAACACGGTTGATGTAGTCGTACACCTTCACGATCCGTCCCGATCAAGTACCGAACGTACGGCACCTCCGCGTTCAGCACACGTTCAGCTCGATGACGTCCTCGCCTTCTTGATCCAGTAAGAAGGACGAAGTAGTAGATGAGTTCCGGCAGCATGACGGCATGGTGACGGTGGTGGTGAAGAACAATCTCCGCAGGGCTTCGCCAAGCACAATGGAAACTATGACAGAGGATAAATTAGAGGGGGCGGGGTTGCCGGCACACGGCTTGGTGAATCTTGATGTGTTCCGGGTGCTAGCCATGCCCCTCTATTTATATGTTGAGCCCTGGGGTCGTTTCTTGGAGAAAGAGCCTCCTCAAAGTCAGTTTAGCCCGCAAGGCAAGAGTCCTTCTCGGACTCCAGGACTAGATGACACAGTCCTCGGCGTCTGGCTCAGACGGCATGGGCATCGGCATCTGGCCCAGGGCCAGATGCCAGGGTCCCTGGCGTCTGGTACCTGATCTCCGCAAAACTTCCTTTTGCACCGACCTAAAGCCCCATGGACCTTACCCCTTGGCCCAACCATATCATCCTATATATCAATATTTACCTCCGGACCATTCCGGAGCTCCTCGTCATATCCGTGATCTCATCCGTGACTCCAAACAACATTCGGTTGCTACTTCTTGAGCTTGCGTTGATTTTTTTCTTGAAGAGGAAAGGGTGATGCAGCAAAGTAGAGATAAGTATTTCCCTCAGTTAAGAACCAAGGTATCAATCCAGTAGGAGGCATAAGCAAGTCTTCAATCTATGCACCTGCACAAACTAACAAACACTTGTACTGAACGCGAAAAAGGGGTTGTCAATCCCTTCACAATCTCGAACAAGAGTGAGATCTAATAGACATAGGTATAAAAGATTACTAAAACGTAAAACAAAGTAAAAACAAATAAATTGCAGCAAGGTATTTTTTGGTTTTTTGGTTTATAGATCTGAAAATATATGATGGAAAATAGACCCGAGGGCCATAGATTTCACTAGAGGCTTCTCGCTTGAAGATAGCATACGGTGAGTGAACAAATTACTGTTGAGCAATTGATAGAAAAGCGCAAAGTTATGACGATATCTAAGGCAATGATCATGAATATAGGCATCACGTCCGTGACAAGTAGACCGAAACGATTCTGCATCTACTACTATTACTCCACATATCGACCGACTCCTGCCTGCATCTAGAGTATTAAGTTCACAAGAACAGAGCAACGCTTTAAGTGAGATGACATGATGTAGAGGGATAAACTCAAGCAATATGATGAAAACCCCATCTTTTTATCCTTGATGGCAACAATACGTGCCTCGCTACCCCTTCTGTCACTGGGTGAGGACACCGCAAGATTGAACCCAAAACTAAGCACCTCTCCCATTGCAAGAAAAACCAATCTAGTTGGCCAAACAAAACCGATAGTTCGAAGAGAAATACAAAGATATCTTAATCATGCATAAAAGAGTTCAGAGAAGACTCAAATAATATTCATAGATAATCTGATCATAAATACACAATTCATCGGATCTCAACAAACACACCGCAAAAAAGTATTACATCGAATAGATCTCCAAGAACATCGAGGAGAACATTGTATTGAAGATCAAAAAGAGAGAAGAAGCCATCTAGCTACTAGCTATGGACCCGTAGGTCTGTGGTAAACTACTCATGCATCATCAGAAGGGCAGCAAGGTTGATGTAGAGGCCATCCGTGATCGAATCCCCCTCCGGCAGATTGCCGAAAAAGGCCCCAAGATGGGATCTCACGGGAACAGAGGCTTGCGGCGGTGGAAAAGTACTTTGGTAGACGCCTCTGGTGTTGGGGGAATATTTGGGAATTTATAGTGCAAGAATTAGGGTTAGGAGACCCCCCAAGGGGCCCATAAGCCCTCAGGCCCCCCCCAGGGGCGCGCCTGGCAGGCTTGTGGCCACCTCGGCCATCTCCTGACCTCCTCTCCAAGCTCCGTGAATGTCTTCTGGTCCAAGAAAAATCATCGTAAAGTTTTATTCCGTTTGGACTCCGTTTGATATTTCTTTTCTGTAAAACTCAAAAACAAGGAAAAAAACAGAAACTGGCAGTGGGCTCTAGGTTAATAGGTTAGTCCAAAAATAATATAAAATAGCATATTAATGCATATAAAACATCCAAAACAGATAATATAATAGCATGGAACAATCAAAAAATATAGATACGTTGGAGACGTATCAAGCATCCCCAAGCTTAATTCCTACTCATCCTCGAGTAGGTAAATTGTAAAAACAGAATTTTTGATGTGGAATGCTACCTAACATATTTATCAATGTAATCTTCTTTATTGTGGCATGAATATTCAGATCCATAAGATTCAACACAAAAGTTTAATATTGACATAAAAACAATAATACTTCAAGCATACTAATAAAGCAATCATGTCTAAAGTTATCCCTACAAAATCATATAGTCTGGCTATGATCCATCTTCATCACACAAAGTATTTTATCATGCACAACCCCGATGACAAGCCAAGCAATTGTTTCATACTTTTGATGTTCTCAAACTTTTTCAACTTTCACGCAATACAAAAGCGTGAGTCATGGATATAGCACTATGGGTGGAATAGAATATGGTGGTTGTGGAGAAGACAAAAATGAAGGAGAAAGTCTCACATCAACTAGGCAAATTAATGGGCTATGGAGATGCCCATCAATCGATATCGATGCAAGTGAGTAGGGATTGCCATGCAACGGATACACTAGATCTATAAGTGTATGAAAGCTCAAAAAGAAACTAAGTGGGTGTGCATCCAACTTGCTTGCTCACGAAGACTTAGGGCAATTTGAGGAAGCCCATCATTGGAATATACAAGCCAAGTTCTATAACTATTTCCCACTAGTATATGAAAGTGACAAAATAGGAGACTCTCTATCATGAAGATCATGGTGCTACTTTGAAGCACAAGTGTGGAGAAAGGATAGTAACATTGTCCCTTCTCTCTTTTCTCTCATTTTTTTTGTTTGGGCTTCTTTGGCCTCTTTTATTTTTATAAAGTCCGGAGACTCATCCAAACTTGTGAGGGAATCATAGCTTCCATCATCCTTTCCTCACATGGGACAATGCTCTAATAATGATGATCATCACACTTTTATTTACTTACAATTCAAAAATTACAACTCGACACTTAGAACAAGATATGACTCTATATGAATGCCTCCGGCGGTGTACCGGGATGTGCTATGATCAAGAGTGACATGTATAAAAAAATATGAACGGTGGCCTTGCCACAAATACTATGCCAACTACATGATCATGCAAAGCAATATGACAATGATAATGCGTGTCATAATAAACGGAACGGTGGAAGTTGCATGGCAATATATCTCGGAATGGCTATGGAAATGCCATAATAGGTAGGTATGGTGGCTGTTTTGAGGAAAATATATGGTGGGTTTAATGCACCGGCGAAAGTTGTGCGGTACTAGAGAGGCTAGCAATGGTGGAAGGTGAGAGTGCGTATAATCCATGGACTCAACATTAGTCATAAAGAACTCACATACTTATTGCAAAAGTTTATTAGCTATCGAAACTAAGTACTACACGCATGCTCCTAGGTGGAGAGATTGGTAGGAAAAGACCATCGCTCGTCCCCGACCGCCACTCATAAGGAAGACAATCAAAAGATAAATCATGCTCCGACTTCATCACATAACAGTTCACCATACGTGCATGCTACGGGAATCACAAACTTTAACACAAGTATTTCTACCAATCCACAATTACTCACTAGCATGACTCTAATATCACCATCTTTATATCTCAAAACAAATGCAAGGAATCAAACTTCTCATCTTATTCAACGCTCTTTATATGAAAGTTTTTATTATATCCCTCTTGGATGCCCATCATATTAGGACTAAATTCATAACCTAAGCAAATTACCATGTTGTTTAAAGACTCTCAAAATAATATAAGTGAAGCATGAGAGTTCAACAATTTCTATAAAATAAAGCCACCGTCGTGCTCTAAAAAGATATAAGTGAAGCACTAGAGCAAACTGCCTAGCTAAAAAGATATAAGTGAAGCACATAGAGTATTCTAATAAATTCACATTAATGTGTGTCCCTCTCAAAAGGTGTGTACAGCAAGTATGATTGTGGCAAACTAAAAAGCAAAGACTCATATCATACAAGACGCTCCAAGCAAAACACATATCATGTGGTGAATAAAAATATAGCCTCAAGTAAATTTACCGATGGGTTGAAGACAAAAGAGGGGATGCCATCCGGGGCATCCCCAAGCTTAGATGCTTGGTTGTCCTTGAATATTACCTTGGGGTGCCTTGGGCATCCCCAAGCTTAGGCTCTTGCCACTCCTTATTCCATTGTCCATCAAATCTTTACCCAAAACTTGAAAACTTCACAACACAAAACTCATAAGATCCGTTACTATAATAAAATAAATCACCACTTTAGGTACTGTTTTGAACTCATTCTTTATTTATATTGGTGTAATATCTACTGTATTCCAACTTCTCCATGGTTCATACCCCCCGATACTACCCATAGATTCATCAAAATAAGCAAACAACACGTAGAAAACAGAATCTGTCAAAAACAGAATAGTCTGTAGTAATCTGGAAATTTCGTATACTTCTGTAACTCTAAAAATTCTGAAAAATCAGGACAACCTGGGAAATTTGTATATCAATCTTGTGTAAAAAAATCAGATCAAAAGCATGTTTCTGTGATTTATTGAATTTCTGGCAATGAGCGCAAAAGTTTCTATTTTTCAGCAAGATCAAATCAACTATCACCGTAGACCACCCCAAAGGTCTTGCTTGGCTCAAACACTAATTAAAACACCAAAACAAAATTACTACAGAGGTAATAATGTGTATTTATTGAAAAACAGAACCAAAACCAAAAAACATAAAAACAAAATTGGGTTGCCTCCCAACAAGCGCTATTGTTTAACGCCCCTAGCTAGGCATAAAACATAGATCTAGGTATTGTCATCTTTGGTATGCAATTCTTCAATTACACGTTTATAACCCCAAAGAGATTCTTGGGTTTTATTAATGATCACACTCCTATGTAAGAAATCAAGAAATTCACTCTTAGCAATTGGTTCCGTAATAATATTGATAAAGTTAGGATGAACCCTTATCATCTTAAGCTCTTCGTTTCCTTTACTAGAAGATTCACCCTTATTTTTAGGAATATAAATAAACTTAGTAGCTTTAGTAGGAGGAAAATTTGGAGTAGTTTTAACAGAGGCAAAAGCGGAACCCAAGTTGGTAATAATATCTTCTAGCTTATCAACTCTAGTAGAATCTTGATCTATCTTCTCATTAACTATGGGCTCTTTTTCCTTTAGATTCTTTAAAGTGATTCCTACCTTTGATCCAAATTGAGTAATATGATTATGAATCTTCTTATCCAAGTTTTCAATAAGCTCTACGATAGCAATTTTATTCTCAATAATATCAAGCCTTTGCATCACATGTTCCAAAGTTAAAACCGTTTCATTAACCATGAGTGGTGGTGAGCCTACCAAATCTACCATAGCATTATAAGCATCCAAGGTATGGCTCCCTAAGAAATTACCTCCAGTAATGGTATCTAGAACATATCTATACCAAGTAGTAACACCCACATAAAAATTACGGAGGAGAACGGTAGTAGATTGCTTACGAGTAGATCCATTTTGGGCGTTGCAAATTCTATACCAAGCATCTTCTAAATTTTCTCCCTCCCTTTGTTTAAAGTTGAGAACCTCACTTTCAGGGGTACTAGCAATGGTAGGAAGACTAGTCATGATTGCAAATCAAGCGATCTAGCACACGAGCGAACAAAAAAGCAAACGAAAAAGACGAACGAAAGAAGGGCGAAAAAAGGCAAATATTTTTGTGTTTTTCTGAAAATGTTTTAGAAGTGGGGGAGAGGAAAAAGAGAGGCAAATGGCAAATAATGTAATGCAAGAGATGAGAGTTTATGATGGGTACTTGGTAGGCTTGATGAAGAACCTCCCCAGCAACGGCGCCAGAAATTCTTCCTGCTACTTCTTGAACTTGCGTTGATTTTTCCCTTGAAGAGGAAAGGGTGATGTAGCAAAGTAGAGATAAGTATTTCCCTCAGTTAAGAACCAAGGTATCAATCCAGTAGGAGGCACAAGCAAGTCTCCACTATGCACCTGCACAAACTAACAAACACTTGCACTCAACGCGAAAAAGGGGTTGTCAATCCCTTCACGGTCTCGAACAAGAGTGAGATCTAATAGAGATAGGTATAAAAGATTACTAAAACGAAAAACAAAGTAAAAACAAATAAATTGCAGCAAGGTATTTTTGGGTTTTTTGGTTTATAGATCTGAAAATATATGATGAAAAATAGACCCGGGGGCCATAGGTTTCACTAGAGGCTTCTCTCTTGAAGATAGAATACGGTGGGTGAACAAATTACTATTGAGCAATTGATAGAAAAGCGCAAAGTTATGACGATATCTAAGGCAATGATCATGAATATAGGCATCATGCCCGTGACAAGTAGACCGAAACGATTCTGCATCTACTACTATTACTCCACACATCGACCGACTCCTGCCTGCATCTAGAGTATTAAGTTCACAAGAACAGAGCAACACTTTAAGTAAGATGACATGATGTAGAGGGATAAACTCAAGCAATATGATGAAAACCCCATCATTTTATCCTTGATGGCAACAATACAATACGTGCCTCGCTACCCCTTCCGTCACTGGGTGAGGACACCGCAAGATTGAACCCAAAACTAAGCACCTCTCCCATTGCAAGAAAAACCAATATAGTTGGCCAAACCAAACCGATAGTTCGAAGAGAAATACAAAGATATCTTAATCATGCATAAAAGAGTTCAGAGAAGACTCAAATAGTATTCATAGATAATCTGATCATAAATCCACAATTCATCGGATCTCAACAAACACACCGCAAAAAAGTATTACATCGAATAGATCTCCAAGAACATCGAGGAGAACATTGTATTGAAGATCAAAGAGAGAGAAGAAGTCATCTAGCTACTAGCTATGGACCCATAGGTCTATGGTAAACTACTCACGCATCATCGGAAGGGCAGCAAGGTTGATGTAGAGGCCCTCCGTGATCAAATCCCCCTCCGGCAGATCACCGGAAAAGGCCCCAAGATGGGATCTCACGGGAACAGGGGCTTGCGGCAGCGGAAAAGTACTTTGGTGGACGCCTCTGGTGTTGGGGGAATATTTGGGAATTTATAGTGCAAGAATTAGGGTTAGGAGACCCCCGAGGGGCCCACAAGCCCTCAGGGCGCCCCCCGGGGGCGCGCCTGGCAGGCTTGTGGCCACCTCGGACATCTCCTGACCTCCTCTCCAAGCTCCGTGGATGTTTTCTAGTCTAAGAAAAATCATCGTAAAGTTTTATTCTGTTTGGACTCCGTTTGATATTCCTTTTCTGTAAAACTCAAAAACAAGGAAAAAACAGAAACTGGCACTAGGCTCTAGGTTAATAGGTTAGTCCCAAAAATAATATAAAATAGCATATTAATGCATATAAAACATCCAAAACAGATAATATAATAGCATGGAACAATAAAAAATTATAGATAC
This sequence comes from Thinopyrum elongatum, assembly GCA_011799875.1. NCBI lineage: Eukaryota > Viridiplantae > Streptophyta > Magnoliopsida > Poales > Poaceae > Thinopyrum > Thinopyrum elongatum. The sequence continues at coordinate 115,664,438 of CM022298.1, read as the reverse complement.
GTTGGAGACGTATCATCGGTCACCAACATACATAACTCATATAATACTATATCGTCAATGAATGTTAAGCGTGCGGACCCTATGGGTTCGAGAATGATGTAGACATGACCGCGACGCTTCTCCGGTCAATAACCAATAGCGGGACCTAGATGCCCGTATTGGTTCCTACATATTCTACGAAGATCTTTATCGGTCGAACATTTATGACAACTTACGTAGTTCCCTTTGTCCGTCGGTATGTTACTTGCCCGAGATTCGATCGTCGGTATCTCCATACCTAGTTCAATCTCGTTACTGGCAATTCTCTTCACTCGTTCCGTAATACATCATCCTGTAACTAACTCCTTAGTCACTTTGCTTGCAAGCTTTTTGTGATGTTGTATTACCGAGAGGGCCCAGAGATACCTCTCCGTCACACGGAGTGACAAATCCCAGTCTCAATCCATGCCAACCCAACAAACACCTTTGGAGATACCTGTAGAGCACCTTTATGATCACCCAGTTACGTTGTGACGTTTGATGGCACGCAAGGCATTCCTCCGGAGTCCGGGAGTTGCATGATCTCATGGTCGAAGAAACATGTATTTGACATTAAGAAAGCAGTAGCAAAACTGAACGATCATATGTTATGCTAACGGTTGGGTCTTGTCAATCACATCATTCTCCTAATGATGTGATCCCGTTATCAAATGACAACTCATGTCTATGGTTAGGAAACCTTAACCCTCTCTGATCAACGAGCTAGTCTAGTAGAGGCTCACTAAGGACACGGTATTTGTTTATGTATCCACACATGCATTTAAGTTTCCGGTCAATACAATTCTAGCATGAATAAACCTTTTATCATGAATAAGGAAATATAATAATAACAACTTTATTATTGCCTCTAGGGCATATTTCCATCAGTCTCCCACTTGCACTAGAGTCAATAATCTAAATTACATTATAATGAATCTAACACCCATTGAGTCTTGGTGCTGATCATGTTTTGCTCGTGGAAGAGGCTTAGTCAACGCGTTTGCTACATTCAGATCCGTATGCACTTTATAAATTTCTATGTCTCCATCCTCGACATATTCGCGAATGGAGTTGAAGCGTCGCTTGATGTGTTTGGTTCTCTTGTGAAACCTGGATTCCTTCGCTAACGCAATTGCTCCAGTGTTGTCACAAAAGATTGTGATTGGACCCGATGCACTGGGTATTACCCCTAGATCGGATATGAACTCCTTCATCCAGACTCCTTCATGCGCTGCTTCCGAAGTAGCTATGTACTCCGCTTCACATGTAGATCCCGCCACGACGCTCTGCTTAGAACTGCACCAACTGACAGCTCCACCATTTAATATAAACATGTATCCGGTTTGTGACTTAGAGTCATTCGGATCTGTGTCGAAGCTAGCATCGACGTAACCCTTTACGACGAGCTCTTCGTCACCTCCATAAACGAGAAACATATCCTTGGTCCTTTTCAGGTACTTCAGAATATTCTTGACCGTTATCCAGTGATCCACTCCTGGATTACTTTGGTACCTCCCTGCCAAACTTATGGCAAGGCACACATCAGGTCTGGTACACAGCATGTCATACATTATAGAACCTATTCTCTCTCTATCTTCTGCCGTGGTCGGGCTTTGAGTCTTACTCAATTTCACACCTTGCAACAGAGGCAAGAACCCTTTCTTTGACTGGTCCATCTTGAACTTCTTCAGAACTTTGTCAAGGTATGTGCTTTGTGAAAGTCCTATTAAGCGTCTCGATCTATCCCTATAGATCTTGATGCCCAATATGTAAGCAGCTTCACCGAGGTCTTTCATTGAAAAATTCTTATTCAAATATCCTTTTATGCTATCCAGAAATTCTATATCATTTCCAATCAGCAATATGTCATCCACATATAATATTAGAAATGCTACAGAGGTCCCACTCACTTTCTTGTAAATACAGGCTTCACCATAAGTCTGTATAAAACCAAATGCTTTGATCACCTCATCAAAGCGTTTATTCCAACTTCGAGATGCTTGCACCAGTCCATAGATGGATCGCTGGAGCTTGCACACTTTGTTAGCACCTTTAGGATCGACAAAACCTTCTGGTTGCATCATATACAACTCTTCTCTAAGAAACCCATTAAGGAATGCAGTTTTGATGTCCATTTGCCAAATTTCATAATCATAAAATGCAGCAATTGCTAACATGATTCGAACAGACTTAAGCATCGCTACGGGTTAGAAAGTCTCATCATAGTCAACCCCTTGAACTTATCGAAAACCTTTTGCGACAAGTCGAGCTTTGTAGATAGTGATATTACCATGAGCGTCCGTCTTCCTCTTGAAGATTCATTTATTCTCAATGGCTTGCCGATCATTGGGCAAATTGATACGTCTCCAACGTATCTATAATTTACGAAGTATTCATGCCATGTTTACAACAATTTTATATGGTTTTGGTATGATTTTATTAGAACTAACCCGGACTGACGCTGTTTTTAGCAGAACTACCGTGGTGTCATTTTTTTTGTGCAGAAATAAAAGTTCTCGGAATGAGCTGAAAATTTACGGAGAATATTTTTGGAAAATGAAAAAAATACTGGAGCGAAAAGATACCAGAGAGGAGTCCCGAGGCAACCACAAGGGTGGAGGGCGCCCCCCCCCCCCAGGGCGCGCCCCCTGCCTTGTCGCCGCCTCGTGGACCCCCTTGACTTGTCCCCGACGCCAAAACCTCCTATAAATAGAGAAAACTCCAGAAATAAACCTAGATCGGAAGTTCCGCTGCCGCAAGCCTCTGTAGCCACGAAAAACCAATCGGGAGCCCGTTCCGGCACCCTGCCGGAGGGGGAAACCATCACCGGTGGCCATCTTCATCATCCCGGCGGTCTCCATGACGAGGAGGGAGTAGGTCACCCTCGGGGTTGAGGGTATGTACCAATAGTTATGTGTTTGATCTCTCTCTCTCTCGTGTTCTTGATTTGGCAAGATCTTGATGTACCGCGAGCTTTGTTATTATAGTTGGATCATATGGTGTTTCTCCCCTCTCTATCTCTTGTTGTGATGAATTGAGTCTTGCTCTTTGAGGTTTCGTTATGTTGGATTGAGTATTGGATTTGAGAACACTTGATGTATGTCTTGCGATGGGATATCTGTGGTGACAATGGGACGTTCTATTGATTCACTTGATGTATGTTTTGGCACTCAACTCACGGATTCCCGTGGTGACATTGGGGTAATCTATGCATAGGGGTTGATGCACGTTTTCGTCCTATGTTCTCCGATAGAAACTTTGGAGTGACTCTTTGTTGCACGTTGAGGGATTGTTATGTGATCCAATTATGTTATCATTGTTGAGAGAACTTGCACTAGTGAAAGTATGAACCCTAGGCCTTGTTTCCAAGCATTGCAATACCGTTTTTGCTCCGTTTTACTACTAGTTACCTTGCTGTTTTTATATTTTCAGATTACAAAAACCTATATCTACTATCCATATTGCACTTGTATCACCATCTCTTCACCGAACTAGTGCACCTATACAATTTACCATTGTATTGGGTGTGTTGGGGACACAAGAGACTCTTTGTTATTTGGTTGCAGGGTTGTTTGAGAGAGACCATCTTCATCCTACGCCTCCCACGGATTGATAAACCTTAGGTCATCCACTTGAGGGAAATTTGCTACTGTCCCACAAAACTCTACGCTTGGAGGCCCAACACGAGTCTACAAGAAGAAGGTTGCGTAGTAGACATCACAAATCCACCAAAGTCCACACTTTGTTCTCATACATGGATCCTATCTCAGATTTCATGGCCTCAAGCCATTTGTCGGAATCTGGGCTTGTCATAGCTTCGTCATAGTTTGTAGGTTTGCCATTATCCAACAACATGACTTCCAGGACAGGATTACCGTACCACTCTGGCGTGGAGCGTGTTCTGGTTGACCTACGAGGTCCAGTAGTAAATTTATCTGAAGTTTCATGATCATCATCATTTGCTTCCTCTCTGGTTGATGTAGGCATCACGGGAACGATTTTCTCGGATGTACTACTTTCCAACTCGAGAGAAGGTACAACTACCTCATCAAGTTCTGCTTTCCTCCCACTCACTTCTTTCAAGAGAAACTCCTTCTCTAGAAAGGACCCATTCTTAGCAACAAAGATTTTGCCTTCGGATATGTGGTAGAAGGTACACCCAATAGTTTCTTTCGGGTATCCTATGAAGACGCACTTCTCCGCTTTGGGTTCGAGCTTATCAGGCTGGAGCCTTTTGACATAAGCGTCGCATCCCCAAACTTTAAGAAACGACATCTTAGGTTTCTTGTCAAACCACAGTTCATACGGTGTCGTCTCAACGGATTTAGACGGTGCCCTATTTAATGTGAATGCGGCTGTCTCTAATGCATAACCCCAAAACGATAGTGGTAAATCGGTAAGAGACATCATAGAACGCACCATATATAATAAAGTACGGTTACGACGTTCGGACACACCATTACGCTGTGGTGTTCTGATGACCCACACGTAAAGGGGATCTATCATAGTCCTTTCGATAAGTAAGAGTGTCGAACCCAACGAGGAGAAGAAGGAAATGACAAGCCGTTTTCAGCAAGGTATTCTCTGCAAGCACTGAAATTATCGGTAACAGATAGTTGTGTGATAAGATAATTCGTAACGGGTAACAAGTAACAAAAGTAACTAAGGTGCAGCAAGGTGGCCCAATCCTTTTTGTAGCAAAGGACAAGCCTGGACGAACTCTTATATAAAGCAAAGCGCTCCCGAGGACACATGGGAATTGTTGTCAAGTTAGTTTTCATCATGCTCATATGATTCGCGTTCGTTACTTTAATAATTTGATATGTGGGTGGACCGGTGCTCGGGTGCTGCCCTTCCTTGGACAAGCCTCCCACTTACGATTAACCACTCTCGCAAGCATTCGCAACTACGAAAGAAGAATTAAGATAAATCTAACTATAGCATGAAACATATGGATCCAAATCAGTCCCTTACGAAGCAACGCATAAACTAGGGTTTAAGCTTCTTTCACTCTAGCAACCCATCATCTACTTATTACTTCCCAATGCCTTTCCCTAGGCCCAAATCATGGTGAAGTGTCATGTAGTCGACTTCACATAACACCACTAGAGGAAAGACAACATACATCTCATCAAAATATCGAACGAATACCAAATTCACATGATTACTTATAACAAGACTTCTCTCATGTCCTCAGGAACAAACGTAACTACTCACAAAGCATATTCATGTTCATAATCAGAGGAGTATTAATTATCATTAAGGATCTGAACATATGATCTTCCACCGGATAAACCAACTAGCATCAACTACAAGGAGTAATCAACACTACTAGCAACCCACAGGTACCAATCTGAGGTTTTGAGACAAAGATCGGATACAAGAGATGAACTAGGGTTTGAGAGGAGATGGTGCTGGTGAAGATGTTGATGGAGATTGACCCCCTCTCGATGAGAGGATCGTTGGTGATGATGATGGCTTCGATTTGCCCCTCCCGGAGGGAAGTTTCCCCGGCAGAACAGCTCCGCCGGAGCCCTAGATTGGTTCTGCCCAGGTTCCGCCTCGAGACGGTGGCACTTCGTCCCGAAAGCTTCGTCTTGATTTTTTTCAGGTCAAAACACACCATATAGCAGAAGATGGGCATCGGAGGCCTGCCAGGTGGCCCACAAGGCAGGGGGCGCGCCCAGGGGGGTAGGGCGCGCCCTCCACCCTTGTGGATGGCTGGTGGCCCCCCTCTGGTGCTTTCTTCGCCAATATTTTTTATTAATTCCAAAATGACTCTCCGTGAAGTTTCAGGACTTTTGGAGTTGTGCAGAATAGGTCTCTAATATTTGCTCCTTTTCCAGCCCAGAATTCCAGCTGTCGGCATTCTCCCTCTTCATGTAAACCTTATAAAATAAGAGAGAAAAGGCATAAGTATTGTGCCATAATGTGTAATAACAGCCCATAATGCAATAAATATCAACATAAAAGCATGATGCAAAATGGACGTATCAACTCCCCCAAGCTTAGACCTCGCTTGTCCTCAAGCGAAAGCCGAAATCGAAAAATATGTCCACATGTTTAGAGATAGAGGTGTCGATAAAATAAAATACGGACATGAGGGCATCATGATCATCTTTAGAACAGCAACATATATTGTCATATACTTTCTTATGCCAAAGTAACAATTCATTCACAAGGTAAAGTATGAATCAAGAACTTCATTGAAAACCAACAAACTATGATCTCAGTCATTGGAGCAATTGCAATTTATCATAACATCGCAAAGAGTCAATTTAAGAGCTTTTCAGCAAGTCCACATACTCAACTATCATTTAATCTTTCACAATTGCTAACACCCACGCGATACTTATGGGTGCAAAGCTTCAGTCGGACACAGAGAAAGATAGGGGCTTATAGTTTCGCTTCCCAACCTTTTACCTCAAGGGTAATGTCAACAATAATACTTTATGATGACCTACATCCGAGTGGATATATATATCTGGATCTTTCTCCAACACATAGTGCTTGCCAAAAAGAAAAAAGTGTAAAAAGGAAAGGTGAAGATCACCATGACTCTTGTATAATGGTAGAAGATAAAAGTAAAAGATAGGCCCTTCGCAGAGGGAAGCAGAGGTTGTCATGCGCTTCTATGGTTGGATGTACAAAGTCTTAATGCAAAAGAACGTCACTTTATATTGCCGCTTGTGATAAAGAACTTTATTATGCAGTCCGTCGCTTTTATTTCTTCCATATCACAAGTTCGTATAAAGCTTATTTTCTTCACACTAATAGATCATACACATTTAGAGAGGAATTTTTATTGCTTGCACCGATGACAACTTACTTGAAGGATCTTACTCAATCCATAGGTAGGTATGGTGGACTCTCATGGCAAAACTGGATTTAGGGATGTTTGGATGCACAAGTAGTATCTCTACTTGGTGAAAAGAATTTGGCTAGCATAAGAGAGAAAAGCAAGCTCAACATGTTGGAGGATCCATGACAATATAACTTCTATTCGGATATAAGAAAACATAACTCATTATGTTGTCTTCCTTGTCCAACGTCAACTTTTTAGCATGTCATATTTTAATGAGTGCTCACAATTACAAAAGATGTCCAAGATAGTATATTTGTATGTGAAACCACTCTTTCTTTATTACTTCCTATTAATTGCAACAATGACCAAAACTATGTTTGTCAACTCCCAACAAATTTTATTCATCATACTCTTTATATGTGAAGTCATTACTCTCCATAAGATCAATATATGATCTCTTTATTTCTTTTTATTTCTTTCTCTTATTTTTATTCCCTCAAGATCATAGCAAGAAAGTAAAGCCCTCAACTCAAAACTACTCTTTATTATATATAGCTCACGGACTCGATTATATAGATAAATATCAACACAAAACTCAAAGCTAGATCATACTAAAACTTTATTCTACTAGATCAAGATATAACCAAAAGGATCGAACTAAGAAAAATGATAGAAGTAAAGGTGTGATAGTGTGATACGATACCGGGGCATCTCCCCCAAGCTTGGCAGTTGCCAAGGGGAGTGCCCATACCCATGTATTTATGTTTCTTTCTTCGGAGGCGGTGATGACGGAGTTGATGATGTATCTGTCAGCTTTATTAAGGCATCTTTCAGGACTTGCAGTTCTTGGAGCACACGTTGGAGCATATTTGCATTCTTCTGGATTTCCTCCAAAAGATGCTTATTTTCAGGCCACCAAGAGCCTTTTCCTGCATTGCTTTCACTTGGACGGGATATGTCCCAATTGGAGGGTATATGTGTACGAGGGGTGTTCTCCACTCCATAATTATGAACCAAATTATGAAAGTTGTTCCGATGTAACCTGTGTAAGGGCCTCCTAGGGGGAAGCCCTCCTTGTATTTGTTGGCCTTCATGGTTACTCGTAGTCCCTACGGCTTGATGGGGATTGGGAATAGTGGAGATGCCAGCCAGAGTGCCTCTCTCCGAAGCCAGAGGGTGGACCTCAAGAGAATCCCCTTGATCTTCTTCCATCGTGGCTTCCTCGGTCTCCGCCCTCCTGAGTTCCATCTGCAACAACCAAGCATCGTCGTCCACATTGTTGGAGGAGGAGGAAGACATGATGCCTAGCCTTGAAAAATCTGGCAGAAAACATCTCAAAACGAAAACAGGAGATATTGCCGTGGTACGGCGGTCAAAACCTTCGGTAGATTATATAATGAATTTTTACCGACCAAAAGAAGTATTGTGCAAGAAAACGGAGTCCAAAGTGCACACGAGGTGGCCACAAGGCAGGGGGGCGCGCCCTCCACCCTTGTGGTCTCCTCGTGCAACTTTCGGACTACTTTTAATTTTCCTAATTTTTTAAATATTCCAAAACGGAGAAAATTTATCATTGGAAACGTTTTGGAGTCGATTTACTTACCGCACCACATACCTATTCCTTTTCGGAGTCTGAAACATTCTGGAAAGTGTCTCTTATGTACTCCTCCGGTGTTACGGTGTCAATTATATTGGTCTCAACATTTATGGGATTACCTGAGATATAATGTTTGATTCTTTGACCGTTTACCACCTTCGGCATTGTTGATTTTTATGGCACCGGAACGATAGACCTCCTCGATAATGTAAGGACCTTCCCATTTAGAGAGAAGCTTTCCTACAAAAAATCTTAAACGAGAGTTGTATAGCAAAACATGATCACCTACATTAAACTCACGCTTTTGTATCCTCTTGTCATGCCATCTTTTAACTTTTTCTTTAAACAACTTGGCATTCTCATAGGCTTGGGTTCTCCATTCATCAAGTGAGCTTATGTCAAATAACCTCTTCTCACCGGCAAGTTTGAAATCATAGTTGAGCTCTTTGATTACCCAATAAGCTTTGTGTTCTAGTTCAAGAGGTAAGTGACAAGCCTTTCCATAAACCATTTTATATGGAGACATACCCATTGGGTTTTTATAAGCAGTTCTATAAGCCCATAATGCATCATCAAGTTTCTTAGACCAATTCTTTCTAGATCTATTAACAGTCTTTTGCAAAATCAATTTAATATCTCTATTGCTCAATTCTACTTGCCCGCTAGACTGAGGATGATATGGAGATGCAATTCTATGGTTAACATCATATTTAGCAAGCATTTTACCGAAAGCACCATGAATAAAATGTGAACCTCCATCAGTCATCAAATATCTAGGGACTCCAAACCTTGGAAAAATAACTTCTTTAAGCATCTTAATAGAGGTGTTACGATCAGCACTACTAGTTGGAATAGCTTCTACCCACTTAGTAACGTAATCAACAACAACTAAAATATGTGTATACCTATTAGAGGAAGGAAAAGGTCCCATATAATCAAAGCCCCAAACATCAAATGGTTCAATAACAAGTGAATAATTCATAGGCATTTCCTGATGTCTACTAATATTACCAATTCTTTGACATTCATCACAAGACAAGACAAACTTACGAGCATCCTTGAAGAGAGTAGGCCAATAAAAACCGGATTGTAATACCTTGTGTGCAGTCCTATCTCCAGCGTGGTGTCCTCCGTAAGACTCGGAGTGGCACTTGCGTAGGATCTGTTCCTGTTCATGCTCAGGTACACAGCGTCTAATAATACCATCTACTCCTTCTTTATAAAGGTGTGGGTCATCCCAAAAGTAATGTCTTAAATCATAGAAAAACTTTTTCTTTTGCTGGTATGTGAAACTAGGTGGTATAAATTTAGCAACAATGTAATTAGCATAATCAGCATACCACGGAGTATTACGAGAAGCATTCATGACAGCTAATTGTTCGTCAGGAAAGCTATCATCAATAGGCAGTGGGTCATCAAGAACATTTTCTAACCTAGACAAGTTGTCTGCAACGGGGTTCTCAGCTCCCTTTCTATCAATAATATGCAAATCAAATTCTTGTAGCAAGAGAACCCATCTAATAAGTCTAGGTTTAGCATCTTTCTTTTCCATAAGATATTTAATAGCAGCATGATCAGTGTGAACAATTACTTTGGAATCAACAATATAAGATCTGAACTTATCACAAGCAAAGACAACTGCTAAAAATTCTTTTTCAGTAGTAGCATAATTTCTCTGGGCACTGTCTAGAGTTTTACTAGCATAATGAATAACATTCAATTTCTTATCAACTCTTTGCCCTAGAACAGCACCAACAACATAATCACTAGCATCACACATGATTTCAAAGGGTAAATTCCAATCAGGCGGTTGAACAATAGGTGCAGAAATCAAGTCTTTCTTAAGTATTTCAAATGCTTCTACACAATCATCATCAAAAACAAAAGGAACATCTTTTGCAAGAGATTAGTGAGAGGCCTAGAAATTTTAGAGAAGTCTTTAATAAACCTCCTATAGAAACCAGCATGACCAAGGAAACTTCTTATACCTTTGATATCTTTAGGACACGGCATCTTTTCAATAGCATCTACTTTAGCTTTATCAACTTCAATACCTCTTTCATAAATTTTATGCCCCAAGACAATACCTTCATTAACCATAAAGTGGCACTTATCCCAATTCAAAACAAGATTAGTTTCTTCACATCTCTGCAAAACTCGATCAAGGTTGCTTAAGCAATCATCAAAAGAAGTTCCATAAACGGAGAAATCATCCATGAAAACCTCAACAATCTTTTCACAAAAATCAGAGAATATAATAGTCATACATCTTTGAAAGGTAGCAGGTGCATTGCATAAACCAAAAGGCATACGTCTATAAGCAAAGGTACCGAAAGGGCAAGTAAAAGTGGTCTTTTCCTGATCATCTTTTGACACAGGTATTTGAGAAAAACCAGAATAACCATCTAGAAAGCAAAAATTTGTATGTTTGTATAGTCTTTCTAGCATTTGATCAATAAAAGGTAGAGGGTAATGATCTTTTCTAGTAGCTTTATTTAATTTGCAAAAATCAATTACCATTCTATAACCTGTAACAATTCTTTGTGGAAGCAATTCATTCCTATCATTTGGAACAACAGTAATACCTCCCTTCTTAGGGACACAATGAACGGGACTTACCCATCTACTATCAGCAATAGGATAAATTATACCTGCCTCCAGAAGCTTTAGTATTTCATTTCTTACCACTTCTTTCATCTTAGGATTTAACCATCGTTGGTGATCAACAACTGGTTTAGCATCATGCTCCAAATTAATTTTGTGCTGACATAGAGTGGGACTAATGCCCTTAAGATCATCAAGAGTATATCCAATAGCAGCACGGTGCTTCTTCAGAGTTTTCAATAATTTCTTCTCTTCATGCTCTAAAAGGTTAGCACTAATAATAATAGGATATATCTTCTTTTCATCAAGATAAGCATATTTCAAAGTATCAGGTAATTGTTTAAGCTCAAACACGGGATCTCCCTTGGGTGGAGGAGGATCCCCAAGGATTTCAACAGGCAAGTTATGTTTCAAAATAGGCCCTTGATTATAGAATATTTCATCTATTTCCCTTCTTTCATTCATGAACATATCATTTTCATGATCTAGCAAATATTGTTCTAAGGGATCAGTAGGAGGCACGGCAATTGAAGCAAGACCAATAATCTCATCCTTACTAGGCAATTCTTTATCATGGGGTTGTCTATGAAATTTAGAGAAATTAAAATCATGAGACATTTCCCCTAAACCAATAGTAACAATATCTTTCTCGCAGTTTATCTTAGCATTAACGGTATTCAAGAAAGGTCTACCAAATATAATGAGACAAAAGTCATCTTGTGGGGAAGCAAGAACAAGAAAATCAGTAGGGTATTTCATTTTCCCACACAAGACTTCCCACACAAGACTTCAACATCTCTAACAATCCCAATTGGTGATATAGCATCTCTATTGGCAAGTGATACGTCTCCAACGTATCTATAATTTTTGATTGTTCCATGCTATTATATTATCTGTTTTGGATGTTTTATATGCATTAATATGCTATTTTATATTATTTTTGGGACTAACCTATTAACCTAGAGCACAGTGCCAGTTTCTGTTTTTTCCTTGTTTTTGAGTTTCGTAGAAAAGGAATACCAAACGGAGTCCAAACAGAATAAAACTTTCGCGATGATTTTTCTTGGACCAGAAGGAAACCAGGAGACTTGGAGATGAAGTCGGAGGAGCCACAAGGACGGAGGGCGCGCCCAGGGGGGTAGGGCGCGCCCCCCACCCTTGTGGGCCCCTCGTGCACCTCCTGACCTAATTCTTTCACCTATATATACTCATATATCCCCAAACCAACAGAGGCATCCACGAAAAGACTTTTCCACCGCCGCAACCTTCTGTACCCGTGAGATCCCATCTAGGGACCTTTTTCGGCACCCTGCCGGAGGGGGATTTAATCACGGAGGGCTTCTACATCAACACCATTGCCCTTCTGATGAAGCGTGAGTAGTTTACCACAGACCTACGGGTCCATAGCTAGTAGCTAGATGGCTTCTTCTCTCTCTTTGATTCTCAATACCATGTTCTCCTCGATGTTCTTGAAGATCTATTCGATGTAATACTTTTTTGCGGTGTGTTTGCCGAGATCCGATGAATTGTGGATTTATGATCAGCTTATCTATGAATATTATTTGAATCTTCTCTGAATTCTTATATGCATGATTTGATATCTTTGTAATTCTCTTCGAACTATCGGTTTGGTTTGGCCAACTAGATTGGTTTTTCTTGCAATGGGAGAAGTGCTTAGCTTTGGGTTCAACCTTGCGGTGTCCTTTCCCAGTGACAGTAGGGGCAGCAAGGCACATATTGTATTGTTGCCATCGAGGATAAAAAGATGGGGTTTTCATCATATTGCTTGAGTTAATTCCTCTACATCATGTCATCTTACTTAATGCATTACTCCGTTCTTTATGAACTTAATACTCTAGATGCATGCTGGATAGCGGTCGATGTGCGGAGTAATAGTAGTAGATGCAGAATCATTTCGGTCTACTTGACACGGACGTGATGCCTATATTCATGATCATTGCCTTACATATCGTCATAACTTTGCGCTTTTCTATCAATTGCTCGGCAGTAATTTGTTCACCCACCGTATTATTTTCTATCTTGAGAGAAGCCTCTAGTGAAACCTATGGCCCCCGGGTCTATTTTCCATCATATAATTTTCTACTTTTCATCATACAAGTTTCTGATCTACTATTTTGCAATCTTTTACTTTCCGATCTATAAAACAAAAATACCAAAAATATTTACTATATCGTTTATCTATCTCTATCAGATCTCACTTTTGCAAATAACCGTGAAGGGATTGACAACCCCTTTATCGCGTTGGGTGCAAGTTGTTTGATTGTTTGTGCAGGTATTCGGTGATTTGTGTGTTGTCTCCTACTGGATTGATACCTTGGTTCTCAAACTAAGGGAAATACTTATCTCTACTTTGCTGCATCACCCTTTCCTCTTCAAGGGAAAAACCAACGCAAGCTCCAGAAGTAGCAGGAAGAATTTCTGGTGCTGTTGCCGGGGAGATCTATGCCAAGTCAAGACATACCAAGTACCCATCATAAACTCTCATCTCTTGCATTACATTATTCGCCATTCGCCTCTTGTTTTCCTCTTCCCCACTTCTAAAACGATTTTCGAAAAGATTTGCCTTTTTCTTCGCCCCTCTCTTTGCCTTTTCTTCGTCCCTCTACCGTTCGTCTTCTTCGTTTGCTTTTTGTGTGCTCGTGTGTTGGATTGCTTGCTTTGTCACGATGGCTCAAGAGAACACCAAATTATTTGACTTTTCCAACACCAATAACAATGATTTTATTAGTACTCCGATTGCTCCCGCCACTAGTGCGGAATCTTGTGAAATTAATGCCGCTTTGCTGAATCTTGTTATGAAAGATCAATTTTCTGGCCTTCCTAGTGAAGATACCGCATCCCATCTAAACAATTTCGTTGATTTGTGTGATATGCAAAAGAAAAAAGATGTGGATAATGACATTGTTAAATTGAAGCTATTTCCGTTCTCACTTCGAGATCGTGCTAAAACTTGGTTTTCATCTTTGCCTAAAAATAGTATTGACTCATGGAATAAGTGTAAAGATGCTTTTATGTCCAAGTATTTTCCTCCCGCTAAGATCATCTCCCTTAGGAATGAGATTATGAATTTTAAGCAACTTGATCACGAACATGTTGCATAATCTTGGGAGAGGATGAAATTGATGATACGAAATTGCCCTACTCATGGTTTGAATTTGTGGATGATTATACAAATTTTTTATGCCGGATTGAATTTTGCTTCTAGAAATCTTTTAGATTCGGCCGCGGGAGGCACTTTTATGGAAATTACTCTAGGAGAAGCTACTAAACTTCTAGATAATATTATGGTTAATTATTCTCAATGGCATACCGAAAGATCTTCCACTAGTAAAAAAGTGCATGCAATTGAAGAGATTAATGTTTTGAGTGGAAAGATGGATGAACTTATGAAATTATTTGCTAGCAAGAGTGCTTCTTTGGATCCTAATGATATGCCTTTGTCCACTTTGACTGAAAATAATAATGAATCTATGGATGTGAATTTTGTTGGTAGGAACAATTTTGCTAATAACGCGTATAGAGGTAATTTTAATCCTAGGCCATTCCCTAGTAATTCCTCTAATAATTATGGTAATTTCTACAACAATTCTTATGGAAATTATAATAAGATGCCCTCTGATCATCATAATAGTGTTAAAGAATTTATGAGTTCGCAAAAGAATTTCAATGCTTTGATTGAAGAAAAATTGCTTAAGATTGATGATTTGGCTAGGAACGTGGATAGAATTTCTCTTGATGTTGACTCTTTGAAACTTAGGTCTATTCCACCCAAGCATGATATCAATGAGTCTCTCAAAGCTATGACAATTTCCATTGATGAGTGCAAAGAAAGAACCGCTAAGATGCGTGCTAAAAAAGATTGGTTTGTAAAAACATGTTCTTCTAGTTTCCGTGAAAATAATGATGAAGATCTTAAAGTGATTGATGTGATTCCTATTGAATCATTGTTTTCCAATATAAATCTTGAGAAAGATGGGACTGGAGATGAGTCAACTTTAGTTAAAAGGCGTCCCAATGATTCGGAGTTTTTAGATCTTGATGCAAAAATTGATAAAAGTGGGATTGGAGAGGTCAAAACTTTAAGTAGCAATGAACCCACTCTTTTGGATTTCAAGGAATTTATTTATGATAATTGTTCTTTAATAGATTGTATTTCCTTGTTGTAATAATCCATGTTGAATTCTCCTCATGCTTATAATCAAAACAAAGCTTTTACTAAACATATTGTCGATGCTATGATGCAATCTTTTGAAGAAAAGCTTGAATTGGAAGTTTCTATCCCAAGAAAACTTTATGATGAGTGGGAACCTACTATTAAGATTAAGATTAAAGATTATGAGTGCTATGCTTTGTGTGATTTGGGTGCTAGTGTTTCCATGATTCCAAAAACTTTATGTGATGTGTTAGGTTTCCATGAATTTGATGATTGTTCTTTAAATTTGCATCTTGCGGATTCCACTATTAAGAAACCTATGGGAAGGATTAATGATGTTCTTATTGTTTCAAATAGGAATTATGTGCCGTAGATTTCATTGTTCTTGATATAGATTGCAATCCTACATGTCCTATTATTCTTGGTAGACCTTTCCTTAGAACGATTGGTGCAATTATTGATATGAAAGAAGGAAACGTTAGATTTCAATTTACGTTAAGAAAGGGCATGGAGAACTTTCCTAGAAAGAAAATTAAATTTCCATATGAATCTATTATGAGAGCTACTTATGGATTGCATACCAAAGATGACAATACCTAGATCTATTCGTGTTTTTATGCCTAGCTAAGGGCGTTAAACAATAGCGCTTGTTGGGAGGCAACCCAATTTTATTTTATTTTTGCTTTTTTGGTTCTGTTTTTCAATAAATAATTCATCTAGCCTTGGGTTAGATGTGGTTTTATGTTTTAATTAGTGTTTGTGCCAAGTAAGACCTTTGGGATGGCTTACGGTGATAGTTGATTTGATCTTGCTGAAAAACAGAAACTTTTGCGCCCAGTATCAGAATTTTAATAATTCACCGGAGCGTTGAAAATCCCTGAATTTTTTATACGAGATTTATATACAAATTTCATATGTTTTCCGGATTTTCCAGAATTGTTTGAGTTACATAAATATGAGAACAATTTGGATCTTCGCAGACTGTTCTGTTTTTTACAGATTCTGTTTTCTATGTGTTGTTTGCTTATTTTGATGAATCTATGGGTAGTATCGGGGGGTATGAACCATGGAAAAGTTATAATACGGTAGATATTACACCAATATAAATAAATAATGAGTTCACAACGGTACCAAAGTGGTGATTTATTTTCTTATACTAACGGAGCTTACGAGATTTTCTGTTGAGTTTTGTGTTGTGAAGTTTTCAAGTTTTTAGATAAGGATTTGATGGACTATGGAATAAGGAGTGGCAAGAGCCTAAGCTTGGGGATTCCCAAGGAACCCCCAAGGTAATATTCAAGGACAACCAAGAGCCTAAGCTTGGGGATGCCCCGGAAGGCATCCCCTCTTTCGTCTTCGTCTATTGGTAACTTTACTTGAGGCTATATTTTTATTCACCACATGATATGTGTTTTGCTTGGAGCGTCGTGTATAATTTGAGTCTTTGCTTTTTAGTTTGCCATAATCATCCTTGCTGTACACACCATTTGAGAGGGACACGCATGAATCGTGATTTATTAGAATACTCTTTGTGCTTCACTTATATTTTTTGAGCTAGGCAATTTTGCTCTAGTGCTTCACTTATATCTTTTTAGAGCACGGCGGTGGCCTTATTTTGTAAAAAATTATTGAACTCTCATGCTTCACTTATTTTATTTTGAGAGTCTTTAAATAGCATGGTAATTTGCTTTGGTTATAAATTTAGTCCTAATATGACAGGCATCCAAGAGGGATATAATAAAAACTTTCATATAAAGTGCATTGAATACTATGAGAAGTTTGATTCCTTATGATTGTTTTGAGATATAAAGATGGTGATATTAGGGTCATGCTAGTGATTAATTGTGAATTTGAGAAATACTTGTGTTAAGGTTTGTGAGTCCTGTAGCATGCACGTATGGTGAACCGTTATGTAACGAAGTTGGAGCATGAGATATTTTTTGATTGTCTTCCTTATGAGTGGCGGTCGGGGACGAGCGATGGTATTTTCCTACCAATCTATCCCCCTAGGAGCATGCACATAGTACTTTGTTTCGATGACTAATAGACTTTTGCAATAAGTATGTGAGTTCTTTATGACTAATGTTGAGTCCATGGATTATACGCACTCTCACCCTTCCACCATTGCTAGCCTCTCTTGTACCGCGCAACTTTCACCGGTACCATACACCCACCATATACCTTCCTCAAAACAACCACCATACCTACCTATTATGGCATTTTCATAGCCATTCCGAGATATATTGCCATGCAACTTTCCACCATTCCGTTTACTATGACACGCATCATCATTGTCATATTGCTTTGCATGATCATGTAGTTAACATCGTATTTGTGGCAAAGCCACCGTTCATAATTTTTTCATACATGTCACTCTTGATTCATTGCAAATCCCGGTACACCGCCGGAGGCATTCATATAGAGTCATATTTTGTTCTAGTATCGAGTTGTAATTTTTTTTGAGTTGTAAGTGAATAGAAGTATGATGATCTTCATTATTAGAGCATTGTCCCATGTGAGGAAATAAAAAAAGAGGCCAAAGAAGCCAAAGAAAAAAAAGAGAAAAAAGGGGAAAAGAGAAAGAAAAAAGAAAAAAAAGAGAAAAAGAAAAAAATGAGAGAAAAAGAGAGAAGGGGCAATGTTACTATCCTTTTTCCATACTTGTGCTTCAAAGTAGCACCATGATCTTCATGATAGAGAGTCTCCTATGTTGTCACTTTCATATACTAGTGGGAATTTTTCATTATAGAACTTGGCTTGTATATTCCAACGATGGGCTTCCTCAAATTGCCCTAGGTCTTCATGAGCAAGCAAGTTGGATGCACACCCACTTAGTTTTCTTTTTGAGCTTTCATACACTTATAGATCTAGTGCATCCGTTGCATGGCAATCCCTACTCACTCACATTGATACCTATTGATGGGCATCTCCATAGCCCGTTGATATGCCTAGTTGATGTGAGACTATCTCCCTCTTTTTGTATTCTCCACAACCACCAAATTCTATTCCACCTATAGTGCTATGTCCATGGCTCACGCTCATGTATTGCGTGAAAGTTGAAAAGCTTTGAGAATGTCAAAAGTATGAAACAATTGCTTGGCTTGTCATCGGGGTTGTGCATGGTTTGAGTATTTTGTGTGATGAAGATGGAGCATAGTCAGACTATATGATTTTGTAGGGATAAGCTTTCTTGGGCCATGTTATTTTGAGAAGACATAATTGCCTTGTTAGTATGCTTGAAGTATTATTGTTTTTATGTCAATATTAAACTTTTGTTTTGAATCTTATGGATCTGAACATTCATGCCACAATAAAGAAAATTACATGGATAAATATGTTAGGTAGCATTCAACATCAAAAATTATGTTTTTATCATTTACCTACTCGAGGACGAGCAGGAATTAAGCTTGGGGATGCTTGATACGTCTCCAACGTATCTATAATTTTTTATTGTTCCATGCTATTATATTATCTATTTTGGATGTTTTATATGCATTAATATGCTATTTTTATATTATTTTTGGGACTAACCTATTAACCTAGAGCCCAGTGCCAGTTTCTGTTTTTTCCTTGTTTATGAGTTTCGCAGAAAAGGAATACCAAACGGAGTCCAAACGGAATAAAACTTTCGTGATGATTTTTCTTGGACCAGAAGGAAACCAGGAGACTTGGAGATGAAGTCGGAGGAGCCACGAGGCGGCCACAAGGACGGAGGGCGCGCCCAGTGGGTAGGGCGCACCCCCCACCCTTGTGGGCCCCTCATGCACCTCCTGACCTAATTCTTTCGGCTATATGTACTCATATATCCCCAAACCAACAGAGGCATCCACGAAAAGACTTTTCCACCGCCGCAACCTTCTGTACCCATGAGATCCCATCTAGGGACCTTTTTCGGCACCCTGTCGGAGGGGGATTCGATCACGGAGGGCTTCTACATCAACACCATTGCCCTTCCGATGAAGCGTGAGTAGTTTACCACAGACCTATGGGTCCATAGCTAATAGCTACATGGCTTCTTCTCTCTCTTTGATTCTCAATACCATGCTCTCCTCGATGTTCTTGGAGATCTATTCGATGTAATACTTTTTTGCGGTGTGTTTGCCGAGATCCGATGAATTGTGGATTTATGATCAGCTTATCTATGAATATTATTTGAATCTTCTCTGAATTCTTATATGCATGATTTGATATCTTTGTAATTATTCTTTGAACTATCGGTTTGGTTTGGCCAACTAGATTGGTTTTTCTTGCAATGGGAGAAGTGCTTAGCTTTGGGTTCAATCTTGCGGTGTCCTTTCCCAGTGACAGTAGGGGCAGCAAGGAACGTATTGTATTGTTGCCATTGAGGATAAAAAGATGGGGTTTTCATCATATTTCTTGAGTTAATTCCTCTACATAATGTCATCTTACTTAATGCATTACTCCGTTCTTTATGAACTTAATACTCTATATGCATGCTGGATAGCAGTCGATGTGTGGAGTAATAGTAGTAGATGCAGAATCGTTTCGGTCTACTTGACACGGACGTGATGCCTATAGTCATGATCATTGCCTTAGATATCGTCATAACTTTGCGCTTTTCTATCAATTGCTTGGCAGTAATTTGTTCACCCACCGTATTATTTTCTATCTTGAGAGAAGCCTCTAGTGAAACCTATGGCCCCCGGGTCCATTTTCCATCATATAATTTTCTACTTTTCATCATACAAGTTTCCGATCTACTATTTTGCAATCTTTTACTTTCCGATCTATAAAACAAAAATACCAAAAATATTTACTTTATCGTTTATCTATCTCTATCAGATCTCACTTTTGCAAATAACCATGAAGGGATTGACAACCCCTTTATCGCGTTGGGTGCAAGCTGTTTGATTGTTTGTGCAGGTATTCAGTGATTTGTGCATTGTCTCCTACTGGATTGATACCTTGGTTCTCAAACTGAGGGAAATACTTATCTCTACTTTGCTGCATCACCCTTTCCTCTTCAAGGGAAAAACCAACACAAGCTCAAGAAGTAGCAGCAAGCTTAATAGTAACATCAATATCCTCTATCTCAGCAGGTACAATATCATTCATAATTTCTTTATATAAAGTAAAAGGAATTGCACTCACGCTAGCACCCACATCACATAAGCCATGATAACAATGATCTCCTATTTTAACAGAAACAACCGGCATGCCAACAACAGGTCCATGTTTATCTTTAATATCGGGTTTAGCAATTCTAGCAGCTTCATCACAGAAATAAATAACATGCCCATCAATATTATCAACCAAGAGATCTTTAACCATAGCAATACTAGGTTCAACTTTGATTTGTTCAGGCGGTGTAGGTGTTCTAGTATAACTCTTACGAACCACAGTTGAAGCTTTAGCATGATCCTTTATCCTAACAGGAAAAGGTGGTTTCTCAATATAAGCAGTAGGAACAATTGGATCAATGTTATAAGTAATAGTTTCTTCTTCAACTTTAATAGGTTCAACTACTTTAGCTTCAATGGGAGGATGATATTTAAACCACTTCTCCTTAGGGAGATCAACATGAGTAGCAAATGATTCACAGAAAGAAGCTACTATCTCAGAGTCAAGTCCATATTTAGTGCTAAAATCACGAAAAGCATCGGTATCCATAAAAGATTTAACACAATCAAACTTAAGGTTTATACCTGACTCATTACCTTTGTCGAGTTCCCAATCTTCAGAGTTGCATTTAATTATTTCCAATAGATCCCATTTGAATTCAATATCCTTCTTCATAAAAGAACCAGTACAAGAAGTATCGAGCATGGATCGATCATTATGAGTAAGCCGAGCATAAATTTTTTGAATAATAATTTCTCTTGAGAGCTCATGATTGGGGCATGAATATAACATTGACTTAAGCCTCCCCCAAGCCTGAGCGATACTTTCTCCTTCACGAGGCCAAAAATTATAAATATAATTCTGATCACGATGAACCAGATGCATAGGATAAAACTTTTGATGAAATTCCAATTTCAATCGGCTGTAGTTCCATGATCCAATATCATCACATAGCCTATACCATGTCAATGCCTTCTCCTTCAAAGATAAAGGGAAGACCTTCTTCTTGACTTCATCCTCGGGCAAACCTACAATCTTAAATAATCCACAAACTTCATCCACATAGATTAGATGCATATCAGGATGTAGTTTTCCATCTCCTATATAAGGATTAGCTAGCAGTTTCTCTATCATACACGAAGGAATTTCATAATAAATATTTTCAGTAGGTGCAGTAGGTTGAGGGGAAACTCTTTGCTCTTCCGGTCGGGGTGAAGATACCCCGAGCAAACCCCTCAAAGGATTATTTTCCATAGTGGAAAGTAACAGTAAATTTCAGCACACTATACAAATGTTTCCTTACCAAAGGCGCTTCACTCCCCGGCAACAGCGCCAGAAAAGAGTCTTGATGACCCACAAGTATAGGGGATCTATCGTAGTCCTTTCGATAAGTAAGAGTGTCGAACCCAACGAGGAGCAGAAGGAAATGACAAGCGGTTTTCAGCAAGGTATTCTCTGCAAGCACTGAAATTATCGGTAACAGATAGTTGTGTCATAAGATAATTCGTAACGGGTGACAAGTAACAAAAGTAACTAAGGTGCAGCAAGGTGGCCCAATCCTTTTTGTAGCAAAGGACAAGCCTGGACGAACTCTTATATAAAGCAAAGCGCTCCCGAGGACACATGGGAATTTTTGTCAAGTTAGTTTTCATCATGCTCATATGATTCGCGTTCGTTACTTTGATAATTTGATATGTGGGTGGACCAGTGCTCGGGTGCTTCCCTTCCTTGGACAAGCCTCCCACTTATGATTAACCCCTCTCGCAATCATCCGCAACTACGAAAGAAGAATTAAGATAAATCTAACCATAGCATGAAACATATGGATCCAAATCAGTCCCTTACGAAGCAACGCATAAACTAGGGTTTAAGCTTCTGTCACTCTAGCAACCCATCATCTACTTATTACTTCCCAATGCCTTCCCCTAGGCCCAAATCATGGTGAAGTGTCATGTAGTCGACGTTCACATAACACCACTAGAGGAAAGACAACATACATCTCATCAAAATATCGAACGAATACCAAATTCACATGATTACTTATAACAAGACTTCTCCCATGTCCTCAGGAACAAACGTAACAACTCACAAAGCATATTCATGTTCATAATCAAAGGAGTATTAATTATCATTAAGGATCTGAACATATGATCTTCCACCGGATAAACCAACTAGCATCAACTACAAGGAGAAATCAACACTACTAGCAACCCACAGGTACCAATCTGAGGTTTTGAGACAAAGATCGGATACAAGAGATGAACTAGGATTTGAGAGGAGATGGTGCTGGTGAAGATGTTGATGGAGATTGACCCCCTCTCGATGAGAGGATCGTTGGTGATGATGATGGCTTCGATTTACCCCTCCCGGAGGGAAGTTTCCCCGGCAGAACAGCTCCGCCGGAGCCCTAGATTGGTTCTGCCCAGGTTCTGCCTCGAGATGGCGGCGCTTCGTCCCGAAAGCTTCTTCTTGATTTTTTTCAGGTCAAAACACACCATATAGCAGAAGATGGGCATCGGAGGCCTGCCAGGTGGCCCACAAGGCAGGGGGCGCGCCCAGGGGGGTAGGGCGCGCCCTCCACCCTTGTGGATGGCTGGTGGCCCCCCTCTGGTGCTTTCTTCACCCAATATTTTTTATTAATTCCAAAATGACTCTCCATGAAGTTTCAGGACTTTTGGAGTTGTGCAGAATAGGTCCCTAATATTTGCTCCTTTTCCAGCCCAGAATTCCAGCTGCCGGCATTCTCCCTCTTCATGTAAACCTTGTAAAATAAGAGAGAAAAGGCATAAGTATTGTGCCATAATGTGTAATAACAGCCCATAATGCAATAAATATCAACATCAAAGCATGATGCAAAATGGACGTATCATGTTCCAGGTGGTGTGAGTTGTGAAACTATTCCACATTGTTTTAAATGAAGGCAAAACTCGTAAGTCAAATATTCGCCTCCGCGGTCAGATCTTAGAAACTTTATTTTCTTGTTACGATGATTCTCCACTTCACTCTGACATTCTTTGAACTTTTCAAACATTTCAGACTTGTGTTTCATCAAGTAGATATACCCATACCTACTCAAATCATTTGTGAAGGTGAGAAAATAACGATACCCGCCGCGTGCTTCAACACTCATCGGACCGCATACATTGGTATGTATTATTTCCAATAAGTCATTAGCTCGCCCCATTGTTCCGGAGAACAGAGTTTTAGTCATCTTGCCCATGAGGCATGGTTCGCAAGTATCAAATGATTCATAATCAAGTGATTCCAAAAGTCCATCCGCATGGAGTTTTTTCATGCGCTTTAACCAATATGACCTAAATGGCAGTGCCATAAGTATGTTGCACTATCATTATCAATTTTGCATCTTTTGGCATCAATATTATGAATATGTGTATCACTACGATCGAGATTCAACAAGAATAGACCATTCACTAAGGGTGCATGACCATAAAAGATGTTACTCATATAAATAGAACAACCATTATTCTCTGACTTAAATGAATAACCGTCTCGCAATAAACAAGATCCAGATATAATGTTCATGCTCAACGCTGGCACCAAATAACAATTATTGAGGTCTAAAACTAATCTCGAAGGTTGATGTAGAGGTAGTGTGCCGACGGCGATCACATCAACCTTGGAACCATTTCCGACGCGCATCGTCACCTCGTCCTTAGCCAATCCTCATTTATTCCGCAGCTCCTGTTTCGAGTTACAAATATGAGCAACCGAACCAGTATCAAATACCCAGGCGCTACTACGAGTTTTAGTAAGGAACACATCAATAACATGTATATCAAATATACCTTTGTTCACTTTGCCATCCTTCTTATCCGCCAAATATTTGGGGCAGTTCCGCTTCCAGTGACCATTACCCTTGCAGTAGAAGCACTCAGTCTCAGGCTTGGGTCCAGCTTTGGGTTTCTTCACAGGAGAGGCAACTTGCTTGCCATCTTCTTGAAGTTCCCTTTCATTCCCTTGCCCTTTTTCTTGAAACTGGTGGTCTTGTTAACCATCAACACTTGATGCTCTTTCTTGATTTCTACCTCCGCCGATTTCAGCATCACGAAGAGCTCGGAAAATCGTTTTCGTCATTCCTTGCATATTATAGTTCATCACAAAGCCTTTGTAGCTTGGTGGCAGTGATTGAAGAACTCTATCAATAACACACTCATCTAGGAGCTCAATTCCCAGCTGAGTCAAGTGGTTATGATACCAGACATTTTGAGTATGTGTTCACTGACAGAACTGTTCTCCTCCATCTTACAGCTAAAGAACTTGTTGGAGACTTCATATCTCTCAACCCGGGCATTAGCTTGAAATATCAATTTCAGCTCTTGGAACATCTCATATGCTCCCTGGCGTTCAAAATGCTTTTGAAGTCCCGGTTCCAAGTCATAAAGCATGGCACACTGAACTATCGAGTAGTAATCAGATCGAGTTTGCCAGACGTTCACAACATCTGCAGCAGCTCCTGCAGCAGGTCTGTCACCTAGCAGTGCATCAAGGACATAATTCTTCTGTGCAGCAATGAGGATAATCCTCAAGTTACGGACCCAGTCCGTGTAATTGCTACCATCATCTTTCAACTTAGCTTTCTCTAGGAACGCATTAAAATTCAACGGAACAGTAGCGCGGGCCATTTATCTACAACATAGATTTGCAAAGACTATCAGGACTAAGTTCATGATAAATTAACTTCAATTAATCAAATTACTAATGAACTCCCACTTAAATTAACATCTCTCACGTTATATAAGTGATACATGATCCAAATCAACTAAACCATGTCCGATCATCACGTGAGATGGAGTAGTCTTCAATGGTGAACATCTTCATGTTGATCATATCTACTATATGACTCATGTTCGACCTTTCGGTCTCCAGTGTTCCGAGACCATGTCTGTACATGCTAGGCTCATCAAGTTTAACCCAAGTATTCTGCTTCTGCAAAACTGGCTTACACCCGTTGTATGTGAACGTAGAGTCTATCACACCCGATCATCACTAGGTGCTTCGAAACGACGAACTTTAGCAATGGTGCATACTCGGGGAGAACACTTTTATCTTGAAATTAAGTGAAGGGATCATCTTATAATGCTACCGTCGTTCTAAGCAAAATAAGATGCATAAAGGATAAACATCACATGCAATCAAAATATGTGACATGATATGGCCATCATCATCTTGTGCTTTTGATCTCCATCTCCAAAGCAACGTCAAGATCTCCATCATCACCGGCGCGACACCTTGATCTCCATCGTTGCATCGGGGTCGTCTCGCCAACTATTGCTTCTACAACTATTGCTAACACATAGCGATAAAGTAAAGCAATTACATGGCGCTTAATGATTGACACGCAGGACATATAATAATTAAAAGACAACCCTAAGGCTCCTGTCGGTTGTCGATATTACAAAACATGATCATCTCATACAACAACGTATATCACATCATGTCTGACCATATCACATCACAACATACCCTGCGAAAACAAGTTGGACGTCTTCTACTTTGTTGTTGCAAGTTTTATGTGGCTGCTATGGGTAACTAGCAAGAACCGTTCTTACCTACGCAAAACCACAACGGTGATTATCAAGTTTGTTGTTTTAACCTTCTGCAAGGGACAGCCGTAGTCAAATTCGATTCAACTAAAGTGAGAGAAACAGACACCCGCCAGCCACCTTATGCAAAACAAGTTGTATCAGTCGGTGGAACCGGTCTCATGTATGTGGACATGTAAGGTTGGTCCAGGACGCTTCATCCCACAATACCGTCGAATCAAAATAAGACGTTGGTGGTAAGCAGTATGAACATCACCATCCACAACTCCTTTGTGTTCTACTCGTGCATATCATCTACGCATAGACCTGGCTCATGATGCCACTGTTGGGAAACGTTGCATGGAAAACAAAAAATTTCTACGCACACGCAAGATCTATCCATGGAGATGCATAGCTACGAGAGGGGGAGAGCATGTTCATACCCTTGAAGATCGCTAAGCGGAAGCGTTTATCAACGCAGTTTATGTAGTCGTACACCTTCACGATCCATCCCGATCAAGTACCGAACGTACGGCACCTCCGCGTTCAGCACACGTTCAGCTCGATGACGTCCTCGCCTTCTTGATCCAGCAAGAAGGGCGAAGTAGTAGATGAGTTACGGCAGCACGACGGCGTGGTGATGGTGGTGGTGAAGAACAATCTCCGCAGGGCTTCGCCAAGCACAATGGAAACTATGACGGAGGATAAACTAAAGGGGGCGGGGTTGCCGGCACACGGCTTGGTGAATCTTGATGTGTTTCGGGTGCTAGCCCTGCCCCTCTATTTATATGTTGAGCCATGGGGTCATTTCTTGGAGAAAGAGCCTCCTCAAAGTCGGTTTAGCACGCAAGGCAAGAGTCCTTCTCGGACTCCAGGACCAGACGCCACAGTCCTCGGTGTCTGGCCCAGATGCCATGGGCCTCGGCATCTGGCCCAGGGCCAGATGCCAGGGCCTGGCGTCTGGTCCCTGACCTCCGCAAAACTTCCTTTTACACCGACCTAAAGCCCCGTGGGCCTTACCCCTTGGCCCAACCATATCATCCTATATATCAATATTTACCTCTGGACCATTCCGGAGCTCCTCGTCATGTCCGTGATCTCATCCGGGACTCCGAACAACATTCGGTCACCAACATACATAACTCATATAATACTATATCGTCAACGAACGTTAAGCGTGCGGACCCTACGGGTTCCAGAATGATGTAGACATGACCGAGACACTTCTCCGGTCAATAACCAATAGCGGGACCTGGATGCCCATATTGGTTCCTACATATTCGATGAAGATCTTTATCGGTCGAACCTTTATGACAACATACGTAGTTCCCTTTGTCCGTCGGTATGTTACTTGCCCGAGATTCGATCGTCGGTATCTCCATACCTAGTTCAATCTTGTTACTGGCAAGTCTCTTTACTCGTTCCATAATACATCATCCTGTAACTAACTCCTTAGTCACTTTGCTTGCAAGCTTCTTGTGATGTTGTATTACCGAGAGGGCCCAGAGATACCTCTCCATCACACAGAGTGACAAATCCCAGTCTCGATCCGTGCCAACCCAACAAACACCTTTGGAGATACATGTAGAGCACCTTTATGATCACCTAGTTACGTTGTGACGTTTGATGGCACACAAGGCATTCCTCCGGAGTCCGGGAGTTGCATGATCTCATGGTCGAAGAAACATGTATTTGACATTAAGAAAGCAGTAGCAAAACTGAACGATCATATTCTATGCTAGCCGTTGGGTCTTGTCCATCACATCATTCTCCTAATGATGTGATCCCGTTATCAAATGACAACTCATGCCTATGGTTAGGAAACCTTAACCATCTCTGATCAACGAGCCAGTCTAGTAGAGGCTCACTAGGGACACTGTATTTGTTTATGTATCCACACATGTATTTAAGTTTTCGGTCAATACAATTCTAGCATGAATAATAAACCTTTTATCATGAATAAGGAAATATAATAATAACAACTTTATTATTGCCTCTAGGGCATATTTCCATCACTACCGTTTCCAGTTGTGGCCCTGTTAGTTGTTGATGAAACATGCCTATGGGGTATTTATTGACCAATTTCTTCCAGAGATGAATCTTTTGATGGATAAAATTTATGGATAACGGGCCTTGGAAAATACCATCGTGGATGGCCTTCGTCCTAGATAACCATGTTGCCCATAAGGTCATCGATAACTTGACAAAAACATCATGTGGTAGTGTATCTATCATAGTGAATTTATATTGTTTCACACTTGACTCTGTAGTAGCCATCGAGTATTCTGCTCATTCTTCATTGACGAGTGCCCATATACATCACGAAATCATGCATTCTAGAAGAGAATGTCTCCAGGAATTCTCGGCACCACACATACTGCAAGAGCTAGTGGTAGACATTTTCCGATGGCATTGCATGTCCTCAGTAGGAATGGAATGTTTAGCTAATCACCACAAGAACATTCTGATTTTCGTGGAACTTTAGTCTTCCACAAAGATTTCCAGGACCCAGCCTCTTGGTTTAAATTTGATGCACCAGCACTCTCCTCTAACCAAGATTCTCTCCTTATTTTGGTTGAGACTAACATTTTGCACATCGGGACGCATTAAACAAAATGCACAAATACATACATTTCCAAAAAAAGGTGACATAGGCCCAAGGGGGAACAACTAACCAACGGTTGACCCTAAGGGGCCTCCGCAAGGTTCACTTTTTTGGCCTCGGAGTGCGCCATGTGATGCGTCCATCCGTCGCCACAGCCCACATGTCGTGTGTTGGGCGCTTCCTCTGGATTTTGTTATTTTTATTATTTTTCCGTACTTGTTTTCTGATTTTAGACGGTTCTTTCCCTATTTTTTTAGGTTTTCATTTTTTGTTTGGTTTTTTCTATGTTTTGAAGTTTTTTTTGTGAAGTATGTTTGTGCTTCCAAAAAAAATTGTGCTTCCACAAAAGGCACGGATTTGCTTCCGTGACACGCACAATTATGATTTCACGAGAAGCACATAGATTCGCTTCTAAAAAAACTTTAATTCCACAAGAAGCACAACTGTGCTTTCAGAAAAAGAAAAACATAGTTTGTGGTTTTATTTTTTAAAACCGTAACCTTGCATATGGGCTCCAGTTTTTTCTTCCTTTTTTGGTTTCATTTTTTACATGAACCGGTTTTTCCGGTTTTCATTTTTCTTTTGAATTTTTTTAGGTATTCATTTTTTCTTAAAAAAGAAGCTAGTCGAAACCTATTAACATGAGATCTAATTTCAAAGATCTCGACGCAAGAAATCCATCGGTGAAAATAGTTTGGTATTTGGACGCACTGTTTAAGAGATAAAAACGTTTTGAATAAACGAATGTACGGAACAAAAGCTCTTAGATTGCAACAAGTGACACACATATAATGCATCACCTTTTTTTGAGAAATTACAATGTATCACCTATCAGCGCTTGGGAAGGTGGAGAGTGACCTTTTTTTTTAAGGTTTGGGAGTGACCTTTACAAGAGATTACCCTTAACTAGCTAGTGATTTCGGCCCAAAGGGTCCAATTTTTTTTCTGGAAATGATAAATCCTGAATGTTTGGATTTTAAGCATGGCAACCCGAACAATTTTTATGGCAACTTTAGTTCACGCGAGGTTGGCAAACATGACAATTTTTTGACAAAAAATGAACTAAGGCAAAGTTTTTTAACAAGTAAATTTGCCACCTCGTGTCAACTAAAGTTGTCATGAAAAAACGTTCAGGATGATATGCTTAAAATCTGAATGTTCGCAATTTATCAGGGTCCTCTTTTTTTTTAAAGGAAAGGGTCCAAGGTTTTGTTTAGCGAGAGACGATGATGGGCCCAAACGGATCGATTTCGTGGGCTATTTTTTTTAACCGGGCGTACCCCTTTCCATTTGCATTAAACGGAAATACAATAGTACCAGACATAACCAGGAAGAGGGAAAGAGGGTAGCGAGTTCAACGCACTGCCAGGAAACCCATTGTGCTCGTCCGCCATCGAAACAAGCACCATGGGGCGAAAACCTGACAGCACCACTTAAGTCTATCAGATTACAAAACCGGACACAAAATAGCAGCTAGCTAAACATTTTTCCAGTAGAGACGCCTGAACAGAGCCACGACGTAGAGCAGCCAAACCAGCAGCATCCGCCCTTCCAGACCGATCACAAAATCAGCATCGATTTACCAAGAAAGCACTTCTCCAGCGTGTTCCATCGTACGTCTGGCCTCTTCACACATCACCATCAGCCTAGTCGTGCTCGATCTGATCATCTCGGCCCCTTGTCGTAGCTTCACTGCTTCTTCCTTCGGCTGGAGGCCTGCCCAATACAAAAGAAAAGAACAAGCTGAGAACACAACCTCAAAAGGAGATTTAATCAATTTTTCTCAAAGGTAGCTTTATTACGTGCCAGCCATATAGCCCAGGTTACTGCGGCCAGGCCTACAGTATAAAATCTAGATCCATTAGTCAGGAACATACTGCACCACACATAGAATTGCCATATATTATTAGGGCAGAGCTCAGTCCCCAGGACCACTCCAATAGCCCTCCAGGTTACTCGTGCCACCGGACAAGAGAAAAACAAATGAGAAGTTGTTTCCTCATTATTGCAGAAAGAACACACAGGGTTCCCCAGCCATTTTTTTCTTTTCATCACAGCTCTGGTGAGTACCGCATCTTGGGCCATTTGCCACAAGAAAACCTGATTTTTGAGAGGCAGTTTTGCTTCCTAGATCCATTTATAGTTGCACCCACTGAGAGGTTTTTCCAGCCATTTATACATAGATTTAGTGGAGTACTTTGCATTCTTACTTAACCCCCAATACACCACATCTCTATCAGCGTTGATATCTAGCCCCATGATTTGTTCGCGCATCTTATCCCATTGGTCATTCAGATCAGGGCAAAGACGCCGCCTGAAAAAGGTCGAGACCTCGACACTGCCAAATTTCTCCACCGTACAGTCTTGATCTGTACAAATTTCAAATAGTTGAGGAAACATCAAGTTAAATGGAGGTAACCCATTTAAGGGGTCTTTCCACACCCTGGTTAGGTCACCATTGCCCAATTTAATTCGTCTCCCCACCATGTATAACTTGATACGTCTCCAACGTATCTATAATTTTTTATTGTTCCATGCTATTATATTATCTGTTTTGGATGTTTTATATGCATTAATATGCTATTTTATATAATTTTTGGGACTAACTTATTAACCTAGAGCCCAGTGCCAGTTTCTGTTTTTTCCTTATTTTTGAGCTTCACAGAAAAGGAATACTAAACGAAGTCCAAACGGAGTAAAACTTCACGATGATTTTTCTTGGACCAAAAGACACCCAAGGGACTTGGAGTGCAAGTCAGAAGAGCCACGAGGCGGCGGCAAGGGTGGAGGGCGCGCCCTAGGGGGGGGGGCGCCCCCTGCCCTGTGGGCCCCTCGGTGACCCCCTGGCCTAGATCTTCCTCCTATATATTCACATATATTCCTGAACCACCAGAAGCATCCACGAAAACACTTTTCCACCGCCGCAACCTTCTGTTCCCGTGAGATCCCATCTTGGGGCCTTTTCCGGCATCCTGCCGGAGGGGGATTCGATCACGGAGGGCATCTACATCAACTCTATTGCCCTTCCGATGAAGCATGAGTAGTTTACCTCAGACCTATGGGTCCATAGCTAGTAGCTAGATGGCTTCTTCTCTCTCTTTGATTCTCAATACCATGTTCTCCTTAATGTTCTTGGATATCTATCCGATGTAATCTTATTTTGCGGTGTGTTTGTCGAGATCCGATGAATTGTGGATTTATGATCAGCTTATCTATGAATATTATTTGAATCTTCTCTGAATTCTTATATGCATGATTTGATATCTTTGTATTTCTCTTCGAACTATCGGTTTGGTTTGGCCAACTAGATTGGTTTTTCTTGCAATGGGAGAGGTGCTTAGCTTTGGGTTCAATCTTGCATGATTTCACCCAGTGACAAAGTAGGGGCAGCGAGACACATATTGAATTGTTGCCATCGAGGATAAAAAGATGGGGTTTTCATCATATTGCTTTAGTTTATTCCTCTACATCATGTCATCTTACTTAAGGCATTACTCCGTTCTTTATGAACTTAATACTCTAGATGCATGCTGGATAGCGGTCGATGTGTGGAGTAATAGTAGTAGATGCAGGCAGGAGTCGGTCTACTTGACACGGACGTGATGCCTACATTGCATAATCATTGCCTTGGATATCGTCATAACTTTGCGCTTTTCTATCAATTGCTCGATAGTAATTTGTTCACCCACCGTATTATTTGCCTTCATGAGAGAAGCCTCTAGTGAAACCTATGGCCCCCGGGTCTATTTTCCATCATATTAGTTTCCGATCTACTATTTTGCAATCTTTTATTTTCAGATCTATAAACCAAAAAACCCAAAAATATTTTATCTTTTGTTTAGTTTTATCTACCTCTATCAGATCTAACCTTTGCAAGTGACCGTGAAGGGATTGACAACCCCTTTATTGTGTTGGGTGCAAGTGTTTGATTGTTTGTGTAGGTGTATCTATTGGGGACTTGCGCGTTTCTCCTACTGGATTGATACCTTGGTTCTTAACTGAGGGAAATATTTATCTCTACTGTGCTGCATCACCCTTTCCTCTTCAAGGGAAAAACCAACGCAAGCTCAAGAAGTAGCAGGAAGAATTTCTGGCGCCGTTGCCGGGGAGATCTACACCAAGTCAAGACTAGTCTCTCATCGACTTGCCAATTTCTGGCTTCGTTGTTGGAGGGATCTATGTCGAGCATACCAAGTACCCATCATAAACTCTGATCTCTTGCATTACATTATTCGCCATTTGCCTCTCGTTTTCCTCTCCCCCACTTCTAAAACGATTTACAAAAATATTTTCCTTTTTATTTGCCTTCTTTCTGTTTGCCCTTATGTCTTACTTGGTTTGTTTGCTCGTTTGCTTGGCATAATTGTGTATTTTATTCAAAAACAGGAAGCAAAGAGTTTATGGATCCTCATCCACTTGCTAATCTTTTTAAGAGATCCAATTATGATGAACCAATTGCTAGTGATTTGTGTGACCTAGACTATCTTTATGAAGTTTTGCTTGAAATCCGTGAATCTGAAAATTGTGATGAAGTTTTAAAAGAAGAAATTTATGAAGTGATTCACGATAGCTCCTTGAATGAAAAGCATGATTGCAATGATGTTATTATAAATTCTATTGATGTCAATTGTGCTAATAATATGCAAAATCCTAAGCTTGGGGATGCTAATTTTGCTATGTCCACTACTTGTTGCAATGATTGGGTGATTTTTCTTATGATCTTGAAAATTTATTTAAGCCCCATGATGAATATGATATTGATAATAGTGTTTGCAATAATATTGAAAGTGGGTTTGGAAGAGTGTCAACTCTAGGTAATAATGAACCCACTACCTTGGAGTATGATCAATCTTATGAAATTTTTGATAAAAGTGGGCTTGGAGAGGTCATGACTTTATTTGATAATCCCACTATTTTGGAAGAGTGTCAACTTTGCATGCATGTGGATCATGTTGAGAATATGTTTTGTGATAGTTATATTGTTGAATTTGAATATGATTCCACATGTAATTATTATGAGAGAGGAAAATATTGTGGTAGAAACTTTCAAGTTACTAAATTACCTCTCGTTATGTTGAGATTGCTATTGTTTCTTCCT
Source organism: Thinopyrum elongatum (assembly GCA_011799875.1). Lineage (NCBI taxonomy): Eukaryota > Viridiplantae > Streptophyta > Magnoliopsida > Poales > Poaceae > Thinopyrum > Thinopyrum elongatum. Next base: position 115,630,912 of record CM022298.1, on the reverse strand, counting down.
TTTTCCTTGCATATGCTAGATCTTGCTTGCCTTGCTAATTTGTTTTCCTATAAAATTCCTATGCATAGGAATCATGTTAGACTTAAATTTTTTTGTCACATGTTTTATGATGCTCTCTTTGTGTTTCATTATTATCTTTCACGTGAGCATCATCAAAATCTCAATGCCTAGCTAAAAGGCTTTAAAGAAAAGCGCTTGTTGGGAGACAACCCAATATTTTTATTTTCTGTTTTTATGAGTATACACATTATTACCTCTGTAGTAATTGTGTTTTGGTGTTTTAATTAGTGTTTGTGCCAAGTAAGACCTTTGGGATGGCTTGCGGTGATAGTTGATTTGATCTTGCTGAAAAACAGAAACTTTTGCATCCAGTCACAGAATTTTAATACTTCACTGGAGCGTCGAAAAACCTTGAATTTTTTACACAAGATTGATATACAATTTCCTCTGTTGTCCAAAATTTTCAGAATTTTTTAAGTTATAGAGTTATTAGAACAATTTGGATCTTTGCAGACTGTTCTGTTTTTGACAGATTCTGTTTTCTATCTGTTGTTTGCTTATTTTGATGAATCTATGGGTAGTATCGGGGGGTATGAACCATGGAGAAGTTGAAATACAGTAGATATTACACCAATGTAAATAAAGAATGAGTTCACAACAGTACCAAAAGTGGTGATTTATTTTCTTATATTAACGGATCTCATGAGTTTTCTGTGGAGTTTTGTGTTGTGAAGTTTTCAAGTTTTGGGTAAAGATTTGATGGACTATGGAATAAGGAGTGGCAAGAGCCTAAGCATGGGGATTCCCAAGGCACCCCAAGGTAATATTCAAGGACAACCAAGAGCCTAAGCTTGAGGATGCCCCGGAAGGCATCCCCTCTTTCGTCTTCGTCTATCGATAACTTTACTTGAGGCTATATTTTTATTCACCACATGATATGTGTTTTGCTTGGAGCGTATTGTATGATATGAGTCTTTACTTTTTAGTTTGCCACAATCATCCTTGATGTACACACCTTTTGAGAGGGACACGCATGAATCATGATTTATTAGAATACTCTATGTGCTTCACTTATATCTTTTGAGCTAGGCAATTTTGCTCTAGTGCTTCACTTATATCTTTTTAGAGCACGGCGGTGGTTTTATTTTATAGAAATTGTTGAACTCTCATGCTTCACTTATATTATTTTGAGAGTCTCTCTAAACAGCATGGTAATTTTCTTTGGTTATGAATTTAGTCCTAATATGATGGGCATCCAAGAGGGATATAATAAAAACTTCATATAAAGTGCATTGAATACTATGAGAAGTTTGATTCCTTATGATTGTTTTGAGATATGAGTATGGTGATATTAGAGTCATGCTAGTGAGTAATTGTGGATTGTAGAAATACTTGTGTTGAAGTTTGTGATTCCCGTAGCATGCACGTATGGTGAACCGTTATGTAACGAAGTTGGAGCATGATTTATTTATTGATTGTCTTCCTTATGAGTGGCGGTCGGGGACGAGCGATGGTCTTTTCCTACCAATCTATCCCCCTAGGAGCATGCGCGTAGTACTTTGTTTCGATGACTAATAGATTTTTTCAATAAGTATGTGAGTTCTTTATGACTAATGTTGAGTCCATGGATTATACGCACTCTCACCCTTCCACCATTGCTAGCCTCTCTAGTACCGCGTAACTTTCGCCCGTACCTTACACCTACCTTTTACCTTCCTCAAAACAGCCACCATACCTACCTACTATGTAATTTTCATAGCCATTCCGAGATATATTGCCATGCAACTTTCCACCATTCCTTTTTATTATGACACGCTCCATCATTGTCATATTGCTTTGCATGATCGTAAGATAGCTAGCATGATGTTTACATGTCTTGTCCATTTTTTGATGGCATTTGCTACGCTAGATCATTGCACATCCCGGTAGACCGCCGGAGGCATTCATATAGAGTCATATTTTGTTCTAAGTATCAAGTTGTAATTCTTGAGTTGTAAGTAAATAAAAGTGTGATGGTCTTCATTATTAGAGCATTGCCCCATGTGAGGAAAAATAAAAGAGGCCAAAGAAGCCAACAACAAAAAAGAGGCCAAAGAAGCCAAACAAAAAAAGAGAGAAAAGAGAGAAGGGGCAATGTTACTATCCTTTTTCCACACTTGTGCTTCAAAGAGAGTCTCCTATGTTATCACTTTCATATACTAGTGGGAATTTTCATTATAGAACTTGGCTTGTATATTCCAATGATGGGCTTCCTCAAATTGCCCTAGGTCTTCGTGAGCAAGCGAGTTGGATGCACACCCACTTAGTTTCTTTTTGAGCTTTCATAAACTTATAGCTCTAGTGCATCCGTTGCATGGCAATCCCTACTCACTCACATTGATATCTATTGATGGGCATCTCCATAGCCCGTTGATACGCCTAGTTGATGTGAGACTATCTCCTTCTTTTTGTCTTCTCCACAACCACCATATTCTATTCCACCTATAGTGCTATGTCCATGGCTCACGCTCATGCATTGCATGAAAGTTGAAAAGGTTTGAGAACATCAAAAGTATGAAACGATTGCTTGGCTTGTCATCGGGGTTGTGCATGATTTGAATACTTTGTGTGATGAAGATGGAGCATAGCCAGACTATATGATTTTGTAGGGATAGCTTTCTTTGGCCATGTTATTTTGAGAAGACATGATTGCTTTATTAGTATGCTTGAAGTATTATTGTTTTTATGTCAATATTAAACTTTTGTTTTGAATCTTATGGATCTGAACATTCATGCCACAATAAAGAAAATTACATGGATAAATATGTTAGGTAGCATTCCACATCAAAAATCCTGTTTTTATCATTTACCTACTCGAGGACGAGCAGGAATTAAGCTTGGGGATGCTTGATACGTCTCCAACGTATCTATAATTTTTTATTGTTCCATGCTATTATATTATCTGTTTTGGATGTTTTATATGCATTAATATGCTATTTTATTATTTTTGGGACTAACTTATTAACCTAGAGCCCAGTGCCAATTTCTGTTTTTACTTGTTTTTGAGCTTCGCAGAAAAGGAATACTAAACGGAGTCCAAACGGAATAAAACTTCACGATGATTTTTCTTGGACCAGAAGACACCCAGGGGACTTGGAGTGCAAGTCAGAAGAGCCACGAGGCGGCGGCAAGGGTGGAGGGCGCGCCCTAGGGGGGCGCCCCCCTGCCTTGTGGGCCCCTCGGTGACCCCCTGACCTAGATCTTCCTCCTATATATTCACATATATTCCAGAACCACCAGAAGCATCCACGAAAACACTTTTCCACCGCCGCAACCTTCTGTTCCCTTGAGATCCCATCTTGGGGCCTTTTCCGGCATCCTGCCGGAGGGGGATTCAATCACGGAGGGCATCTACATCAACTCTATTGCCCTTCCGATGAAGCGTGAGTAGTTTACCTCGGACCTACGGGTCCATATCTAGTAGCTAGATGGCTTCTTCTCTCTCTTTGATTCTCAATACCATGTTCTCCTTGATGTTCTTGGAGATCTATCCGATGTAATCTTCTTTTGCGGTGTGTTTGTCGAGATCTGATGAATTGTGGATTTATGATCAGCTTATCTATGAATATTATTTGAACCTTCTCTGAATTCTTATATGCATGATTTGATATCTTTGTATTTCTCTTCGAACTATCGGTTTGGTTTGGCCAACTAGATTGGTTTTTCTTGCAATGGGAGAGATGCTTAGCTTTGGGTTCAATCTTGCGTGATTTCACCCAGTGACAAAGTAGGGGTAGCAAGACACGTATTGAATTGTTGCCATCAAGGATAAAAAGATGGGGTTTTCATCATATTGCTTGAGTTTATTCCTCTACATCATGTCATCTTACTTAAGGCGTTACTCCGTTCTTTATGAACTTAATACTCTAGATGCATGCTGGATAGCGGTCGATGTGTGGAGTAATAGTAGTAGATGCAGACAGGAGTCGGTCTACTTGACACGGATGTGATGCCTATATTGCATAATCATTGCCTTGGATATCGTCATAACTTTGCGCTTTTCTATCAATTGCTCGACAGTAATTTGTTCACCCACCGTATTATTTGCCTTCATGAGAGAAGCCTCTAGTGAAACCTATGCCCCCCGGGTCTATTTTCCATCATATTAGTTTCCGATCTACTATTTTGCAATCTTTTATTTTCAGATCTATAAACCAAAAAACCCAAAAATATTTTATCTTTTGTTTAGTTTTATCTACCTCTATCAGATCTCACCTTTGCAAGTGACCGTGAAGGGATTAACAACCCCTTTATCGCGTTGGGTGCAAGTGTTTGATTATTTGTGTAGGTGCATCTATTGGGGACTTGCGTGTTTCTCCTACTGGATTGATACCTTGGTTCTTAACTGAGGGAAATACTTATCTCTACTGTGCTGCATCACCCTTTCCTCTTCAAGGGAAAAATCAACGCAAGCTCAAGAAGTAGCATAACTCTCTGATTTTCAGAAGAGCTTTCCAACATGGAGAGTCTGAGTATCTAGGGGTCACAGTCGAGACAATTCTGTTAGACAGATATCTAGCTCTCACCAAATCCTGCCAAACCCCATTCTGGGTTTCGAATTTCCACCACCACTTCACCATGAGGCTAATATTCTGTTTCCTGAGATCTTTAACCCCTAGCCCCCCTTTATCTTTCGATCTACAAACCCTCTTCCATTTAACCAGGTAGTACCGATTTTTCTTGTTGCTTCCTTGCCAGAAGAATTTTCTTCGATGCTTGTACAGTTTTTCTACAAAGGTCTTACTCATAAGCCACATAGACATATGGTACATAGATAGTTGCGACAACACCGAAGTGAGCAGAGTGAGTCTGCCTCCGATGGATGCAGCATTTCCAATCCAGGTCCCAAAACATTTCAAATACTTATCTACAATAAAGTCCCACACCGATTCTTTTAAAGAGGAAAAGCTCACTGGCATCCCGAGATATTTGATTGGAAAATGTCCAATCTCACAGTTGAATAGCTCGGCATATTTATTATCAATGTCCACATCCCCCCCCCACCCCCCCAATTGCCCCGATCTCGCTTTTCCGAAAGTTAACTTTCAGGCCTGACATCAATTCAAACATATATAAGAGAATTTTCAGGTTCATTGCTTTCTCTATATCATGCTCAAGGCATATGATCATATCGTCCGCGTATTGCAAGATAGCCACCCCATTTGGGATGAGATCGAACGTGAGCCCAGTCAGGAGGCCATTTTGCTGTGCTTTATTGATCATTTTGTTTAAACAATCCGCAGCCAGATTGAAAAGGAAAGGAGAGTGTGGGTCTCCTTGGTGCACTCCTTTTGCACTTTGGAAGTACGGGCCCACAGAATTGTTTAGTTTGATACTAACTGTACCATTGTACAAGATTTGCTTCACCCAACTACACCAAGTCTCATTGAAACCCCTCAGCCTATGACATTCTAGAAGGAACTCCCAGTTAACCTTGTCGTATGCTTTCTCAAAGTCCAGTTTAAGCACCACTCCAATTTTCTTTTTGACATGTGTGTAATTGAGAAGCTCATGTAGAGTCATGATCCCATCCATTATGTTTCTCCCTTTGACAAATGCATTTTGTGGTAGGCTAATCAACTTATCAGCATATTTTTCTACTCTCCGGTCCATTGTCTTGGTGATCAGCTTATAAGGACATCTAAGGAGGCAGATTGGACGGAACTACTGAATGCGCTCAGCGCCCGACACTTTAGGAAGAAGAGTAACCACGCCATAATTGAGACTCTGCACATCAAGCGTCCCAGCATGGAAGTGACTAAAGATCTGCATAATATCTTTTTTGACAATGCTCCAGCAGTGATGATAAAACTCCGCAGGGATATTATCAGGACCAGGTGCTCTATTGGCGTCCATCGCAAAAAGAGCCTCTTTTACCCACTAGTGCAGAACCGGGCTTTAGCACCAGTTCATTAGGCCCTTTAGTGCCGGTTCTATAACCGGCACTAAAGGGTGGGGACTAAAGGCCCCCCCCCTTTAGTACCGGTTCAACACGAACCGCCACTAAAGGGCCACCACGTGGCACGATCCAGCGCCGGGGGCTGGGAGACCTTTAGTACCGGTTGGTAACACCAACCGGTACTAAAAGGTTTGGGGGGTTTTGGGTTTATGATTTATTTTTCCTTTAATTTTGTGTTTTCCATTTAATTCTTTTTCATTTGCTGATATTTTACGATACTACATATTGTACACGTTATGCATATATATAAATAGAATTTCTCGTAGAACCGATCATATATATATATATATATATATATATATATATATATATATCATCGAATGTCTCGCACGACCATTCACACATACACATGTATATATGCAATTTGGTATATACAATTTCTCCTACATGGAGGCATTACTGCGGTAGCGGGTAATGGAATTCTCCTTTGGGATCTATGACCTGGTCGAGCAAAAATCCCGCTATTTCCTCTTGAATTGCTCGTACGCGATCCGTTGGTAGGAGCTTATCCTGCATCTTGTTGAACTTTAAAGAAGGAGATCAAATATGCATGTATTAGTTGTGTGTATATATATTAGATATCGATAATGATGTAAAAATTGTGAATAGTGTTCTGGCAAACGTACCCATATCTGTCTATCAGATCTGCTCCTTTCGGACGCCATCATGTGAATGTTCTTGCAAACATAGTATGCACATAAATCAGTCCCCCGCGCCTGCTTCATGGCCTTTACGAGAATAGAATTCAATCAGATAACAATTAATCAAGCATGATAATTAATGGTATTGAAACTAGAATTAAAGAGATGGTAGCTAGCTAGTACTACTTAATTAATTACCTTGGGTCCATACCATTTCAGCTTTTCTTTCCAAGTGCCTGGAACCTGTTTGATGAACTTTTCCCAAGCACTGCTCGCCGGCAAAGAAAATGAATAAAGGAGTTATTAATTAGTTGATATCAGGAAATGACGAACTAAAGAGGCCGACATATATCGTTCGATAATGATTGAAATTGCCTGTTGACTATCCCCTTCACGATTTCGTACTCAGTAACTGGTTTAAGTAGTGAGTCCAGTACTTCAACTTTTCCATCTTTAACTTGAATGATTAACAAGATCCAGTGGAAACTGCATGCACACACGTTTGCATGTGTGACGCCCCCGGCTTAATCGTGCACTAATCTTACACGCAAATGCACACGATCAAGCCTAAGGACTCACTTAAAGATATCACAACACAACTCTAAAACATAAATAAAGTCATACAAGCTTTATATTACAAGCCAGGGCCTTGAGGGCTCGAATACATAGCTCGATGGCATACAAGCGTCAGCGGAAGCATCAGATATCTGAGTACAGATATAAAAAAGAAACAGAAAGGCCTTTAGAAAGGCGGGGCAAAATAAAATGCTACGATCGAAAGGCGTAGGCCTCCTGCCTAGGACCCTCCGATCCTACTCCTGGTCGGCGGCCAGCTCATAGAAGTAACCACTCTCGAGGTGGTAGTAGTAGTCGTCGGAGGTGCATCTGTCTCAGGGCTCCGTCATCTGGTCACGACAAACTGATATGGGGAGAAAAAGAAAGCAAAGCAACCATGAGTACTCCGAAGTACTCAGCAAGCAAGGATCTAAACTACATATGCAACATTATCAAAGAAAGGCTGTATATGTGGACTGGGCTGCAGAAATGCCAGAATAGAGAGAAGGCCTAGTCCTATCGAAGACTAGCATTTTCATCATCTTCAAGTATCTTCAACGATCTTGCAGCATTAGAAGAGTACAGTATAGCATAATGTAAAGTAGTAGTAGTGTCAAACAACAGTCTCGCCCAGAGATCCTTCCTCGACTCCCTGCGAGAAAGCGATCCCGGAGCCACATATCCAGGTACCATCTCAAGTTCTAGTTGTACCGATCGGGATACAACTCCGAGTGTCCTTTACCATAGGACCGGCTATCAATAGATGTTTTCTTCCCTGCAGGGGTGCACCAACTTACCCACCACGCTCGCTTAACTCCGGCCGGATACACTTTCCTGGGTCATGCCCGGCCTCGGCCAAATGACACACCACAGCCCTACCTACAACTCAGCAGAGAGGTCCCCGCCGGTCTACCTCCTAAGCGCTCAGGGGTCTTGGGCCATTGCTCTGTGCACTCCGGGTCGTTGCGAGCAGGGCGAATCTCGGTACCACCTCTATACATGGATGGCGCCGGCCCAGCCGTGCCGCAATGCTGAACTGGACGTCTGACAGAGCTTTCGGCTGATGCTACGATGCAGAGTGCCCATAACTATCCCACGTGATGGTTAGTGCTATCAGGCCAGAGGCCTGCTCGGATCAAATATCCAAATCGTTAGAGGACTAGGGGCTTGCGGTAACGAGCAGAGACTCACGATCAATGTGACCCCGTCGCCCCATCTCGAGGACTTGCTGCAAGGGCTAGGAATGCCCGGCCGCGCCTCGTAAAATAAATCACGGGTAACTATCCACCATTCGCGGGTACCCCTCAGGGTCGACCCGCCTTACCAAGTAGCATTATCATCAGTTATGTAAGGCATCCGTGTGGCTACCATATCAAGGGGAATCCGAGGCATCACCCTCGTTGGACTCCCACCTGATGTAATATCAAGGTGGACGTAGGAGGAATCACCCTCGAGGTCCACACTTGAGGTGTTGCACGACTTCGTCGTTATCGAGGGTGGTGTAGGAGGAATCACCCTCTCTGACCACGACCGAATATCTAAACTACAAGGTTATCATCAGAAGTGCTGACGAGGAATCACCCTCGGCACTCGATAGTAACCCAGTAGTGTCGAGCAACTAAGAAGGAAGTGAGGTGCGGTGCCGGGTCCTGGTCTTCGATCCCGTTGATCGGGTCTTCTGATACTCCAGCGGGGCAGTCGGGATAAGTGGGGGTCACTGATGGGGCTCTACCCAGTCTATTCTAAACAGTTTAGGATGAGCAGGTAGGTATCAACAGCAGGTTACAATAAACAGGCTATGCAGCAGAAATAGGATAACAGTAACAGTAGCAAAATTCTAATGCAAGCATGAGAAAATAGAATAGGCGATATCGGGATGATCAAAGGGGGGGCTTGCCTGGTTGCTCTACGGCAAAGGCAAGGTCGTCAGGGGTCGTCGATCTCCGGAGCTGCGTCGGTACCGGGCTCTATAGAGAGAGAAGAGGGGGAGGAAACAGATAAATACACGGCAAACATAAGCAACGCAGAGCACGCTAAGCTAACGTGCAGTGTAGGGTTGCCTAAAAGCATGTCTAAGTCACATTAGTTATTTTAGGATTTAAGTTGGATTTATTAACCGGTGTATATGCACTATTCATCTATCGGAACCAGACTAAAAGTTATGGGTTCTCCTACGTAGGGGGTTCCGGCATCGAAACAGACGACACGATCAGATTCGTCTCGTCGTTCTGAGCAACTTTCATGTTTTAAGTTTTTCGATCTGAGCTACGGTTTATTTTCTACGAATTTTCAAAGATTTAAATCATTTTTTGAATTTATTTATTTAACAGAAAAGGTATTATGATGTCAGCAGTGACGTCAGCGAGTTAAACCGGCTGACCAGAGTCAAATATGACCGGTGGGTCCAGTGGGACCCACTGGTCAGTGACAGTGGCAATTAACAGAGAGGTTAGTCTAACTAAATAGGTTAATTAGTTGGTGGGCCCAGCCTGCCAGTGGGTGTTTTAACTAATCTAATTAAGTTTTAATTAAAATCCATTTAGTTAATTTAATTAGCCGGCTGGGCCCACATGTCAGCGCCTTAGGGGAACAGTGCCCCACATTGACCAAAGTCAACGTGGTCAAACAGACGACGGGGGCCCACTGGCAGTGTCTCAAGGTGGGCCCCATGCCTTGCCACGTCGGACGCCGGCGCCGAGCAGCTCCGGCAAGCCCCAAATATGGCGGTGCAAGTCCGGCGGCTTCGGGTTTCTCCTACGGTGCGTCAAATCGCACGCTCTCGGGCTCGTTCGAACGAGTGGGAGACGCCGCGTCGAACGGGAGCTACGGCAGGGACGGAAGTGATCGGAGATGAGCTCTACGACGGCGACAAGCTTCACCGGAATTCAGGCTTCTTCGAAAACGCGGCTACGCGGCGCGCTCGAGCGGACTACCTACGCGGGCGAGCTCTATGGGACCCCGGAAACTCAGCGGAGCAACGCATTTGAGCAAAATGGCACGGGAGCGAGGAGATCACCGGCAATGGCAGCGGCGGCATTCGGGTCTCTGCGGTGCCGCCGTTCTAGCGCGCAAGCAAGCAACCGAAGGAGGTCAGGGGAGAGAGGAGAGGCTCACCGAGCGGCGCAAGTTGGCCCATGGCGGCTTTGTAGTAGCAGAGGACTCGGGTTCACCGGAGCAGTGCCAGAGATGCAGAGGAAGGGGACGGCTCGATGCGGGCGATGGAGGGCACCCCGGCTCGAACTGAAAGGCGCAGACGACATGGATGATGACGGCGCTCCTCCTGGACATCAGCTGACGGTGTGAGGAGCTCGGCGGGCACGTGCACGACGGTGGTCCGGCGATGGCTGCGCCGGCCTCTCCTGGAGAGGAGGGGGACCGAGCGAGGAGGACGAGTGAGAGGGAAGGGGAGAGTGAGGCGAGTGGAGGAGTGTGACCAGGGGAGATGGACGGGGAAGAAACTTATCCCCTCGCCTGGCCGCGGCGTCACCGTGTCGACGTTTGACCGGAGCGCGCGCGGCGGCCACAGGGACGACGACACGAAGGGAGAAGGTAGGTGGGGGTGGGCTGGACCGGCTCTGGGTCTGAACAGGTAAGTCCCTCTGTTTTTTTTTTCTTTTACTATTTTCCTGTTTTTCTTTTTATTTAGTAGCAGAGAGAGAAAAGAAATTCTTTGAGCAACTAATTCACTTAGGAAAAATATGGGAGATGTCCCAATAAATCCCCTGGTGTTTTTAGACAGTGCCACAAAAGTTTGGAAATTTTTGAAACTCATTTGAATTTTCCAATAATAGAATAGCATTTAAAAATACTGAAATGGTGCTGATATAATGGCTAATGCTCATCTTTGCTCAAGAGTGATGTTGTGTTCCTTAACATATAATTGATTTAGAATATTTGCAAGTTGATGAACATTTTTACAGCAATAGTTGAGCAACTTCATTTTGCACCTTAAATTTGAATTGTTTTCAAGGAGGAATTTTGAATTGAAGTGTTTAGCCAAAATGATCAAGTATAACAAATGAAGATGACTTGGCATGATTAACTCAGAGTGAAAGTGCTTTATTACATAGGGGTGTTACAATTCTCCTCCTCTAAAAGAAATTCTCGTCCCGAGAATTCAGGAGGAAAAAGGAAAGAGGTAGGGGTATTCCTTGCGAAGATGATCCTCGCGTTCCCAAGTGGCTTCATCTTCAGTGTGATTCGACCACTGCACTTTCAGGAACTTGGTTGTCTTCTGACGGGTCCGACGTTCAGCTTCATCAAGAATGCGGATTGGATGCTCCTTATAAGATAGGTCATCTTGCAATTCGAGCATCTCATGATCCATTGCGCGGTATGGAGATTCCTTGAAGCATTTACGAAGTTGCGGCACGTGGAAGACGTCGTGGATATGAGAGAATTGCGGTGGCAACTGCAGTTTATATGCCACTTGTCCATGTCTAGCCACAATGCGAAAGGGGCCGATGTAGCGTGGAGCTAGCTTGCCCTTGATTCCGAATCGGTGAGTGCCCTTCATAGGAGTGACTCACAGATAAGCTTGATCACCAGGTTGATAAGTCAAACCCCATCGTTTGCGATCATAATTGCTCTTCTGGCGGTCCTGAGCCGCCTTGAGATTTTCTCGGACAATACGGACTTGCTCTTCAGCGTGTTGGATAATATCCGGACCCACGAGCGGTCGCTCCCCAGTTTCTGACCAATTCAGAGGGGTTCGACACTTACGTCCATATAGTACTTCGAAGGGGGCCATTTTCAAGATGGCTTGATAGCTGTTGTTATAAGAGAACTTGGCATACGGGAGAGATTCTTCCCACTTCTTGTCGAAAGAAATAACGCAAGCTCGGAGCATGTCTTCAAGCACTTGATTTACTCATTCGACTTGGCCTTGGGACTGGGGGTGATATGCTGAACTCCAGGTGATATGAGTTCCCATAGCTTCTTGGAAGCTTTCCCAGAACTTAGAAGTGAAAAGGCCGCCACGGTCCGAACTGATCTCCTTCGGAATACCGTGAAGTGATACAATTCTGAAGATATACAACTCTGCTAACTGACTAGCAGTGATAGTCTCCTTGACAGGCAGAAAGTGTGCAACTTTGGAAAGTTGGTCGACGACGACAAGAATAGCATCGTGACCCTTCTGTGACTTGGGAAGGCCAGTAATAAAATCCTTCTAAACCTTATCCCATTTCCATAAAGGAATAGGAAGTGGTTGCAGAATTCCAGCAGGCTTCTGATGTTCTGCTTTAACGCGACGACACACATCACATTCAGCAACATATCGAGCAATGTCCTGCTTCATTCTAGACCACCAGTATCTTTGACGGAGATCACGATACATCTTGGTGCTACCCAGATGAATAGACAGCAGTGTATCATGTGCCTCCTTCATGACCTTGTCAGTCATAAGCTCGAAGCGAGGTATGACAATGCGGTCTCTGAAATACAAAGTTCCATCTTCAGACAGCGAGAAATCCCTGTACTTTTCAAGGTGAAGATCTTTCTTCATCAAATCAACTTCAGTATCTTTAGCTTGTGCACTCTTAATAGCCTTCTCAAGGTCTGGTTCAATAACCAAGGTTTTTAGGTATCCTTGAGGAACTATCTCGATATTTAGCTTTCGAAGCTCTTCATACAGAAGTGGTTGCTCTAGCTGGACTTCAAGTTCACAGCAATAGGATTTACGGCTCAATGCATCAGCCATTACATTAGCCTTGCCAGGGGTATAAGAAATACCCAAATCATAGTCTGCAATGGTCTCCATCCATCTTTGCTGACGGAGGTTCAGAGATGGTTGAGTGAACAAGTACTTCAGGCTTTTATGATCCGTGTAGATCTCACAACGATTACCGAGGAGGTAATGTCGCCACAACTGCAGTGCATAGATGACAGCAGCTAGTTCTAGATCATGTACTGGATAATTCTCTTCATGCGGGCGCAACTGTTGAGAGCCATGAGCAATCACTTTACGCTCTTGCATTAGGACACAGCCTAATCCTTCACGGGATGCGTCACAATAGATCACAAAATCTTTGCAAGAATCTGGAGGAGCAACTACTGGGGCAGATGTTAGCTTGTCTTTGAGTGTTTGAAAACTTTCCTGACATTTTTCTGTCCATTCAAACTTAACGCCTTTGTGAAACAGATCCGTCAAAGGCTTAGCAATCTTTGAGAAATTCTCGACAAAGCGACGACAATAGCTTGCAAGGCCGAGAAAACTTCTGACTTGCTTGACGTTCATCGGAGGTGTCCAGTCAAGAATAGCCTGAACTCGTTCTGGGTTAACGACAATGCCATCTTTGGAAATCACATGGCCGAGATATGTCACTTCAGATAACCAGAACTCGCATTTTGAATACTTGGCATACAGTTGATGTTCACGCAGCTTTTCCAGTACAAGCCGAAGATGTTCGGCATGTTCTTCTTCATTCTTCGAATAAACCAGAATATCATCCAGATATACCACGACGAATTTGTCGAGGTAATCCATGAAGATGTAATTCATTAACCGGGAGAAGGTAGCTGGAGCATTAGTCAAGCCGAAAGAAATGACAGTGTACTCGTAAGAACCATAGCGAGTAACGAATGCTGTCTTCGGAATATCCTCTTCACGAACTCGGATCTGGTGGTATCCCAATCTCAAATCAAGCTTAGAGAATACTGAGGAACCAGCAAGTTGATCATACAGATCGTTGATTCTGGGAAGTGGATACTTGTTCTGAATTGTTGCTTGGTTGATTGGTCGATAATCCTGAACCAACCGATTCGTACCATCCTTCTTCTTGACAAAGAGGAAAGGTGCTCCCCAAGCAGATGAACTGGGGCGGATGAAACCCTTCTTAAGTAACTTGTCAATATCTTCCTTAAGCTCAAGAAGGTGGTGTGGAGGCATCTTATAAGGACGCTTCGCAATAGGGGTAGTGCCAGGCTTCAAGTCGATGACAAACTCGACAGCTCTAGCAGGGGGAATTCCTAGAAGTTCTTCCGGAAAGACATCTTGAAATTCACGAACAACTAGAACGTTCTCGATGCCTTCAAGAGGTGAAGCATTCAATGCATTCAGAGCATATATCTAATTCTCGGCATCCTGAACTGTCCGAGCTGAGTATCTGACTGTCTGGCCAGAAGGGTGAGTGAGCTGGACTGTCTTAGCAGCACAATCAATCAAAGCTTTATTCGCTGTCAACCAATCCATACCAAGAATGATGTCAATGTCGGAAGGTCCAAGAGCAATAAGGGAAGCAGAGAACATCAACCCTTCAATTCTGATCTGATTGTTGTGACTTACCATCTTGGTTTGCCACCTGGAACAGGGAGTACTAATCTCCAATGGAGTGGGTAATGAGCTCATGGTTAACTCATGCAATTGTGCAAATTGCTGGGACACAAAGGAATGTGATGCACCTGAATCAAAAAGAACAGAAGCTGCCACTGAATTAACTGGAAGAGTTCCCATCACTATTTTAGGGGACTCTCGAGCTTCTTCCATTTTGACATGGGTGACATGACCACTATTCATAGCAGGTGGTCTAGCATTACGTTTTCTGCTAGGATGGTTTCGACGGCCCTTCCTACGGTCAACAGGTCGACACGTTGAATCCTGCGGCTGACCCTGGCGAGAGTTGAGAGCACGGTGCCCTGGTTGTCCACAATGGTGGCATAAACCATCATTATGGGAAGGAGCATCAGCATTGGGCTGTCCACTTTCACTATTCAGTTGTCTTGGTGGTGGAGGCAGACGAGGTGCAACATAAGATGGCCTTGGTGTTGGAGCAGGTCGGTGATGAACGTTGTGCGGAATCCACACTCGACGTTTCTGAACAGGCTAACCCGAGGATGAGCCAACATCACGAGTGCGCTTGAGCGACACCATGTATTTAGCCAGACCAGTTTCAACTCGGTAGGCTTGGCTGACAAGCGTCGCAAAGTCCTCACAATCAAGGACAAGAAGTGCAAGCTGTATATCGGAACGCAGTCCTTCACGGAATTTCTCCTGCTTGCGAGCGTCAGTGTCGACATCATCTTTAGCATAGCGGGATAATTCGAGAAATTTCCTCTGATATTCATCCACAGTCATTGTGCCCTGTGAGAGTTTGCGGAACTCCTGCTTCTTCTAGTCGATCAAACCTTGAGGAATGTACCATGCACGAAAGGCTGACTGAAATTCCTGCCAAGTGGGTACAGATTCAGCAGGCAACATACCCTTATGGCTTTACCACCATTAAGCAACTGGACCCTTTAAATGGAATGTCGCAAAGGCGACGTAACTGTCAGGGGCCACACTAGCTGACTCCATTTCAAACAGGATGTCACGAAGCCAATCATCAGCATCCATAGGATTGGTGGAGTTGCGAAAAACATATGGGTTGAGGCGCATGAATTCTGGCAGAGTTATTGGAGCAGACTATTGCTGAGCATTCTGAGTTGGGAACTGAGCCAATACTCCGGTCATAAACTGACGGTTGAGTTCAAACTGTTGACGGTTGAGTTCGAACTGCTGCATCATTGCGGCAATATAGGGTGGAGGTGGAGGATCGTCAACCATCCTGCCAAATTTAACAGGGGCAGTTTAGCAAGAAAAACTGCATGTGTAAGAGGTCATTCACGATGTAACATGAGTAATGAACAAGAGGGCATCAGGTGCATATTAGTAGTCATTAAAGACATACAGAACGATGCACGGAGTTGGACACAAACGGCGGTAGGAGTTCGGAAACGCACGCAGCTAGACAAGCTAGGCTGCGCGCAGGCACGCGGTAAGGAAGTACACAACGAGACATAGCAAAGGCTACATCAACATCGGAGAAAACTATTGAAGCGAGGAATCTGCAAGTGACAACACCGGGGGCCCTCGATAAAAGGATCCTGTAAGCAGAACCTGGCCCACAATCTTGAAGTAAGGGAGGATATTTTCAGAACTCCGGGTGGATGTGATCACGAGCACCTAATGTTGGAGTTAGTAGAATTTTAACCCGAAAGGAAGAGAGGTCAGAGTCCCAGAGTAAAGACGAGAAATAAAAGATCCTAATACCACCCAGTTGGCGACGTGGGCCCGTAAGCCACACAGCCAAGTTAGTAAAACAGTTTTCGGACCACTAGACTCAACTTCGGCCAAGGAGTTGGAAAGGGGGTTTCCTAGAGGCAGTCAGCTCTGATACCAACCTGTGACGCCCCCGGCTTAATCGTGCACTAATCTTACACGCAAATGCACACGATCAAGCCTAAGGACTCACTTGAAGATATCACAACACAACTCTAAAACATAAATAAAGTCATACAAGCTTTATATTACAAGCCAGGGCCTCGAGGGCTCGAATACATAGCTCGATGGCATACAAGCGTCAGCGGAAGCATCAGATATCTGAGTACAGATATAAAAGAGAAACAGAAAGGCCTTTAGAAAGGCGGGGCAAAATAAAATGCTACGATCGAAAGGCGTAGGCCTCCTGCCTAGGACCCTCCGATCCTACTCCTGGTCGGCGGCCAGCTCGTAGAAGTAACCACTCTCGAGGTGGTGGTAGTAGTTGTTAGAGGTGCATCTATCTCAGGGCTCCATCATCTGGTCACGACAAACTGATATGGGGAGAAAAAGAAAGCAAAGCAACCGTGAGTACACCGAAGTACTCAGCAAGCAAGGATCTAAACTACATATGCAACATTATCAAAAAAGGCTGTATATGTGGACTGGGCTGCAGAAATGCCAGAATAGAGAGAAGGCCTAGTCCTATCGAAGACTAGCATCTTCATCATCTTCAAGTATCTTCAACGATCTTGCAGCATTAGAAGAGTACAGTATAGCATAATGTAAAGTAGTAGTAGTGTCAAACAACAGTCTCGCCCAGAGATCCTTCCTCGACTCCCTGCAAGAAAGCGATCCCAGAGCCACATATCCAGGTACCATCTCAAGTTCTAGTTGTACCGATCGGGATACAACTCCGAGTGTCCTTTACCGTAGGACCGGCTATCAATAGATGTTTTCTTCCCTGCAGGGGTGCACCAACTTACCCACCACGCTCGCTTAACTCCGGCCGGACACACTTTCCTGGGTCATGCCCGGCCTCGGCCAAACGACACACCGCAGCCCTACCTACAGCTCAGCAGAGAGGTCCCCGCCGGTCTACCTCCTAAGCGCTCAGGGGTCTTGGGCCATCGCCCTGCGCACTCCGGGCCGTTGCGAGAAGGGCGAATCTCGGTACCACCTCTATACATGGATGGCGTAGGCCTAGCCGTGCCGCAATGCTGAACTGGACGTCTGACAAGAGCTTTCGGCTGATGCTACGATGCAGAGTGCCCATAACTATCCCACGTGATGGTTAGTGCTATCAGGCCAGAGGCCTGCTCGGATCAAATATCCAAATCGTTAGAGGACTAGGGGCTTGCGGTAACGAGCAGAGACTCACGATCGATGTGACCCCGTCTCCCCGTCTCGAGGACTTGCTGCAAGGGCTAGGAATGCCCGGCCGTGCCTCATAAAATAAATCACGGGTAACTATCCACCATTCGCGGGTACCCCTCAGGGTCGACCCGCCTTACCAAGTAGCAGTATCATCAGTTATGTAAGGCATCCGTGTGGCTACCATATCAAGGGGAATCTGAGGCATCACCCTCGTTGGACTCCCACCTGATGTAATATCAAGGTGGACGTAGGAGGAATCACCCTTGAGGTCCACACTTGAGGTGTTGCACGACTTCGTCGTTATCGGGGGTGGTGTAGGAGGAATCACCCTCTCTGACCACGACCGAATATCTAAACTACAAGGTTTTCATCAGAAGTGCTGACGAGGAATCACCCTCGGCACTCGATAGTAACCCAGTAGTGTCGAGCAACTAAGGAGGAAGTGAGGTGCGGTGCCGGGTCCTGGTCTTCGATCCCGTTGATCAGGTCTTCTGATACTCCAGCGGGGCAGTCGGGATAAGTGGGGGTCACTGATGGGGCTCTACCTAGTCTATTCTAAACAGTTTAGGATGAGCAGGTAGGTATCAACAGCAGGTTACAATAAACAGGATATGCAGCAGAAATAGGATAACAGTAACAGTAGCAAAATTCTAATGCAAGCATGAGAAAATAGAATAGGCGATATCGGGATGATCAAAGGGGGGCTTGCCTGGTTGCTCTGCGTCAAAGGCAAGGTCGTCAAGGGTCGTCGATCTCTGGAGCTCCGTCGGTACCGGGCTCTATAGAGAGAGAAGAGGGGGAGGAAATAGATAAATACACGGCAAACATAAGCAACGCAGAGCACGCAAAGCTAACGTGCAGTGCAGGGTTGCCTAAAAGCATGTCTAAGTCACATTAGTTATTTTAGGATTTAAGTTGGATTTATTAACCGGTGTATATGCACTATTCATCTACCGGAACCAGACTAAAAGTTATGGGTTCTCCTATGTAGGGGGTTCCGGCATCGAAACAGACGACACGGTCAGATTCGTCTCGTCGTTCTGAGCAACTTTCATGTTTTAAGTTTTTCGATCTGAGCTACGGTTTATTTTCTACGAATTTTCAAAGATTTAAATCATTTTTTGAATTTATTTATTTAACAGAAAAGGTATTATGACATCAGCAGTGACGTGAGTGAGTTAAACCGGCTGACCAGAGTCAAATATGACCGGTGGGTCAAGTGGGACCCACTAGTCAGTGACAGTGGCAATTAACAGAGAGGTTAGTCTAACTAAATAGGTTAATTAGTTGGTGGTCCCAGCCTGTCAATGGGTGTTTTAACTAATCTAATTAAGTTTTAATTAAAATCTGTTTAGTTAATTTAATTAGCCGGCTGGGCCCACATGTCAGCGCCTCAGGGGAACAGTGCCCCACGTTGACCAAAGTCAACGTGGTCAAACAAACGACGGGGGCCCACTGGCAGTGTCTCAAGGTGGGCCCCCCGCCTTGCCACGTCGGACGCCGGCGCCGAGCAGCTCCGGTGAGCCCCAAATACGGTGGTGCAAGTCCGGCGGCTTCGGGTTTCTCCTACGGTGCGTCAAATCGCACGTTCTCGGGCTCGTTCAAACGAGTGGGAGACGCCGCGTCGAACGGGAGCTACGGCAGGGACGGAAGTGATCGGAGATGAGCTCTACGACAGCGACAAGCTTCGCCGAATTCAGGCTTCTCCGGAAATGCGGCTACGTGGCGCGCTCGAGCGGACTACCTACGCGGGCGAGCTCTATGGGACCCCGGAAACTCAGCGGAGCCACGCATTTGAGAAAAACGGCACGGGAGCGAGGAGATCACCGGCAATGGCGGCGGCGGCGTTCGGGTCTCTGCGGTGCCGCCGTTCTAGCGCGCAAGCAAGCAACCGAAGGAGGTCAGGGGAGAGAGGAGAGGCTCACCGAGCGGCGCAAGTTGGCCCGTGGCGGCTTTGTAACAGCAGAGGACTCGGGTTCACCGGAGCAGTGCCGGAGATGCAGAGGAAGGGGACGGCTCGATGCGGGCGATGGAGGGCACCCCGGCTTGAACTGAAAGGCGCAGACGACGTGGATGATGACGGCGCTCCTCCTGGACATCAGCTGATGGTGTGAGGAGCTCGGCGGGCAC
Source organism: Thinopyrum elongatum (assembly GCA_011799875.1). Lineage (NCBI taxonomy): Eukaryota > Viridiplantae > Streptophyta > Magnoliopsida > Poales > Poaceae > Thinopyrum > Thinopyrum elongatum. The sequence goes on along the minus strand of CM022298.1, from coordinate 115,611,195 downwards.
GTGCACGACGGTGGTCCAGCGATGGCTGCGCCGGCCTCTCCTGGAGAGGAGGGGGACCGAGCGAGGAGGACGAGTGAGAGGGAAGGGGAGAGTGAGGCGAGTGGAGGAGAGAGACCAGGGGAGATGGACGGGGAAGAAACTTATCCCCTCGCCTGGCCGCGGCGTCGCCGTGTCGACGTTTGACCGGAGCGCGCGCGGCGGCCACAGGGACGACGACACGAAGGGAGAAGGTAGGTGGGGGTGGGCTGGACCGGCTCTGGGTCTGAACAGGTAAGTCCCTCTGGTTTTTTTTTCTTTTACTGTTTTCCTGTTTTTCTTTTTATTTAGTAGCAGAGAGAGAAAAGAAATTCTTTGAGCAACTAATTCACTTAGGAAAAATATGGGAGATGTCCCAATAAATCCCCTGGTGTTTTTAGACAGTGCCACAAAAGTTTGGAAATTTTTGAAACTCATTTGAATTTTCCAATAATAGAATAGCATTTAAAAATACTGAAATGGTGCTGATATAATGGCTAATGCTCATCTTTGCTCAAGAGTGATGTTGTGTTCCTTAACATATAATTGATTTAGAATATTTGCAAGTTGATGAACATTTTTACAGCAATAGTTGAGCAACTTCATTTTGCACCTTAAATTTGAATTGTTTTCAAGGAGGAATTTTGAATTGAAGTGTTTAGCCAAAATGATCAAGTATAACAAATGAAGATGACTTGGCATGATTAACTCAGAGTGAAAGTGCTTTATTACATAGGGGTGTTACAATTCTCCTCTTCTAAAAGAAATTCTCGTCCCGAGAATTCAGGAGCAAAAAGGAAAGAGGTCGGGGTATTCCTTGCGAAGATGATCCTCGCGTTCCCAAGTGGCTTCATCTTCAGTGTGATTCGACCACTGCACTTTCAGGAACTTGGTTGTCTTCTGACGGGTCCGACGTTCAGCTTCATCAAGAATGCGGATTGGATGCTCCTTATAAGATAGGTCATCTTGCAATTCGAGCATCTCATGATCCATTGCGCGGTATGGAGATTCCTTGAAGCATTTACGAAGTTGCGACACGTGGAAGACGTCGTGGATATGAGAGAATTGCGGTGGCAACTGCAGTTTATATGCCACTTGTCCATGTCTAGCCACAATGCGAAAGGAGCCGATGTAGCGTGGAGCTAGCTTGCCCTTAATTCCGAATCGGTGAGTGCCCTTCATAGGAGTGACTCACAGATAAGCTTGATCACCAGGTTGATAAGTCAAACCCCATCGTTTGCGATCATAATTGCTCTTCTGGCGGTCCTGAGCCGCCTTGAGATTTTCTCGGACAATACGGACTTGCTCTTCAGCGTGTTGGATAATATCCGGACACACGAGCGGTCGCTCCCCAGTTTCTGACCAATTCAGAGGGGTTCGACACTTACGTCCATATAGTACTTCGAAGGGGGCCATTTTCAAGATGGCTTGATAGCTGTTGTTATAAGAGAACTTGGCATACGGGAGAGATTCTTCCCACTTCTTGTCGAAAGAAATAACGCAAGCTCGGAGCATGTCTTCAAGCACTTGATTTACTCGTTCGACTTGGCCTTGGGACTGGAGGGTGATATGCTGAACTCTAGGTGATATGAGTTCCCATAGCTTCTTGGAAGCTTTCCCAGAACTTAGAAGTGAAAAGGCCGCCACGGTCCGAACTGATCTCCTTCGGAATACCTTGAAGTGATACAATTCTGAAGATATACAACTCTGCTAACTGACTAGCAGTGATAGTCTCCTTGACAGGCAGAAAGTGTGCAACTTTGGAAAGTTGGTCGACGACGACAAGAATAGCATCATGACCCTTCTGTGACTTGGGAAGGCCAGTAATAAAATCCATCTAAACCTTATCCCATTTCCATAAAGGAATAGGAAGTGGTTGCAGAATTCCAGCAGGCTTCTGATGTTCTGCTTTAACGCGACGACACACATCACATTCAGCAACATATCGAGCAATGTCCTGCTTCATTCTAGACCACCAGTATCTTTGACGGAGATCACGATACATCTTGGTGCTACCCGGATGAATAGACAGTAGTGTATCATGTGCCTCCTTCATGACCTTGTCAGTCATAAGCTCGAAGCGAGGTACGACAATGCGGTCTCTGAAATACAAAGTTCCATCTTCAGACAGCGAGAAATCCCTGTACTTTTCAAGGTGAAGATCTTTCTTCATCAAATCAACTTCAGTATCTTTAGCTTGTGCACTCTTAATAGCCTTCTCAAGGTCTGGTTCAATAACCAAGGTTTTTAGGTATCCTTGAGGAACTATCTCGATATTTAGCTTTCGAAGCTCTTCATACAGAAGTGGTTGCTCTAGCTGGACTTCAAGTTCACAGCAATAGGATTTACGGCTCAATGCATCAGCCATTACATTAGCCTTGCCAGGGGTATAAGAAATACCCAAATCATAGTCCGCAATGGTCTCCATCCATCTTTGCTGACGGAGGTTCAGAGATGGTTGAGTGAACAAGTACTTCAGGCTTTTATGATCCGTGTAGATCTCACAACGATTACCGAGGAGGTAATGTCGCCACAACTGCAGTGCATAGATGACAGCAGCTAGTTCTAGATCATGTACTGGATAATTCTCTTCATGCGGGCACAACTGTTGAGAGCCATGAGCAATCACTTTATGCTCTTGCATTAGGACACAGCCTAATCCTTCACGGGATGCGTCACAATAGATCACAAAATCTTTGCAAGAATCTGGAGGAGCAACTACTGGGGCAGATGTTAGCTTGTCTTTGAGTGTTTGAAAACTTTCCTGACATTTTTCTGTCCATTCAAACTTAACGCCTTTGTGAAACAGATCCGTCAAAGGCTTAGCAATCTTTGAGAAATTCTCGACAAAGCGACGACAATAGCTTGCAAGGCCGAGAAAACTTCTGACTTGCTTGACATTCATCGGAGGTGTCCAGTCAAGAATAGCCTGAACTCGTTCTGGGTTAACGACAATGCCATCTTTGGAAATCACATGGCCGAGATATGTCACTTCAGATAACCAGAACTCGCATTTTGAATACTTGGCATACAGTTGATGTTCACGCAGCTTTTCCAGTACAAGCCGAAGATGTTCGGCATGTTCTTCTTCATTCTTCGAATAAACCAGAATATCATCCAGATATACCACGACGAATTTGTCGAGGTAATCCATGAAGATGTAATTCATTAACCGGGAGAAGGTAGCTGGAGCATTAGTCAAGCCGAAAGAAATGACAGTGTACTCGTAAGAACCATAGCGAGTAACGAATGCTGTCTTCGGAATATCCTCTTCACGAACTCGGATCTGGTGGTATCCCAATCTCAAATCAAGCTTAGAGAATACTGAGGAACCAGCAAGTTGATCATACAGATCGTTGATTCTGGGAAGTGGATACTTGTTCTGAATTGTTGCTTGGTTGATTGGTCGATAATCCTGAACCAACCGATTCGTACCATCCTTCTTCTTGACAAAGAGGAAAGGTGCTCCCCAAGCAGATGAACTGGGGCGGATGAAACCCTTCTTAAGTAACTTGTCAATATCTTCCTTAAGCTCAAGAAGGTGGTGTGGAGGCATCTTATAAGGACGCTTCGCAATAGGGGTAGTGCCAGGCTTCAAGTCGATGACAAACTCGACAGCTCTAGCAGGGGGAATTCCTAGAAGTTCTTCCGGAAAGACATCTTGAAATTCACGAACAACTAGAACGTTCTCGATGCCTTCAAGAGGTGAAGCATTCAATGCATTCAGAGCATATATCTAATTCTCGGCATCCTGAACTGTCCGAGCTGAGTATCTGACTGTCTGGCCAGAAGGGTGAGTGAGCTGGACTGTCTTAGCAGCACAATCAATCAAAGCTTTATTCGCTGTCAACCAATCCATACCAAGAATGATGTCAATGTCGGAAGGTCCAAGAGCAATAAGGGAAGCAGAGAACATCAACCCTTCAATTCTGATCTGATTGTTGTGACTTACCATCTTGGTTTGCCACCTGGAACAGGGAGTACTAATCTCCAATGGAGTGGGTAATGAGCTCATGGTTAACTCATGCAATTGTGCAAATTGCTGGGACACAAAGGAATGTGATGCACCTGAATCAAAAAGAACAGAAGCTGCCACTGAATTAACTGGAAGAGTTCCCATCACTATTTTAGGGGACTCTCGAGCTTCTTCCATTTTGACATGGGTGACATGACCACTATTCATAGCAGGTGGTCTAGCATTACGTTTTCTGCTAGGATGGTTTCGACGGCCCTTCCTACGGTCAACAGGTCGACACGTTGAATCCTGCGGCTGACCCTGGCGAGAGTTGAGAGCACGGTGCCCTGGTTGTCCACAATGGTGGCATAAACCATCATTATGGGAAGGAGCATCAGCATTGGGCTGTCCACTTTCACTATTCAGTTGTCTTGGTGGTGGAGGCAGACGAGGTGCAACATAAGATGGCCTTGGTGTTGGAGCAGGTCGGTGATGAACGTTGTGCGGAATCCACACTCGACGTTTCTGAACAGGCTAACCCGAGGATGAGCCAACATCACGAGTGCGCTTGAGCGACACCATGTATTTAGCCAGACCAGTTTCAACTCGGTAGGCTTGGCTGACAAGCGTCGCAAAGTCCTCACAATCAAGGACAAGAAGTGCAAGCTGTATATCGGAACGCAGTCCTTCACGGAATTTCTCCTGCTTGCGAGCGTCAGTGTCGACATCATCTTTAGCATAGCGGGATAATTCGAGAAATTTCCTCTGATATTCATCCACAGTCATTGTGCCCTGTGAGAGTTTGCGGAACTCCTGCTTCTTCTAGTCGATCAAACCTTGAGGAATGTACCATGCACGAAAGGCTGACTGAAATTCCTGCCAAGTGGGTACAGATTCAGCAGGCAACATACCCTTATGGCTTTACCACCATTAAGCAACTGGACCCTTTAAATGGAATGTCGCAAAGGCGACGTAACTGTCAGGGGCCACACTAGCTGACTCCATTTCAAACAGGATGTCACGAAGCCAATCATCAGCATCCATAGGATTGGTGGAGTTGCGAAAAACATATGGGTTGAGGCGCATGAATTCTGGCAGAGTTATTGGAGCAGACTATTGCTGAGCATTCTGAGTTGGGAACTGAGCCAATACTCCGGTCATAAACTGACGGTTGAGTTCAAACTGTTGACGGTTGAGTTCGAACTGCTGCATCATTGCGGCAATATAGGGTGGAGGTGGAGGATCGTCAACCATCCTGCCAAATTTAACAGGGGCAGTTTAGCAAGAAAAACTGCATGTGTAAGAGGTCATTCACGATGTAACATGAGTAATGAACAAGAGGGCATCAGGTGCATATTAGTAGTCATTAAAGACATACAGAACGATGCACGGAGTTGGACACAAACGGCGGTAGGAGTTCGGAAACGCACGCAGCTAGACAAGCTAGGCTGCGCGCAGGCACGCGGTAAGGAAGTACACAACGAGACATAGCAAAGGCTACATCAACATCGGAGAAAACTATTGAAGCGAGGAATCTGCAAGTGACAACACCGGGGGCCCTCGATAAAAGGATCCTGTAAGCAGAACCTGGCCCACAATCTTGAAGTAAGGGAGGATATTTTCAGAACTCCGGGTGGATGTGATCACGAGCACCTAATGTTGGAGTTAGTAGAATTTTAACCCGAAAGGAAGAGAGGTCAGAGTCCCAGAGTAAAGACGAGAAATAAAAGATCCTAATACCACCCAGTTGGCGACGTGGGCCCGTAAGCCACACAGCCAAGTTAGTAAAACAGTTTTCGGACCACTAGACTCAACTTCGGCCAAGGAGTTGGAAAGGGGGTTTCCTAGAGGCAGTCAGCTCTGATACCAACCTGTGACGCCCCCGGCTTAATCGTGCACTAATCTTACACGCAAATGCACACGATCAAGCCTAAGGACTCACTTGAAGATATCACAACACAACTCTAAAACATAAATAAAGTCATACAAGCTTTATATTACAAGCCAGGGCCTCGAGGGCTCGAATACATAGCTCGATGGCATACAAGCGTCAGCGGAAGCATCAGATATCTGAGTACAGATATAAAAGAGAGACAGAAAGGCCTTTAGAAAGGCGGGGCAAAATAAAATGCTACGATCGAAAGGCGTAGGCCTCCTGCCTAGGACCCTCCGATCCTACTCCTGGTCGGCGGCCAGCTCGTAGAAGTAACCACTCTCGAGGTGGTGGTAGTAGTCGTTAGAGGTGCATCTATCTCAGGGCTCCATCATCTGGTCACGACAAACTGATATGGGGAGAAAAAGAAAGCAAAGCAACCGTGAGTACACCGAAGTACTCAGCAAGCAAGGATCTAAACTACATATGCAACATTATCAAAAAAGGCTGTATATGTGGACTGGGCTGCAGAAATGCCAGAATAGAGAGAAGGCCTAGTCCTATCGAAGACTAGCATCTTCATCATCTTCAAGTATCTTCAACGATCTTGCAGCATTAGAAGAGTACAGTATAGCATAATGTAAAGTAGTAGTAGTGTCAAACAACAGTCTCGCCCAGAGATCCTTCCTCGACTCCCTGCAAGAAAGCGATCCCAGAGCCACATATCCAGGTACCATCTCAAGTTCTAGTTGTACCGATCGGGATACAACTCCGAGTGTCCTTTACCGTAGGACCGGCTATCAATAGATGTTTTCTTCCCTGCAGGGGTGCACCAACTTACCCACCACGCTCGCTTAACTCCGGCCGGACACACTTTCCTGGGTCATGCCCGGCCTCGGCCAAACGACACACCGCAGCCCTACCTACAGCTCAGCAGAGAGGTCCCCGCCGGTCTACCTCCTAAGCGCTCAGGGGTCTTGGGCCATCGCCCTATGCACTCCGGGCCGTTGCGAGCAGGGCGAATCTCGGTACCACCTCTATACATGGATGGCGCAGGCCTAGCCGTGCCGCAATGCTGAACTGGACGTCTGACAAGAGCTTTCGGCTGATGCTACGATGCAGAGTGCCCATAACTATCCCACGTGATGGTTAGTGCTATCAGGCCAGAGGCCTGCTCGAATCAAATATCCAAATCGTTAGAGGACTAGGGGCTTGCGGTAACGAGCAGAGACTCACGATCGATGTGACCCCGTCTCCCGTCTCGAGGACTTGCTGCAAGGGCTAGGAATGCCCGGCCGTGCCTCATAAAATAAATCACGGGTAACTATCCACCATTCGCGGGTACCCCTCAGGGTCGACCCGCCTTACCAAGTAGCAGTATCATCAGTTATGTAAGGCATCCGTGTGGCTACCATATCAAGGGGAATCCGAGGCATCACCCTCGTTGGACTCCCACCTGATATAATATCAAGGTGGACGTAGGAGGAATCACCCTCGAGGTCCACACTTGAGGTGTTGCACGACTTCGTCGTTATCAGGGGTGGTGTAGGAGGAATCACCCTCTCTGACCACGACCGAATATCTAAACTACAAGGTTATCATCAGAAGTGCTGACGAGGAATCACCCTCGGCACTCGATAGTAACCCACTAGTGTCGAGCAACTAAGGAGGATGTGAGGTGCGGTGCCGGGTCCTGGTCTTCGATCCCGTTGATCAGGTCTTCTGATACTCCAGCGGGGCAGTCGGGATAAGTGGGGGTCACTGATGGGGCTCTACCTAGTCTATTCTAAATAGTTTAGGATGAGCAGGTAGGTATCAACAGCAGGTTACAATAAATAGGCTATGCAGCAGAAATAGGATAACAGTAACAGTAGCAAAATTCTAATGCAAGCATGAGAAAATAGAATAGGCGATATCGGGATGATCAAAGGGGGGGGCTTGCCTGGTTGCTCTGCGTCAAAGGCAAGGTCGTCAGGGGTCGTCGATCTCCGGAGCTCCGCCGGTACCGGGCTCTATAGAGAGAGAAGAGGGGGAGGAAACAGATAAATACACGGCAAACATAAGCAACGCAGAGCACGCTAAGCTAACGTGCAGTGCAGTGTTGCCTAAAAGCATGTCTAAGTCACATTAGTTATTTTAGGATTTAAGTTAGATTTATTAACCGGTGTATATGCACTATTCATCTACCGGAACCAGACTAAAAGTTATGGGTTCTCCTATGTAGGGGGTTCCGGCATCGAAACAGACGACACGATCAGATTCGTCTCGTCGTTCTGAGCAACTTTCATGTTTTAAGTTTTTCGATCTGAGCTACGGTTTATTTTCTACGAATTTTCAAAGATTTAAATCATTTTTTGAATTTATTTATTTAACAGAAAAGGTATTATGACATCAGCAGTGACGTCAGTGAGTTAAACCGGCTGACCAGAGTCAAATATGACCAGTGGGTCAAGTGGGACCCACTAGTCAGTGACAGTGGCAATTAACAGAGAGGTTAGTCTAACTAAATAGGTTAATTAGTTGGTGGGCCCAGCCTGTCAATGGGTGTTTTAACTAATCTAATTAAGTTTTAATTAAAATCTGTTTAGTTAATTTAATTAGCCGACTGGGCCCACATGTCAGCGCCTCAGGGGAACAGTGCCCCACGTTGACCAAAGTCAACGTGGTCAAACAGACGACGGGGGCCCACTGGCAGTGTCTCAAGGTGGGCCCCCCGCCTTGCCACGTCGGACGCCGGCGCCGAGCAGCTCCGGCGAGCCCCAAATACGGTGGTGCAAGTCCGGCGGCTTCGGGTTTCTCCTACGGTGCGTCAAATCGCACGTTCTCGGGCTCGTTCAAACGAGTGGGAGACGCCGCGTCGAACGGGAGCTACGGCAGGGACGGAAGTGATCGGAGATGAGCTCTACGACGGCGACAAGCTTCGCCGGAATTCAGGCTTCTCCGGAAACGCGGCTACCCGGCGCGCTCGAGCGGATTACCTACGCGGGCGAGCTCTATGGGACCCCGGAAACTCAGCGGAGCCATGCATTTGAGCAAAACGGCACAGGAGCGAGGAGATCACCGGCAATGGCGGCGGCGGCGTTCGGGTCTCTGCGGTGCCGCCGTTCTAGCACGCAAGCAAGCAACCGAAGGAGGTCAGGGGAGAGAGGAGAGGCTCACCGAGCGGCGCAAGTTGGCCCGTGGCGGCTTTGTAGCAGCAGAGGACTCGAGTTCACCGGAGCAGTGCCGGAGATGCAGAGGAAGGGGACAGCTCGATGCGGGCGATGGAGGGCACCCCGGCTTGAACTGAAAGGCGCAGACGACATGGATGATGATGGCGCTCCTCCTGGACATCAGCTGACGGTGTGAGGAGCTCAGCGGGCACGTGCACGACGGTGGTCCGGCGATGGCTGCGCCGGCCTCTCCTGGAGAGGAGGGCGACCGAGCGAGGAGGACGAGTGAGAGGGAAGGGGAGAGTGAGGCGAGTGAAGGAGAGAGACCAGGGGAGATGGACGGGGAAGAAACTTATCCCCTCGCCTGGCCGCGGCGTCGCCGTGTCGATGTTTGACCGGAGCACGCGCGGCGGCCACAGGGACGACGACACGAAGGGAGAAGGTAGGTGGGGGTGGGCTGGACCGGCTCTGGGCCTGAACTGGTAAGTCCCTCTGGTTTTTTTTCTTTTACTGTTTTCCTGTTTTTCTTTTTATTTAGTAGCAGAGAGAGAAAAGAAATTCTTTGAGCAACTAATTCACTTAGGAAAAATATGGGAGATGTCCCAATAAATCCCCTGGTGTTTTTAGACAGTGCCACAAAAGTTTGGAAATTTTTGAAACTCATTTGAATTTTCCAATAATAGAATAGCATTTAAAAATACTGAAATGGTGCTGATATAATGGCTAATGCTCATCTTTGCTCAAGAGTGATGTTGTGTTCCTTAACATATAATTGATTTAGAATATTTGCAAGTTGATGAACATTTTTACAGCAATAGTTGAGCAACTTCATTTTGCACCTTAAATTTGAATTGTTTTCAAGGAGGAATTTTGAATTGAAGTGTTTAGCCAAAATGATCAAGTATAACAAATGAAGATGACTTGGCATGATTAACTCAGAGTGACAATGCTTTATTACATAGGGGTGTTACAACATGTATAAATTAAGTGGGCATGTGACTAACACTCATCAACTACCCTAAACCCTATACACTTATTAACATCTAGCTAGTAAGCAAAAACAGAATTTGTAGTACAAGACAGTATGAGACTCACCCGAAGTTGTAAGGAAGTAGTATATCTCGATTGGTATTTAGGAGCTTCAAGAACTCTAGCAAGCTTTTCTCTGTGTCTTTTCGTTCCCATGGACGCGTCCATGTCTCTTGATTAATGGTATTTGGGTCAATGAACCCAATGCCATAGCGTCCAGCTATTTTCATTTCATAGATCTTCATCCTGCATAATACCACAGAAAAGAATATAGTGAGGATAATTACAGGTAATGATCAACGAGCACTACAGCTAGCAGCTTGAGACTTAAATTACAGAAAGAAATCACTTACAGACAATAGCAACTGATGATAGATTTGTCGAGTGCATCTTGATTGAATAACTGAAACAGTTCTGTAAACTCAACATACAGATCATTCCCATGGTAGTAATACTCTGGCTTGACTTTCACCATGAGGGACTCTCGATTGGTAGTCTTGGCAATTTTCATGTACCATTTATGCAATTCATACATTCTCGTTGAGAGCTTCTTGACCTCCTCAGGCTTGACCATAGGTTCGCCGCGGGCATATTTCCGTTTTATGTCCTCCTCTCTAATCATATCCATGGGCTCGATCTCTAGGAGTTGATAAACAGTGATACCGGCCTCTTCAGCCATCCTTCTATGAGCATCGGTTATTACCAGCTGATCGGTGCCGGTACTCGCATGTGTTGGTACAATGAGCGGGGGGATCGATTGCACCGCCTGTTCTCCAAGCTGGGGAACAGTTTTCTCGCTTTTTTTGGCAGCTGCTTGGCTGGAGCTCGAGCTCGACTCCATTTTTTGTGCTTGATATTCCTTCCTGATTTGGCACTCATAGTCTGAGTCAATAGGCTTGGGAGCTGGTGGTTCAGCCATACGAATAAAGTGGTCAATGACATGCTCAGGTACTTTCTCCTTTGGCGGTGGTGGCGGTTTCAGTCCAAAATGGGCCCTCACTTGGGCTTGCACTTCTACTTCGTTTTCCTCCTCAGTCAGGTCGTAAGGCCTCTTCGGAAGAGGCGTGAGGCTTGGACCAAATTGGAATCTCTTGCCTCCTGTACCTGTACTTGTACCACTAGCCACCATAGCTGCGGTGGCTCTCTTCCGCTGTTGCTTAGGTGGCGTAGCCCGCTGAGGCAGCGGAGACGGCTGACGCGGTGCCTGACTTGGAGGAGGAGGAGTGGGCTGACGCGTTACCAGACTTGGAGGAGGAGGAGTGGGCTGACGCGGTGCCGGACTTGGAGGAGGAGGAGTGGGCTGACGCGGTGCCGGACTTGGAGGAGGAGGAGTGGCCTGACGCATTGGCGGACTTGAAGGACCAGGACTCTGCTGAGGCGGTGGCTGATGACTTGGAGGAGTGGGAGTCTGCTGACGTGTTGGCGGACTTGGAGGAGTCAGCTGATGCGGTGTCGGTGGCCTTGGAAAGATGATGCAATCCTTTCTCCATAGAATGATATGATGTATGGCCTCTCCCAGTGTGTGCTCGTCGTCACCTCCAGGAATGTCAAGCTCTAGCCCCGAGTATTGTGCCACCACTTCATCAACCACGACACGAGCATAGCCAGCTGGAATCGGGTTGCAATGGAAGGTTGCTTCAGGGGGATTTGTATAAGCAATGGCGTCCGCCACCTTCATGGATATGTTCTTCATTTTGGAGTGTAGCTCACAATTAGTGTTTTCCATGATGTCATCCACAGGGTATCTATCCAGCAGTGCCTCGCCCGGGGTGGAACCCACGCTGCTTCTCGTCATGGATGGGACGGTGCTATCCAATGCTGGATCCGCTAGCTGCTGCCGCTGCTGAGACCCCTTTCCTGGCTAAGTGAGTCGATCTGCTACTGCTGCCGCTGGAATTGGAGTGCCAACTCTACGTGCGCTGATTCTAGGCCTTGAAGGTGTTCTGCTTCCTGCTTCCTTTGCTCCTCCTCCAGCTTCCTCTTCTTCTCCTCCTCCATCTTCTTTCTCGCACGGATTCTGTAGTCGGCGTTCCAGTCCTCAAACCCCTCATACCACGGAACAACGCCTTTGCCTCGTGTTCTTCCCGGGTGTTCAGGATTTCCCAGGGCGCGCGTAAGCTCATCGTTCTCTCTGTTGGGCGTGAACACCCCCGTTCGAGCCTCTTCTATTACAATAAGTAGTTTGAGGTCCGCTCCTTTAAGACTTGCCTTCTCCAAAACCTTGCCTGTCTTTGGGTCCAACGTCCCCCCATGCGCATAGAACCAAGTCCTGCACCTGGGGAGCCAGCTCAATGTAACTGGAATGACCCCTGCATCCACCATCTATTGCTCAGCCTTATCCCACTTAGGTCGGGCCACCGCATAGCCACCTGGCCCCAGCCTATGGTAATGCTCCTTTTTCGCGGCATTGAGCTTGTTTATTCTCGACCGTTCCTTAGCTAATTCCGATTCCTTGAATTTCATGAAAGCGGGCCAGTGATCTCTTTGCTTCTCCAGTGTTCCCGTGAATTCTGGAGTCTTCTTTCCTCCTTCGACGTACTTGGCCCATATACTTTTCTTGTGGTTGTTGAATGCAAGCGCCATCTTCCTAAGAGCAGCGTCCTTGACTTTCTGCACATTTGCATCTGTGAAATGATCTGGTAGGGTGAAATGTGACATGAGAGATTCCCAAAGCAGATCTTTTGCTCTTTGGTCAACAAAAGTAAGATCTGGATGTTCCTTTGCTGGCTTTTTCCATTCTTGAATGGAGATTGGGATTTGGTCCTTCACAAGAACTCCGCACTGACGAACGAACTTGCCCGCATTCTTCTTAGGCTCGCTTGATTTGCCATTAGGTTTGATGGCATCGATGTTGTACTTTACGCCATCCTTCAACTTTTTGGCCGTGCCTCACACTGTCCTGCTGCCTGTAGAAGATTTGCTCGATCCGGAGGGCTGAAAGAAGAAAGATCGATTCGTTAATATATATACAAATCATTTAAAACATGTGATGATCACCAGATGCCTGCTTATATAAATATACCTCACCGGTCTTTGTTATTTCAAGATCAACATTTTCTTCGTCATCATAATCATAGTTCTGGACTTCATCTATTCGTTCGTCTTCATCAAATATCATACCCTCACCGGTAGGGTTCAGATATTGCGAGCCGTCATCTTCTTCAAACTCATCTGGGCAAGGGGATGAGTGTATGATGTTGAACATGGCCTCCTCTCCTTCTCTGCCGGTATTGTCCATAGCTTTTATTTAACTAATCCAGAAGAAATATAAAACAATTTAGTATTCAAATTACAATGCATGCATGCAATCAATAAGGAAAAACTGAATCATAGTACATAATATGCATCATCGAATATAATCTCGAATACATCGTCTCGAATATTATCGAATAATATATATAATCTTGAATACATTGTCTCGAATATTATCGAATAATATATATAATCTCAAATACATCGTCTCGAATATTATCGAATACATCACTAGCTAGCTAATACATATCGAATACTATCGAATAATCTAATTCACTCGCGGTTCCTGAGGCGCGGGCGGTGGACACCCAAAGAGAAGGAACCATCACAGGATCATAGCTCGGGTGAGATCCCCGAAGAACCTGCCAGGTATTGGAGAACCTGACGTCCAACACAGCCATGTAGCGACGGACGTGCTCGTCCTCCTCCCTGACACGGCGACGTACCACCTCCGGCGGAGCCGGCTCCCTCTGCACCGAAAGTGGTCCACGCGAACGCCAACAAAGGAGCTCCGGGTTGACGACGGGACCCGGGGCCGGGTTCCTCACCAAGCGGCGCACCCCTAAAGGTAACACCTCCCAGTGCCAGCCCGGCGGAGCCCAGTCCCGGACATGGCTCCTCTGAAGCAGGACGTCGTCGCGAACGGGTCGACGGCGAGGATGCGGGCCGGGCATCGTTGACGTCGATAACAAATTCTATATGCAATTAAATGTAACATTTTTTAAATGATTGGATTGTGATTTCTTATATACGACGAAAACCTTTAGTCCCTGGCTATAGGAACAGGATTCAGAATCATAACGGATTCTCTAACCTTTAAGAGATTTAACAAAATGGCGCTATTCTATGATCAAACTTTGACATATGATTAAATGTTGCATATGTCAAAATTCAAACTTTGACATATGATCAAACTTTGACATATGATCAAATGTTGCATATGTCAAAATTCAAACTTTGACATATGATCAAATGTTGCATATGTCAAAATTCAAACTTTGACATATGTCAAAATTCATCTAATTAACATTTATATATCTAAAATTCATCAAACATTCCTATAACTAAAAGTATAAAAAACTAAAAAAACATTCATCTAAAAAACTCATCTAACATTTATATATATCTAAAAAATTCATCTAACACATTCATCTAAAAAATTCATCTAACATTCATCTAAAAAATAAAAAAACATTCATCTAAAAAACTCATCTAACATTTATATATATCTAAAAAATTCATCTAACATATTCATCTAAAAAATTCATCTAACACTCATCTAAAAAATCCATCTAACATTTATATAAAACAGAAAATAACTTGTGTGTGTGTGCGCGCGCGCGTGTGTGTGTGCGGCCATGGCGCGGCAGGGGCTCACAACGGCGAGGCGAGGCGAAGGGGGCGGCGACGGGGGGCGGCGACGGGGACGGCGACGGGAGGCGACGAAGACGGCGACGGGGACGGGGGCGGCGACGGGGACGGCGCGCGACGGGGGCGGCGACGGCGTCGATCGGGGCAGGCGGCGTCGACGGAGAGGAAGAAACAGAGGGAAACTGAAATTTTTTCAAGTGGGACCTTTAGTACCGGTTGGAGCCACCAACCGGTACTAAAGGTCTGTTTTGGCCAGGCTAAGCGGCGGGAAGCGCAGGCCTTTATTACCGGTTGGTGGCTCCAACCGATACTAAAGACCCCCCCTTTAGTCGCGGTTGGAGCCACCAACCGGTACTAAAGGTGGTGCGCTGCCACCTGCGGTGCATTAAAGTTTAGTCCCACCTCGCCGAGCGAAGGGCAGCCGCACTGGTTTATAAACCCAACCGCGGCTGCTCCTTCGAGCTCCTCTCCAAAGCAGGCCTCCGGGCCTAAAAGTGTGCGCTGCCTTGTAGGCCTACTGGGCCTAGCGGGCCTGCATCCTGGCCCAACTATAGGTTGGGTTTCTAGTCGTATGCAGGCCGTTGTGGCCCAGTAGGCGGGCATTTTTTTTCTGCGTTATTTATTTTCTTTTATTTCTGAGTTGTTTTTTGCTTTATTTAGAGTTTCTTTGTGAATATTTTTGCTTTAGGTAAAAAAATTATAAACTTTCTGTTAGTGCCAGTTGTTTTCAAATTTGAATAGTTTAAATTTGAATTATTTAAAATTTGTGTGAATCACTAGTTTGTGAATAACTTTACTTTAAAAATAGATTTTTTAGTGATTCTTTTTTTTTATGTTTAATATTAGTGTGTTTTATCATTATATTCAATTTGGTAATACTTAGGTTATTTAAAAAAATGAAATGCCTTTGTAACAGATGAGTTTTTGTTCGAAACCCTGATACTTCGAAAGAGATTGTCCATTTTGTACACGAAGTGCATCCAGTTTTTGCCGTAACCCTCTCAACTTTTTAGCACATGCTATGTGGGTGAAATGATGATACCATGCCAACTTTCAACCTTTTCAGAGTTCATTTTGTAGTGCTTTTCAATTTCAGGGTCATTTAGCTCAAAAAAATCAGTAAATGCATGAAAAATAGCAAATGAAGTAAGAAAGGGTTGGAAATTGATGACGTGGCTTTGAATGGTGCATACTGAATGCACAAAAAGTCTGGAGTTGAAATAAGTTTTAAAAAATGAAATGCCTTTGTAACAGCTGAGTTTTCATCCGAAACCCTGATACTTCGAAAGAGATTGTCCATTTTGTACATGAAGTGCATCCAGTTTTTGCCGTAACCCTGTCAACTTTTTAGCACATGCTATGTGGGTGAAATGATGATACCATGCCAACTTTCAACCTTTTCAGAGTTCATTTTGTAGTGCTTTTCAATTTCGGGGTCATTTAGCTAAAAAAATCAGTAAATGAGCTGAAAAATAGCAAATGAAGTCAGAAAGGGTTGGAAATTGATGACATGGCTTTGAATGGTGCATACGGAACGCACAAAAAGTCTAGAGTTGAAATAAGTTTAAAAAAATGAATTGCCTTTGTAACAGATGAGTTTTCGTCCGAAACTCTGATACTTCGAAAGAGATTGTCCATTTTGTACACGAAGTGCATCCAGTTTTTGCCGTAACCCTCTCTACTTTTTTGCACATGCTATGTGGGTGAAATGATGATACCATGCCAACTTTCAACCTTTTAAGAGTTCATTTGTAGTGCTTTTCAATTTCAGGGTCATTTAGCTCAAAAAAATCAGTAAATGCATGAAAAATAGCAAATGATGTCAGAAAGGGTTGAAAGTTGATGACGTGGCTTTGAATGGTGCATACTGAATGCACAAAAAGTCTGGAATTGTAATAAGTTTAAAAAAATGAAATGCCTTTGTAACAGATGAGTTTTCGTTCGAAACCCTGATATTTCGAAAGAGATTGTCCATTTTGTACATGAAGTGCATCCAGTTTTTGCCGTAACCCTCTCTACTTTTTTGCACATGCTATGTGGGTGAAATGATGATACCATGCCAACTTTCAACCTTTTCAAAGTTCATTTGTAGTGCTTTTCAATTTCAGGGTCATTTAGCTAAAAAAAACAGTAAATGAGCTGAAAAATAGCAAATGAAGTCAGAAAGGTACACGTTTGTCCGAAGCACAAAAGTACATGTTTCAAATGCCAAAACACATAAGCACCCTAACTATTACAAAGATTCCCTACGGTTTGTCCAAAGTGGGACTTTCCAGATATATAAGTCCGGAAACTCACTAGAGAAGAAAGTGATGACAGTGAAGCCGGTCACATCCCAGAGTGGGATCTTTGGGTGTGAAACTTTTTCTTCGCGTGTGTCCCTTTGCGCCGTAGCCATGGACAATCTTCATCATTTAACTGGATGCTCGGGTCAATATTCACTGTGAAGGGAGCAATTTCATCAAACTTTTCATAATCTTCTGACATGTCTGTCTTGTCATCCACTCCCACGATGTTTCTTTTCCCTGAAAGAACTATGTGGCGCTTTGGCTCATCGTATGATGTATTCGCTTCCTTGTCTTTTCTTTTTCTCGGCCTGGTAGACATGTCCTTCACATAGAAAACCTGTGCCACATCATTGGCTAGGACGAATGGTTCGTCTGCGTACGCAAGATTGTTGAGATCCACTGTTGTCATTCCGTACTGCGGGTCTTCCGTTACCCCGCCTCGTGTCATATTGACCCATTTGCACCAAAACAAAGGGACCTTCAAACCACGTCCATAGTCAAGTTCCCATATCTCCTCTATGTAACCATAATATGTGTCCTTTCCCCTCTTGGTTGCTGCATCAAAGCGGACACCACTGTTTTGGTTGGTGCTCTTCTTATCTTGGGCTATCGTGTAAAATGTATTCCCATTTATCTCGTACCCTTTGAAAGTCATTATATTCGAAGATGGTAACTGGGACAGCAAGTACAGGTCATCTTCAACAGCAATGTCATGCATGGCACGTGTCTGCAACCAACCGGCGAAAGTCCCCGTTTGTTCACGTGTAATCCAGTCGTCAGACTGCTCCGGGTGTTTGGAGCGTAGGATATTCTTGTGTTCCTCCATATACGGAGCCACCAAGGCGGAATTTTGTAGAACTGTGTAGTGTGCTTGAGTGAGAGAATGCCCGTCCATACATATTATTTGTTCCGGTCCTAGCGTGCCATTTCCACCCAGTCTGCCCTTATGCCGCGATTCAGGAACACCAATTGGCTTAAGGTCAGGAATAAAGTCAATACAAAACTTAATGACCTCCTCATTTTCATGGCCCTTGGAGATGCTTCCTTCTGTCCTAGCACGGTTATGAACATATTTCTTTAAGACTCTCATGAACCTCTCAAAGGGGAACATATTGTGTAGAAATACAGGACCCAGAACGTTAATCTCTTCGCATAGGTGAACTAGGACGTGCGTCATGATGTTGAAGAACGATGGTGGGAACACCAACTCGAAACTAACAAGACATTGCACCAAATCATTCTCTAACCTTGGTATGATTTCTGGATCGATTACCTTCTGAGAGATTGCATTGAGGAATGCACATAGCTTCACAATGGCTAATCGAACTTTTTCCGGTAGAATCCCCCTCAATGCAACCGGAAGCAGTTGCGTCATAATCACGTGACAGTCATGAGACTTTAGGTTCTGGAACTTTTTCTCTGCCATATTTATTATTCCCTTTATATTCGACGAGAAGCCATACGGTACCTTCATACTGAGCAGGCATTCAAAGAAGATTTCCTTCTCTTCTTTGGTAAGAGCGTAGCTGGCATGACCCTGATGTATGCCGTCTTTTCCGTGCATATGTTGCTGGTCCTCCCGTGCCTCCGGTGTATCTTTCGTCTTCCCATACACACTCAAGAATCCAAGCAGGGTCACGCAAAGATTCTTCGTCACGTGCATCACGTCGATTGCAGAGCGGACCTCTAGGTCTTTCCAATAGGGCAGGTCCCAAAATATAGATTTCTTCTTCCACATGGGTGCGCGTCCGTCAGCGTCATTCGGAACAGATTGTCCGCCAGGACCCTTTCCAAAGATTACCTTCAAATCCTTGACCATATCATGTACATCATCACCAGTACGGTGGCGAGGCTTCGTCCGGTGATCCGCCTCACCTTTGAAATGCTTGCCTTTCTTTCTTACGGGATGCCTGCTTGGAAGAAATCGACGATGTCCCAGGTACACATTCTTCTTACAATTATCCAAATATATACTGTCGGTATCATCCAAACAGTGCGTGCATGCGCGGTATCCCTTGTTTGTCTGTCCTGAAAGGTTACTGAGAGCAGGCCAATCATTGATGGTCACAAACAGCAACGCATGTAGGTCAAATTCTTCCTGTTTGTGCTCATCCCACGCACGTACACCTTTTCCATTCCACAGCTGTAAGAGTTCTTCAACTAATGGCCTTAGGTACACATCAATGTCGTTGCCGGGTTGCTTAGGGCCTTGGATGAGCACTGGCATCATAATGAACTTCCGCTTCATGCACACCCAAGGAGGAAGGTTATACATACATAGAGTCATAGGCCAGGTGCTATGATTGCTGCTCTGCTCCCCAAAAGGATTAATGCCATCTGCGCTTAGACCAAACCATACGTTCCTTGCGTCACCTGCAAAGTCCTCCCAGTACTTTCTCTCGATTTTTCTCCACTGCGACCCATCAGCGGGTACTCTCAACTTCCCGTCTTTCTTACGGTCTTCTCTGTGCCATCGCATCAACTTGGCATGCTCTTTGTTTTGGAACAAACATTTCAACCGTGGTATTATAGGAGCATACCACATCACCTTGGCAGGAATCTTCTTCCTGGGGCGCTCGCTCTTGACATCACCAGCGTCATCGCGGTTGATCTTATAGCGCAATGCACCGCATACCGGGCACGCGTTCAAATCCTCGTACTCACCGCGGTTGAGGATGCATGTAACACCCCCGGTGGTTAACTACAGTAATTCCATTTTGATAATGCCAAGTCAGCATGATTAACAGTGCATGATCATCATTTGCATCATAATGCTTTTCAACTCCTAAGTCAAAACCCAAATTTAAGTGAAAGTGGAAAATAAAAGTTGCCTGAACCTGAAAACTAAAATGTGCATCATGTTGCAAATATTCTCATAGCATTTATAAAAATGATTGCAACATTTGTTGGAATTGTAAAAGGACTCGAACAACAAGGAACAGCAGCAACATAACACTGTTTAATCCTTTTTCAATTTAAATAAAATCCACACAAAAAGATATGGACCCCAAACCAAATTCTAGCAGTGACAGATAATGCACTGTAAATAATGGAGCAAGTCTCATATTTTACAAAAGTCTTTTGGAATAAAAATAAAAGAGAAAACAGAAAAGGAAAATAAATAATATAAAAAATGTAAAAAGGAAAAGCCCCCCCCCCCGGACCAACTGGGCCGTGGCCCAGCTGGCCACCAGGCCACCACCCAGGCCGGCCCATTCCCCCCTGGCCTATACCTCCCCCTCGGGCCGAACCCTAGCCGCTACACCCCCCACCCCCTCGCTCACTCCTTTCCCCACCCCTACATTTCCACACAAGTCTGCCTTATGCCGCGGCCGGCCCGATTCAGAACAGCCCCAATTGCTTTCAAGGTCAGGGAAAATAAATAGAAATTAAAAGGAATATATTTTAAAGTCAAATAACAAAACTTTAAGGACACCTCCTAATTTATATGGACATTGCCTTCCTGGAGATTTTGGAGATCCTCTTGGAGTGTCTTCCTTCTGTCCTAGCACGGTATGAACATATTTCTTTAAGACTCTCATGAACCTCTCAAAGGGGAACATATTGTGTAGAAATGAGACCCAGAACGTTAATCTCTTCGCATAGGTGAACTAGGACGTGCGTCATGATGTTGAAGAACGATGGTGGGAACACCAACTCGAAACTAACAAGACATTGCACCAAATCATTCTCTAACCTTGGTATGATTTTGGATCGATTACCTTCTGAGGATTGCATTGAGGAATGCACATAGAGTTCACAATGGCTAATCGAACTTTTTCTTTCGGTAGTAATCCC
This sequence comes from Thinopyrum elongatum, assembly GCA_011799875.1. Classification (NCBI taxonomy): domain Eukaryota; kingdom Viridiplantae; phylum Streptophyta; class Magnoliopsida; order Poales; family Poaceae; genus Thinopyrum; species Thinopyrum elongatum. Next base: position 115,590,462 of record CM022298.1, on the reverse strand, counting down.
CTCAATGCAACCGGAAAGCACGTTGCGTCATAATCACGTGACAGTCATGAGACTTTAGGTTCTGGAACTTTTTCTCTGCCATATTTATTATTCCTTTATATTCGACGAGAAGCCATACGGTACCTTCATACTGAGCAGGCATTCAAAGAAGATTTCCTTCTCTTCTTTTGGTAAGAGCGTAGCTGGCATGACCCTGATGTATGCCGTCTTTTCCGTGCATATGTTGCTTCGGTCCCGTGCCTCCGGTGTATCTTTCGTCTTCCCATACACACTCAAGAATCCAAGCAGGGTCACGCAAAGATTCTTCGTCACGTGCATCACGTCGATTGCAGAGCGGACCTCTAGGTCTTTCCAATAGGGCAGGTCCCAAAATATAGATTTCTTTCTTCCACATGGGTGCGCGTCCGTCAGCGTCATTCGGAACAGATTGTCCGCCAGGACCCTTTCCAAAGATACCTTCAAATCCTTGACCATTCAGTACATCATCACCAGTACGGTGGCGAGGCTTCGTCCGGTGATCCGCTCCTTCACCTGAAATGCTTGCCTTTCTTCTTACGGGATGCCTGCTTGGAGAAAATCGAGATGTCCCAGGTACACATTCTTCTTACAATTATCCAAATATATACTGTCGGTATCATCCAACAGGGCGTGCATGCGCGGTATCCTTGTTTGTCTGTCCTGAAAGGTTACTGAGAGCAGGCCAATCATTGATGGTCACAAACAGCAACGCATGTAGGTCAATCTTCCTGTTTGTGCTCATCCCCACGCACGTACACCTTTTCCATTCCACAGCTGTAAAGAGTCTTCAACTAATGGCCTTAGGTACACATCAATGTCGTTGCGGGTTGCTTAGGGCCTTGGATGAGCACTGGCATCATAATGAACTTCCGCTTCATGCACAACCAAAGAGGAAGGTTATACACATAGAGTCATAGGCAGGTGCTTGATTGTGCTCTGCTCCCCAAAAGGATTAATGCCATCTGCGCGTAGACCAAACCATACGTTCCTGCGTCACTCGCAAAGTCCTCCCAGTACTCTCTCGATTTTTCTCCACTGCGACCCATCAGCGGGTACTCTCAACTTCCCGTCTTTCTTCGGTCTTCTCTGTGCCATCGCTCAACTTGGCATGCTCTTGTTTTGGAAAACATTTAACCGTGGTATTATAGGAGCATACCACATCACCTGGCAGGAATCTTCTTCCTGGGGCGCTCGCTCTTGACATCACCAGCGTCATCGCGTTGATCTTATAGCGCAATGCACCGCATACCGGGCACGCGTTCAAATCCTCGACTCACCGCGGTTGAGGATGCATGAAACCCGGTGGTACTACTCAGTAATTCCATTTGATAATGCCAAGCAGCATGATTAACAGTGCATGATCATCATTTGCATCATAATGCTTTTCAACTCCTAAGTCAAAACCCAAATTTAAGTGAAAGTGGAAAATAAAAGTTGCCTGAACCTGAAAACTAAAATGTGCCTCATGTTGCAAATATTCTCATAGCATTTATAAAAATGATGCAACATTTGTTGGAATTGTAAAAGGACTCGAACAACAGGAACAGCAGCAACATAACACTGTTAATCCTTTTTCAATTTAAATAAAATCCCACAAAAAGATATGGACCCCAACCAAAATTCTAGCAGTGACAGATAATGCACTGTAAATAATGGAGCAGTGCTCATATTTTACAAAAGTCTTTTGGAATAAAAATAAAAGAGAAAACAGAGAAAGGAAAAAAATAATATAAAAATGTAAAAAGGAAAAGCCCCCCCCCCCGGACCAACTGGGCCGTGGCCCAGCTGGCCACCAGGCACCACCAGGCCGGCCCATTCCCCCCTGGCCTATACCTCCCCCGGGCCGAACCCTAGCCGCTACACCCCCCACCCCCTCGCTCACTCCTTTCCCACCCCACCCGATCCAGAACCGGATCGGGGGAGCTCCCGACCGCCGCCCGGTCGCCCCGACGCGCCCCGTCGCCGCCTCGCCCTCCGCCGACGCCGTCGCTAACCGCCGTCGCGCTCGCCTCGTCGCGCCCGTGCCTGACCCTGCATCGGGTGGAGCCGCGCCCCTCTCCTCTTTCTCCCCGACGCCGCGCCCGCATGTCGCGCCGGTCGCGCTCGCCCGGGCCCAGTCCCGCTCGCGCACGGCCTCGCCCATCCCCGTCGCCCTCCCCTGCCGCCACTCCTCGCCGCCCTACCGCACCGTCCCGTGCGCCCGCCTTCGCCTGTTGCTCGCCCCGCCATCGTCGACCCGCGCCCGCGCCTCCGGCCCCGCCACCTGCGCCGCGCCGCCACCCTCCCTGCCTCCGCCCGACGCGCTGCCGCGCCCGCGCCGGCCGCGCCGCCGCCGCACGCCCGTGCCCGCTCGCTGTGGCTCTGGGCCACCGACGCGCGGGCCCCACCCCTGACCCACTGACAACGGGGCCCCACGCCTTAAAACGTTTAAAAAAAGAAAATGAAAAATGAAAATAAATATAATAAACAAAATAATTAAATAAATAATTAGATAATTAATTTAATTAATCCTGTTTAATTAGACTAATTAATTAGTTAACTTAAACTAACCCTAATGACTGACGTCAGCATGATGTCATGCTGACGTCATCTTTACTATTCTGGATAATGTTTATTTTAAATAATTAGATAAATTCCAGAAATTAATAAAAACTTTAGAAAATCATTTTAAATAATCCGTAACTCCGATGGAAAAACTTTTACCTGAAAGTTGCAGAACGACGAGACGAATCGAAATACGCGTCTCCGTTCGTCCGTCAACGCGGTCTGTTAACTATCCGAACGTGCAAAGTTCCCCTCCGGTCATCTGTCTGACAAATGTCCGGAACCGGGAAAACATTCCGGTTGATTCCTCCTTCCTCGGTGGACGTGCAACCACACAGTTAGAACACACCCGGCACTGCATTTGTCATGCGTACTTTGTGTTTGCTCATGATTTGCTGTGTATTATATTGTTTCTCCCCCTCCTCCTTCGTTAGACCCCGACACCGACGTCGTCCCGAGACCGACGCAGTTCCGGAGCCCGAAGAACCACTGACAAACCTTTGCCTTGCCGCCGAGCAACCAGGCTAGCCCCCCCCTTTGATCATCCCGATATCGCCCATTCTAATTTCCCATGCTTGCATTAGAATTTGCTGCGCTACATGCTTTACGATTCTGATGCATAGCTGTGTTATTGTAACCTGCTGTTGATTATTACCTGCATATCCTAAACTGTTAGTCTAGGCGGGTAGAGACCTATCAGTGACCCCACTCCGACTGCCGCGCTGGATCGTCAGAAGACCCGACCAACGGGGATTGAAGACCAGGCCCCGACACCGCACATCCCACCCCACCCCCTTAGTTGTACGACACTGCAGCGTTACTATCGAGTGCCGAGGGGTTGGGCAGAGGGTGAAAACCTCATGTAGCCACGTCTGATGTTAGAACTCTGTAGAGTAGCTAATTCGGTCGTGGTCATCGAGGGGGATTCCTCCTCGCCACTTCCGGTAACGACGGTCGTGCAAACACATCAAGTGTGAAACCCATCGAGGGTGAATCCCGAGTTGCACCTTGACAGACACATCGAGTAGGAATCAACGAGGGTGATTACCTCGGATTCCCTTGAGTTATGGGACACACGGATATGGACTTTACACGTTCTTGATAGGGGGTCGGCCCTGAGGGGTACCCGGTGCACCTGAGAGGCGAGTGTTGTGAGTGAAGACGGGTGCCTGTGTGGTGCCCCGAGTGGTGAATACGAGGCGCGGCGGGCATTCTTAACCCTTGCCGCAAGTCCCGAGACGGGGCGACGGGGTCACATCTTTCGTGAGTCTCTGCTCGTTACCGCAAGCCCCTAGTCCTAGCGATTTGGATTTTGACTCCGAGCAGGCCTCTGGTCTGTAGCACTAACCATCAAGTGGGCAATTATGGGCGTTCGCATCTAGCATCAGCGACAGTTCTGTCAGGACGTCCAGTTCCGCGCATGTGGCACGGTCGGATGACCGACCCTCCGAGGGCGGTGCTGGTATCCACCTGCACACAACGGACCCGGAGTGCACAGGGCGATGCCCAAGACCCCTGAGTGCTTAGGATGTAGACCGCGGGGACCTCTCTGCCGAGCTTTAGGTAGGGCTGCGGTGTGTGTTTGGCCGAGGACGGGCATGACCCAGGAAAGTTGTGTCCGGCCGAAGGTAAATCGAGCGTGTGGGTAAGTTGGTGCACCCCTTCAGGGAAAGACACTTATCGAAGCCGGTCCTACGGTTAAAGGACACTCGGAGTGTATCCTGATTGATACAATTTAGAATTGGATACTTGGATACGAGGCTCTTGATGCTTCCTCGCAGGGAGTCGAGAAGGGATCTCAGACGAGGTGATGACTGTATGGCTCTGGGGATTGCTTTCTCGCAGGAGTCGAGAAAGGATCTCTGGGGGAGGATGAGACTTAATGTTACTACTACATATATTGACCTGCTCTACCCCTCTTGATTCTGCAAGACCTCTGAAGATGCAGTCTTCGATAGGACTAGGCCTTCTATCTCTATTCTGGCATTTCTGCAGACCAGTCCACATATACAGCCTCCCTTTGAAAATGTTGCATATGTAGTGTAGATCTTGCTTGCTGAGTACTTTGAGTACTCACGGTTGCGTTGTTTGTCTTTTTCTCCCCGTATCAGTTTGTCGTAACAAGTGACGGAGCCCCCTGAGACAGATGCCCCGAAGATCGCTACTACTACTAACCCAGACGAGATACTACTACGAGTTGATTGACGCACCAGGAGTAGGATCGGAGGGTCCCAGGCAGGAGGCCTTCGCCTTTCGATCGTAGTGTGTTGATTTGCCCCGCCTTTCTAAGGCCTTTCTGTTCTATTTCATATCTGTACTCAGATATCTGATTGCTTCCGCTGACGTTGGTTCGCAAGCTTATGTATCGAGCCCTCGAGGCCCCTGGCTTGTATATAAAGCTTGTATGACTTTTTTATGTTTTAGAGTTGTGTTGTGATATCTTCCGTGAGTCCTTAGGCTGATCGTGTGCTCATTGCGTGTATGATTAGTGCACGATCGGGCCGGGGGCGCACAAGTTGTATCAGAGCCGACTGCCTGTAGGAGCCCCCTTTCCAACTCCTTGGCCGAAGTTGAGTAGTAGTAACCGAAAACTATTTTACTAACTTGGCTTGTGGCTTACGGGCCCACGCCGCCAATTGGTGTGTATTAGGATCTTTATATCCTCGACCTTTACTCTGGACTCTGACTCTCTCCTTTCGGGTTAACTAAAAGTTTACTAACGCCGACACTTAGGATCTCGTAATTCTCGTCCACCCGGAGAGCTGGATATCTGTGGCGATTTCCCTGACATGATCTGATTAGTCTGATATCATTTCCTTTCCATTGTTTTGTTTAACCTTTCTCTCCGAGATCGGTTATACTTCTCCTTGTCTTTTGACAATCATGAGTTTCCTCTGTTTCAGATGGATCGTTTGTTTCCACCACCACCCTGCGCGCACGCCTACCAGCTTGTTCGAGCAGGGATGGATACATCCAGAGTAATATTTTTATCCACTGGGGCAGATGTCAATCCGTTACAATTACCCCAGTACTTTCTCCTCCGATACCCGCAAGATTTGTGATTTATGGGACGCATCCCGTGAAGGATTAGGCTGTGTCCTAATGAAGAGCGTAAAGGGATTGCTTACGGCTCTCGTCAGCTGCGCCCACATGAAGAAAATTATCCGGTACATGATCTAGAAACTACTGCTGTGATCTATGCATGCAGTTGTGGCGACATTACCTTCCGGTAATCGTTGCGAGATCTACACGGATCATTAAAAGTCTGAAGTACTGTTCAATCAACCTTCTCTAAACCTCCGTCAGCAAAGATGGATGGAGGCCATTGCGGGACTTTGATTTGGGTATATCCTATACCCTGGCAAGGCTAACGTGATGGCTGTGCCTTAAGCCGCAAGTCTATTGCGAAAACTAAGGTTAGGCGAGCTCAACTCGACTTGGAAGACTATGCCAGCTGAATGTCCGTATTGTCCCACAGGGCTCTCAAATAACCTGTGATACAAACCAGATTCCTTGAGAAAGCTGTTAGGATGCGCAAGCTCTAAAGATGCTGAAGTTGATCTGATGAAGAAAGACCTTCACCTTGTAAAGTACAGGGATTTTCTCGCATGTCGAAGATGGACCTTGTATTTCAGAAACCGCATTGTGGTACCTCGTTTCGAACTCAATGAATGACAAAGAAATGAAGGAGGCACATGACACACAATTGTCTATTCATCCGGGTAGCCACCAAGATGTATGCGTGATCTCCGGCAAAGGTACTGGTGGTCTAAAATGAAGCAGGACTTGCTGGTAGTTGCTGAATGTGATGTGTGTCGAGCTTTAAACAGAAAATCAGAAGCCAGCTGGAATTCTGCAACCCTTCCTATTCCTATATGGAAACGGGGATAAGGTTCAGATGGATTTGTTAACAGACTTCCCAGGTCACAGAAGGGTCACGACGCTATTCTTGTGTCGTCGACCCAACTCTCCAAAGTTGCACATTTTTCTGCCTGTCAAGGAGACTATCACTGCTAAACAGTTAGCAGAGTTGTATATCTCCAGAATTGTTTCACTCCACGGTATTCCGAGAGATCAGTTCGGACCGTGGCGGTCTTTTCACTTCCAAATTCTGGAAAGTTCCAAACAGCTATGGGAACTCATATTACCGGAGTTCAGCTTATCAACCCCAATCCCAAGGCCAAGTCCGAACGAGGGTCAATCAAAGGCTTGAAGACGATTCGGGCTCTTGTGATTCATTGGCAAGAAGTGGAAGAATCTCTTCCGTATGCCGAGTTCTCTTATAAAACACTACTAGCCAGTTTGAAATGGCCCCCCTTGAAGTCTTCCTATGGACGTTAGTGTCGAACCCCTCTTAATTGGGTTCAGAAACTGGGAACGACCGCTCGTGGGTCCGGATATATTCAACACGCCGAAGAACAAGTTGCGATTGTCCGGGAAATGTCAAGGCGGTAGGACCGCCAGAAGAGCAACTATGATCGCACACAAATGGGGTGGTTGACTTATCAACCTGGTGATCAAGCTTATCTTCGTGTCACAACTATGAAGGGCACTCACCGTTTTGGAATCAAGGCAAGTTAGCTCGCGCTACATTGGTCCTTCCGCATGTTGCTAGGCGTGGACAGGTGGCGATAAATTGGAATTGCCGCCGCAATTTCTCTCATATCCACGACGTCTTCCATGTGTCGCAACTTGTCAATGCTTCAGGAATCTCCGCACCGAGCAGTGGATCCGACCGAGGTGCTCGAATTGCAAGAGATCTATCTTATAAGGAGCATGATCCGCGTTCTCGATGAAACTGAACGTGGACCCGTCAGAAGGTTACCAAGTTCTCAAAGTGCAGTGGTCAAATCATTACTGAAGATTGAAGCCACTTGGGAAGCGGAGGATAATCTTCGTGCGGAATACCCCGAACTTTTTCCTTCTACTTTAATTCTCGGGACGAGAATCTTGTTAGTAGACGAGATTGTAACACCCCGGTGGTTAACTACAGTAATTCCATTTTGATAATGCCAAGTCAGATGATTAACAGTGCATGATCATTCATTTGATCATAATGCTTTCAACTCCTAAGTCCAAAACCCAAATTTAAGTGAAAGTGGGAAAATAAAAAGTTGCCTGAACCTGAAAACGTAAAAGTGCATCATGTTGCAAATATCTCATAGCATTATAAAAAGATTGCAACATTGTTGGGAATGGTAAAGGACTCGAACAACAAGAAGCAGCAAACATAACACTGTAATACTTTTTCAATTTAAATAAAATCCAAACAAAAAGATATGGACCCCAAACCACATTCTAGCAGTCAGGCAGATAATGCACTGTAAATAATGAGAAAGTCTCATATTTACAAAGTCTTTGGAATAAAATAAAAGAGAAAACAGAAAAGGAAAATAAAAATAAAAAAACATGTAAAAAGGAAAAGGCCCCCCCCCCCCGGACCAACTGGGTCGTGGCCCAGCTGGCCACCAGGCCACCACCCAGGCCGGCCATTCCCCCCCCCCCCCCCTGGCCTATACCTCCCCCTCGGGCCGAACCCTAGCCGCTACACCCCCCACCCCCTCGCTCACTCCTTTCCCCACCCCACCCGATCCAGAACCGGATCGGGGGAGCTCCCGCACCGCCGACCCGCGTTGCCCCGTCGCCGCCCGCCCTCGACGCCGACGCCGTCGCTAACCGCCGTCGCCGCTGCTCGTCGGCCCGCTGCCTTGACCCTGCATCGGGGGTGAGCCGCGCCCCTCTCTCTTCTCTCTCCCGACGCGCGCCCGCATGTCGCCGCGGTCGCGCTCGCCCGGGCCCAGTCCCGCTCGCGCACGGCCTCGCCCACCCCGTCGCCTCCTCCCCTGCGCCACTCCCTCGCCGCCCTACCGCACCGTCCCCGTGCGCCCGCCTTCGCCTGTGCTCGCCCCGCCATCGCCGACCCGCGCCCGCGCGCTCCGGCCCCGCCACCTGCGCCGCGCGCCGCCACCCTCCCTGCCGCTCCGCCCCGCACGCGCTGCCGCGCCCGCGCGGCCGCGGCCGCCGCCCGCACGCCGTGCCCGCTCGCTGTGGCCTCGGGCCACCGACAGCCGGGCCCCACCCTGACCCACTGACAACGGGGCCCCACGCCCTTAAAACGTTTAAAAAAAAGAAATGAAAAATGAAAAAAAATAATAATAAACAAAATAATTAAAATAAATAATTAGATAATTATTAATTAATCCTGTTTAATTAGACTAATTAATTAGTTAACTTAAACTAACCCTAATGACTGCTGACGTCAGCATGATGTCATGCTGACGTCATCTTTACTATTCTGGATAATGTTTATTTTAAATAATTAGATAAATTCCAGAAATTAATAAAAACTTTAGAAAATCATTTTAAATAATCCGTAACTCCGATGGAAAAATTTATACATGAAAGTTGCTCAGAACGACGAGACGAATTCGAATACGCGCTCCGTTCGTCCGTCAAGCGGTCTCTAACTATCCGAACGTGCAAAGTTCCCCTCCGGTCATCTGTCTGACAAATGTCCGGAACCGGGAAAACATTCCCGGATGGATCCTCCTTCCTCGGTGACGTGCAACCCACAGTTAGAACACACCCGGCACTGCATATTGTCATGCCGTACTTTGTGTTGCTCATGATTTGCTGTGTATTTTACTGTTTCCTCCCCCTCTTCTCTCTCGTTAGACCCCGACACCGACGTCGTCCCCGAGACCGACGCAGCTCCGGAGCCGAGAAGACACCACTGACAACCTGCCTTGCCGCCGAGCAACCAGGCAAGCCCCCCCCTTTGATCATCCCGATATCGCCCATTCTAACCCATGCTTGCATTGAATTTGTGCTGCTACTGCTTTACCTATTCTGATGCATAGCCTGTTATTGTAACCTGCTGGTTGATAATTACTGCATATCCTAAACTGTTTAGTCTAGGCTGGGTAGAGACCTATCAGTGACCCCACTTATCCCGACTGCCGCGCTGAGATCGTCAGAAGACCCGATCAACGGGATTGAAGACCGGCCCCGACACCGCACATCACCCCACCCCCTTAGTTGTAACGACACATGCAGCGTTACTACGAGTGCCAGGCGGGAGGGTGAAACCTCATGTAGCCCGTCATGATGTTAACTCTGTAGTAGTAGCTATCGGTCGTGGTCATCGAGGGGATTCCTCCTTCGCCACTTCCGGTAACGACGCTGGCGTGCAACAATCAAGTGTGAAACCCATCGAGGGTGAATCCTCCGAGTTCACCTTGACAGACACATCGAGTAGGAATCCAACGAGGGTGATACCTCGGATTCCCTTGATGTTATGGACACACGGATCTTGATATTACACTGTTCCTTGGATAGGCGGGTCGGCCCTGAGGGGTACCCGCGTGCACCTGAGAGGCGAGTGTTGTGAAGACGGGTGCCTGTGTGGTGCCCGAGTGGTGGAATAACGGGAGGCGCCGGGCATTCTTAACCTTGCCGCAAGTCCTCGAGACGGGGCGACGGGGGTCACATCTTTCGTGAGTCTCTGCTCGTTACCGCAAGCCCCTAGTCTAGCGATTTGGATATTTGATCCGAGCAGGCCTCTGGTCTGATAGCACTAACCATCACGTGGGCATAGTATGGGCGTTCTGCATGTAACATCAGCCGACAGTTCTGTCAGCGTCCAGTTCAGCATTGTGGCACGGTCGGATCGTACCGACCCTCCGAGGCGGTGCTGGTATCCACCGCACACAACGACCCGGAGTGCACAGGGCGATGGCCCAAGACCCCTGAGTGCTTAGGATGTAGACCGGCGGGGACTCTCTGCTGAGCTTTAGGTAGGCTGCGGTGTGTCGTTTGGCCGAGGCGGGCATGACCCAGGAAAGTGTGTCGGCCGAAGTTAATCGAGCGTGTTGGGTAAGTTGGTGCACCCCTGCAGGGAAAGAACACTTCTATCGATAGCCGGTCCTACGGTAAAGGACACTCGGAGTTGTATCCTGATTGATACAATTTAGAATTGGATACTTGGATACAGGCTCTGGGATGCTTCTCGCAGGGAGTCGAGAAGGGAATCTCAGGACGAGGTTGATGACTGTATGGCTCTGGTTGGATTGTTTCTCGCAGGGAGTCGAGAAAGGATCTCTGGTGAGGATGAGACTTAATGTTACTACTACATTATATTGACCTGCTCTACCCTTCTTCTATTTCTGCAAGACCTCTGAAGATGCAGTTTCGATAGGACTAGGCCTTTCTCTATTCTGGCATTTCTGCAGCCCAGTCCACATATACAGCCTCCCTTTGAAAATGTTGCATATGTAGTGTAGATCTTGCTTGCTGAGTACTTCTGAGTACTCACGGTTGTTGTTTTCCTTTTCCCCGTATCAGTTTGTGCGTAACAAGATGACGGGGCCCCTGAGACAGATGCCCCGACGATCGCTACTACTACTACCCAGACGATGGATACTACTACGAGTTGATTGACGACCAGGAGTAGGATCGGAGGGGTCCCAGGCAGGAGGCCTTCGCCTTTCGATCGTAGTGTGTTATTTGCCCCGCCTTCTAAAGCCTTTCTGTTCTATTTCATATCTGTACTCAGATATCTGATGCTTCCGCTGACGCTTGTTCGCAAGCTTATGTATTCGAGCCTCGAGGCCCCTGGCTTGTAATATAAAGCTGTATGACTTATTTAGTTTTAGAGTTGTGTTGTGATATCTTCCCGTGAGTCCTTAGGCTTGATCGTGTGCATTTGCGTGTATGATTAGTGCACGATCGGGCCGGGGGCGTCACAAGTTGGTATCAGAGCCGACTGCCTGTAGGAGCCCCCTTTCCAACTCGTGCCGAAGTTGAGTCTAGTAACCGAAACTATTTTACTAACTTGGCTGTGTGGCTTACGGGCCCACGCCGCCAATTGGGTGGTATTAGGATCTTTTACTCCTCGACCTTAATCTGGACTCTGATCTCCTTCCTTTCGGGTTAACTAAAGTTTACTAACGCCGACACTTAGGATCTCGTAATTCTCGTCCACCCGGAGAGCTGGATATCTGTGCGATTTCCCTGACATTGATCTGATTAGTCTGATAATCATTTTCCTTTCCATTGTGTTGTAACCTTTCTTCCGAGTCGGTTATACTTCTCTTGTCTTTTGACAATCATGAGTTTCCTCTGTTTCAGATGGATCGTTTGTTTCCACCACACCCTGCGACGCAGCTACCAGCTGTTCGAGCAGGGATACATCCAGAGTACATTTTTTATCCACTGGGGCAGATGTCAATCCGTTACAATACCCAGTACTTTCTCCTCCGATACCCGCAAAGATTTGTGATTTATGTGACGCATCCCGTGAAGGATTAGGCTGTGTCCTAATGCAAGAGCGTAAAGTGATTGCTTACGGCTCGTCAGTGCGCCCACATGAAGAAAATTATCCGGTACATGATCTAGAACTAGCTGCTGTGATCTATGCATTGCAGTTGTGGCGACATTACCTTCTCGGTAATCGTTGCGAGATCTACACGGATATAAAAGTCTGAAGTACTTGTTCACTCAACCTTCTCTAAACCTCCGTCAGCAAAGAGGATGGAGGCCATTGCGGACTATGATTTGGGTATATCCTATACCCCTGGCAAGGCTAACGTGATGGCTGATGCTTAAGCCGCAAGTCTATTGCGACAACCTCATGGTTAGGCGAGCTCAACTCGACTTTTTGAAGAACTATGCAAGCTGAATTCTGTATTGTCCCACAGGGCTCTCTAAATAACTTGTGAAACAACCAGATCTTGAGAAGCTGTTAGGATGCGCAAGCTAAAGATGCTGAAGTTGATCTGATGAAGAAAGACCTTCACCTTGTAAAGTACAGGGATTTCTCGCTGTCTGAAGATGGAACCTTGTATTTCAGAAACCGCATTGTGGTACCTCGTTTCGAACTCATGACTGACAAAGTAATGAAGGAGGCACATGAACACACCATTGTCTATCATCCGGGTAGCACCAAGATGTATCGTGATCTCCGTCAAAGGTACTGGTGGTCTAAAATGAAGCAGGACATTGCTCGTTATTGTGCTGAATGTGATGTGTGTCGAGCGTTAAAGCAGAACATCAGAAGCCAGCTGGATTCTGCAACCACTTCCTATTCCTATATGGAAATGGGATAAGGGTTCAGATGGATTTCGTTACAGGACTTCCCAGGTCACAGAAGGGTCACGACGCTATTCTTGTCGTCGTCGACCAACTCTCCAAGTGTGCACATTTTCTGCCTGTCAAGGAGACTATCACTGCTAAACAGTTAGCAGAGTTGTATATCTCCAAATTGTTTCACTCCACGGTATTCCGAAGGAGATCAGTTCGGACCGTGGCGGTCTTTTCATTCCAAATCTCGGAAAGTTTCCAAACAGCTATGGGAACTCATATTACTGGAGTTCAGCTTATCCCCCAATCCCAAGGCCAAGTCGAAACGAGTCAATCAAGTGCTTGAAGACATGCTTCGGGCTTGTGTATTTCATTGGCAAGAAGTGGAAGAATCTCTTCCGTATGCCGAGTTCTATCTAACAACAAGCTATCACAGCCAGTTTGAAAATGGCCCCTTTGAAGTCTCTCATGGACGTAAGTGTCAACCCTCTGAATGGGAGAAACTGGGGAACGACCGCTCGTGGGTCCGGATATTATTCAACACGCCGAAGAACAAGTTCGTATGTCCGGGAAACTCCAAGGCGGCTCAGGACCGCCAGAAGAGCAACTATGATCGCAAACAATGGGGTTGACTTATCAACCCCGGTGATCAAGCTTATCTTCGTGTCACACCTATGAAGGGCACTCACCGTTTTGGAATCAAGGGCAAGTTAGCTCGCGCTACATTGGTCCTTTCCGCATTGTTGCTAGGCGGTGACAGTGGCGTATAAATTGGAATTGCCGCCGCAATTCTCTCATATCCACGACGTCTTCCATGTGTCGCAACTTCGTCAATGCTTCAAGGAATCTCCGCACCGAGCAGTGGTCACGAGGTGCTCGAATTGCAAGATGATCTATCTTATAAGGAGCATCCGATCCGCGTTCTCGATGAAACTGAACGTCGGACCCGTCAGAAGGTTACCAAGTTCCTCAAAGTGCAGTGGTCAAATCATACTGAAGTGAAGCACTTGGGAACGCGAGGATAATCTTCGTGCGGAATACCCCGAACTTTTTCCTTCTACTTCTTATATCTCGGGACGAGAATTCTTGTTAGTAGACGAGATTTGTAACACCCCCGGTGGTTAACTACAGTAATTCCATTTTGATAATGCCAAGTCAGCATGATTAACAGTGCATGATCATCATTTGCATCATATGCTTTTCAACTCCTAAGTCAAAACCCAAATTTAAGTGAAAGTGGAAAATAAAAGTTGCCCTGAACCTGAAAACAAAATGTGCATCATGTTGCAAATATTCTCATAGCATTTATAAAAATGATTGCAACATTTGTTGGAATTGTAAAAGGACTCGAACAACAAGGAACAGCAGCAACATAACACTGTTTAATCCTTTTTCAATTTAAATAAAAACAAACAAAAAGATATGGACCCCAAACCAATTCTAGCAGTGACAGATAATGCACTGTAAATAATGGAGCAAGTCTCATATTTTACAAAAGTCTTTTGGAATAAAAATAAAAGAGAAAACAGAAAAGGAAAATAAATAATATAAAAAAAATGTAAAAAGGAAAAGCCCCCCCCCCCCCCCGGACCAACTGGGTCGTGGCCCAGTGGCCACCAGGCCACCACCAGGCCGGCCCATTCCCCCCCCCCCCTGGCCTATACCTCCCTCGGGCCGAACCCTAGCCGCTACACCCCCCACCCCCTCGCCACTCCTTCCCCACCCCACCCGATCCAGAACCGGATCGGGGGAGCTCCCGCACCGCCGGCCCGCGTCGCCGTCGCCGCCTCGCCCTCGCGCCGACGCCGTCGCTAACCGCCGTCGCCGCTCGCCTCGTCGCGCCCGCTGCTTGACCCTGCATCGGGGGTGAGCCGCGCCCCTCTCCTCTTCTCTCTCCCGACGACGCCCCGCATGTCGCCGGTCGCGCTCGCCCGGGCCAGTCCCGCTCGCGCACGGCCTCGCCCATCCCCGTCGCCTCCTCCCGCGCCACTCCCTCCGCCCCTACCGCACCGTCCCCGCGCGCCGCCTTCGCCTGTTGCTCGCCCCGCCATCGTCCGACCCGCGCCCCGCGCGCTCCGCGCCCCGCCACCTGCGGCCGCGCGCCCGCCACCCTCCCTGCGCTCCGCCCCCGCACGCGCTGCCGCGCCCGCGCCGGCCGCGCCCGCCGCCCGCACGCCCGTGCCCGCTCGCTGTGGCCTCTGGGCCACCGACAGCCGGGCCCCACCCCCTGACCCACTGACAACGGGGCCCCACGCCCTTAAAACGTTTAAAAAAAAGAAATAAAAATGAAAAATAATAATAATAAACAAAATAATTAAAATAAATAATTAGGTAATTAATTTAATTAATCCTGTTTAATTAGACTAATTAATTAGTTAACTTAAACTAAACCCTAATGAATGCTGAGTCAGCATGATGTCATGCTGACGTCATCTTTACTATTCTGGATAATGTTTATTTAAATAATTAAATAAATTCCAGAAATTAATAAAAACTTTAGAAAATCATTTTAAATAATCCGTAACTCGATGGAAAAACTTTGTACATGAAGTTGCTTAGAACGACGAGACGAATTCGAATACGCGCTCCGTTCGTCCGTCACGCGTCTCTAACTATCCGAACGTGCAACCGTTCCCCTCCGGTATCTGTGACAAATGTCGGAACCGGGAAAACATTCCCGGATGGATTCCTCCTTCCTCGGTGACGTGCAACCGCACGTTGTTAGAACACACCCGGCAATGCATATTGTCATGCCGTACTTTGTGTTGTCATGATTTTGTGTGTTTATTTATACTGTTTCCTCCCCTCTTCTCTCTCGTTAGACCCGACACCGACGTCGTCCCCGCGAGACCGACGCAGCTCCGGAGCCCGAAAGACACCACTGACAACCTTGCCCTTGCCGCCGAGCACACCAGGAAGCCCCCCCTTTGATCATCCCGATATCGCCCATTCTATTTCCCATGCTTGCATTAGAATTGCTGCTGCTACTGCTTTACCTATTCTGATGCATAGCCTGTTTATTGTAACCTGCTGTTGATAATTACCTGCATATCCTAAACTGTTAGCTAGGCGGAGAGACCTACAGTGACCCCACTTATCCCGACTGCCGCGCTGGATCGTCAGAAGACCGATCAACGGGATTGAAGACCAGGCCCCGACACCGCACATCATCCCCACCCCTTAGTTGTAACGACACCAGCGTTACTATCGAGTGCCGAGGGTGAAACCTCATGTAGCACGTCTGATGTTAACGTTAGAGTAGCTATTCGGTCATGGTCATCGAGGGTGATTCCTCCTTCGCCACTTCCGGTAACGACGCTGTCGTGCAACAATCAAGTGTGAACCCATCGAGGGTGAATCCTCCGAGTTCACCTTGACAGACACATCGAGTAGGAATCCAACGAGGGTGATACCTCGGATTCCCTTGATGTTATGGACACACGGATACTTGGACTTTACACTGTTCCTTGGATAGGCGTCGGCCCTGAGGGGTACCCGCGTGCGCCTGAGAGGCGAGTGTTGTGAAGACGGGTGCGTGTGGTGCCCGAGTGGTGAATACGGGCTGTGCCGGGCATTCTTAACCCTTGCCGCAAGTCCTCGAGACGAGCGGCGCGGGGGTCACATCTTTGTGGTCTCTGCTCGTTACCGCAAGCCCCTAGGCCTAGCGATTTGGATATTTGATCCGAGCAGGCTCTGGTCTGATAGCACTAACCATCACGTGGGCATAGTATTGGGCGTTCTGCATCGTAGCATCAGCCGACAGTTCTGTCAGACGTCCAGTTCAGCATTGTGGCACGGTCGGATCGTACGACCCTCCGAGGCGGTGTGGTATCCACCCTGCACACAACGACCCGGAGTGCACAGGGCGATGGCCCAAGACCCTGATGGCTTAGGATGTAGACCGGCGGGGACCTCTCTGGTGAGCTTTAGGTAGGGCTGCGGCTGGTGTGTCGTTTGGCCGAGGCGGGCATGACCCAGGAAAGTGTGTCCGGCCGAGAGTTAATCGAGCGTGTTGGGTAAGTTGGTGCACCCCTGCAGGGAAGAACACTTCTATCGGATAGCCGGTCCTACGGTAAAGGACACTCGGAGTTGTATCCTGATTGATACAATTTAGAATTGGATACTTGGATACTATGGCTCTGGGATTGCTTCTCGCAGGGAGCGAGAAGGGATCTCAGGACGAGGTTGATGACTGTATGGCTCTGGGATTGCTTTCTGCAGGGGAGTCGAGAAAGGATCTCTGGGTGAGGATGAGAATTAAGTTACTACTACATTATATTGACCTGCTCTACCCTCTTCTATTTCTGCAAGACCTCTGAAGATGCTAGTCTTCGATAGGACTAGGCCTTCTCTTATTCTGGCATTTCTGCAGCCCCGTCCACATATACAGCCTCCCTTTGAAAATGTTGCATATGTAGTGTAGATCCTTGCTTGCTGAGTACTTCTGAGTACTCACGGTTGCTTTGTTTCCTTTTTCCCCGTATCAGTTTGCGTAACAAGATGACGGGCCCCTGAGGACAGATGCCCCGACGATCGCTACTACTACTACCCAGACGATGGATACTAACTACGAGTTGATTGACGACCAGGAGTAGGATCGGAGGGTCCCAGGCAGGAGGCCTTCGCCTTTCGATCGTAGTGTTTTATTTTTGCCCCGCCTTTCTAAAGGCCTTTCTGTTCTATTCATATCTGTACTCAGATATCTGATGCTTCCGCTGACGCTTTGTCGCAAGCTTATGTATTCGAGCCCTCGAGGCCCCTGGCTTGTAATAAAGCTTGTAGACTTTATTTATGTTTTAGAGTTGTGTTGTGATATCTTCCCTTGAGTCCTTAGGCTTGATCGTGTGCTTGCGTGTATGATTAGTGCACGATGGCCGGGGGGGCGTCACAATGCAGTCATTAGGGCATGCATGATCTTCTGCACCTCTAATCCTAGAGGGCAGACAACCTTGTTGCTTGTACGTACTCTCGGGCAATTCATTGTCCTTGGAAGCATCTTCTTTAACATTATAAACAACTTTCCAAACCCTTGTCAGATACACCACTCTCTGCCTTCCATTGCAGCAATTCCAGTGTGGTGCCCAGCTTTTTCTTGTCAGCTTCGCAATTCGGTACAACAATTTCTTGTGATCCTCTAACATGCGCTGCTGCAACTTCTTTTCTCCTTTTCACTTACGCAGTTTCTCTTTGCATCGGCAATGGCCCGACCTAGATCATCAGCGGGCTCATCTGATGCTCTTCTTCAGCTTCTTCCCACATTGCCGCTCAGCTTCTTCCCCCATTGTTGTACCATCGTATTCAGGGAACCCATGGCCAGGAGATGTCGTCGTCCTCTTCTTCTTTATTGTCTTCCATCATAAACCCTCTTTCTCCGTGCTTGGTCCAAACATTATAGTGGGGCATGAAACCGGCCTCAAACAGGTAGACGTGAATGGTTTTTGACTTAGAGTAACTCCGATCATTCTTATAGCCAGCACATGGACAATACATAAAACCATCCGCCCGCTTGTTTGCCTCAACCGCAAGCAGAAAAGTTTGCACGCCATTAACGAACTGGGGAGAGCATCAGTCATCGTACATCCATTGCGGCTCATCTTCATTACACAGCCACCGAATAGACCAAATTATAACAAGTTCATACAACACTTATTCTCATAAAACAAACATACAAATAACTTAGCTAAAGCATTTAAAGCAACAACAAATGCGATCAAGATCGCAACTAAGGTAACAATTGATCCAACAGCATAATGATACCAAGCCTCACTATCAGGCATATTTCTAATCTTCTAATCTTCAAGCGCATTTTCCTCCATCTTGATCTTGTGATCATCGACGACATCGGCAACATGCAACTCCAATTCCATCTTCTCCCCCTCAATTCTTTTCAATTTTTCTTTCAAATACTCGTTTTCTCTTTCAACTAAATTTAACCTCTCGACAATAGGGTCGGTTGGAATTTCCGGTTCACATACCTCCTAGATAAAAATATCTATGCCAACTTGATGGGCATAATTGTCTAAACACGAAATGCAACAAATAGTTATAAAAGAGAATATACCACATCCGACATAACCGGACGAGGGCCGACGAGGACGGATATCAAAACCATGGCACTATGTAAACAAACAACGTACGAGTAAGATAATTATACAAGTAACTATATATCTAAATCACACAAACATGATTTTTCTTATATAAAAAAGATAAGAACAAGAGGCTCACCACAAGGTGGTGCGGCGACGGGACGGTGCGGCGATCGACGGTGGTTAGGACGGAGACGGGAAGGCACTAAGTAAACCACACCTACATATGCAAACTAAGAGTTATTTTGACCTCAAATTGCTATAATCAAATACTACCACATATAAATTGCCTGCCAAAATAAAACCACAAATCACTATACTTATAGAGCATTGCAAGAGCTAATCTAGCAATGATAGATGAAAGGACAAGTTGCCAACCTTTGTGATCACTTGGATGGATGGGGTGCCTTCAAATCTTCACAAATTTTGGCAAAATGGAGTGTGAGCTCGAGAGGAAGAGGAAGAAAACAGAGGAGAGGAAAGGGGAAGAACAGAGCGCTCGGGCTCGACGAAGGGGTTTATATAGGATGACCTTTAGTACCGGTTCGTATAACCAACCGGTACTAAGGTGCATCTCTAGACCCGGTTCGTGGCATGAACAGGTACTAAAGTGCTGGTGGGGCCCCAGCCTAACAACAGCCTGCCACCACCTCTTTAGTACCGGTTCGTGGCACGAACCGGTACTAATGAGCCGCCCGCCTCTAGCCGTTGGAACCGGTACCATTAGTGCCGGTTCAGTTACAAACCGGGACTAATGTGCTTCACATTAGGCCCTTTTTCTACTAGTGACCTCCTCCTCCGAGAAGTTCCTGGTCAGATCCGCATTATCCTCTTGGGTAAGTTTCTCCGATTCCCCCCATGATTCAGGGTCCATGTGAAACAAGTTGCCTGGGGCTGGGCAAAACATATTTTTATAAAACTCTGTGGATGTGAGATAGGTTTTCAGTACCCTCTATCTCCACATCACCGCATTTCAGTGTATGAATAGTATTTTCCTTTTTCGCCCATTTGCGATCTATGAAAATAGTCTGTATTCAAGACCCCTTTGAGCAGCCAGCGCTCGTGGGATTGTTGGAGCCAAAAGAATTCCTCATTCGCCAGAATCTCATGAAGCTCAAAATTGATATCAACTTTTCATTATACATCTCAGGGGATAGAGGACCATCTTCTTCGAGTCTTCAAGGGTGGACAATTCCAGTCTGAGCTCCTCTTTTTTTTTTTTATCATGGCAATATTGTGAGATCCCCACTCTTTGAAGAAAGTTTTGAACCTTTTAGTTTGATGTTGAGAATATCTATAGGGTCCTTGGCATTGACTGCCTTGGACCAGATTTTCTCAACCACAGGCAAGAATTCCTCATTTTAGCCAAGCCAAGTCAAATCTAAACTCTCAGGGTTTAGGTGCTTCCCTACCCATATCTCCCGGGGAAAGGAGTAGAGGGTTGGGGTCAGATAGCTCTCTAACCAGCTTTCTAACTATTACCAACGAAATAGGTCTTCCCAGTCGCTAGACATCAAAATCCTTCTAATTTTTCTAAGGTGGGATGAGTCTGGTTGTTGTCCAAGTATATTTTCCTCCACTACAATGGATCTCTCTCAAACCAAAAGAATTGATGATAGAGTTAAACTGTCCATAGATTTATGACTATGTATCTTTTTATTTCTTTTTTCCCACCATGCCTCATAATGTTGAAATCCCCTCCAACAATATAAGGTTTATCCATAACAGAACAGAAGTGGGCAAGTTCTAGCAGGAACTCCTCCCTCATATCTTCATGGGCTGGACCATAACAACAACTAGGAGACTCCATTCAGTTTCCTTTTTCTGTTCTTCAGATCAAGCTGGATCATATATTTCCCCTTTTACTAGACCCAATATCCAGGGTATCTTTCTAACCCCTGCTATGATCCCACCAGTTTTGCCAAGTGAGGGGATCTAGACCCACTCAAAAGTGTTAAAAGGATCAAGTTTTCTCATGCTTTAGAAGAGAAGTTTTTTTCATGGTTTCCTGGAGACCCAGGAAATCAAGGGAATGATCACTTATTAAGTTAGAGAGGCAGGTGGCCATTCCTTTCTTGCCCACCCCTCTGCAGTTCAAATGAGGCCGGAACGATTTTTTTGTTTTTTCGACCTGGTAACACCTGCCAGGGGCCAGGGCAGAGTTACCATTGTTTTTACTGTCCACTGTCATCATTTCTTTTGGCTTCTAATCACAGGCCTAGAAAGCTTGACAGAGGATTTGTGTTTTTCTTTTTGCTACCATGTTTGGAAGAGCCAAAATCATCACTACAATACTCATCTTGTTCAAGCCAAGATAGACTAAGAGGAGCTTTTTTCCCTGACCCATTTGTGACCACTAGGTCCTCCTCTTTATCTTTTCCTTGTCCAGATTATTCTGTTTGCTCAACAGATTTTCTCTAACATCATCTAGCTCATGCAAGATATCAATACAGCAAAATTATCATCTGGAATGAGAACTCCATCTATTAGCTCTACAAATTAAACTCACGCATCCCCCAACGCAGCAAAATAATTTTTTCTAGGGTTTGGAATAGTACCTTCCAGATTTTTTTCTTGGCCACCTTCATAGCTTTGTATCATATCTCCCTGCCCCCTGGAGCACAGCGAAGACTGAACCTCAGGGATCATGGGGGGGGGGGGATGATCTCATCATCACAGTCAGGGATGATAGTGTGTACAGATAGTCATCGAACACCGTCAGCTTAGGGTCCACCTCTCCAACCACTTCAGTTACCTGCGAGGCAGCACCAGTTACATTTCTGCATAAGAAATTTTCTTCTCAATAAAGGGACAACACAGTCACCTGTACCCCCTGCATGGTTGCACTCACTCAGGCATGGCCTCCTCATAATCACAACTTTTTTTTGTTGTCTAACATCAGTTCATAGGCCTCCAAAGCGAAATTCCTCATTAGCTAGTTTCTCAATGAACAGGGTCTTATCATCATCGCTTTCGGAGGAAGAGCAGATGTATCATTTTCTTCTTCATTTTCATTTTCATTTTCTTTTTCTTTTTCTTTCTCTTTCTCGGAGGGTAGTAGGCGACATGCCTTACCCCCCTGAATGTAGATGTACCATGCTCAGCAGGAGCTTGAGTACCTTTAGATGTTTCCGTTCCACCATCCTGTCTTTTCCTTTTAGGAGTACGGATGGATTCCTCCTTCCTCGGTGACGTGCAACCACACGTTAGAACACACCCGGCACTGCATATTGTCATGCCGTACTTTGTGTTGCTCATGATTTGCTGTGTATTTATACTGTTTCCTCCCCCTCTTCTCTCTCGTTAGACCCCGACACCGACGTCGTCCCCGAGACCGACGCAGCTCCGGAGCCCGAAGACACCACTGACAACCTTGCCCTTGCCGCCGAGCAACCAGGCAAGCCCCCCCCTTTGATCATCCCGATATCGCCCATTCTAATTTCCCATGCTTGCATTAGAATTGCTGCTGCTACTGCTTTACCTATTCTGATGCATAGCCTGTTTATTGTAACCTGCTGTTGATAATTACCTGCATATCCTAAACTGTTTAGTCTAGGCTGGGTAGAGACCTATCAGTGACCCCACTTATCCCGACTGCCGCGCTGGATCGTCAGAAGACCCGATCAACGGGATTGAAGACCAGGCCCCGACACCGCACATCACCCCACCCCCTTAGTTGTAACGACACTGCAGCGTTACTATCGAGTGCCGAGGGTGAAACCTCATGTAGCACGTCTGATGTTAACTCTGTAGAGTAGCTATTCGGTCGTGGTCATCGAGGGTGATTCCTCCTTCGCCACTTCCGGTAACGACGCTGTCGTGCAACACATCAAGTGTGAACCCATCGAGGGTGAATCCTCCGAGTTCACCTTGACAGACACATCGAGTAGGAATCCAACGAGGGTGATACCTCGGATTCCCTTGATGTTATGGACACACGGATACTTGGACTTTACACTGTTCCTTGGATAGGCGGGTCGGCCCTGAGGGGTACCCGCGTGCACCTGAGAGGCGAGTGTTGTGAAGACGGGTGCCTGTGTGGTGCCCGAGTGGTGAATACGAGGCGCGGCCGGGCATTCTTAACC
This sequence comes from Thinopyrum elongatum, assembly GCA_011799875.1. Taxonomy (NCBI): domain Eukaryota; kingdom Viridiplantae; phylum Streptophyta; class Magnoliopsida; order Poales; family Poaceae; genus Thinopyrum; species Thinopyrum elongatum. The sequence goes on along the minus strand of CM022298.1, from coordinate 115,567,649 downwards.
CTTGCCGCAAGTCCTCGAGACGGGGCGACGGGGTCACATCTTTCGTGAGTCTCTGCTCGTTACCGCAAGCCCCTAGTCCTAGCGATTTGGATATTTGATCCGAGCAGGCCTCTGGTCTGATAGCACTAACCATCACGTGGGCATAGTATGGGCGTTCTGCATCGTAGCATCAGCCGACAGTTCTGTCAGACGTCCAGTTCAGCATTGTGGCACGGTCGGATCGTACCGACCCTCCGAGGCGGTGCTGGTATCCACCCTGCACACAACGACCCGGAGTGCACAGGGCGATGGCCCAAGACCCCTGAGTGCTTAGGATGTAGACCGGCGGGGACCTCTCTGCTGAGCTTTAGGTAGGGCTGCGGTGTGTCGTTTGGCCGAGGCCGGGCATGACCCAGGAAAGTGTGTCCGGCCGAAGTTAATCGAGCGTGTTGGGTAAGTTGGTGCACCCCTGCAGGGAAGAACACTTCTATCGATAGCCGGTCCTACGGTAAAGGACACTCGGAGTTGTATCCCGATCGATACAACTAGAACTGGATACCTGTGATGAGACCTGGATACTATGGCTCTGGGATTGCTTCTCGCAGGGAGTCGAGAAGGGATCTCAGGACGAGGTTGATGACTGTATGGCTCTGGGATTGCTTTCTCGCAGGGAGTCGAGAAAGGATCTCTGGGTGAGGTTGAGACTTAATGTTACTACTACATTATATTGTAATGTTCTACTCTCTTCTACTGCTGCAAGACCTCTGAAGATGCTAGTCTTCGATAGGACTAGGCCTTCTCTCTATTCTTGCATTTCTGCAGCCCAGTCCACATATACAGCCTCCCCTTGAAAATGTTGCATATGTAGTGTAGATCCTTGCTTGCTGAGTACTTCTGAGTACTCACGGTTGCTTTGTTTTCCTTTTCTCCCCGTATCAGTTTGTCGTAACAAGATGACGGAGCCCCCTGAGACAGATGCCCCGACGATCGCTACTACTACTACCCAGACGATGGATACTACTACGAGTTGATTGACGACCAGGAGTAGGATCGGAGGGTCCCAGGCAGGAGGCCTTCGCCTTTCGATCGTAGTGTTTTATTTTGCCCCGCCTTTCTAAAGGCCTTTCTGTTCTATTTCATATCTGTACTCAGATATCTGATGCTTCCGCTGACGCTTGTTCGCAAGCTTATGTATTCGAGCCCTCGAGGCCCCTGGCTTGTAATATAAAGCTTGTATGACTTTATTTATGTTTTAGAGTTGTGTTGTGATATCTTCCCGTGAGTCCTTAGGCTTGATCGTGTGCATTTGCGTGTATGATTAGTGCACGATCGGGCCGGGGGCGTCACAAGTTGGTATCAGAGCCGACTGCCTGTAGGAGCCCCCCTTTCCAACTCCTTGGCCGAAGTTGAGTCTAGTAACCGAAAACTATTTTACTAACTTGGCTGTGTGGCTTACGGGCCCACGCCGCCAATTGGGTGGTATTAGGATCTTTTACTCCTCGACCTTTACTCTGGACTCTGATCTCTCTTCCTTTCGGGTTAACTAAAGTTTACTAACGCCGACACTTAGGATCTCGTAATTCTCGTCCACCCGGAGAGCTGGATATCTGTGCGATTTCCCTGACATTGATCTGATTAGTCTGATAATCATTTTCCTTTCCATTGTTTTGTTTAACCTTTCTCTCCGAGATCGGTTATACTTCTCCTTGTCTTTTGACAATCATGAGTTTCCTCTGTTTCAGATGGATCGTTTGTTTCCACCACACCCTGCGACGCAGCTACCAGCTGTTCGAGCAGGGATACATCCAGAGTACATTTTTTATCCACTGGGGCAGATGTCAATCCGTTACAATACCCCAGTACTTTCTCCTCCAGATACCCGCAAAGACTTTGTGATTTATTGTGACGCATCCCGTGAAGGATTAGGCTGTGTCCTAATGCAAGAGCGTAAAGTGATTGCTTACGGCTCTCGTCAGCTGCGCCCACATGAAGAAAATTATCCGGTACATGATCTAGAACTAGCTGCTGTGATCTATGCATTGCAGTTGTGGCGACATTACCTTCTCGGTAATCGTTGCGAGATCTACACGGATCATAAAAGTCTGAAGTACTTGTTCACTCAACCTTCTCTAAACCTCCGTCAGCAAAGATGGATGGAGGCCATTGCGGACTATGATTTGGGTATATCCTATACCCCTGGCAAGGCTAACGTGATGGCTGATGCCTTAAGCCGCAAGTCCTATTGCGACAACCTCATGGTTAGGCGAGCTCAACCTCGACTTTTTGAAGAACTATGCAAGCTGAATCTCCGTATTGTCCCACAGGGCTCTCTAAATAACCTTGTGATACAACCAGATCTTGAGAAAGCTGTTAGGATGCGCAAGCTAAAGATGCTGAAGTTGATCTGATGAAGAAAGACCTTCACCTTGTAAAGTACAGGGATTTCTCGCTGTCTGAAGATGGAACCTTGTATTTCAGAAACCGCATTGTGGTACCTCGTTTCGAACTCATGACTGACAAAGTAATGAAGGAGGCACATGACACACCATTGTCTATTCATCCGGGTAGCACCAAGATGTATCGTGATCTCCGTCAAAGGTACTGGTGGTCTAAAATGAAGCAGGACATTGCTCGTTATGTTGCTGAATGTGATGTGTGTCGACGCGTTAAAGCAGAACATCAGAAGCCAGCTGGAATTCTGCAACCACTTCCTATTCCTCTATGGAAATGGGATAAGGTTCAGATGGATTTCGTTACAGGACTTCCCAGGTCACAGAAGGGTCACGACGCTATTCTTGTCGTCGTCGACCAACTCTCCAAAGTTGCACATTTTCTGCCTGTCAAGGAGACTATCACTGCTAAACAGTTAGCAGAGTTGTATATCTCCAGAATTGTTTCACTCCACGGTATTCCGAAGGAGATCAGTTCGGACCGTGGCGGTCTTTTCACTTCCAAATTCTGGGAAAGTTTCCAAACAGCTATGGGAACTCATATTACCTGGAGTTCAGCTTATCACCCCCAATCCCAAGGCCAAGTCGAACGAGTCAATCAAGTGCTTGAAGACATGCTTCGGGCTTGTGTTATTTCATTTGGCAAGAAGTGGGAAGAATCTCTTCCGTATGCCGAGTTCTCTTATAACAACAGCTATCAAGCCAGTTTGAAAATGGCCCCCTTTGAAGTTCTCTATGGACGTAAGTGTCGAACCCCTCTGCATTGGTCAGAAACTGGGGAACGACTGCTCGTGGGTCCGGATATTATTCAACACGCCGAAGAACAAGTTCGTATTGTCCGGGAAAATCTCAAGGCGGCTCAGGACCGCCAGAAGAGCAACTATGATCGCAAACGATGGGGTTTGACTTATCAACCTGGTGATCAAGCTTATCTTCGTGTCACACCTATGAAGGGCACTCACCGTTTTGGAATCAAGGGCAAGTTAGCTCCGCGCTACATTGGTCCTTTCCGCATTGTTGCTAGGCGTGGACAGGTGGCGTATAAATTGGAATTGCCGCCGCAATTCTCTCATATCCACGACGTCTTCCATGTGTCGCAACTTCGTCAATGCTTCAAGGAATCTCCGCACCGAGCAGTGGATCACGAGGTGCTCGAATTGCAAGATGATCTATCTTATAAGGAGCATCCGATCCGCATTCTCGATGAAACTGAACGTCGGACCCGTCAGAAGGTTACCAAGTTCCTCAAAGTGCAGTGGTCAAATCATACTGAAGATGAAGCCACTTGGGAACGCGAGGATAATCTTCGTGCGGAATACCCCGAACTTTTTCCTTCTACTTCTTAATTCTCGGGACGAGAATTCTTGTTAGTAGAGGAGATTTGTAACACCCCCGGTGGTTAACTACAGTAATTCCATTTTGATAATGCCAAGTCAGCATGATTAACAGTGCATGATCATCATTTGCATCATAATGCTTTTCAACTCCTAAGTCAAAACCCAAATTTAAGTGAAAGTGGAAAATAAAAGTTGCCTGAACCTGAAAACTAAAATGTGCATCATGTTGCAAATATTCTCATAGCATTTATAAAAATGATTGCAACATTTGTTGGGATTGTAAAAGGACTCGAACAACAAGGAACAGCAGCAACATAACACTGTTTAATCCTTTTTCAATTTAAATAAAATCCAAACAAAAAGATATGGACCCCAAACCAAATTCTAGCAGTGACAGGTAATGCACTGTAAATAATGGAGCAAGTCTCATATTTTACAAAAGTCTTTTGGAATAAAAATAAAAGAGAAAACAGAAAAGGAAAATAAATAATATTAAAAAAAAGGAAAAAGGAAAAGCCCCCCCCCACTGGGCCGTGGCCCAGCTGGGCCGGCAGGCCAACAGGCCGGCCCACCAGCGCCCATAACCCCCCCTCACCCCAAACCCTAACCCCGAACACCCCCACTCTCCCCCCCGATCCCCCTCTCCTTCCTCTTGCCCGCGCGCCTGACGGCGCCGCCCGACGCCGCGCCGCCTCGCCGCACGCCGTCCCGTCGCCGCCCTACGTCGCCTCCTCGACCCCGACGCGCCGCCTCCCCGCCGTCGCGTTCCCCTGCATCGGGCCACCCCTTCAACGCGGGTGAGCAAACCCCCGTCGTGACCTCGCCGTTGTCGCGCCGCCCGCCGTGGTCCCGCTCGCCGGCCGTCCTCAGCGCGCGCCCATGAGCCGCGTCCACTCCCCGCGCCGCTCGCGCGCTGCTTCGCCCCGCGCCGCGCCTCCGCTCGTCGCGCCCGCTGCCTTGACCCTGCATCGGGGGTGAGCCGCGCCCCTCTCCTCTTCTCTCTCCCCGACGCCGCGCCCGCATGTCGCCGCCGGTCGCGCTCGCCCGGGCCCAGTCCCGCTCGCGCACGGCCTCGCCCATCCCCGTCGCCTCCTCCCCTGCGCCACTCCCTCGCCGCCCTACCGCACCGTCCCCGCGCGCCCGCCTTCGCCTGTTGCTCGCCCCGCCATCGTCCGACCCGCGCCCGCGTGCTCCGGCCCCGCCACCTGCGCCGCGCGCCGCCACCCTCCCTGCCGCTCCGCCCCGCACGCGCTGCCGCGCCCGCGCCGGCCGCGCCCGCCGCCCGCACGCCCGTGCCCGCTCGCTGTGGCCTCTGGGCCACCGACAGCCGGGCCCCACCCCCTGACCCACTGACAACGGGGCCCCACGCCCTTAAAACGTTTAAAAAAAAGAAATGAAAAATGAAAATAAATAATAATAAACAAAATAATTAAAATAAATAATTAGATAATTAATTTAATTAATCCTGTTTAATTAGACTAATTAATTAGTTAACTTAAACTAACCCTAATGACTGCTGACGTCAGCATGATGTCATGCTGACGTCATCTTTTACTATTCTGGATAATGTTTATTTTAAATAATTAAATAAATTCCAGAAATTAATAAAAACTTTAGAAAATCATTTTAAATAATCCGTAACTCCGATGGAAAAACTTTGTACATGAAAGTTGCTTAGAACGACGAGACGAATTCGAATACGCGCTCCGTTCGTCCGTCACGCGTCTCTAACTATCCGAACGTGCAACCGTTCCCCTCCGGTCATCTGTCTGACAAATGTCCGGAACCGGGAAAACATTCCCGGATGGATTCCTCCTTCCTCGGTGACGTGCAACCGCACGTTAGAACACACCCGGCACTGCATATTGTCATGCCGTACTTTGTGTTGCTCATGATTTGCTGTGTATTTATACTGTTTCCTCCCCCTCTTCTCTCTCGTTAGACCCCGACACCGACGTCGTCCCCGAGACCGACGCAGCTCCGGAGCCCGAAGACACCACTGACAACCTTGCCCTTGCCGCCGAGCAACCAGGCAAGCCCCCCCCTTTGATCATCCCGATATCGCCCATTCTAATTTCCCATGCTTGCATTAGAATTGCTGCTGCTACTGCTTTACCTATTCTGATGCATAGCCTGTTTATTGTAACCTGCTGTTGATAATTACCTGCATATCCTAAACTGTTTAGTCTAGGCTGGGTAGAGACCTATCAGTGACCCCACTTATCCCGACTGCCGCGCTGGATCGTCAGAAGACCCGATCAACGGGATTGAAGACCAGGCCCCGACACCGCACATCATCCCCACCCCCTTAGTTGTAACGACACTGCAGCGTTACTATCGAGTGCCGAGGGTGAAACCTCATGTAGCACGTCTGATGTTAACTCTGTAGAGTAGCTATTCGGTCATGGTCATCGAGGGTGATTCCTCCTTCGCCACTTCCGGTAACGACGCTGTCGTGCAACACATCAAGTGTGAACCCATCGAGGGTGAATCCTCCGAGTTCACCTTGACAGACACATCGAGTAGGAATCCAACGAGGGTGATACCTCGGATTCCCTTGATGTTATGGACACACGGATACTTGGACTTTACACTGTTCCTTGGATAGGCGGGTCGGCCCTGAGGGGTACCCGCGTGCGCCTGAGAGGCGAGTGTTGTGAAGACGGGTGCCTGTGTGGTGCCCGAGTGGTGAATACGAGGCGTGGCCGGGCATTCTTAACCCTTGCCGCAAGTCCTCGAGACGAGGCGACGGGGTCACATCTTTCGTGAGTCTCTGCTCGTTACCGCAAGCCCCTAGTCCTAGCGATTTGGATATTTGATCCGAGCAGGCCTCTGGTCTGATAGCACTAACCATCACGTGGGCATAGTATGGGCGTTCTGCATCGTAGCATCAGCCGACAGTTCTGTCAGACGTCCAGTTCAGCATTGTGGCACGGTCGGATCGTACCGACCCTCCGAGGCGGTGCTGGTATCCACCCTGCACACAACGACCCGGAGTGCACAGGGCGATGGCCCAAGACCCCTGAGTGCTTAGGATGTAGACCGGCGGGGACCTCTCTGCTGAGCTTTAGGTAGGGCTGCGGTGTGTCGTTTGGCCGAGGCCGGGCATGACCCAGGAAAGTGTGTCCGGCCGAAGTTAATCGAGCGTGTTGGGTAAGTTGGTGCACCCCTGCAGGGAAGAACACTTCTATCGATAGCCGGTCCTACGATAAAGGACACTCGGAGTTGTATCCTGATTGATACAATTTAGAACTGGATACCTGTGATGAGACCTGTATATATGGCTCTGGGATTGCTTCTCGCAGGGAGTCGAGAAGGGATCTCAGGACGAGGTTGATGACTGTATGGCTCTGGGATTGCTTTCTCGCAGGGAGTCGAGAAAGGATCTCTGGGTGAGGATGAGACTTAATGTTACTACTACATTATATTGACCTGCTCTACCCTCTTCTATTTCTGCAAGACCTCTGAAGATGCTAGTCTTCGATAGGACTAGGCCTTCTCTCTATTCTGGCATTTCTGCAGCCCAGTCCACATATACAGCCTCCCTTTGAAAATGTTGCATATGTAGTGTAGATCCTTGCTTGCTGAGTACTTCTGAGTACTCACGGTTGCTTTGTTTTCCTTTTCTCCCCGTATCAGTTTGTCGTAACAAGATGACGGAGCCCCCTGAGACAGATGCCCCGACGATCGCTACTACTACTACCCAGACGATGGATACTACTACGAGTTGATTGACGACCAGGAGTAGGATCGGAGGGTCCCAGGCAGGAGGCCTTCGCCTTTCGATCGTAGTGTTTTATTTTGCCCCGCCTTTCTAAAGGCCTTTCTGTTCTATTTCATATCTGTACTCAGATATCTGATGCTTCCGCTGACGCTTGTTCGCAAGCTTATGTATTCGAGCCCTCGAGGCCCCTGGCTTGTAATATAAAGCTTGTATGACTTTATTTATGTTTTAGAGTTGTGTTGTGATATCTTCCCTTGAGTCCTTAGGCTTGATCGTGTGCATTTGCGTGTATGATTAGTGCACGATCGGGCCGGGGGCGTCACAATGCAGTCATTAGGGCATGCATGTATCTTCTGCACCTCTAATCCTAGAGGGCAGACAACCTTGTTTGCTTCGTACGTACTCTCGGGCAATTCATTGTCCTTTGGAAGCATCTTCTTTAACATTATAAACAACTTTCCAAATCCCTTGTCAGATACACCACTCTCTGCCTTCCATTGCAGCAATTCCAGTGTGGTGCCCAGCTTTTTCTTGTCAGCTTCGCAATTCGGGTACAACAATTTCTTGTGATCCTCTAACATGCGCTGCAACTTCTTCTTCTCCTTTTCACTTACGCAGTTTCTCTTTGCATCGGCAATGGCCCGACCTAGATCATCAGCGGGCTCATCTGATGCCTCTTCTTCAGCTTCTTCCCACATTGCCGGCTCAGCTTCTTCCCCCATTGTTGTACCATCGTATTCAGGGAACCCATGGCCAGGATAGCTGTCGTCGTCCTCTTCTTCTTTATTGTCTTCCATCATAACCCCTCTTTCTCCGTGCTTGGTCCAAACATTATAGTGGGGCATGAAACCGGCCTCAAACAGGTAGACGTGAATGGTTTTTGACTTAGAGTAACTCCGATCATTCTTATAGCCAGCACATGGACAATACATAAAACCATCCGCCCGCTTGTTTGCCTCAACCGCAAGCAGAAAAGTTTGCACGCCATTAACGAACTGGGGAGAGCATCAGTCATCGTACATCCATTGCCGGCTCATCTTCATTACACAGCACCGAATAGACCAAATTAATACAAGTTCATACAACACTTATTCTCATAAAACAAACATACAAATAACTCTATAGCTAAAGCATTTAAATGCAACAACAAATGCGATCAAGATCGCAACTAAGGTAACAATTGATCCAACAGCATAATGATACCAAGCCTCACTATCAATGGCATATTTTCTAATCTTTCTAATCTTCAAGCGCATTTTCTCCATCTTGATCTTGTGATCATCGACGACATCGGCAACATGCAACTCCAATTCCATCTTCTCCCCCTCAATTCTTTTCAATTTTTCTTTCAAATACTCGTTTTCTCTTTCAACTAAATTTAACCTCTCGACAATAGGGTCGGTTGGAATTTCCGGTTCACATACCTCCTAGATAAAAATATCTATGCCAACTTGATGGGCATAATTTGTCATAAACACGAAATGCAACAAATAGTTATAAAAGAGAATATACCACATCCGAATCATAACCCGGACGAGGGCCGACGAGGACGGATATCAAAACCATGGCACTATGTATAACAAACAACGTACGAGTAAGATAATTATACAAGTAACTATATATCTAAATCACACAAACATGATTTTTCTTATATAAAAAAGATAAGAACAAGAGGCTCACCACAAGGTGGTGCCGGCGACGGGACGGTGCGGCGATCGACGGTGGTTAGGACGGAGACGGGAAGGCACTAAGTAAACCACACCTACATATGCAAACTAAGAGTTATTTTGACCTCAAATTGCATATAAATCAAATACTACCACATATAATTCCTGCCAAAATAAAACCCACAAATCACTATACTTATAGAGCATTGCAAGAGCTAATCTAGCAATGATAGATGAAAGGACAAAGTTGCCAACCTTTGTGATCACTTGGATGGATGGGGTGCCTTCAAATCTTCACAAATTTTGGCAAAAATGGAGTGTGAGCTCGAGAGGAAGAGGAAGAAAACAGAGGAGAGGAAAGGGGAAGAACAGAGCGCTCGGGCTCGACGAAGGGGTTTATATAGGATGACCTTTAGTACCGGTTCGTATAACCAACCGGTACTAAAGGTGCATCTCTAGACCCGGTTCGTGGCATGAACAGGTACTAAAGGTGCTGGTGGGGCCCCAGCCTAACAACAGCCTGCCACCACCTCTTTAGTACCGGTTCGTGGCACGAACCGGTACTAATGAGCCCGCCCGCCTAGCCGTTGGAACCGGTACCATTAGTGCCGGTTCAGTTACAAACCGGGACTAATGTGCTTCACATTAGGCCCTTTTTCTACTAGTGACCTCCTCCTCCGAGAAGTTCCTGGTCAGATCCGCATTATCCTCTTGGGTAAGTTTCTCCGATTCCCCCCATGATTCAGGGTCCATGTGAAACAAGTTGCCTGGGGCTGGGCAAAACATATTTTTATAAAACTCTGTGGCATGTGAGATAAGGTTTTCAGTACCCTCTATCTCCACATCACCGCATTTCAGTGTATGAATAGTATTTTCCTTTTTCGCCCATTTGCGATCTTATGAAAATAGTCTGTATTCAAGACCCCTTTGAGCAGCCAGCGCTCGTGGGATTGTTGGAGCCAAAAGAATTCCTCATTCGCCAGAATCTCATGAAGCTCAAAATTGATATCAACTTTTCTATTATACATCTCAGGGGATAGAGGACCATCTTCTTCGAGCTCTTCAAGGGTGGACAATTCCAGTCTGAGCTCCTCTTTTCTTTTTTTATCATGGCCATATTTGTGAGATCCCCACTCTTTGAAGAAAGTTTTGAACCTTTTAAGTTTGATGTTGAGAATATCTATAGGGTCCTTGGCATTGACTGCCTTGGACCAGATTTTCTCAACCACAGGCAAGAATTCCTCATTCTTTAGCCAAGCCAAGTCAAATCTAAACTCTCAGGGTTTAGGTGCTTCCCTACCCATATCTCCCGGGGAAAGGAGTAGAGGGTTGTGGTCAGATAGCTCTCTAACCAGCTTTCTAACTATTACCAACGGAAATAGGTCTTCCCAGTCGCTAGACATCAAAATCCTGTCTAATTTTTCTAAGGTGGGATGAGTCTGGTTGTTAGTCCAAGTATATTTTCCTCCACTACAATGGATCTCTCTCAAACCAAAAGAATTGATGATAGAGTTAAACATGTCCATAGATTTATGACTATGTATCTTTTTATTTTTCTCCCCACCATGCCTCATAATGTTGAAATCCCCTCCAACAATATAAGGTTTATCCATAACAGAACAGAAGTGGGCAAGTTCTAGCAGGAACTCCTCCCTCATATCTTCATGGGCTGGACCATAAACAACTAGGAGACTCCATTCAGTTTCCTTTTTTCTGTTCTTCAGATCAAGCTGGATCATATATTTCCCCTTTTTACTAGACCCAATATCCAGGGTATCTTTTCTAACCCCTGCTATGATCCCACCAGTTTTGCCAAGTGAGGGGATCTAGACCCACTCAAAAGTGTTAAAAGGATCAAGTTTTCTCATGCATTTAGAAGAGAAGTTTTTTTCATGGTTTCCTGGAGACCCAGGAAATCAAGGGAATGATCACTTATTAAGTTAGAGAGGCAGGTGGCCATTCCTTTCTTGCCCACCCCTCTGCAGTTCCAAATGAGGCCGGAACGATTTTTTTGTTTTTTCGACCTGGTAACCCTGCCAGGGGCCAGGGCAGAGTTACCATTGTTTTTACTGTCCACTGTCATCATTTTCTTTTGGCTTCTAATCACAGGCCTAGAAAGCTTGACAGAGGATTTGTGTTTTTCTTTTTGCTACCATGTTTGGAAGAGCCAAAATCATCACTACAATACTCATCTTGTTCAAGCCAAGATAGACTAAGAGGAGCTTTTTTCCCTGACCCATTTGTGACCACTAGGTCCTCCTCTTTATCTTTTTCCTTGTCCAGATTATTCTGTTTGCTCAACAGATTTTCTCTAACATCATCTAGCTCATGCAAGATATCAATACAAGCAAAATTATCATCTGGAATGAGAACTCCCATCTTATTAGCTCTACAAATTAACTCAGCATCCCCCAACGCAGCAAAATAATTTTTTCTAGGGTTTGGAATAGTACCTTCCAGATTTTTCTTCTTGGCCACCTTCATAGCTTTTGTCATCATATCTCCCTGCCCCCCTGGAGCACAGCGAAGACTGAACCTCAGGGATCATGGGGGGGGGGGGATGATCTCATCATCACAGTCAGGGGATGATAGGTGTACCAGATAGTCATCGAACACCGTCAGCTTAGGGTCCACCTCTCCAACCACTTCAGTTACCTGCGAGGCACCAGTTACTATTTCTGCATAAGAAATTTTCTTCTCAATAAATGGGACAACAGTCACCTGTACCCCCTGCATGGTTGCACTCACATCAGGCATGGCCTCCTCATAATCACAACTTTTTTTGTTGTCTAACATCAGTTCATAGGCCTCCAAAGCAGAATTCTCATTAGCTAGTTTCTCAATGAACAGGGTCTTATCATCATCGCTTTCGGAGGAAGCAGATGTATCATTTTCTTCTTCATTTTCATTTTCATTTTCTTTTTCTTTTTCTTTCTCTTTCTCGGAGGGTAGTAGGCGACATGCCTTACCCCCCCTGAATGTAGATGTACCATGCTCAGCAGGAGCTTGAGTACCTTTAGATGTTTCCGTTCCACCATCCTGTCTTTTCCTTTTAGGAGTAGTGACAAGGTTATCTTCCTGACCTTTCTTAACAGCCACATTATCTTCTTCCATAACAGGATTTCTCACCAGAACCTCTTCCACCTCATACTGAAATCTATAGAAACGTCCCCCCATGCATCCCTCGGCAGAAGCAGGTAGTTTATCAATGCTAAGGCACCCAATTTTGGCTCGAACAGACGAGGGACGTTTAAGAGTTGACATATCAATCTCTAAAGTCACCCCGACAAGACCACCAGCGAAGGCCACATTCTTGTCACATCTTTTGTTTAGAGGAATTTTACTAATTCTCACCCAAGCGGTTTCAAGCAGACCCTCACAGTCCATGTCATCAGACCATGGAGTGATTCGAACCACAGTTTTGTGCTTTTTGAGAGTAATGTACTCTACAAAAAGTGCACGGTCTACCTCCCTCACATTAGAAAATCTCATGACATACTTGCTAGAGGCTATGAGATGTGCAGAACACCTCCAACCCTGCCCAATGTAAACCCCCATCTCATCCTGCAGATCTTGTTTGGAGATTGACCCTTCTACAATAGTGATAAGAACATTGGTATTCTCTCTCTGTGGTTGCCTCTCAACACATAGTCAGGAAAGTAACAGAACCCCTGCCCCTTAGACTGCAAACCGCACATAGTAGGAATGCATTCCCAAGGAAGTAGATTAGTGCAAATAACAGACATATGACCTCTCTTCTTGCAACGCTCACAAAGAGCTTGTGGACATCTAGCAGTGTAGTGACCCACAATGTTGCAGATCTGGCACGCATCAGGCGTAGGGTTAGGGTTACCAGCGTGGGTGGGAGGATCTCGCCTCGCGGCAGGTGTAGGCGACTTCCCATGCGGGCGACGCGTGGTCATGTCCCCGCCGTCGCCGTCGACGGCAGTGGTCCAGCGGTCGGGGCGCGGCAGCCCGGATCCGCCCGCTCCCGCCGCGGCGTCCCACTTCTCGAAGCCCGTGTCGCCGGAGCCCGACGTCCTGTGTGACGACCCCGGCTTAATCGTGCACTAATCATACACGCAAATGCGCACGATCAAGCCTAAGGACTCACTTGAAGATATCACAACACAACTCTAAAACATAAAAATAAAGTCATACAAGCTTAATATTACAAGCCAGGGCCTCGAGGGCTCGAATACAAGCTCGATGGCATACAAGCGTCAGCGGAAGCATTAGATATCTGAGTACAGATATATTACAGAGAGAGAGATAAGCCTTCACAGAGGCGGGGTAAAAATAAAAACTACGATCGAAAGGCGTAGGCCTCCTGCCCTGGACCCTCCGATCCTACTCCTGGTCGTCGAACGGCTCTTCGTAGTAGTAGTACTCGCCAGGCGGATAGTAGTACTGGTCGTCGGCTGGGGCTTCTGGCTTAGGGGCTCCGTCGTCTGGTGGCATCAAATGGAAAATGGGGGGAAAAGAAAATAAAGCAAACGTGAGTACTCATCCGAAGTACTCAGCAAGCAAGGATCTACACTACATATGCATCATTGTCAAAGGAATGGCTGTATATGTGGACTGGGCTGCAGAAATGCCAGAGTAGAGGGGGAAAGCCTAGTCCTATCGAAGACTAGCATCTTCAACAATCTTCGACAGTCTTGCAGCATCAGGAGAGAGCAGACGAACATAATGTAAAGTAGTAGTAGTAATATCATCAACCTCGACCTGAGATCCTTTCTCGATTCCCTGCGAGAAAGCAATCCCAGAGCCGTACTATCCAGTTCTCACCACATGTTCTAGTTGTACCGATCGGGATACAACTCCGAGTGTCCGTTACCGTAGGACAGGCTATCGATAGAAGTTTCTTCCCTGCAGGGGTGCACCAACTTACCCACCACGCTCACTTAACTCTGGCCGGACACACTTTTCTGGGTCATGCCCGGCCTCGGCTAAGCAACACGCCGCAACCCGACCTAGGCTTATAAGAGAGGTCAGCACGCCGGACTAAACCTATGCCCCCAGGGGTCTTGGGCCATCGCCCCGGGAACTCCTGCACGTTACGGGGCCACCGAGAGCAGACCTAGCAACCCCTTATACAAGCGCGGTTGCATTACCAGTCCAACTCGGCGTGCGCCGCTCCTTACTGACGTCAAACAAGCTTCGGCTGATGTGTACGACGCAGAACGCCCATACTATGCCCACGTGATGGTTAGTGCTATCGGGCCAGAGGCCCCTCGGATCAAATATCCAAACCATAGTGGATTAGGAGCGCGCGGAAACGAGCAGAGACTCACGATCGATGTGACCCCGTCGCCCCGTCTCGAGGACTTGCGGCAAGGGCTAATAATGCCCGGCCACGCCTCGTAGTTATCTCGCGGGCACCATCCAGGTCAACCCGACTCCACATCACTTCGCAATAAGCTCGCGCGGGTACCCCTCAGGGCCGACCCGTCTTTAGTATCATAGTTTAGTGCAAGTCATAATATCCAAGGTAACTGTGTGTCTGACACCGAAGGGAACCCTGAGGAATCACCCTCGATGGAATTCCCGCTCGATGTTATCATCAAGGTGAACGAAGGAGGAATCACCCTCGAGGTCCACCTTGAGGAGTTGCGCGACGACGTCGTGATCGGGGGTGGTGTAGAAGGAATCACCCTCGCTTACCACGACCGAGTAACTAACCTACAAGGTTAACATCAGAAGTGCTGACGAGGTATCACCCTCGGCACTCGATGATAACCCAGCGGTGTCGGCAACTAAGGGGAAGTGATGTGCGGTGCCATGGTCTAGTCTTCAATCCCGATGATCGGGTCTTCTGATGTCCAGCAGGGCAGTCGGGATCAAGTGGGGGTCTCTGTCGTGACTCTACCCATCCTATGCTAAACAGTTTAGGATAACAGGCATGTATCAAAAGTAGGTTACAAGTAAACAGGCTATGCAACAGAGTAGGATAGTAATAGCAGCAGTAACATCTAGTGCAAGCATAAGAGGGGAGAGAGTAGGCGATATCGGAATGCTCAAAATGGGGGTGCTTGCCTGTTTGCTCTGGGGCAAGGGCAAGGTCTTCAGGGGTGTCGCCGGGAACGTAGTCGTACTCCGGAGCTGCGTCTGCGTCTGGAGCTACGTCTGCGTCGGGGTCTATCGAGAGAGAAGAGGGGGAGGAAACAGGTAAACAATATGCAATCATATGCCACCAGTGCGTGCTATGCTATGATGCAGTGCAGGGTTGCCTGAATATGCATCTAAGTCATTTTAGTTATTTTTAGAATTATTCTGGGATTTAATATCCGACGTGTGTGCACTATTCATCTGCTGGATTCGGGTCCGGAGTTACGAGTTCTTCTACGTAGGAGGTTCCGATGGAGAAACAGACGGCACGATCAGACTCGTCTCGTCGTTCTGAGCAACTTTCATGTTTTAACTTTTTCGATCCGAGCTACGGTTTAAAAGTTATTAATTTTTAAAGATTATTTGAATTTCTGGAATTATTTTATTTAACAGAAAATGAATTATGACGTCAGCATGGCGTGCTGCTGACGTCAGCAAGTCAACAGGACGGTTGACCAGTCAAACCTGACATGTGGGTCCAGTGGGACCCACATGTCAGCCTCTGTGACTTAACAGGGTTAGATTATACTAACAGTGGGTTAATTAACTGGGTGGGGCCCTGATGTCAGTGAGTGTTTAGTATAACTAATTAGTTTTATTTTCAAAATCGTTTATTTAGGCTAATTAACAGGAGGGGGCCCACACGTCAGTGACTCATGGTGAACAGTAATTGAAGTTGACCAAAGTCAACGAGGTCAAACCGGCGCTGGGGCCCACAGTCAGTGACTCAGAGGGGGTCCCACGTGGCGCCAGCTCAGCTCGGCGGCCGGAGACGCGCCGGCGACCTCTCCAGCGGCGGTGCTTCGCCAGAGCGGCTCGGAAATCACCTGCGGGGCACCAAATCGAGCGCCGTTTCTTGCTCTTGAACGAGTGCATCAAGCCGCGTCGATCTACGCAAACGGGGAGAGCTCAGGTGGTCGGAATCGACGGCTACAGCGAGCGCGGCGGCGGCCGGAATCGGTCCAACGCGGGCGTGCGGCTACGGCTCGCTTTCGAGCGGGCCAAGCGGCTAAGCGGCAGTAGCAGATCTCCAGGAACGCGCTACGGTGACTAGACGGAGCGGGGAAGACTAGAGAGCTCGCGCGCGGCAGCAATGGCGGACGGCGGCGCGTGGCTTCGGTGACGGCTAGCTACGGGGCAGCAACGCGCTAGCGGAGGGGAAGGAGAGGGAGAGTAGCTCACGTAGCGGCTCACGGAGGCCGTCGAGGGCTTAGGAGCTGCAGAGGACGTCGGGGTCGCCGTAATTCGTCGCGGTGGCCGGAGAGGGGAACGACGGCGTCAGACGGCAACAGGGCTCCCCGGCTTGTGCGCGACGTCGGAGAGGATGGAGGAGACGTTGGCGAAGCGATCGAGCCGGTCGGGGAGGCACGGAAGGCGTCGAGGCCGTGGATCGACGCCGGGCGCGGCGACGGCTCCGTTCGGGCGTCGACGAAATCGAGAGGAAGGAGGAGTGAGAGGAGGGGATCTGTGGGGGCTAGGGTTAGAGAGGTCGAGAGGGAGCCGGGGCTGCTCTTAACCTAACCGGAGACGGCGCGGATGGCCGACGCGCGGCGACTGCCGCCGTGTCGGCGCGCGCGCGCGACAGCGCACGATGAAGACGACGGCCGCGCTGGGCTGGGCCGTTTGGACCTCTAATCGGGGCACTGTGCACTAAGGCCCAGTGCACAGTGTCCCGCTTTTGATTTTCTGTTTTAGCTTCTCCATTTTCTTTTATCCTTTTCTGTTTCAAAATGTTTAGGGCACTTGTGCACTTTCGAAAAATGTGGGAGTTGGCCCAATTATTGCAATGCAATATTATCTCTCACCAAAAAGTGGTTTGGACAAATTTGGATTCCATGTGAGTTTGATATTAATTTAATAGATGTAAATAGTCTGTTTTGAGTGCTGTTTCAGGTTGTTTCACTCACTTAGCTAACTCCAAAAATAATGATTATGATTTTGCCATGACCACTGGATTATTTGCTAATTAAATAACATTTCTCCAGCAGAGTTTGATCAACTTCAATTTGCACTTTGGAATTTAATTTGATTTTCAGATTTTGAATTTGAATTGGATTATTGACCCAAATGATTTGGCACTGCAAATGATCATGACTTGGCAGTTTTAACAGAGTGTCATAGAGCTTATTACTAGGGGGTGTTACAAGTTCTCCTCCTCTAAAAGAAATTCTCGTCCCGAGAATTTAGGAGGTAGAAGGAAAGAGTCCGGGATATTCTTCCCGAAGATGATCCTCGCGTTCCCAAATGGCTTCATCTTCAGTATGATTCGACCATTGCACTTTTAGGAACTTGGTCGTCTTCTGACGAGTACGACGCTCAGCTTCGTCGAGGATGCGGATCGGATGCTCCTTATAGGAAAGATCATCTTGTAGCTCGAGCATCTCATGATCCACTGCACGGTGCGGGGATTCCTTGAAGCACTTACGGAGTTGCGACACGTGGAAGACATCATGAATATGGGAGAATTGCGGTGGCAACTCCAATTTATATGCCACCTGTCCCCGTCTAGCCACGATGCGGAAAGGACCAATATAGCGAGGAGCTAGCTTGCCCTTGATTCCGAAACGACGGGTGCCCTTCATTGGAGTGACACGAAGATAAGCTTGATCACCAGGTTGATAGATCACACCCCATCGCTTGCGATCATAATTACTCTTCTGACGGTCTTGAGCTGCTTTGAGATTCTCCCGGATAATTCGGACTTGTTCTTCGGCATGCTGAATAATGTCCGGTCCAACAAGAGGTCGTTCCCCAGTTTCTGACCAGTTCAGAGGGGTTCGACATTTACGTCCATAAAGAACCTCAAATGGGGCCATTTTTAAGCTGGCTTGATAACTGTTGTTATAAGAGAACTCGGCATACGGGAGAGATTCCTCCCATTTCTTACTGAAGGATATAACACAGGCTCGTAGCATGTCTTCAAGCACTTGATTAACGCGCTCAACTTGGCCTTGAGATTGGGGATGATAAGCTGAACTCCAGGTAATATGAGTTCCCATGGCTTCTTGGAAACTTTCCCAGAACTTGGAAGTGAAAAGAACACCACGGTCTGAACTAATCTCTTTCGGAATACCATGGAGAGAAACAATTCTGGCAATGTAGAGTTCTGCTAGCTGGCTAGCGGTGATAGTCTCCTTAACAGGTAGGAAATGAGCAACCTTGGAGAGTTGGTCGATGACGACAAGAATGGCATCGTGACCCTTCTGAGACTTGGGAAGACCAGTGATGAAGTCCATTTGCACTTTATCCCACTTCCATAGAGGAATAGGGAGCGGTTGCAGAATTCCAGCAGGTTTCTGATGTTCTGCCTTCACGCGACGACAAACGTCACACTCGGCAACATAACGAGCAATATCCTGCTTCATCCTAGACCACCAGTACCTTTGACGAAGATCTCGATACATCTTGGTACTACCCGGATGGATAGACAGCGGTGTATCATGGGCCTCCTTCATGACTTTGTCAGTCATCAGCTCGAAGCGAGGTACTACGATGCGGTCTCTGAAATATAATGTACCATCTTCAGCAACTGAGAAATCCTGATACTTAGCAAGGTGAAGCTCCTTCTTCATCAAGTCAATTTCAGCATCTTTGGCTTGCGCTTCTTTAACAGCCTTCAGAAGGTCTGGCTGTACCACAAGGTTATTAAGAGAACCCTGGGGAACAATTCGCAGATTTAGCTGAGTCAGTTCTGCGTGAAGACGAGGTTGAGCTTGCCTAACCATGAGGTTGTTGCAATATGACTTGCGACTCAGGGCATCGGCCATTACATTAGCTTTGCCCGGGGTATAAGAAATACCGCAGTCATAATCCGCAATAGCTTCTAACCATCGTTGTTGTCGGAGATTAAGATCCGGTTGAGTGAATAAGTATTTCAGACTTTGGTGATCGGTATAAATTTCACACCGATTACCCAGAAGGTAGTGTCGCCATAACTTCAATGCATACATCACTGCTGCAAGTTCAAGATCATGCACTGGATAATTCTCTTCATGTGGACGCAATTGACGTGAAGCATATGCAATTACTCTCCGCTCTTGCATTAGGACGCAGCCTAATCCCTGACGAGAGGCGTCGCAATATATGACAAAGTCCTTGCGAGAATCAGGAGGAGCAAGCACTGGAGCAGAAGTGAGCTTGTCCTTGAGGGTTTGGAAACTTTCCTGACACTTGTCTGTCCACTCAAAGTTAACGCCTTTGTGGAGCAGATTAGTCAGGGGCTTGGCGATCTTGGAGAAGTTCTCGACGAATCGGCGACAATAGCTGGCTAGACCGAGAAAGCTTCGGACCTGCTTGACATTCTTCGGAGGAGTCCAGTCAAGGATAGCCTGAACACGCTCCGGGTTAACGGCAATACCGTCCTTGGAAATCACATGTCCAAGGTAGGTCACTTCAGGAAGCCAGAATTCGCATTTAGAGAACTTGGCATATAATTGGTGCTCTCGAAGTCTCTCCAGAACTAGTCGAAGGTGCTCAGCATGTTCTTCTTTGTTCTTCGAATAAACCAGAATATCATCCAGATATACCACGACGAATTTGTCGAGGTAATCCATGAATATGTAATTCATTAGGCGGGAGAATGTAGCTGGAGCGTTTGTTAAACCAAACGACATGACTGTGTACTCGTAAGAGCCATAACGAGTAACGAATGCAGTCTTCGGAATATCCTCTTCGCGAACACGGATCTGGTGATAACCCAACCTCAAGTCGAGTTTAGAAAACACCGAAGATCCAGCGAGTTGATCATATAAATCGTTGATCCGGGGAAGTGGATATTTATTCTGAATGGTTGCCTGGTTGATAGGACGATAATCTTGAACCAGACGGTTAGTTCCATCCTTCTTCTTAACAAAGAGAGAAGGTGCTCCCCAAGCAGAGGAACTAGGGCGGATGAAACCCTTCCTTAAAGATTTATCAATTTCCTCCTTAAGCTCGATGAGGTGGTGCGGAGGCATCTTGTAAGGACGCTTCGCAATAGGAGTGGTGCCAGGCTTCAAGTCGATGACGAACTCGACAGCTCTAGCAGGGGGTATTCCTGGAAGTTCTTCTGGAAAAACATCCGCGAAGTCACAGACAACTGGGATAGTCTCAATCCCATCAAGCGGAGAAGCATTCAACGCATTCAAGGCATAAATTTGAGCCTCGGCGTTCTGAGTGATATGAGCATGGTAATTCACCATCTCATTCGAGGGGTGCAAGAGGTGAACAACTTTGGTGGCACAATTGATTGAGGCATAGTGGGCCTTCAACCAATCCATTCCCAGAATAAGGTCAATCTTGGACGATTTCAGAATAATGGGAGACGCACTGAACTCCAACTCTTCGATTTCAACGGGAACATTATAGCTAACTGTAAAGGTTCGGCAACCACCCGCGGGGGTGTGTACCAATAAGGGTGTGTTCATGTATTCGCATTTAATGTCATGCATGCGTGCAAAATGTTCTGACATGAAGGAATGCGATGCTCCTGAATCAAATAAAACAGATGCTGGTACTGAATTAACGAGAAGTGTACCCATCACAGTATCTGGTTGATCTGGAGCTTCAGACATGTTGACGTGGTAGTACTGCCCACGACCGTAAGAAGGTCTGGCATTATTGTTGCGCTGCTGAGGAATACCACGGCCAATTCCACGTCCAGCAGAAGGGAGAGCTAGTTGATTCTGATTCTGAGAACAGTCTCTAGCACGGTGACCTGGCTTGCCACACTTGAAGCATAGTCCGCTGTCAGGACGAGGTGCTGGAGCTCGAGGTGCTGGAGCTGGCAGGGGCTATCTCGGTGGTGGAGGTGGCAGACGTGGTGCAGCATAAGAAGGTCTGTTCGCAGGAGCTGCTGAACGGAACATGCCTTTGGGGAACCAGATGCGTCGCTTCTGGGAAGAGGAGCCCGACTCACGGGTGCGTCTGGACGCTTCCTTGTGCTTCTTAAGTCCAGTTTCAACCATGATGGCCTTATTCACCAAGGTGGCGAAATCAGGGTAATCTTGAACAAGAAGGGCTAACTGAATGTCATGGTGCAGTCCTTCACGAAACTTCTCCTGTCTGCGTTCATCAGTAGGAATGTCCTCTTCAGCGTAACGAGATAAGTCTAGAAACTCGCGCTGATAGACTTCCACAGTCTTGTTTCCTTGGACAAGGCTACGGAACTCAGCCTTCTTCCTAGCTATGATAGCTAGAGGAATGTAGCGGGCACGGAAAGCAATCTTGAACTCTGCCCAAGTGACGACAGTACCAGGCGGCAGAGTCTGTCGGTGAGTGGCCCACCATTGGGCTGCGGGACCCTTAAGAAGATATGTCGCAAAAGTGACATAGTTAATTTCGGCGACACTAGCAGACTCCATCTCATGGGAGATGTCACGCAGCCAGTCATCGGCATCCAATGGGTTGACTGTGTTGCGGAAGAAGGATGGGCTGAGCCGCAAAAATTCTGGCAAAGTGATGGAGAAAGGCTGCTGATTAGCATCAGGACGAGGAAACTGCTGCATAATTCCCGTCATAAACTGGCGGTTGATTTCAAACTGTTGCATCATCGCTGCCATATAATCAGGTGGTGGCGGCGGTGGTGGATTGTTGTCAGCCATCCTGCTAATTCAACAGGGGTATTTCAGCAATAGCTTATGCAAGTGTTTAGCAATAAACATGATGTAACTCGACATTTATTGAAGTAGTGCACAGATGCTGAAAGTAGTCATTAAGACATACAGATCCATACATAGTCGGTTACATTCGGGCAGCATAACGGCGCAAATGAAAAGCTAGACATGCTAGGCGGCGCGCAGGCACGCGGTAAGAAAGTACACAACGGGACATAGCAAAGGCTACATCAGCGTCGGAGAAAACCACTGAAACGAGGTAACTGCAAGTGCGGACGATGGACGTTCGTCGCAGAAGGATCCTGCGCTCCATGGGCACTCTGATGCAGAACCCGGTCTCGAGAAGAAAGAAGAGGTCCACGTGCAGGCGTGTGACCTCCCACAGCAGGCCAGACGATCCCTGATGGCATCTCAGTCCTGCTCGGGTAAAGAATGTACTCCGGATGCATCCCTGCACGAACAGCTGGTAGCAACTGTGTCATAGCCTCGTAGTAGCGTGCTCGAGTGGCAAACAACTCAACAGCAAGTGCACGAACAGTGCGATCCAAAGCCTGAGTGCACTGAATCAGAACCTGCGGGTCGTAGCGTCGAGACTCGTACGGGGCACAGATAGCTGTGTAAAATCCAGTAGCATCTCCAACAGGTGCATACGGAATGTACCGAAACACAGTATCATCCAAGTTAGCACTGTGCTCTCCTCGGAGACGTGCGACAGCAGAGTAGGCGGCATCATGGACTGCCATCTCAATTGTCACGCCGATACCGTGAAAACGGTGAAGCTCAGTGTCAGAGTTATCCTGCTGATCGTAGATGCGAACATCAGCATAGTACTGCTCCTGGTTGAACTCACGATAAACCTCATAGACCATGTACTCGGGGCACCAGCGGTATCCCAGCCTGATCAAGAGGGCGATCAGAACAGCTGGAAACCCAGGGACGTCTCGAGCACAGGTGCGAAGCACGAGCTGCGTCGTAGGACGAGGGGGAAACAGTCGATCCATCTGAAATAAGAAGTTCAGGATTGTCGTAAGACATTGAGAAATATAACCGATCTCAAAAGGAAAGGTTAAACAAAACAATGGAAAGGAAATGATTATCAGACTAATCAGATCAATGACAGGGAAATCGCACTGAATCCAGTTCTCCGGGTGGATAGAATTAACGAGATCCTAAATGTCGGTGTTAGTAAATTTTATTAAACCCGAATAGATGAGAGATTAGAATCCCAGAGTAAAGATCGAGGAATAAAAGATCCTAATACCACCCATTTGGCGACGTGGGCCCGTAAGCCACACAGCCAAGTTAGTAAAACAGTTTTTGACCACTAGACTCAACTTCGGCCAAAGAGTTGGAAAGGGGGAATCCTAGAGGCAGTCGGCTCTGATACCAACCTGTGACGACCCCGGCTTAATCATGCACTAATCATACACGCAAATGCGCACGATCAAGCCTAAGGACTCACTTGAAGATATCACAACACAACTCTAAAACATAAAATAAAGTCATACAAGCTTAATATTACAAGCCAGGGCCTCGAGGGCTCAAATACAAGCTCGATGGCATACAAGCGTCAGCGGAAGCATTAGATATCTGAGTACAGATATATTACAGAGAGAGAGATAAGCCTTCACAGAGGCGGGGTAAAAATAAAAACTACGATCGAAAGGCGTAGGCCTCCTGCCCTGGACCCTCCGATCCTACTCCTGGTCGTCGAACGGCTCCTCGTAGTAGTAGTACTCGCCAGGCGGATAGTAGTACTGGTCGTCGGCTGGGGCTTCTGGCTCAGGGGCTCCGTCGTCTGGTGGCATCAAATGGAAAATGGGGGAAAAAGAAAATAAAGCAAACGTGATTACTCATCCGAAGTACTCAGCAAGCAAGGATCTACACTACATATGCATCATTGTCAAAGGAATGGCTGTATATGTGGACTGGGCTGCAGAAATGCCAGAGTAGAGGGGGAAAGCCTAGTCCTATCGAAGACTAGCATCTTCAACAATCTTCGACAGTCTTGCAGCATCAGGAGAGAGCAGATGAACATAATGTAAAGTAGTAGTAGTAATATCATCAACCTCGACCTGAGATCCTTTCTCGACTCCCTGCGAGAAAGCAATCCCAGAGCAGTACTATCCAGTTCTCATCACATGTTCTAGTTGTACCGATCGGGATACAACTCCGAGTGTCCGTTACCGTAGGACAGGCTATCGATAGAAGTTTCTTCCCTGCAGGGGTGCACCAACTTACCCACCACGCTCACTTAACTCTGGCCGGACACACTTTTCTGGGTCATGCCCGGCCTCGGCTAAGCAACACGCCGCAACCCGACCTAGGCTTATAAGAGAGGTCAGCACGCCGGACTAAACCTATGCCCCCAGGGGTCTTGGGCCATCGCCCCGGAAATTCCTGCACGTTACGGGGCCACCGAGAGCAGACCTAGCAACCCCTTATACAAGCGCGGTTGCATTACCAGTCCAACTCGGCGTGCGCCGCTCCTTACTGACGTCAAACAAGCTTCGGCTGATGTGTACGACGCAGAACGCCCATACTATGCCCACGTGATGGTTAGTGCTATCGGGCCAGAGGCCCCTCGGATCAAATATCCAAACCGTAGTGGATTAGGAGCGCGCGGAAACGAGCAGAGACTCACGATCGATGTGACCCCGTCGCCCCGTCTCGAGGACTTGCGGCAAGGGCTAAGAATGCCCGGCCACGCCTCGTAGTTATCTCGCGGGCACCATCCAGGTCAACCCGACTCCACATCACTTCGCGTTAAGCTCGCGCGGGTACCCCTCAGGGCCGACCCGTCTTTAGTATCATAGTTTAGTGCAAGTCATAATATCCAAGGTAACTGCGTGTCTGACACCGAAGGGAACCCTGAGGAATCACCCTCGATGGAATTCCCGCTCGATGTTATCATCAAGGTGAACGAAGGAGGAATCACCCTCGAGGTCCACCTTGAGGAGTTGCGCGACGACGTCGTGATCGGGGGTGGTGTAGAAGGAATCACCCTCGCTTACCACGACCGAGTAACTAACCTACAAGGTTAACATCAGAAGTGCTGACGAGGTATCACCCTCGGCACTCGATGATAACCCAGCGGTGTCGGCAACTAAGGGGAAGTGATGTGCGGTGCCATGGTCTAGTCTTCAATCCCGATGATCGGGTCTTCTGATGTCCAGCAGGGCAGTCGGGATCAAGTGGGGGTCTCTGTCGTGACTCTACCCATCCTATGCTAAACAGTTTAGGATAACAGGCATGTATCAAAAGTAGGTTACAAGTAAACAGGCTATGCAACAGAGTAGGATAGTAATAGCAGCAGTAACATCTAGTGCAAGCATAAGAGGGGAGAGAGTAGGCGATATCGGAATGCTCAAAATGGGGGTGCTTGCCTGTTTGCTCTGGGGCAAGGGCAAGGTCTTCAGGGGTGTCGCCGGGAACGTAGTCGTACTCCGGAGCTGCGTCTGCGTCTGGAGCTACGTCTGCGTCGGGGTCTATCGAGAGAGAAGAGGGGGAGGAAATAGGTAAACAATATGCAATCATATGCCACACAGTGCGTGCTATGCTATGATGCAGTGCAGGGTTGCCTGAATATGCATCTAAGTCATTTTAGTTATTTTTAGAATTATTCTGGGATTTAATATCCGACGTGTGTGCACTATTCATCTGTCGGATTCGGGTCCGGAGTTTCGAGTTCTTCTACGTAGGAGGTTCCGATGGAGAAACAGACGGCACGATCAGACTCGTCTCGTCGTTCTGAGCAACTTTCATGTTTTAACTTTTTCGATCCGAGCTACGGTTTAAAAGTTATTAATTTTTAAAGATTATTTGAATTTCTGGAATTATTTTATTTAACAGAAAATGAATTATGACGTCAGCATGGCGTGCTGCTGACGTCAGCAAGTCAACAGGACGGTTGACCAGTCAAACCTGACATGTGGGTCCAGTGGGACCCACATGTCAGCCTCTGTGACTTAACAGGGTTAGATTATACTAACAGTGGGTTAATTAACTGGGTGGGGCCCTGATGTCAGTGAGTGTTTAGTATAACTAATTAGTTTTATTTTCAAAATCGTTTATTTAGGCTAATTAACAGGAGGGGGCCCACACGTCAGTGACTCATGGTGAACAGTAATTGAAGTTGACCAAAGTCAACGAGGTCAAACCGGCGCTGGGGCCCACAGTCAGTGACTCAGAGGGGGTCCCACGTGGCGCCAGCTCAGCTCGGCGGCCGGAGACGCGCCGGCGACCTCTCCAGCGGCGGTGCTTCGCCGGAGCGGCTCGGAAATCACCTGCGGGGCACCAAATCGAGCGCCGTTTCTTGCTCTTGAACGAGTGCATCAAGCCGCGTCGATCTACGCAAACGGGGAGAGCTCCGGTGGTCGGAATCGACGGCTACAGCGAGCGCGGCGGCGGCCGGAATCGGTCCAACGCGGGCGTGCGGCTACGGCTCGCTTTCGAGCGGGCCAAGCGGCTAAGCGGCAGTAGCAGATCTCCAGGAACGCGCTACGGTGACTAGACGGAGCGGGGAAGACTAGAGAGCTCGCGCGCGGCAGCAATGGCGGACGGCGGCGCGTGGCTTCGGTGACGGCTAGCTACGGGGCAGCAACGCGCTAGCGGAGGGGAAGGAGAGGGAGAGTAGCTCACGTAGCGGCTCACGGAGGCCGTCGAGGGCTTAGGAGCTGCAGAGGACGTCGGGGTCGCCGTAATTCGTCGCGGTGGCCGGAGAGGGGAACGACGGCGTCAGACGGCAACAGGGCTCCCCGGCTTGTGCGCGACGTCGGAGAGGATGGAGGAGACGTTGGCGAAGCGATCGAGCCGGTCGGGGAGGCACGGAAGGCGTCGAGGCCGTGGATCGACGCCGGGCGCGGCGACGGCTCCGTTCGGGCGTCGACAAAATCGAGAGGAAGGAGGAGTGAGAGGAGGGGATCTGTGGGGGCTAGGGTTAGAGAGGTCGAGAGGGAGCCGGGGCTGCTCTTAACCTAACCGGAGACGGCGCGGATGGCCGACGCGCGGCGACTGCCGCCGTGTCGGCGCGCGCGCGCGACAGCGCACGATGAAGACGACGGCCGCGCTGGGCTGGGCCGTTTGGACCTCTAATCGGGGCACTGTGCACTAAGGCCCAGTGCACAGTGTCCCGCTTTTGATTTTCTGTTTTAGCTTCTCCATTTTCTTTTATCCTTTTCTGTTTCAAAATGTTTAGGGCACTTGTGCACTTTCGAAAAATGTGGGAGTTGGCCCAATTATTGCAATGCAATATTATCTCTCACCAAAAAGTGGTTTGGACAAATTTGGATTCCATGTGAGTTTGATATTAATTTAATAGATGTAAATAGTCTGTTTTGAGTGCTGTTTCAGGTTGTTTCACTCACTTAGCTAACTCCAAAAATAATGATTATGATTTTGCCATGACCACTGGATTATTTGCTAATTAAATAACATTTCTCCAGCAGAGTTTGATCAACTTCAATTTGCACTTTGGAATTTAATTTGATTTTCAGATTTTGAATTTGAATTGGATTATTGACCCAAATGATTTGGCATTGCAAATGATCATGACTTGGCAGTTTTAACAGAGTGTCATAGAGCTTATTACTAGGGGGTGTTACATCCTGGTGGTCGAGGACTGCCCCACGTCCTCCTTGCGCTTCCACACGTTGCTGTCCCGGCCACGGTCGCCGCGGCGGTCGAACCGACCCGCCCCGCGTCCATGTCTGCCTGCGCCGAAGCCATCTCCCCTCATCTCTCTGCCTCTACTCTCTTGCCTCGGCTTTTCGGAAGTTTTTGGTGGAGGTGGGGATGCAACGATCTGAGCGAAGGATCGATCGTCGCCACGGATCTTGCCCTCCCACCAAGAGAATGAGGGAGGAACCCTAATCTCTCTCCTCTGCGGCGCCTCCCAGAAGTGGAGCAGGCACTCGTCTAGATCTGAAAACGCGAAGTGCGGACGGGGCGGCGGCGTATTAGTACCCGGGGTGGAGGCTGGAACCCTAGTTTGGGGTGGATCCGGACGGTTGATATCCGCTGCGCCCACGTGTCGAGGATCCGGGTCATGGCGGCCGGGGCCACGCCCGAGCACTCCAGGGCCCGCGTCCGGTCGTGGTGGGGGTCGGAGAGGACCGTGCACACGGTCGTAGATCTTGGCGAAATGACACGGGAAGGAGACGAAACTCCCAACGTCGATCCGTTCCCCCTCGTGCACGTAGCGCGCATCCACCGTGCACCCACGGGAGTCGAGGAGGACGAGCCGCTGGGTGTCGCTGCGGAGGAAGATCTCGCCGTCGTGGAACGTGGCGGCGCGTCGTACTAGGTCGACCGCATACGCCATCTACCGGCCTTTCTGGTTTGATTTCGTGGGCTATGGTCCTTAATAAACCCCCAACTAGGCGCTTGTGGGCGATGGCGACCCGCCGACCCACGGAGTCAAACCCAAGTGGGGAGGAAGCAGCGTGCTCTGGAAGGAGCCGGAGCCCGGGAACCCACACCGCCCCCAAATAAAACCCCCGCCCGCCCGCCCGCCGCGCCCTCCTCGCCGGCGACCATGAATCCCTCCTCGCCGGAGCCCTCGCCGCCGGGGACCCCCTCGCAGGTCCTCAGCGTCCGCATCGTCTCGCTCGACTACTACATGGCGCCGCCTGTCCCCGGCCTCGACATCTCCTACAGCCCCTTCCACTGTACGCTCCCTTCCCCATTTGCCCCCTTTCTGAACTTTTTCTCCTCCCGCCTCGGCCCGCGCCGCGCTGAATTCTCTGACTGTCTGGTGGCCGCCGCAGGCGAGGAGGTGGAGGAGGTGCCGGTGATCAGGATCTACGGCTCCACCCCCGCGGGGCAGAAGACTTGCCTCCACATCCACCAGGTGGGTACCCCCTTCTCTCTGGCCTTATTACCGTTCTTCAGTCTTCACATTTCAGTACGCTTGTGTGATTCTCGCTACGTAGTTCTGGTTGCCTGGTTTTGGAATTTTGGAGGGAATGGGGAGTGCGGCATGCCGAATTTGATGCTTGAAAGCTCACTTCAGCATGCCAGTTACCACAGAGCAGTGTGGCACACCGAATTTGATGCTTGGAAGCTCAGTTCAGCATGCCAGTTGTTAGAGAGCAGTGTGGCAATTCAGGGATGCGTTGCTCTGGTCTTGTCAGTAGTTCAAGTTCATTCCATTTCCCTCAGGGAGGTTTGTTTACTATTTGTAGCTGTGCAAACTTGCACCCGTTGCTATGTTTGTCTTGAGAGTCCGTGCTGCCTGTATGCATAGAACTCATGCTGTTTGTACTAGTGCTTCCTCTGTTACTTGTGCCAGTAGTCCAACTGGAAATTCAGTAACAGTTTCTGTTATCAATGAGAGTTGGGACATTAGTTAAGATTAAGATTTTGATTTTTTTTATCTCACAACACATGTCTTCTTCCCTTGAAACCTATTATCATCTTTGATGAACTGTTGAACTCCCTCCGATCCATATTACTTGTCGCTGTTTTAGTTCAAATTTTGAACTAAAACCACGACACTTATTTTGGATCAGAGGGAGTACTAAAGTTGTACTAAAGCAGCGACAAGTAATATGGATCGGAGGGAGTATCATATACTCCAGTAGTTGATGATTAAATACTACTCATCTCTATTGTATTCTGGCGACACATTGTTTCATCTACTTTCTGATGTAACAGTCTGAAGTTGCAAATCTCCTTTTGGTATTCAGGCCCTGCCGTACTTGTATGTACCTTGCCCAGAGGAGCTACTTCATAATATTGAAAGAGGTGACCGCGTTTTCTAGATATGCACCCCTTATAAGATTGCTTATGTTTTTACCGTTCCTTTTTCCATTTACTATATGAGCTCTTTCTTGTTCTACATGATGTTTATCATTTCATATCAGCTGCATTCAACTTCTTACCAGGCAGTTGTTCTTGCACGTCTTGTAAATTTTGTAGATATTACTTTCTCATATAGTTGGTAGTTAAGGTCTTATGGATTACCACTTCTAACTTTTTGTTCGAGGTACTAACATGATTTGTTGTTAAAAACATTAATTTACATGTTAAAAGCTTGCTCTACTGTGCTTTTGCGACATAGTTACATAACATAAAGGATACGATGAACTCTTAGTCTGAACGAGACCTAGTAAAGCACTTGTTTGGTTTTCTTTCTGATCAAAGGGGCGTCCGTGTCAAGAAAAGCATCTGACGGTCAGGAGAAATTAATATGTCTTTTTTCTCTTTTCTTTAGGGAATTCATGTATGACTGGTCTATTGAGTGACCTCGAGAAAATTTTACAGGTAGAGTCCACTTAGTTGGTATGTTAACTTTCTCTTTTCGTGAGTATCATCATTCCCCCTGCAGAATCGCGGCCCAGCAAAAAGGAAGCATGTCCATGGATGTAGCCTTGTTCGAGCAAAGAAGTTGTATGGTTATCATTCATCCGAGGAGATTTTTGTGAAGATCTACCTGTATCCACAATTTAATCATTTACAGATCATTTCTTTTTGCTACGAATGTTTGAACCTGTGTAAATCATTTCTCAGTTCCTTTTCTTGTTATTATTGTCTTGGAAAATTGTAAATTATGAACATAGTTCATCTGATTGTTTGAAAACCATTTTTTAACCTTTTGGTATGGACTTATTTGTGAAACATAATACTTTACAAGCATTTTGAGGTAGCTACATAAGACAGGAAAGTGGAAATCGTGAAATATTCCTGTCATTGTGTATTGACAATATTACTCGAAAAATATCCCTTTCTTTATGACTGCATATGCCTGAGCCCTGATGACAGCTTAGGAAGTCATGAGCGTTGAGTGGTTTGCTGAGTTACCTTCTGTTTTAACTGAAAACTGAATAGCATCAAATGTTTGAACCAAATGTTGTCATAGAAATCTTCTTGCACAACTGATAGATCAAATTATGCAGGGTTTCAGGTGCATGTAATCAATTGATGTTCTGTTCTTTTTCTTATTTAATGAATGTATGCCTGCGTTTTGTTCTCCTCCACGACTTTGTCATGCAACTGATTGCCTTGATTTAATCTAAAGATATTATCCTCATGAGGTTTCTCGGGCTGCGACCCATCTATTGGTATGATACATTGAAGCTCCCTTCTGCTTAAGTTGTGGCTTTAGTATTTCCATATGGATGGGTACATGACTACATTTATGTCCTGATAGGTAGATAAGTCTGAACTGGAGGAATATTGTTATCTCCTCATTTCTGGATCATGTATCTTCTGTTTCACTAATTTCTGCAAAATTACTCTAGTAAGAGAGGTGCAATGTTTTTTTTACATCATTGCTCTCTATTGTTCTTTTGATCTGTGTCCATTAGCTATGCATTTAAGAATTACTCGATTTGTACACTAGTGGAAAATTGTAACTTTTATGGCGAACAGAGTTATGACAGAAAAATTTCATGGCTTGAAGCTGTGAAATCAGTAGTGTTCACCTTGGTGCTAGCGTTAGTAAGACATTAGACAAGCGCCTAGTGTGTCATGGCCGATTAGGCAGGGCTAGGCAGTTGTATAGCCATAACAAATCATCTAGAGAGCTGGCATGGATGACAACCTCTCTCTTGTAATGAATGTTTCTTAATTTTAAAACACCGGCGTATTTTGTGGTATTCCATGCAACTGTAAGTATATTTTTATGGAAATTGGAATGTCTTTTATGTAAAGTTTTATGCTATCCTCGCTGGGACTGATCGCGAGCTGTTTTGTTTCAGGGCGGTGCTGTTCTTGATAGAGTATTCCAGCCTTATGAATCACACATTCCATATCTTCTTCACTTTTTGGTGAGAGCGATGCTTTCTTATTCTGTTTTTATGGATGTCCTGAACTGCAAGACTTGCCATTATGTCTCTTTTGCATAAGCATACAACTTAAGTACAATATTCCTGACTTGATGGTGCCAGTCTTGTTTGACACATTTGATATATATTTGAGTGATCTAAGATGATATTTCTGTTCAATGTATGTTTTAGATCGACTATAACTTGTATGGAATGGGCCATGTACATGTCACAGACTTCAAGTTCCGCCCTCCATTGCCAGGTGATTTTCATCCTAAGACTCTGCATAGGAAGGTGGACTCTTCTGATGAATCGGAGCACAAGGCAAGTTCTATGGATTTTGTTATGTCTATATCGAATGATTTCCATTTGAATCTATGTTATTTTTCGTGGGGTCATACATTATCCATTGCTTCTACTAAAAAACTATACCTTCCTCTTAAAAATGTAGACACATTCATATAATGCTGCGATGAAAAACCCAATTATCTGGACATCATCAACAGTGCCACATGCTTTAATCCTGGGCGATTCTTCAACTTCACATTTCATGGAAGGATCCAGTTCGAACTTCAGAAAACGACATACTTTTATGATGCTTGAAGCTGACTCCAGTGTAGAAGGTATGTTTGCTACATTCTAACAGCTATTATCTGTTATAAACTTATAATCCAGAAATTGCGCTACAAATTCCGGTTTCGCTTGTAGGAATCATAAACGAGAGGTATAAGATGTACACTTCTCTGTCACAAACAACGGCAGATACCAAAATGGTTCAGTCGCTTTTAGCAATTTGGGAGGTATCTTTCCTGCTCTATGTGCACATATGCTGCAAATTGTTACTTATTGCTAAACCTCTCATACCTGCTTTGCTTAGGAACTTGAGCACTTAAGACTACTGGATGAAACAAAACCTGCTGATATTGGTAGACCACCGCGGGATGCTGTTCTTAAAAGTTTTCTTCATGGTATTAAGTATGAGAGTGCTCTTTCTGCGTTGGATCCGAAAGAGGAGGGGTCCCATCACAAAGATTCTGCCGTTGAAGCATCTGAAAATCTTGAGAGGTGCTTTAAATCATTGACCGATGTTATTGGGACTATCACATTCTCACAAAATGACTGCTGCGAAAATATTGGTAGTGATAATTCTGCTCAAAGAACATCTCAGTCATTTGACGAACATGAAAAGGTAGTTCTCAGATCTTAGTTATCTGGTTATGGCTTGATCTAAGTTATGCATATATTATTGGGTCAGTTTGTAGTGTTATCCAAAGCAGTTTATAAATAAGAAACATGCCGAACCAATTTTCCCAACCTATATAATGTACCTAAAATAGTTGTAAGGTGAAGAACTGCATTGTTTGGCTTCTGGCTGTTGGTAGCTGGTGCTCCTGGTGGTCCCAGAATAAATGCCTGACAAGCAGCATAACCACGCCAAACAAAGCCACACTAATGGTCAAATTCAAGAAGGTGGAAGATAATTCTAGGTCTGGTATGAAGTGAGTACTTCAGATGGTAGAGGATGCCAGTCCAGGGTCACTTTTTTATCTTGCCAATCATTTTAGATGTGGGTTCTGATATTTCCCTTCTTGGGATTACGTATGTGTATTTTGTCTGGCTACATTTGCATATTATGCTTTCGATTTGAATGTGTTTTTACTTTCTCCTGATAAATATAGCACCTCTTGTCACTTTCTTTTGTAGCATGTAGATTCTGAAGCACTTGGGCTTTTAAGCTGGATGGCCTCCTCACAGGCTGGAGAGGAGCCAACAACTGATGATGAATTAGTCAATGAAGTCATTCTGAGCCCTTTGTTCTCCAAGAAGTCCATTGAATTTGCTTTAGAGTCTGCTCACTTGGATTTTGATAGTGCTTCTCAGCAGGAGTGCCAGGATATTCTTGATACACTTGAACCCGTGACTGGGGCAGAAGAATTGAATGCTCAGAAGTCTTACCACAGTTCTCCAATGATTGATGAGAGTACTTCAGTGACCAATACTATTCCTCAGATTGATGGGTCTTCTGATGAAAAACAGAAAGCCCCCCAAGAATATGATCAGGGTAAAATTACTAGAAGAAAAATAGGAACAGGTAGTTACTCATCTAGTAAAAATAGTTCAAAGTTAGCAAGTAAGCATGGAGGTACTGAACTTCTCTGGGGTTCTTTGCCTCTTTCTACTAAAAAGCGGTCACATGGAAATGCTGATGGTCCTGTTAAAATTTCTTCAGGCAGTGCAATGCCAACTGAGGATCCAAGTTCTTACAAGAGTAAAACTGAGAAGAACTCTTGTGATACCACAGACGACACTGACAAGGAATCTTCTGGTTCGATAGGTGAACATGGCTCAGCCTGTCTTTCTGTGAGGGATTTAATGAGGAGGAAGCGGAGGGGATTTTTTCAGCCTGAAAAGTTAGATTTTGGTTGTTCTGGAACTGTAGCATGCAACTTGGATAAAACCAGCGGAATCGTGATTTCTGGAGGATTAGAAGTGCATGATGTCACCAGTGGTCTTCCAAATTCAGAAACGTCTTATTCTGGTGGTGAATATGTACATATGACATTTGCGCAGAAGCCTCCAACTGGTTCGGAGGTTTCTTCGGCGACCATTGAGCATCCTAGATGTAAGTTTCACAAGGAATATTCATTTTAACATGGTGCATGCAATTTACTTTAACTAGTGATGCTGGTATGCTGTTCAGATGTAAATTTTAGAAATTGTTGTGTTACCTCACCTCTGAGGTACCATGTTATTATGGTATAACATTATGTTTACTCAATTTGTTAGTACGACTGTTCACCTCATACTATACATATTCTCTGCTATTTTTCAGCTGCTAAACTGGGATCGGTTGACCCCCTTCCATTTTTCAATCAGACTGCTGAAGAGAATAAGGAGAATGGATCATTTCAGTATATGGGAAGTAGTGAATTCACACCTGATACTTTGGGTGTTCCAACTCATTTCCAAAATGACGGATCAGTCCTATATTTGCTGACGCATGCATTTTCACCGCCATCTGCAGCAGCTGTGGGCCAGTGGCTACCTCAACACACTTATTCCAATAGTGTCTCTGGTATAAGTAGTTTCCGGCATATGTTAATTGCAATTTAGTTTACTGGCTTCCTTACAAACTATTATTTTAGGTTACTTCAACTGTGGTGAGAATGTTACAGATGATCAGGAAATAGAACACCATCCTACTTCTACACCACATGCAGAAGCTCTTCCTTTGATGGCCAATTCTCCTGTACCCGGATCTGCTTCTGAGCATACAACAACAACGTCCATTGATACAGTTATGATGAAATCTGATCAGCCGAACAAAGAAAATAAAAAGTTGGATGATTGGCATGACTTTTCCCAGATCTCAGCTGAAGATGAAAAGCATAAGCTCACACCTCTCAGTCAAATTGGATTTCGTGACCCTGCTAGCACCGGTGGTGGACAACAACTGACGATACTTAGCATAGAGGTTCGACTATATTCTTCGTTCCTCCTAGGAAGCAGGGTGGTAATCAATTGTTCTTAGAGATTCTATGTTGTATGACCAAGACAGTTTTGACTTGCTAATGCTTACTGGCAGCAAAGTATGGGAAACCAGGCAAGGTAGAGTGACCTCTTGAAATTTCTTCCCACTATTTGACAGGTATTTGCGGAAAACAGAGCAGAGCTGCGTCCTGATCCACGGTTTGATGCCATCAATGTTGTATCTTTGGCTGTTGAGGATGACGGTGACAATACTGTTGAAGTTCGTGTACTTATACGTGGAAACAATGACAAATCACAGGGGAGGAGGTTATATGACGTCTTTTGATCTTTCAGTCATTTGTTGGTTTCTTTTAGATTTCAATTGTGTCTCTGAATTTTCCTCGTGTTCATCGACACCCTTTATCTATTTAGTTGTATTTATCAAAGTGAAGTCTGCAGAAGCCCATATCAGTAAGTTAACTGCTCTACTCAGCAGAGTTCTGTAAAATGTGACAGACCAGTTGCCATTGTCGCCATTTCAGTTACAGTCTTAGTAGTTATTATGCCATGTGATCCACTCCCTTGGATATTAGATGAGTGACATCAACATGGCTAGGGTGGTGACAATTGCAACGGATGTCATATTTGGCAGGAGTATGCTAATTTGGGTTGCTAACTTACTAATTTCTTTGGAGAACTACAACACAAACAAAAAACCTAAGCTGCTTCTTCCAGAGGCGTTTGCAACCCTTGGTGGGAGACCTACCGCCATCAATCTGCCTCTGCTATAATGCCATTAGCAACTGAAGTCTGGGACTCATCCTGGAGCACCCTGCTATTCCTTTCCTTCCACACCGTCCACTATTAAGGACTTAATAGAAAAATAGCCGGCTTACTGTGATGGTTAATGGTATTTTCTATTCATTTCCCATGCTTCTGGACCTGCAGAATATCATATAAATTTGACTTCTTTCCTTCATTCATGTTCTGGAACATAAACTGCATACTTGACATTTTGCTGTTCTAGAGTTGCGTCTTCATGCAATT
This sequence comes from Thinopyrum elongatum, assembly GCA_011799875.1. Lineage (NCBI taxonomy): Eukaryota > Viridiplantae > Streptophyta > Magnoliopsida > Poales > Poaceae > Thinopyrum > Thinopyrum elongatum. Next base: position 115,531,503 of record CM022298.1, on the reverse strand, counting down.
GTTCTTCTTTGGCTTGGTGGTTCTTTTTAAAGTGTGTACGATCTAGCTTGTTGGGTCGAGATGTATTTAATGCCTCTTTTTTTGTAATGCAGAAACCTTGACGGAGTTATTGGTTGCAGTGTTGATGTCTTCCCAGAAGAGAGGGATCTTTTGAATCATCTTATCGATGCATTATGTTCAATTGATCCAGATATCCTAGTTGGATGGGAGATTCAGTTAGGATCTTTAGGATTTCTTGCTGAAAGAGCTGCTTATCTGGGTATAGGCTTACTGAAAAGAATCTCAAGGACACTACCACATGAGTCAAAACATCCACCTAAGAATCTAGCCCATGAGTCTAGTCAGGTGCCTGAAGCATCTCCTGCCGATGATGTTATTGTGGATGTCAGTGAGAATGATTGGAGTCATACTCATGCTAGTGGTGTACATGTTGGTGGGAGAATTGTACTAAACTTATGGCGTCTCATGCGTGGAGAAGTTAAGCTTAACAATTACTCCCTTGAAGCTGTGGCTGATGAAGTCCTGAGGCGAAAGGTACCATTAGTACCAAACAAGACATTGAATCGATGGTTTGCAACAGGTCCTGGACGAGGAAGACACCGGTGCATAGAATATGTTAGCAGCAGAGCTATGCTCAACCTTGAAATAATAAATCAACTTGACCTGGTAAATGAATTTCCCTTCATTGCATTCTTGCCAGTACATCATCAACATATGGTTACTTGAGAGCTCCCTTGGTTTTTCCATATGAGATGTTTTATCAACTGGGCAGCCTGTCATTTTTGGTCTTACACCTGTTATAATTACAAATTAACAAGCTTGGTTAAAATGTCATGCCCGGAACAAGTAACTAGTAACTGATACTTTTTATGTTAACTGAATATTTGTAGCAAAAAGTTTGCTCCAAACTTTACCTGACTATTCCATGCAGGTCAATCGGACATCTGAACTTGCTCGTGTGTTTGGTATTGACTTCTTCTCTGTTCTTTCACGAGGGTCTCAGTTTCGTGTTGAATCTATGCTCTTGAGATTGGCTCATACACAGAACTACCTTGCAATTTCCCCAGGAAACCAACAGGTGCAATTCTTTGTCTTTCGATTTCTGCATAGACATGTTCTATACTTCCGTAGATACTCAGCTGCTTTTGCTTAGTAACACCAGTTCTGAGAAACAAATGCAAGAATGGCAGCTCTTGTTCATTGGCATATCTACCGAGAGGTATAACATTTATATTGGCTCTTTGTCCGAAGAGGCAAAGCCGGCCATTTTGTCTGCGGGATCAATGAACTTGCTTTATGTAAATTGCCAAAGAAAAGGGTGTGGCAGGCTTAAGATTAGACGGGGACTGTTCTTCTAAGCCACCAGGAATTTTCTGGTTTAGAACACTGGTTCTTCACACGAACTAGAAATGTGATATATTTTCTGCTAACCTAACTCTTGACTGATTAGGATTTGGGGAAGTCGCCCGGACCCTAACCCTCAAATCTTGTGAGATTTGGGGTCCACGAGCGCCCTTGCCCCCTGTATACTCGACTTAGTCACCTGCCTAGTTGTTGTAGTCTGCCTAGGGCCACCTCGCCTAGTGACCGAAGTCGCAACTAGGATCGACTTTGACACGCCTAGGTTTCAGCCTGCGTAGAGGGCGAACTATGGTCAAATTGTAGCGGACCCTGACGCCAATCGCCTAGACAGCCTAGTCAGCCTGCTTTTGAATCACTGCTAAAATGTTTTGGATATTATTGCGCATATATTCCAGTAGCTTGCCTGCATTTTAACAATTCACCAGTGCTACTTTACAGGTTGCTTCTCAGCCAGCCATGGAGTGCATGCCACTTGTAATGGAACCAGAATCAGCTTTCTACTCTGACCCAGTTCTCGTATTGGATTTTCAATCTCTTTATCCTTCCATGATAATAGCATATAATCTATGTTATTCTACTTGCTTGGGTAAAGTTTTCCCGTCGAAGTCCAGTGTACTTGGTGTCAGCTCATATTCAGCCGATCCACATACGATCGCTGATCTGAAAAATCAGCTGATCCTTACTCCAAATGGGGTTCTGTATGTGCAACCCGAGGTAATGATCTTGTTTACTCTCGGACACTGCAGATTTTCTTGTGTCGCTCAGTCATATCTAATACTTTTCCTATTGATGCTAGACTAAGTACCACCAGTTGACAGGCAATATGGGAATACCTCCCCCATATAGTTGTTATACCATCTACAGATGACTATGTTGATAGTGGCTATATTCTTGAAAACATTGCTTAGTGCTGCATTTTCTATCCATCCCGACACTGTTTTATCTTTTGCACACTCCTTCCCATTGTTAGGTGTGGACAAGGAATGAGCATCTCGCACCAGACTGACCTTTTGAACACATTTTCGATGGCATTCTGCAGGTCAGAAAAGGTGTAGTGCCTCGCCTTCTTGAGGAGATACTGTCAACCAGAATTATGGTTAAGCAAGCAATGAAAAAGCTAGCTCCATCTCAGAAGGTTCTGCAGAAGGTATTTGCTTCTATACTTTCTTGAACATTTTACAGAAGCCCTAAATTTCTTGAATTTTGTGATTAAGTATGGTACGATATGACTTACTAGAAAATCTGGGTTAATGTATAACGGTAATGGTAATGTATTTATTTTCCAGATACTCAATGCTCGGCAACTTGCTCTGAAACTGATAGCTAATGTAACGTACGGTTACACAGCTGCTGGATTCAGTGGTCGTATGCCCTGTGCAGAGCTTGCAGACAGCATTGTTCAATGTGGTCGTAGAACGCTTGAAACAGCAATATTATTTGTCAATCAGCATCCGTTGTGGAATGCTAGGGTTGTGTATGGTGATACTGACAGGTATTTTTGTGCATTTCTCATGACATTTTCTTTGAATTATATTTAAATACTGTACGAAGCTCATTACTTCTGCTGTAGTATGTTTGTTCTTCTAAAAGGGCGATCTAGGGAAGAAGCATTCAGAATAGGAAAGGAAATTGCCTCTTTAGTGACTGCAATTAATCCGGATCCAGTCACTTTGAAGTTTGAGAAAGTGTACCATCCCTGTTTCCTTCTTACAAAGAAGAGATATATTGGCTATAGCTATGAAAACCCCGAACAGAACGAGCCAATCTTTGACGCAAAGGGGATTGAGACAGTGCGGAGAGATACATGCCCGGCGGTCGCGAAGATGTTAGAACGATCTCTTAGAATAATGTTTGAAGAACAAGACTTGGTCAAGGTAAGGGGTGTTTCTTAATCTCTTCGACTTTACGAGGAGGGTCTTCCCTGTAGCAGTGTCAGGTATATAGCTTGATGGCCTTTTATTCTTGCAGGTTAAATCATATGTGGAGCGTCAATGGACACGGATATTATCAGGAAAAGTTTCTATTCAGGACTTCATTTTTGCAAAGGAGGTTCGTCTTGGTACTTACAGTGCAAGGGCATCCTCGCTGCCACCTGCAGCAATTGTTGCAACAAAAGCAATGTTGTCTGATCCACGGGCAGAACCACGTTATGCAGAGAGAGTGCCCTATGTTGTTATCCATGGGGAACCAGGGGCTCGTCTCGTCGATATGGTCATTGATCCATATGGTCTGCTAGAAGTTGGATCCCCTTATAGGTTAAATGAATTATATTACATAACCAAACAGATTATTCCAGCACTACAACGTGTCTTTGGACTCCTAGGTGTTAACCTAAATAAATGGTTTAACGAGATGCCTCGCCCCACACGGTCAACACTCGCGAAACGCCAGTCTGCTTTGGGTCACGGTTCTCGTGATAGCAGTTCCATCCGATTGGGATGGAACAAGAAACCGTCCGCCAAAGTAGGCAGGATAGATACTTATTATATGTCGAGCCATTGTACTGTCTGTGGTGATACAGTTCAAGGATCAGAAACTTTTTGCAGTTACTGTTTAAAAAATGAAGCTGTTGTTGCCACTGTAGTCGCTGGCAGGACATCAAAATTGGAGCGAGAAATACAACATCTTGCTGCTGTAAGTTCTTATTAGTTTTATACTTCTCTTATTTGAATTCCACACTGGAAAATGAAATCATTGCATGAATACTAAAATTAAAACTAACACATGTTTCTTGACATTTTTGTGTAACATGAACTAAGCATCAGAAATATTGAGATTCTAGTCTTTCTTAATGTACTTGACCACTATTTGAAGTGCAACAATCCTTGTAATTTAATAATGTTGTCCATGAAACAGAAATCCCTTGAGACAAGTTGTTTCAGCTGACAGTTTACTTTTGAATGTTGTCCAGGTATGTGGCCACTGTGGCGGCGCGGACTGGATCGTGGAAAGTGGGGTCAAGTGCGTTTCGCTTGCATGCCCTGTGTTCTATGAGCGTCGGAAGATTCAGAAGGAGTTGAGAGTTGTCTCGGAATCCGCCGTAGAAGCTGGCTATTATCCATTCTGCTGCGCGGAGCTATTCTGACTTTGTATTCTTTGTTGTTCATATCATGTACATTGTACATCTGTAAAATGTACAACCAGACTGTAATTATGTTGTTGTAACTTGTAACTCATAGCATTGTAATGTACCAGTCGTGTAGCAAAGGAGTATAGAAAATGTGTAACAACACACATCCTCATTTGAGAGGACAAGAAAAAGTTACTCACCTGTTTGTTTTCGAATGGTGATTCCTGTCTTGATCACCCTCCTGTGCTAGAAATCCAAAGGTCATGATACCTTATGGTTGCGTATTCATGCTTAATTTTGAAAGGAGTGCAATTTTGAAGAGAGTACTCGTGCATGTAATAGTATGAGAGAACTTTTTGATGGCCAGGTGAGCAAGGATCAGATTCTGGAGGTTTTTATATCGATGTGCAATGCAGCAGCAAAAGAAGTATGGCTCTGAGGCACTAAAGACGGACGACCAGCAAAAGAAGTATTGTTAGATCTCTTCATGCTTTGATTTGACAGGAGCATGAGCACGAACACTTCCTATTTTCTCAGGGTTTTTTAGGGGTCCTATTTTCTCAGCTGCCAGGTTCGATAAGACCCAATTCCAAAGCATCCAGGCTCCCACCTTCACCACACTGGAAATCCAAATGCACCCCCTAAAGCTTGCGGTCAAGGTGAGAAACTTTGAAGTTCCAACGGCTGCTGCCTGGGATATCTGGATACAGAGTTGACCACATTTCCCCTGGCATATATCCCAGGTTTAGGAGGGATCTCTTCTTGGTTTCTTACATAATGAAGGGCGAGTGAGGTTCGTTCCTACCTATTTAGACTCTGGCTTGACCAGTTTGATGAGCCTTTCTGAGCCAGTGCTAAGCCTCTCAAATTCTTGTGTATTCTCCCCCACGCTCTTGTTGTATACTAGTAATTCTCTCTTGTACTACCTCTACTGACCTAAAACACCTTATATTTGCTTACAGAGGAAGTACATATTTCCCTTCTAATAAAATTTGCCGATGGAGGCTGGGGCCTCCCCTACAGTTTTTTCGCTCAGAAGAGAAAAGAAAAACAAGAAGAAGAAGCAATGATCAGCCTGGAGGTCTCTAGACCGTTGCACTAGAGAGAGCCTGCCACTTGGGTAGTATGTTAGGATGTTAACCTAAACCAACCATACTTTTTCCTTTTTTGCCATAGCCAGATTTTAAACCATTGTTCGGATGGTTGCCGATACTTGACAACCAAAACCTTGACCAAATTATTTGCTAGCCAAATTTTAGACTCTTGTTTGGATGGTTGCCAATGCTTGACAACCAAAACCTTGACCAAAATATTTGCTAGCCAAATATTAGTAGGGCTATAGCTTGGGCTCAAACCAACATACCCTTAAGACCGATGAGCATCTGGGTGAAACACACGGAGAAAATTGAAACATAGTTCAGCCCAACTCCGTGTTGGCGAACGAATTTAATTCTGATATAATGTTACATTATTTTCAGCTCCACGCAGTTTGTTTACAGGGTTCATTGCATGGAGGCCTAACTATAGAACATCGCCCGTAGTGACGAGGACGACTGGGCGTTCGAGGGCGTGCTCTTGCTTTTATTCCTAGAACCGTGGACCGTCATCTACAGAGCGGATTGGAACAGCATCTCAGCCAGTTCCTGCACAGGGAAGCGGGCAACAAAAGGTCGCAAGGAACAATCGTCAGTCAGCGCAAGAGATATATTTGCATTGTGCTGTGAAAGACAAGCTGCCTAGGTTTATCGTTGAGTTTACCTGTTTGCCGGATGGAACGGTTGGCTCGCCCCACTCCAAGACCTTCTTTTCTAGCGTTTCAAAGTCTCCCTTCCCAGCCTGTTTCAAACCACAGCCAGTGTTACCACCACAATTCAATCTCTTTGAGAAAACAAGTCCAAACTTGCTAATTTGTGTACCTCGATCATGGCACCAATCTCAGTGTCAAAGCTCTGGTAGCGCTTGCGGACAAGCTCATCCAGGGAGCCATCCTAACATAGAAAACAAAACCCCCATTTAGGTAAATGCATATGCAAACTTCAACAGGTCATGAGTTTCCAGTTACCTCAATCAGCTTGGCAACATTGCGGAGGCCGCGAGCCATGGTGTCCATCCCAGAGATATGAGCGATAAACAGGTCCTCAACATCAGTACTCTCCCTCCGCCTGTCACCACAAAACCATTACATGTCAGCCAAACTAACACTGAACCACGAAGCTCAGCTCACAGAACACCAGTGATATTGGGAACTAACAATTTGGCGTCGAAGTTGAAGCCACCAGGTGCAAGTCCATCCTGCAACCATATCAAACAAAACAAATTATGAACACTGTTACCTGAATTAAATGGTAACCAAACATGATACTGTACAAGAGACTTTTGATTCAGAAAAGGTACAAGAAATGATTAATTCCACTCACATTCTTAACCACACTTGACATAATCAAGGTAGCTTCTGAAATGTCTGTAAGGAACTCATCAGTGTCCCAACCTGCCAACATGTAAGAGTTGAAATGTTAAGCTACTAAGCGTGTAACAGGGATTTTAACAAGTCACAGCCATTATATGAACTATACACATACCAACTTGTGGATCACCAGTGTTTGCATCAATGTTTCCAAGAATATCATTAATGCGTGCAGTCTCAAGCTCATGATGGCAGCTGCAGGACACAAGTTTTAGATGCAGTTATAGTACTAGTATAACTTTAAGCTGTCATGACTGGATTTAGGCGAGCAAGAAACTTACCTATGCCCAGAGAGAGTAGCATGGTTGCACTCGACATTTATCTTGAATTCTCCTGTATCACCAAATTATTAAAAAAATCAATTTATTTTAAACAAAGAATGTTCGAAGATGATTCTCAGGAAAACATGGTTAAATTCCCATGCTTCATTTGCATAAAATTGTTGCAAATATAAACACAAACATACGAAAAACAGGAATGGTAATACTAAATGATTTATTTTTTTGCCACATTTCAAAGATTACCTGTAAGACCAAATTTCTGTAGGAAAGAGAATGTAGTTGCAACATCCCAGTCATACCTGCAAGCGAAAAATAAGTATTATTCTTTCCAGTACTGTTAACATTTTCCTATATTTTCCAGACGACAAACATACTGATGCTTTGTTGGTTCTTGTGGTTTAGGCTCTATCAACAATCTTCCTGAAAAAAAAAGAGATTCAGACACTCAGTATCTTCAATTAACATAAAGCGGAACAATCAAACTATTTACCGTCAAATTTGGGAGACTCGAACCAGAACATGAAATATAGCACTGCAAAGCAATTACCGTTAAAGCCAATCTTCTTCTTGTGGTTAACAGCAGCTTGAAGAAAGTTAGCCTGGACAACAGAAGAACAAGTTATCAAATCTGGAAAAAGTTTAAAACATTTACATATATAATTTTTGCTACAAACTACACCAAGTAGAATACAAACAAAAGTAAACAAGTATGTCTGACCCATACCAAATGTTCAAGTTCTCTCTTCATATCAGTGTTGAGAAGAGTTTGGTAACCCTCTCTTCCACCCCAGAATACATAGTTCTCACCGCCTAGGTAGTGAGTAACCTGGAAGGGAATACAAATCAAGTTAAACAACTGACCAGAAGGAAGGCTTCCTATGATATTTAGACACAACTCACCTCCAAAGCTTTCTTCACTTGAGCAGCAGCATAAGCATACACCTTGACCTCTGGGCTGCAGCATCAGTGAAGGCCTTGCTTAATTTCAAGTCATAACCAAAATTCACAAATGCAGTGAAATTTAGTACCCACCTAGTAGCAGCTCCGTGCATGTAACGTGGATGCATGAAAAGCTGTGCAGTCCCCCACAATGGCTTTATATTGGTCTCACTCTACATGATGTTCATAGTATATTTTTGAGCAAAGAGCGGAAAAAAGTTGTACTGTAGGAAACCTAAATGTTGAAACATTTTAAGGCTGTAGCAGTAACCTGGAGTTGCTTTGCCAGCTCAACTATCTCATCCAAGTTAGCATTTGTTTCCTGCAATGTGAACAGAAGACCCTTAAGACGGAGAATACTGACCTTTCAGGGCCTAGGAGCCAAGGTAGTCAAATTACAGTCACACTGTCTTGAGATATATTATGGTGACACCATTTTTCAGATATACTACAGTGACACCCTGAGATGCTATTTTAGACAGAAGCAATCTTATGGAATAAAGTTCATTTCTATTTGTTGTTGCTTGTAAATTACGATGATCAGTTCGGTTCTATTGTGCTCTTGAATAGATGGTCCAAAACAAGTACTCCCTCCGATCCATACTAATTGTGGCTGATTTACTAAATCAGCGACAATTAATATGGATGGGAGGGAGTATTCTTTTTAGTCACAGGGCAAGTATAAAACTAGCTGTACAACATCAGCAACCATATTTCTTGTGTTGAAAACATAGACATGTCCTCCTGTAAATAATCATAATCAAACTGCTCTAATACCGGTCACTACCAGTCTCAAATCCCTAACTCAGGGTTGCAATTTTCAACTTCAGGAATCATTCTGATAAAATCATACCGCGAGTGTTTTGCCATCAGGGGCGATGTCCCTGTCATGGAAGCACCACCTCTCAACTCCAAGCTTCTCCATGAACTCGAAGTGAGCTTTCACTGAAAAAAAGTTCCAAGCATAAGTTGTTGATTCCAACAAATATGCAATTTCATAACGCCATGGACCTAAAACACAAGATCAAGTAATCCTCGTACTTCTTCTCTTAGCCATGGCCAAGGAATTGGTGCCGTCCTCCCAAGGCCAGTTCTTTGTGGCTGCACCAAAAGGGTCTCCTCCAGTACCCCGGAACGTATGCCAAAAGGCCACGCTGAACCGCAACCAATCCTACAACAGAGAACAAACATATAATCCTACTGTAGCACATGATGTAAAAATAAACTAAAAAGATTTACTACCAGAAGGACAATAGTTCTGCAAATCATACTTTCATTTTCTTTCCAAGGATCACTTCCTCAGCGTTATACCACTTGTAAGAAAGCGGCTTCTTGCTGGTAGGACCCTGCAGCACAATTGTTCAAGGACAAATGTTATTAAACTGAAAGCAACCCTTTAACAGCACATAATCTGTTCAGTTGAAGGTCAATGGCCTCACCTCATATTTGATCTTGGTAATGCCGGGGAAGAACTCTCCCTCCCAGTCATCGGAAGCGGCATCGCCGCACTTGGCGTCTATGTCGGCCGGGCAGGTTTCCTGCACGGCAATCTGCAAGGCGCAACCAGATCAGAACCCGGATCAGATTAAGTTCATAGATCAAACAACCAAGGGCTTCAATCATTCAAATTAGACCGCAAAGTTGGCAATCGCTCACCGCAGCGGACAGGCAGAGGGACGACGCCACCAGCAGGGCCAAGAGCTCCGCGCCCTTCCTCATACCGAAACGTCTCTGCAACTGAAACAAAACAAATGCATCGATCAGTGACGCGAGGATCCAATCCGCAGGCCAGAAATGTGAAATTTTCTATCTATCCGCGGGTCCCGATTCCCAGCTTGTCTCGGCACGAACCGCTGGACCTGCCGCGGGGCTCGACTGAATCCCCAATCTTGTTACAGATAGAATCGCTTCTAGAACTAGGACTACCAGTACTCCACCGCGCACCTAAGATGTGAGAGTGTGAGACCCGCGACAAAACTGGACGGATTGGCGATGAGCAAAAATTCAGGTGGGATTTTGCCACAGCGAAGTGACGACACTGATACCCAACGACCGCGCCGCCGGATGCCGACGGACGGGGGATCTCCAGCCGGAGGCGACCGCGCCGGCTAGCTAGTGACGGGGGTCGTGGAAAAGGAGGAGGAAGCATAGGCGGAGAAGACGGAGGAGCTCACCGCGGGGGCCGCCGGAGAAGGAGGAGGCAACCAGCTCCGCGATCCGTGCGGGGGTGGTTAAGCGGCCGGATAGGGATTAGGGGGCTGACTGAAGTCGATGTGGAGACCCTCGCGCGCAGTGTCAGTCCAGCGCTGCTCTCTGGTCCCTTATATAGCCCGGCGGCGCCTGACGCAATAATAAATAGAATAATAATAATTAATAAATAAAACAAAGGATAAATAAATCCGTGTACGTAGTAGGAGTATTATCCCGAGAGACGTGGGGTTATTATCCGGACGGAACAGCGGCTTACCAAACACGCGTGATTATTATCCGAACGAATGCCCCGGCCGGGAGGTCCGCTTCTGTTGCGGCCTTCGTTTTACCAGGCTTGACATTTTTTTTTTCGTTTCGAAATTTGTTTTTTCGGTGATGGCCTGGCTGGCACGGTCGTGTCGTGTGCTCCCTCTTGGATTTGATCTTCTTTTTATTTTTTTGAGGAGGTCTTGGATTTTGATCTTGGGATGAGCATGCGACGCATGGTTGGTTATCAGAATGGGCTCGCGGCCTAATAACGGAGAAAAGATGCTCTGATCCTACCACTGCGTAGCCCCGAGAGCGAGGGTGTGATGTTTCAACAAACAAGAAATAAAGAAGGTTTTTCTCAAAAGAAAAAGGTACTGTGTGTGTGGCGTTCTCGTCCAGCTATCGTTGGTGCACGGGATGGATGTGCCGCTCTTGTCACGCGCATGAATGAACAGAAGAAGACGCCACATCTCGTCCCGCCGTTCCACGGATTGCTCAAACCCGCCTTCCGGCACGCATGTCGAGGAGGAGGAATCAAGGATCAAAATTATGTTAGAGCATCCACGCCCGGGCGCCTCAAACCCCCTCGTACGCACGGCCGGGCGCCCGGTCAGTGACCGGTAAGAAAAATCCGACCCAGGCGGACGCCTCAAACCGGGCTCAAACGCCCGGACTGACCGGCACCCCTCACATCCAGAATAAATACGGGACGGATATAGAAATGTCCGGACGCATCCACCACGTCGGATCTGCCCCATGCTGGCAAGCCCTAGCCACTCCACTTCACTCCACTCCGCCACCCAAGCTCCCGTCCGACGATGTCTGGCCTACTCCAACATGGCGTGCAGCGGATCCGACGATGACCAGTACAAATACGTCGACTGGGGTGTCGTCTCGTGCGGTTTGGAGGAGGCAATGGCCATCCGCATTGCACTCCGCCGCTTCCGGAAGGACAACGCCCGACCAACAGCGGGCTCTGTTCGGCGTGAGTCGATTACGTCGGTGCATCGGGTGCTCGGGATCCTCCAGGGATGGATCATTGCGGTCCTCCCGGGAGCCTTCCAGTCTTCCTTTCCCCATCACCGGTCTGCCGGAGTATGAGCCACACCGGGACCGGTGTGCCCGCCATGGGAAGGAGAGGATGAGGGCGGCCAAGGCCCGCCTCGTTGCCGACATGGCGGCAGCGGAGACGGCTGATGCGGCGACGCAGGGGCCACAGAGGAGGAAGCCATCTGTGCCCGAATCTTAAAGAAGCGACAACAAAGGAACATGTGCGCCCTCGCCCGAGAGCAGAATCGGACGGTCCGTGCCATGGCCGGACTGCCCCAAGGAGGAGAAGGAGGCCAGTGATGGGTCGGACAACTCCGTGGACGAGCAGATCCGACTTGATCTGTACCGCGTCTTTGACCGCTACTTCTGCGAGAGGGACAGGAAGGGCGCCGGAAAGGGCAAAGGCAGCCGTGGATGATCTTCTCCATAGCTAAACATGCTAAAATTGGGTAGTCCGATGGCATGTTTTAATGTAGTAGCCGGGCGATGTGTGTAATGCATCGTTTTACGTAGTTGCATGAGTCTGTATGAATTTGAGATATGCTAATTGAGGTATCCGATTGTGAAAAAAGAATTTTGAGATGTGACCAGGCACGCGCGTCCGCGGACGTTTAAGGGACCGGATTTGCCAAGTCCAACTGTAGGTGATGGTAGTACTGGCAAGTGCCAACCAACCCGGTCGACACAGCCTCGATCGGCCGGTCATCGGGGCAGTGGAGGTTTTTTTTTGGGAAAACCATTTGGCACTTTATTGCTGGTTTGAAAAGATTACATCCTTCAAGATATGAGGAAGGAGAAAGCTAGGTGGGTCATCATCCCACCAGTACATCAAGTTTAAATCATAAACATGTCTAGCAAGGAAATGTGCCAAAGTATTGGCCTCCCGAGAGCAATGCTCAAATCTTATAGACAGTATGTCATGAGACAAATGGAAGCAAACTGCAAGTATTGGTGAATAAGGAGCCAGGATGTCTGATTCAACTAGTACCCTTGAGCATCCAATATGACGAACAAGCTGAAGACCACTCCGGACAACCAGAACTTCTGCTGTCGCTGCACTTGCAATAAATTCAAATGGTTTAGCCACACCTGCAACTGTTGTTCCGCAAGATTGCAGCAATGGCACCCAACCCATCTTCAAAGAACGATGCGTCTGTATTCAGTTTATATGACCCCGTGGTGGGTTTAACCCAGACAGTTTTAACAGGGACACTTGATTGCTTCAGTGTTGAATTAGTCGTGATCGCATGAATAGCAAGCTGTACTTTTTGGAGTTTTCACTGTTTCCCCTTTGCGTGCCTGACAACGCTCCCACCAAATGTACCATGATGCCACTGCTACTGTTTCATGTAGTCCCAGCTGACCAAGAACCGGAGAGGGACCTCTCGGCCTCCTGAGAATGTCCTCCAGCACAACTGAGCCAGAACGATCAACCTGCACTGCTTGTTCTATGATTTCATCCAGTCCAAGAGCACGCCAAACCTGGGAGGCGCGTGGGCAGGTAAACAACAAATGTTTAATATCCTCAAGACCTGTTTGACATACTCTGGGAGGCGCGTGGGCAGGTAAACAACAAATGTTTAATATCCTCAAGACCTGTTTGACATACTGGGCAGACCGACGAGACCTTTATGTGTCTATGAGCAAGTACGGCCATACCCAGAATGAGGCCACAAAGTGCCCGCCAAATGAATATTTTGATTTTGTTAGGGACCTCCTGATGAAGTCCTGGACTAAGGGGTTCTCGGGCCGTCAACCTAATACATATGGGCCGGACTGATGGGCCACTATGGGGCCAAGCTAGGGTGCGGACCTGAGACCGGACAAGAGATCTTCGGAGTCGTGGTGTGCCCTCCAAGTCAAGATTAGCATGATCTTTCCTTTATTGTAACCGATCGCATGTAACCCTAACCCTACTGGTGTCTATATAAACCAAGCACTACTAGGAAAAGGGCTATAGATGATATGGCCACTAATGACGCACCAGACATGTGGTGCGCCACTACTATATAGCAGTGGCGCACCATGTGTTGGTGCGTCATTAGTGTGAAAGACCTATGGTGCGCCACTAGTAATATTTTTTTTTTTTCAAAAATACTAATGGCGCACCATGCCAGAGTGCGCCATTGGCGCACCAGCCACAGAGTGCGCCACTAGTAACAATTTTTTTTTTCCAAAAATATTAATGACGCACCAGGGCAGAGTGCGCCATTACTAGTTTTAACTAGTAATGGCGCACCAGCCACACAGTGCGCCACTACTATATTTTTTTAATTATTTTTTTGCAAAACTACTAATGGCGCACCACCAGCTGGTGCGCCGTTAGTAATCAGGGTTACTAATGGCGCATTTATATGTGATGCGCCATTAGTAACCTGGGACCAGCTAGATATTTTGGACAGCCACACCTACACACTCACTTTCCCCACTTCATTCTCTCCACCTCCTCCTCCAAGCTTGTGTCGGCTGCCTCCTCCTCCTCACCTCATTTGCACCATAGATTCATCAAAATTAAGTGGTTAAATTACCTTTTTTTGATAGGTAAGTAAGGGGAAAGCTATCTTTATGTTGCAGCTAGATCTACTTTTTTTCTCCCTCCAACAACGTGCACATGCACTTTTTATGGCATAGCTAGATCTATGTATATTTGTGGTGTTGCATATATGTTTGTGTTTGCAGGTACCGGTATTTGAAATGCGATAGTTGCTAATATTTTGCCGGAATGTTGATTCATTTCCGTTTCGGCGAGAATTTTGGCACTATGCATTCTTTTTGGTCCTATTTTTAGGGAAAGTCATGCCAAATTTTTTCTTGGTTCTAAAATATCGTTTTGCTCTACCCCGCAGGCGACCATGGTCCGCACGATGACCGAAGGCATCGTGGATAGGTTTTTGAGCTCCGCGAAGGCCGAGATGCTTCAAAAGAACGAGACGGAGATAAGATGTCCGTGTCGAAGATGCAAGCTGAAGAGCCTTATTGCGGACCCGGATTCCGGGCAGGTGCGGGACCACCTGCTCTTGCGTGGTTTCATGGATGGCTATCGGTGGCAAGGTGATGAAGATGACTATGAAGTCGTCATTGGGGGCCGGACAAGAAATGAGGAAGGGCAGCAAGACAACCACCGCGGCGAGGGCGGGCGAGAAGACGAAGAATCTCCAGGACATGATCACGACGGTGATGCTGTACACAGTCATCATGTAGAAGATGCCGGACATGATGATGAGGAAGATCAAGACGAAGGGCATGATCATGAAGATGAAGATGCCGGAGCAGACGACGATGTAGGCTGGGTGCAGGACCCTCATATTCAAGAGCTGCTTCTCAAGCAGACGGATAACGCAAGAGCTGCCGCCCGAGAGAAAGCCAAGCTGGATCAACTGGAGATAGACGCGGTTACTCCATTGTAAGAAGGATGCAGGCCCGAGGATACCCGCCTGAAAGTAACGCTCATGGCTCTGGAGATGAAGGTAAAACACAAAATGACCGACGCATGCTTCGACGAGAACATGTCATTTTGGCACGAACGTCTTCCCAAGGGGAACAAGTGCCCGACCAGTTTCGAGGAGACGAAGAAAATCGTGTGTCCTCTGGATTTACCGCACGTGAAATACCATGTGTGCATGAACAATTGCATCATTTATCGGGACGAGCACGCGAAGTCTACCATATGTCCGGTGTGCGGCGTCACTCGATACAAGAAGAGGAAGAAAGCTCCTCGAAAAGTGGTGTGGTACTTTCCGATCACTCCTCGTCTGCAGCGGTATTTCGCGGACCCTAAGGTAGCAAAGCTCCTGCGTTGGCACGTGGATAGGGAGGAGAAGAAGCGAGAAGATGACGGAAATGATCCGGAGATAAATAAAAAAGACAAGATGCTGAGTCACCCTAAGGATGCGAGCCAGTGGCAAGCGTTGAACTTCGAAGACCCAGAATTTGGGAACGATCCAAGGAACATCATGCTGGGTGCGAGCACCGATGGAGTCAATCCGTTTGGCAGCCAGAGAAGCACACATAGCACCTGGCCTGTGTTTGTGTGGATGTACAACCTTCCCCCTGGTTGTGCATGAAGAGGAAGTACATTCACATGAGTATGCTAATTGAAGGGCCGAAACAACCAGGGAACGACATCAATCTGTATCTGGGGCTGCTGAAAGAGGAGCTAGACACGCTGTGGAAAACGCCAGCCAATACGTGGGACGCCGCAGAGAAAGAATATTTCCCTATGAGAGCCGCACTGCTCACGACGGTGCACGACTATCTCGGTTACGGATATCTCGCGGGGCAGGTGGTCCACGGATTTTCTGGATGCGTCAGGTGCATGGATGACACAACGTATCGCCAGCTAGATAGAGATCCCGGGTCTTCGAAAACCGTGTTCATGGGACATCGAAGGTGGCTTCGCGACGATGACCCGTGGAGAAAACGCAAGGATCTGTTCGATGGTGAAACCGAACCCCGAAGACGCCCGCGTACGAGGAGCGGCGAGGAAATAGACGAGCTGTTGAAAAATTGGAAAGATTGCCCACTGCCGGGAAAGAAGCAAAAGGCGCCAGAGCCGGGAAAGAAGCGAAAGGCGCCAGAGCCGCTGCTGAAGGTATGGAAAACGAGGTCTGTTTTCTGGGACTTCCGTACTGGAAGATCCACCGTCTGCCTCACAGCCTTGATGTCATGCATATCACGAAGAACGTGTGCGAGAGTCTGCTTGGTACCCTGCTCAACATGCCAGAGAGGACCAAAGATGGGCCGAAAGCAAGGGCAGACTTGAAATCAATGGGCATCAGGGAGGAGCTTCACGCTAATGATGATGATGATGAGGCGAAGCAGGACACAGAAAGTCGTTGCAAAGGCAAAAAGGCCAAGAAGACCGGAAATGACTACCCTCCCGCGTGCTTCACTCTAAGTCAGGAGGAGATCGAGCAGTTTTTCACCTGCCTCGTAGGAGTAAAACTTCCTTACGGTTACGCGGGGAAGATAAGCAGATACCTAGACCCAGCGAAGCAGAAGTTCAGCGGGATGAAGTCTCACGACTGTCACGTGCTGATGACGCAGATACTTCCAGTTGCAATCCGTGGGATCATGGACGCGCACGTCCGTGAAACACTATTTGGCCTATGCAACTTTTTCGACGTCATCTCTCGGAAGTCGGTTGGCGTGAGGCAACTCAGAAGGCTACAGGAAGAGATCGTGGTGATACTATGCGAGCTTGAGATGTACTTCCCGCCCGCATTCTTCGACGTTATGGTGCATCTTCTGGTCCATATCGTGGAGGATATCATCCAACTCGGGCCGATGTTCCTGCACAGCATGATGTCGTTCGAAAGGATGAATGGTGTCATCAAAGGATACGTTCGCAACATGTCACGTCCAGAGGGAAGCATAGCCAGGGGCTTTCTGACCGAAGAGTGCATCTCCTACTGCACGAATTATCTAGGCATCGAGAACCCCGTTGGTCTGCCCGTCAACAGGCACCTCGGCAGGCTCGCTGGATGGGGTCACCGCGAGGGTCGCCACGAAATGCATGTCGACTTCGAGGGTCGACTCGCCGACTTTGAAAGAGCAAACCTAGTCGCGCTACAACACATAGACGTGGTCGATCCTTGGGTGGTAGAGCACAAAACCTTTATTGAGAAGACGTACAATGACCGAGGCCAACAGAGGACGGACGGAGATATAATCAAAGAGCACAACTCATGTTTCACGCGTTGGTTCAAGCAGAAGCTTCTGTCGTACCCTTTACATGAGGATTCTTCCACGGAAGAACAACTCATATTCGCCTTGTCACAGGGCGCTGAGCACAACCTGATGACCTATGAGGCGTACGATATCAACGGCTACACATTCTACACCGAGGACAAGGACATGAAGAGCGATGGTTATCAGAACTCCGGGGTAACGATGGAATCCTACACCGGTAACGACAAGGACAGATACTACGAAAGGATCGAGGAGATCTGGGAGCTGAGCTACGCTGGAGAGAAGGTCCCGATGTTCCATGTCAGATGGGCCAAGAGCGTCCTAAAAGAAGACCGGTATTTCACCACCATGGTTATACCCGAAGCCAAATCCAAGACCGCGGGCGCAAACGTCACCGCGAAAAATGAGCCATGGGTACTGGCTTCCCAAGTGGACCAATGCTTCTTCATTACCGACCCGTCAAAGCCCAGTCGTGTTGTTGTGAGGAGAGGCAAAAGGAAGATCATCGGAATGGATGGAGTCGCCAATGAGCAAGACTTCGACAAGTACGGCGACCCGAAGATGGAACATGACGACGACGATGAAGTAGCAGCATACACCACAAGAAGAAGCAGGACCACCCTACCTAAAGGACGTCCGTTCCACAGAAGAACTCCATTTGCGAAAAAGAAGGGCAAGAAGATTGTGAACAGATAGCTACCTAGCTAAGATCGATTGTATTTAAATTGTAGCCTTCATTTCTCGATTGTATTTCATGGGCACTTTTTGAACTCATGAATATTTTTAAATTTCATGGGCACTTTTTGAACTCATGAATATTTTTAAATTTCATGGGCACTTTTTGAACTCATGAATATTTTTAAATTTCATGGGCACTTTTTGAATTCATGAAAAAATATTGAATATTCATGAGGACACTCGATCTCGATCCCCCTCCATCTCGATCACTATCCCCTCTCGCCAGATCCCCCTCGCCGCCGAGCACCCCCCGCACCCTCCCCCGCTCCACCACCGCCGACGACCCCCGCACCCTCCCCCGCTCCACCGTCACAAATGAATGCAACTAAAAATTATTACTGTTTTTATAAAAAATTATTACTGTTTCATATTCATATTCATTTTCTAAAAAATTATTAGATGCAACAAAAAAAATAATAATAAAAAATTACTTATGGCGCACCGCTGGCTGGTGCGCCATTGCTATCTAAAAAAAAGATTACTTATGGCGCACCGTCCCGGTGGTGCGCCATTGCTATAAAAAAAACATTCTAATGGCGCACCGCCAGGGGGTGCGCCATTAGTAATCTTCCCCCCTATAGCTAGTCGCCTGATCCCTTCGTCCCTCCCTCGCCAGATCCGCTCCCCCCTCGCATACTTCTCCACCGCCAAGTTCGTCCGACCCACTGCGCCGCCGCCGCCGCTGCCCCGACCCACTGCGCCGCAGCCGCCCATGCGCCCCCGCCGCCTCCCTCTCCCCATCCTCCCCTTCCTCCCCCTCCGACCCCACCCTGACGCGTCTCCGTCTCCACGCCGCCCACTGCATCTTCCCCGGCACCCGCGCGGAACAGATCGGAGGAGACACAGAGACAGGCGAGAGGAGAGGAGGAGCCCGCCGCCTCCTCGACGCGTGCCGCCGGATCTTCAACGCCTAGCCGCCGCCGGAGCTTCAGCGCCTCGACGCGTGCCACTCGTCGTCGACCTGCCCCGCAGCCGCCACAACCTCCACATCATCGTCATCGAGGCCGGGACGCCAGGTGAGAGGCCCTCTCCATGTCCCCAACATCTTACTTGTCTTCGCTACTGTCTGCCCTCTCCATGTACCTTTTTTATCAGTGACAATTTGTCTGAATATTATCTGAAAAATGCAAGTGTTTGTCTGTCTGAAATCAGTCTGTATGTGTGTTTTCAGTTTGACAGCAAAAACAAAATTCTGCCATACGCCACAACAACATGAAGCAATGAACTTGGCTTTCAGAACAACATCCATCATATACAAAAGATTATATAATATGCACTAGAGTCTTTCTAGTTAGTCAGACTGATTTTGACATATTCTAAAACATAAACTGAAGTTTAACATGTCCAAAAGACAGCTACAGCCACTAGATGTTTGACATCATCTTCACCTGTCCAAAAGACAAAGCTACAGCCATTTTTTCATGTCCAAAGACACAGGTTTTAACATGATGTTTCACATCAACTCCCACGTCCCCAAAACCACCCTCCCAAACCACCAAACTAGGCGCCAGGGGGTGTTTTGCCCGGTTTAAGCAGGTTCAGGGGATTAAGTAGGCCGAAATCAAGTCCAGGGGGTGATGTGGTCTAAATGTGAGAGTTCAGGGGGGGTATATACATTTAACTCAAAAATCAATCTGTATGTGCCCATGTGTTACTGACAAAAATGCATTTTCTGAATTTTTGCTGTCAAAAACTGTATGTGCAATCTCCAGAACAATTATGCTTATGCTTTTCTCTGAAATTGTACTGAGTAAAACTGAATTTTTGCTGTGAAAAACTGCATATAACATCTTCAGAACAAACTGATGCCTAATAGTGACGAAAACTGATTTTTTGTTGCCAAAACTGCATACACAAAAGATTGGGGGACTGGGATTCAAACCAATGATCTTATGGATTTGCAGTATCATGGATTTGCAGTTCATGCCATATATGCTTATGGACTTATTGCCAAGATTATGAAATACAAGTTGCTATTCTTGTAGTGGAATAAATAATTATATTGCCCATTTGCATATCAGTAGAACTAAATCCATGTTTTAATGCTTAGTTGCATTTAAGGAGGAAATCATTATCTGCCATCTTCTTGGAGAGTGGATCAGTTATTCTGAACATCAATATGAGTAGTCATTACCTTACAGTTAGTTAGCGCGGCTGGATTTTCTTCTTCTTAAAAGCTTCAACTTCAAAGTATAGTTTTACAAGCTTCTGCAACTTTTTCTTAAAAGCTCCAGCTATACATTTTATCACTTGTTCTTTTCTCAGAATATGGAACCTATTTGTGTAATCTGACCTATCTCTCCTTCTTTTTGCCTGCATTGTTGTATGCTCCTATGAAGATCCAAATGTATCATCATAATGTAGGTGCTGTGTTGTGTGATTCTTCATGCTGAGAACTTCAGCTTTTTCAACTTGCTGGACTATATGTTCATTGGTACTACTTGTGATGCTGCTGCTATACTACTTGGGAATTTTGCCAACTTGTGATGCTGCTGCTGTACACCGAGAGACCCTTGAGTTTGCCGAAATGTCGATTAACTTCCGTTCCGGCAAATTCGGGTACTCCATATGTCCTATTTTCAGCAAAGGTCATGCTGAAATTTTCTGTGAATTTTAGCATGACTTTGCTAAAAATAGGACATATGGGGTACTTGCGACTAATGCATGGGCCGGGGTATCTTAGTACTTAATTAAGTAGGATCAACTGCCCCTTTATTCTTGCTGCATTAAACACATATGATGAATTCATGTGTGGACAGACGAAAAAGCAACTGCCATAGGTGGCAATAGAGCCAAGTGATTAGGCCCTAAATGATAAAACCTTGGCTTTTAGGGTGCCTCGGTGTCGATAAGAACCTAAATGATGAAAGCTTAGGCTTTTAGGGTGCCTCGGCGTTGACAAACCCTAAATGATAAAACCTTAGCTTTTAGGATGCCTCGGTGTCGACAAACCCTAAATGATGAGACCATGATAATTCCTCACAAACCCTAAATGATGAGATCTTGTTCCTTGACAATAACCAACTTTTTGACCAAACTTTTTTCCTATTTAGAGGGAAACATGGCCCACAACGATGAGGCCGGCGGTTCGGGCGGCAAGGCATTCTGGGAGCTGTCCCAGGAGATGGAGGAAGAACCTCACCGCTATGAGGACGCCGCGGAAGACACCGATCCTGACTACACAACCCCTAGTGGCGTCGGGGATGACACCACTGATGGTGCCGCCGAGGATGCCACCACTGATGGTGCCGCCGAGGATGCCACCACTGATGATGGCAGCGCACACACAGATGGCAGCCAACCGAAGAGGCAACGGAAGGACCGGCGCCCGAACGTGCTCCGCACCGTCAAGGAGGAATTTATTGAAGTGAACTCCGACGGGCATCCAATGGCGCCCAAACAAATAGTCAAGGGGTACTCGGTTCAACTCGGGTGCATTCTCCGGAGCACCGTCTCGATCAACACCGAGAACCTAAGGCATAAGGACCGAGGGAATTTGCGCACCCTCCTCTTCACGAAGCTGCACGAACGATACAAGTTCCCCGCTGAATTTGAAAACACACGCCTCTCAGGGAATAAAGTGAACAGTGCCGCCCTCACGAGGATGAGCACGGCCCGGTCTACTTGGAGAAGCGCGGTGAAGAGAATGATTGACAAAGGTGATAGTTATGAGAAGATCAAGGCGAAAAATCCTTCGATCAGCGAAGATGACTACAAGGAGTTCAAGATCAAGTGCGAGAGCAGCGCAACCTCCGAATCAAGTCAGTGGGGGAAAGAAATGCGGGAGTTGAACTTAGGGGAACACAAACTCGGTCCCAGCGGTTACAGAGTGGCGGAGCCTATATGGGACAAGGAGGACGCGGAGCGTGCCGAGCAAGGCCTACCGCCCCGCTTCGAGAAATACCGTGACAAGCAGACCAGGAACTATGTCAGGGCCCGGTACAAGGAGGACCCGGTAACAAAGGAGCTTACCACGGATCCGAAGACCAGGGCACTTGAGCTTGTTCTGGTAAGGAATACACCCCCGCGTAATTAGCTCCATATGGTTGCATTCTAATTAATGAAGCCAAATTTCTAAATGGTTCACATTCCTTCCGGAGGAGACTGAAAGCAGTAGCGCGGGGTTGGCTCAGAGCACCCCTTGGGACAGCACTCTAAATAGGGCGTTGAACGTAATGAAAAACAAGGATAAGCTTAGTAAGCCGTCGTCAGCTGGTCGTGTGGCCGGCAAAGGCTTGTCCACAAAATGGTCGTCATACTATAACACTGGTGGGCGAAAGGAGAGAAAGACCAGCTCGGAAAGCCAGTCGCGCGAGGTTCAAGAACTCAAGGCACAAGTGGCGCGGATTCCGGAGATTGTCCAAGAGCAAGTGCAACAACAACTGGGATCGACGCTCACCGGCATTATGCCTACCTTGATTCATGGGCTGACGACGTGGATTGCGGGCGGCCAACAGGGGCCGCCCCCGATTCCCAGCTTCACGGCCAGCAACTCGCACAACGCACAGGCGGCGCCATTGGTGTCTCCGGCGGAGGCGGTATTGGTGTCTCCGACGCCGGCACGGGCATTGGAGCTTAATGCACCCGGGTGTACGCCGGCCGGCACCTCGGCAGCAAGCGGCCCCTCCGTCAATTGCACGCCCGCCGTTGGCGGTGCCTCGACATTAGCCGAGCTCGACGCCATCATCACAGTAACTAATTAAGCCTCTCGGCCAAGGACTTCATCTCCTTGCCTTTGACTGGGCATCCCTGACGCCCTACATGTTTTCGCAGGGCGCCGCCGACGTTTCGTGCACTCTCCTGCACTTCGTGAACGACGAGTTGGTCGATGTCGCCAAGGGCAGAATCGTTCAACCGGGCAACCCCGTGTTCCACGGTAATCCGATGCCACCCACCGTGTATAGGGTTCAACTGGTTCGGGTGCTGCCAGGCTGCGACGAGTTGTTACCTCCGATTCGACCCGCCGGGGCCCACAAAGATGATGTGATGACCCTCAGCGCCTGCCTAAGCTGGCCCCTGCTTTGGCCGAAGAGCCAGATTTGTTTGGGGGCGGGGGACACCACCCCAAAGACAACACCGCCAGTCGTGTCGGCGCCAAGCCATGGCAAGACCGCCGCAACGCTACCGGACATGCCGGACATCCCTATGGCACAGGATCCGAACATGCATATGGCACAGGATCCGGACGATGACGACAACGATGACGGTACATTTACCAACGTCGATAAGTACTTTGCCGAACATGGGTACGATGACGAATTCTTGGGGCCTCCTTCTCAAGAACCCAACCCTACAAAAGACGATCGCGATCTAACTGGTACCACGGAGAAACCCAATTGCAACAGGCGTCGTCTGGCGTTCAGTTCTCAAGAGACGCCTCCAGCTGCCGACTTCACCGAGCCTCAGATAGCCGAGGTGCGAAATATTATCAGCCCCAACACACTCAAGAAGGCGGTCTGTGAGCAGAACTCGGTCCCATTACAGCAGAAGAAGAAGGGACGGAAAAGAAAGAGTAACAAGGGTGCAAGCCAGCCGGCACCGAGTACGATCCGTGCTCAGGACGGGCCACCTTCACCTAAGGATATCTCGAGGAGGGTGCATGTGGCGGGTAGGCCGATGCTACCGACTAATATGCTCAATGCTGCAACCGGTGCTATGTGGAGTCTGCATGACAGTGTTCTTTCTTTGGAGAAGCGGCGTCTCAGAGAGAATGATGTGGCATACCCGGTTTTCGTGGCCAAGGTGCCAGAGGGCAAGGGCTTTGTGGATAACTCCATCGGGGGTACAATCGTCCTGCGGTTTGATGACATCTTCGCTATGTTTAACCTTCATCCGCTGCACTACACCTTCATTCGGCTATTTTCGCTGAGTATGGAGATGCGGATCATTAGAGACAAGACCCCGGACATTGTGATAGTCGACCCCTTCTACATGCGTGCCAAGATCTTGGGCAGCGCTGGGGACCGGCAATTCGCGAGTTCTTACCTCGAAGGCGTCATTCTGGCAAACCCAGATAAGGATAACTTCCTTGTGCCTTACTTTCCCGAGTAAGTCGTCCCCTCAACCGCCCCGTAACATATGATTTCTTAGATTTCGATCATTTTTTTTAACATTCCATGTTTTGTGCAGTGACACACATTGCACACTCATCCTCTTAAGCCCGAAATATTCCACGGCCACGTATTTCGACTCGGACCGTCAGTCGAAGAAAGACTACACAAATATCAAGAAAGTTCTTGATGATGTTCTCCCCGGCTACGCCAAATCTGGAGGCACCTTCACCAGGCCAGTTTGTAAGTACGGCAAGCACGTGTTCACCCACAATACGATGTTCTGCTGCGTCAAGCAGCCGCCTGGCGGTCAGAAGGATGCCTACTACGCCCTCCATCACATGCGGGCGATCGTACGGGACCATAATCACCTTCTGCTACCAAATAATCTCAAAGATTGGGCCGCGAGCTTGTCGGCAATCCAGGACGCGGACATCAGACAAGAATTCCTTCGCATCCAGTCAGAGTTTGCGGAAATCATCCATCAAGATGTCCTTCGTACCTCGGGGCAGTTCAATCTCAGAAATCAACCGTCCAACAGTGAGATAGACACAACGCTACAAATGCAGGCTGACAACGCCCGCGATTTCATGACCATCACGAGAGACGGCGGCTTCATCCACGCTCCGGTCCCTTGAGTCGAGTCGAAAGTAGTGATGCTATGTGTAGTTCTGAAACATCGATTGGCTCATGTTGTAATTAAACTTTAATGAACTTGTATGTCTCTTTGGTTTGGACAGTCGTTCAACTTAGATGTAATCGATGCTATTAATGTCTTGCTTTTCTCTTCCAATCCTTTTGTTGCATACTTATATATTGCTTATGTATTGTCTGTGAATTGCTACTAACGTTTTGTTTGGCTAGTGCATAGAGATGCCGTCGTATGTCGTGTACAAGGGTAAGGTTCCCGGAGTCTACGACGACTGGGAGGAGTGTCGGAGACAGGTTCACCATTTCAGCGGTAACAGTTACAAAGGGTACACCACTAGGGCGGAGGCGGAATCTAGATACGCGCGCTATCTAGCGGGAGAGAGGAGGGAGCGTTGGAGGAACCGGATGAAGACCAGTTTCATCGCGATTATGCTCATCGTGATGACCGCAGCTCTCTTCTATGTGATGGTAGTTTAGATGATCGATATCGACTTGTAATGTGAATACAAACTCGCTACTCGTGGTCTCGAGACTTGTAATGTTCTATCTTTGTTCGGTCTTTTGAATTCGGAGACTAATATGATGAATTGTATTCGGAGACTAATCTTCTATTGTATTCGATGAATCTGCTGTTGCTGTGTGGTGCTGTCTATATTCTGTCCAATAATATATTTTGTAACCTGTGAAAATATCAGAAAAGAAAAAAAAATAATCCCTAATATTCATACTAGTGGCGCACCACTCAGCACACTAATGGCGCACTGCAAAAATGACACTAATGGCGCATCACCCACTAGTGCGCCATTAGTATGCCAAAGCACATGTGTACATATGGCCCCCGGGAGGCATACTAATGGCGCACTGCATGGTGCGCCATTAGTATACCAGATACTAATGGCGCACCAGGGGTGCGCCATTAGTATTTAATTCTAATGGCGTGGTGCTAGTGGCGCACCAGTAGTGCGCCATTAGTAGGCAAAACTGGTGCGCCACTAGCAGGCCTTTTCCTAGTAGTGAAGGGGTTTTAGTCTTTAGGGCTAGAGCAACATCCATCATCCATCAGCCTAGGGTTTAGCTCGCCTGATCTCGTGGTAGATCGACTCTGTAACCATATTATACACATCAAATACAATCAAGCAAGACGTAGGGTTTTACCTCTTCGAGAGGGACCAAACCTGGGTAAACACCGTGTTCATCGTCCCTTGTTCCCCATTGATCCTAGATCCACAGCTCAGGACCCCCTACCCGAGATCCGCCGGTTTTGACACCGACATTGGTGCTTTCATTGAGAGTTCCGCTGTTGGGTCGCCGAAGGATTAATGGCTCGCCTTATCATCGGAGAGGGCGTTAGCTCCGGGGACCTCTTTGTCCCCGGCCAACTCTTCGCATTCGGCAGCATCGTGCTGCACACTAACCCAACTGGTCATCTGGACCAAATCAACAATTTTGCCCCTGAGCACCGGATTTGATTCGGCAACTTGGAGTACGTTGCGGACGCCCGAGGCGATCTGGTCTTTGCCGGATTCGCAGCCTCTCCCCGTACCCCCATGGGCCCCGCTGCGCCTGCTCCGGAGCTTTCCCCTGATTTGATCTACGGATCGGCCTCAATCCTTCAGCCGGCCTCGAGCTCGGATGGCTCCACCCTGACCGGAGGCCAGGAATCCCCTTCGACCACGCCTGCAATGCCCGCCGAAGACTCAACCTCGGGCCTCAATGCAGAAGCGGTGTCCGGACGCCAAGAGTCACTCTTCGCCGAGCCCTCTCCTCACGGCATGCAAAGTAGAGATAAGGGTGATGCAACAAAGTAGAGATAAGTATTTCTTGAGCTTGCGTTAGTTTTTCCCTTGAAGAGGAAAGGGTGATGCAACAAAGTAGAGATAAGTATTTTCCTCGGTTTGAGAACCAAGGTATCAATCCAGTAGGAGACAACGCATAAATCATCGTATACCTGCACAAACAATCAAACAACTTGCACCCAACATGATAAAGGGGTTGTCAATCCCTTCACGGTTACTTGCAAAAGTGAGATCTGATAGATATAGATGAAACTAAATAAAAGATAAAGTAAATATTTTTGGTATTTTTGGTTTATAGATCGGAAAGTAAAAGATTGCAAAATAGTAGATTGGAAACTTATATGATGGAAAATAGTAGATCGGAAACTTATATGATGGAAAATAGACCCGGGGGCCATAGGTTTCACTAGAGGCTTCTCTCAAGATAGCAAATAATACGGTGGGTGAACAAATTACTGCCGAGCAATTGATAGAAAAGCGCAAAGTTATGACGATATCTAAGGCAATGATCATGAATATAGGCATCACGTCCGTGTCAAGTAGACCGAAACGATTCTGCATCTACTACTATTACTCCACACATCGACCGACTCCTGCCTGCATCTAGAGTATTAAGTTCATGAAGAACAGAGTAACACATTAAGTAAGATGACATGATGTAGAGGAATAAACTCAAGCAATATGATGTAAACCCCATCTTTTTATCCTCGATGGCAACAATACAATACGTGCCTTGCTGCCCCTACTGTCACTGGGAAAGGACACCGCAAGATTGAACCCAAAGCTAAGCACTTCTCTCATTGCTAGAAAAACCAATCTAGTTGGCCAAAC
This sequence comes from Thinopyrum elongatum, assembly GCA_011799875.1. Taxonomy (NCBI): domain Eukaryota; kingdom Viridiplantae; phylum Streptophyta; class Magnoliopsida; order Poales; family Poaceae; genus Thinopyrum; species Thinopyrum elongatum. The sequence continues at coordinate 115,504,120 of CM022298.1, read as the reverse complement.
CAAACCGATAGTTCGAAGAGAATTACAAAGATATCAAATCATACATAAAAGAATTCAGAGAAAGATTCAAATAATATTCATAGATAATCTGATCATAAATCCACAATTCATCGGATCTCGGCAAACACACCGCAAAAAAGTATTACATCGAATAGATCTCCAAGAACATCGAGGAGAACATGGTATTGAGAATCAAAGAGAGAGAATAAGCCATCTAGCTACTAGCTATGGACCCGTAGGTCTGAGATAAACTACTCACGCTTCATCGGAAGGGCAATAGGGTTGATGTAGAAGCCCTCCGTGATCGAATCCCCCTCCGGCAGGGTGCCGGAAAAGGTCCCTAGATGGGATCTCACGGGTACAGAAGGTTGCGGCGGTGGAAAAGTGTTTTCGTGGATGCTTCTGGTGGTTTGGGAATATATGTGAATATATAGGCGAAAGAGTTAGGTCAGGAGGGTCACGGGGGCCCACAAGGTAGGGGGGTGTGCCCTCCACCCTTGTGGCCGCCTCGTGGCTCCTCCGACTTCATCTCCAAGTCTCCTGGGTGTCTTCTGGTCCAAGAAAAATCATCGCGAAGATTTTATTCCATTTGGATTCCGTTTGGTATTCCTTCTCCACGAAGCTAAAAAACAAGGAAAAAACAGAAACTGGCACTGAGCTCTAGGTTAATAGGTTAGTCCCAAGAATAATATAAAATAGCATATTAACGCATATAAAACATCCAAAACAGATAATATAATAGCATGGAACAATAAAAAATTATAGATACGTTGGAGACGTATCAAGCATCCCCAAGCTTAATTCCTGCTCGTCCTTGAGTAGGTAAATGATAAAAACATAATTTTTGATGTGGAATGCTACCTAACATACTTATCCATGTAATTTTCTTTATTGTGGCATGAATGTTCAGATCCATAAGATTCAAAACAAAAGTTTAATATTGACATAAAAACAATAATACTTCAAGCATACTAACAAGGCAATTATGTCTTCTCAAAATAACATGGCCAAAGAAAGCTTATCCCTACAAAATCATATAGTCTGGCTATGCTCCATCTTCATCACACAAAATATTCAAATCATGCACAACCCCGATGACAAGCCATGCAATTGTTTCATACTTTTGAAGTTCTCAAACCTTTTCAACTTTCACGCAATACATGAGCGTGAGCCATGGACATAGCACTATAGGTGGAATAGAATATGGTGGTTGTGAAGAAGACAAAAAGAAGGAGATAGTCTCACATCAACTAGACGTATCAGCGGGCTATGGAGATGCCCATCAATAGATATCAATGTGAGTGAGTAGGGATTGCCATGCAACAGATGCACTAGAGCTATAAGTTTATGAAAGCTCAAAAGAAAACTAAGTGGGTGTGCATCCAACTCGCTTGCTCACGAAGACCTAGGGCAATTTGAGGAAGCCCATCATTGGAATATACAAGCCAAATTCTATAATGAAAAATTCCCACTAGTATATGAAAGTGACAATATAGGAGACTCTCTATCATGAAGATCATGGTGCTACTTTGAAGCACAAGTGTGGTAAAAGGATAGTAACATTGTCCCTTCTCTCTTTTCTCTCATTTTTTTATTTGGGCCTTCTCTTTTTTTTGGCCTTTTTTTTGTCCGGAGACTCATCCCAGCTTGTGAGGGAATCATAGCTTCCACCATCCTTTCCTCACATGGGACAATGCTCTAATGAAGATCATCACACTTTTATTTACTTACAACTCAAAAATTACAAGTCGATACTTAGAACAAAATATGACTCTATATGAATGCCTCCGGCGGTGTACCGGGATGTGCAATGAATCAAGAGTGACATGTCTGAAAGAATTATGAATGGTGGCTTTGCCACAAATACGATGTCAACTACATGATCATGCAAAGCAATATGACAATAATGAAGCGTGTCATAATAAACGGAACGGTGGAAAGTTGCATGGCAATATATCTCGGAATGGCTATGGAAATTGTTGGGGAACGTAGTAATAATTCAAAAAAATTCCTACGTGTCACCAAGATCAATCTAATAGATGCTAGCAATGAGAGAGAGGGAGTGCATCTTCATACCCTTGAAGATCGCTAAGCGGAAGCGTTACAAGAACGCGGTTGATGGAGTCGTACTCGCGGCGATTCAAATCGCGGAAGATCCGATCCAAGCGCCGAACGGACGGCGCCTCCGCGTTCAACACACGTACAACCCAGGGACGTCTCCTCCTTCTTGATCCAGCAAGGGGAGAGGAGAAGTTGAGGGAGAACTCCAGCAGCACAATGGCGTGGTGGTGGAGGAGCTCGTGGTTCTCCGACAGGGCTTCGCCAAGCACTACGGAGGAGGAGGAGGTGTTGGAGAGGGGGAAGGGCTGCGCCAGGGAAGGGGTGCGACTGCCCTCCCACCCCCCTCTATTTATAGGGTGAAGGGGAGAGGGGGCCGGCCCCCCTAGATGCATCTAGAGGGGGGCGGCGGCCAGGAGGGGGTAACTTGCCCACCAAGCAAGATGGAAGGCGCCCCCACCCCCTAGGGTTTCCAACCCTAGGCGCCTTGGGCCCTTGGGGGGGGGGGGCGCACCAGCCCACTAAGGGGCTGGTCCCCACCCATATTCAGCCCACTAGGCCCTCCAGGGCAGGTGGCCCCACCCGGTGGACCCCCGGACACCTTTCGGTGGTCCCGGTACAATACCGATAACCCCCGAAACCATTCCGGTGACTGAAACTGGACTTCCCATATATAAATCTTCACCTCCGAACCATTCTGAAACTCCTCGTGACATCCAAGATCTCATTCGGGACTCCGAACAACCTTCGGTAACCACATACAATTTCCCATAACAACTCTAGCATCACCGAACCTTAAGTGTGGAGACCCTACGGGTTCGGGAACCATGCAGACATGACCGAGACATCTCTCCGGTCAATAACCAACAGCGGGATCTGGATACCCATGTTGGATCCCACATGTTCCACGATGATCTCATCAGATGAACCACGATGTCGGGGATTCAGTCAATCCCGTATACAATTCCCTTTGTCCATCGGTATGTTACTTGCCCGAGATTCGATCGTCGGTATCCCCGTACCTCGTTCAATCTCGTTACCGGCAAGTCTCTTTACTCATTCCGTAACGCATGATCCCGTGACTAACTCCTTAGTCACATTGAGCTCATTATGATGATGCATTACCGAGTGGGCCCAGAGATACCTCTCCGTCATACGGAGTGACAAATCCCAGTCTCGATTCGTGCCAACCCAACAGACACTTTCGGAGATACCTGTAGTGCACCTTTATAGTCACCCAGTTACGTTGTGACGTTTGATACACCCAAAGCATTCCTACGGTATCCGGGAGTTGCACAATCTCATGGTCTAAGGAAATGATACTTGACATTAGAAAAGCTCTAGCAAACGAACTACACGATCTTGTGCTATGCTTAGGATTGGGTCTTGTCCATCACATCATTCTCCTAATGATGTGATCCCGTTATCAACGACATCCAATGTCCATGGTCAGGAAACCACAACCATCTATTGATCAATGAGCTAGTCAACTAGAGGCTCACTAGGGACATGTTGTGATCTATGTATTCACACATGTATTACGGTTTCTGGTTAATACAATTATAGCATGAACAATAGACGATTATCATGAACAAGGAAATATAATAATAACCATTTTATTATTGCCTTTGGAGCATATTTCCAACAGTCTCCCACTTGCACTAGAGTCAATAATCTAGTTCACATCACCATGTGATTAACACCCAAAGAGTTCTGGGGTTTTATCATTTTTGCTTGTGAGAGAGGTTATAGTCAACGGGTCTGCAACATTCAGATCCGCGTGTACTTCGCAAATCTTTATGTCATATTGTAGATGCTGCTACCATGCTCCACTTGGAGCTATTCCAAATGGTTGCTCCACTATACGTATCCGGTTTGCTACTCAGAGTCATCCGGATTGGTGTTAAAGCTTGCATCGACGTAACCCTTTACGTCGAACTCTTTATCACCTCCATAACCGAGAAACATTTCCTTATTCCTCTAAGGATAATTTTGACCGCTGTCCAGTGATCCACTCCTGGATCACTCTTGTACCCCCTTGCCAGACACGTGGCAAGGCACACATCAGGTGCGGTACACAGCATGGCATACCGTATAGAGCCTATGGCTGAGGCATAGGGGACGACCTTCGTCCTTTTTTCTTTCTTCTGCCGTGGTCGAGCTTTGAGTCTTACTCCACTTCACACCTTACAACTCAGGCAAGAACTCCTTCTTTGACTGATCCATTTTGAACTCCTTCAAAATCATGTCAAGGTATGTGCTCTGTGAAAGTCTTATCAAGCGTCTTGATCTATCTCTATAGATCTTGTCACCCAATATGTAAGAGGTTTTACCCAGGTCTTCCTTTGAAAAACTCCTTTCAAACAACCCTTTATGCTTTCAAGAAATTCTACATCATTTCCGATCAACAATATGTCATCCACATATACTTATCAGAAATGTTATAGTGCTCCCACTCACTTTCTTGTAAATACAAGTTTCTTGGAAACTTTGTATAAACCCAAAAGCTTTGATCACCTCATCAAAGCGTATATTCCAACTCCGAGATGCTTGCTCCAGTCCATAGAAGGATCGCTGGAGCTTGCATACCTTTTAGCATCCTTAGGATCAACAAAACCTTCTGGTTGTATCACATACAACCTTTCCTCACGAAAACCGTCAAGGAAACTTTGTTTTGACATCCATCTGCCATATTTCGTAAATGAAAATGCAGCAACTGCTAACATAATTCTAACAGACTTTAGCATCACTATGATTGAGAGAGTCTCATCACAGTCAACTCCTTGAACTTGTCGGAAACTTCTTTGAGACAAGTCGAGCTTCATAAATGGTGACATTACCATCAGCGTCTGTCTTCTTCTTAAAGATCCATTTATTCTCAATGGCTTGCCGAGCATCGGGCAAGTCCACCAAAGTCCATACTTTGTTCTTATACATGGATCCTATCTCGGATTTCATGGCTCCTAGCCATTTGTTGGAATCCGGGCCCACCATCGCTTCTCCATAGCTCGTAGGTTCATCGTTGTCCAACAACATGACCTCTAAGACAGGGTTACCGTACCACTCAGGAGTAGTACGTATCCTTGTCGACCTACGAGGTTCGATAGTAACTTGATCCGAACCTTCATGATCACTATCATTAGCTTCCTCTTCAACTGACGTAGGTGTCACAGAAACATCTTTCTGCGCTTCACTACTCACTGGTTGAAGTAAAGGTTCAACAACCTCATCAAGTTCTATCTTCCTCCCACTCAATTCTTTCGAGAGAAACTCTTTCTCGAGAAAGGACCCGTTCTTAGCGACAAACATTTTGCCCTCAGATCTGAGATAGAAGGCATACCCAATCGCCTCCTTTGGGTATCCTATGAAGACGCATTTGTCTGCTTTGGTTTTGAGCTTACTAGGCTGAAGCCTTTTCACATAAGCGTCGCAGCCCCAAACCTTAAGAAATGACAACTTAGGTTTCTTGCCAAACCATAATTCATACCGTGTCGTCTCAACGGATTTAGATGGTGCCCTATTTAAAGAGAATGTAGTTGTCTCTAATGCATAACCCCAAAACGATAGTGATATATCGGCAAGAGACATCATAGAACGCACCATATCCAATAAGGTACGATTACGACGTTCGGACACACCATTACACTATGGTGTTCCAGGCGGCTTCAGTTGTGAAACAATTCCACATTGTCTTAAGTGATTGCCAAATTCATAACTCAGATACTCCCCCTTTCGATCATATCGTAGGAATTTGATCTTCTTGTTACGATGATTCTCAACTTCACTCTGAAATTGCTTGAACTTTTCAGACGTTTCAGACTTATGCTTCATCAAGTAAATATACCCATATCTACTCAAATCATTGGTGAAGGTGAGAAAGTAACGATATCCACCGCGCGCGTCAACACTCATCGGGCCGCACACATCAGTATGTATGATTTCCAACAAGTCAATTGCCCGTTCCATTGTTTCGGAAAACGGGGTTTTAGTCATCTTGCCCATGAGGCATGGTTCGCATGTGTCAAGTGATTCAAAATCAAGTGACTCCAAAAGTCCATCAGCATGGAGTTTCTTCATGCGCTTTACACCAACATGACCTAAGCGGCAGCGCCACAAGAAAGTGGTATTATCATTATCAACTCTACATCTTTTGGCCTCAATGTTATGAACATGTGTATCACTACGATCGAGATTCAATAAACCATTCACCTTGGGTGCATGACCATAGAAGGTATTATTCATGTAAATAGAATAACCATTATTCTCTGATTTAAATGAACAATCGTATTGCAGTAAACATGATCTAATCATGTTCATGCTCAACGCAGACACCAAATAACATTTATCTAGGTTCAACACTAATCCCGAAGGTAGAGGGAGCGTGCGATGGTGATCACATCAACCTTGGAAACACTTCCAACACACATCGTCACCTCACCCTTAGCTAGTCTCCGTTTATTCCGTAGCTTTTGTTTTGAGTTACCAATATTAGCAACTGAACCAGTATCTAATACCCATGTGCTACTAGGAGTACTAGTAAGGTACACATCAATAACACGTATATCAAATATACTATTGTTGAAGTTGCCAGCCTTCTTATCTATTGGGGTAGTTCCACTACCAGTGACCGTTCCCCTTACAATAGAAGCACTTTGTCTCGGGTTTAGGTTCAACCTTGGGTTTCTTCACTAGAGCGGCAACTGGCTTGCCATTCATGAAGTTTCCCTTCTTACCCTTGCCCTTTTTGAAACCAGTGGTCTTGTTAACCATCAACACTTGATGCTCCTACTTGATTTCTACCTCCGCGGCCTACCGTGAACTACTCCGGGATCATCTCCATCCCTTGCATGTTATAGTTCATCATGAAGTTCTAGTAACTTGGTGATAGTGTCTGGAGAACTCTGTTAATCAGTATCTTATCTGGAAGATTAACTCCCACTCGATTAAAGCGATTATAGCACCCAGGCATTCTGAGCACATGCTCACTGACTGAGCTATTCTCCTCCATCTTGTAGGCAAAGAACTTGTCAGAGGTCTCATACCTCTCAACACGGGCATGAGCCTAAAATACCAATTTCAACTCTTGGAACATCTCATATGTTCCATGGCGTTCGAAACGCCTTTGGAGCCCCGATTCTAAGCTGTAAAGCATGGCGCACTAAACTATCAAGTAGTCATCAGAACATGTCTGCCAGATGTTCACAACATCCACGGACGACGCTAGAGGGGTTGGCACACTGAGCGGTGCATCAAGGACATAAGCCTTCTGTGCAACAGTGAGGACAATCCTCATACTACGGCCCTAGTCCGCATAATTGCTTACAAAACCTTTCAACTTAGTATTTCTCTAGGAACGTATTAACACAGGGAGCTACAGCGCGAGCTATTGATCTACAACATAATTTGCAAAGACAATTTAGACTATGTTCATGATAATTAAGTTCATCTAATCAAATTATTTAATGAACTCCCACTCAGATAGACATCCCTCTAGTCATCTAAGTGATACATGATCCGAATCGACTAGGCCGTGTCCGATCATCACGTGAGACGGACTAGTCATCAACGATGAACATCTCCATGTTGATCGCATCTACCATACGACTCATGTTCGACCTTTCGGTCTCTTGTGTTCCGAGGCCATGTCTGTACATGCTAGGCTCGTCAAGTCAACCTAAGTGTTTCGCATGTGTAAATCTGGCTTACACCCGTTGTATGCGAACGTTAGAATCTATCACACCCGATCATCACGTGGTGCTTCGAAACAACGAACCTTCGCAACGGTGCACAGTTAGGGGGAACACATTTCTTGAAATTTTAGTGAGGGATCATCTTATTTATGCTACCGTCGTTCTAAGCAAATAAGATGTAAACATGATAAACATCACATGCAAATCATAAAGTGACATGATATGGCCAATATCATCTTGCGCTTTTGATCTCCATCTTCGAGGCGCGGCATGATCACCATCGTCACCGGCATGACACCATGATCTCCATCATCGTGTATTCATGAAGTTGTCTCGCCAACTATTACTTCTACTACTATGGCTAACGGTTAGCAATAAAGCAATGTAATTACATGACGTTTTCATTGACACGCAGGTCATACAATAAATTAAGACAACTCCTATGGCTCCTGCCGGTTGTCATACTCATCGACATGTAAGTTGTGATTCCTATTACAAGAACATGATCAATCTCATACATCACATATATAATTCATCACATCCTTTTGGCCATATCACATCACATAGCATACCCTGCAAAAACAAGTTAGACGTCCTCTAATTGTTGTTGCATGTTTTACGTGGCTGCTATGGGTTTCTAGCAAGAACGTTTCTTACCTACGCAAAAGCCACAACGGTGATATGCCAATTGCTATTTACCCTTCATAAGGACCCTCTTCATCGAATCCGATCCGACTAAAGTGGGAGAGACAGACACCCGCTAGCCACCTTATGCATCAAGTGCATGTCAGTCGGTGGAACCTGTCTCACGTAAGCGTACGTGTAAGGTCGGTCCGGGCCGCTTCATCCCACAATGCCGCCAAATCAAGATAGGACTAGTAACGGTAAGTAAATTGAACAAATCATCGCCCAAAACTACTTGTGTTCTACTCGTGCATAGAATCTACGCATAGACCTAGCTCATGATGCCACTGTTGGGGAACGTAGTAATAATTCAAAAAAATTCCTACGTGTCACCAAGATCAATCTACGAGATGCTAGCAACGAGAGAGAGGGAGTGCATCTTCATACCCTTGAAGATCGCTAAGCGAAAGCGTTACAAGAACGCGGTTGATGGAGTCGTACTCGCGGCGATTCAAATCGCGGAAGATCCGATCCAAGCGCCGAACGGACGGCGCCTCCGCGTTCAACACACGTACAGCCCGGGGACGTCTCCTCCTTCTTGATCCAGCAAGGGGAGAGGAGAAGTTGAGGGAGAACTCCAGCAGCACGACGGCGTGGTGGTGGAGGAACTCGTGGTTCTCCGACAGGGCTTCGCCAAGCACTACGGAGGAGGAGGAGGTGTTGGAGAGGGGGAAGGGCTGCGCCAGGGAAGGGGTGCAGCTGCCCTCCCACCCCCCTCTATTTATAGGGTGAAGGGGAGAGGGGGCCGGCCCCCCTAGATGCATCTAGAGGGGGGGGGGGGGGCGGCCAGGAGGGGGTAACTTGCCCCCCAAGCAAGGTGGGAGGCGCCCTCACCCCCTAGGGTTTCCAACCCTAGGCGCCTTGGGCCCTTGGGGGGCGCACCAGCCCACTAAGGGGCTGGTCCCCACCCATATTCAGCCCACTAGGCCCTCCGGGGCAGGTGGCCCCACCCGGTGGACCCTCGGACACCTTTCGGTGGTCCCGGTACGATACCGATAACCCCCGAAACCATTCTGGTGACTGAAACTGGACTTCCCATATATAAATCTTCACCTCCGGACCATTCCGGAACTCCTCGTGACGTCCGGGATCTCATCCGGGACTCCGAACAACCTTCGGTAACCACATACAATTTCCCATAACAACTCTAGTGTCACCGAACCTTAAGTGTGTAGACCCTACGGGTTCGGGAACCATGCAGACATAACCGAGACATCTCTCTGGTCAATAACCAACAGCGGGATCTGGATACCCATGTTGGATCCCACATGTTCCACGATGATCTCCTCGGATGAACCACGATGTCGGGGATTCAATCAATCCCGTATACAATTCCCTTTGTCCATCGGTATGTTACTTGCCCGAGATTCGATCGTCGGTATCCCCGTACCTCGTTCAATCTCGTTACCGGCAAGTCTCTTTACTCGTTCTGTAACGCATGATCCCATGACTAACTCCTTAGTCACATTGAGCTCATTATGATGATGCATTACCGAGTGGGCCCAGAGATACCTCTCCATCATACGGAGTGACAAATCCCAGTCTCGATTCGTGCCAACCCAACAGACACTTTTGGAGATACCTGTAGTGCACCTTTATAGTCACCCAGTTACGTTGTGACGTTTGATACACCCAAAGCATTCCTACGGTATCCGGGAGTTGCACAATCTCATGGTCTAAGGAAATGATACTTGACATTAGAAAAGCTCTAGCAAACGAACTACATGATCTTGTGCTATGCTTAGGATTGGGTCTTGTCCATCACATCATTCTCCTAATGATGTGATCCTGTTATCAACGACATCCAATGTGCATGGTCAGGAAACCACAACCATCTATTGATCAACGAGCTAGTCAACTAGAGGCTCACTAGGGACATGTTGTGATCTATGTATTCACATATGTATTACGGTTTCCGGTTAATACAATTATAGCATGAACAATAGACGATTATCATGAACAAGGAAATATAATAATAACCATTTTATTATTGCCTCTAGGGCATATTTCCAACAGAAATGCCATAATAGGTAGGTATGGTGGCTGTTTTGAGGAAGGTATATGGTGGGTGTATGGTACCGGCGAAAGTTGCGCGGCACTAGAGAGGCTAGCAATGGTGGAAGGGTGAGAGTGCATATAATCCATGGACTCAACATTAGTCATAAAGAACTCACATACTTATTGCAAAAATCTATTAGTTATCGAAACGAAGTACTACGCGCATGCTCCTAGGAGGATAGATTGGTAGGAAAAGACTATCGCTCGTCCCCGACCGCCACTCAAAAGGAAGACAATCAATAAATAAATCATGCTCCGACTTCATCACATAACGGTTCACCATACGTGCATGCTACGGGAATCACAAACTTTAACACAAGTATTTCTCAAATTCACAATTACTCACTAGCATGACTCTAATATTACCATCTCTATATCTCAAAACAATCATAAGGAATCAAACTTCTCATAGTATTCAATGCACTTTATATGGAAGTTTTTATTATATCCCTCTTAGATGCCTATCATATTAGGACTAAATTTATAACCAAAGCAAATTACCATGCTGTTTAAAGACTCTCAAAATAATATAAGTGAAGCATGAGAGTTCAACAATTTCTATAAAATAAAACCACCGCCGTGCTTGATACGTCTCCATCATATCTACTTTTCCAAACTCTTTTGCCCTTGTTTTGGACTCTAATTTGCATGATTTGAATGGAACTAACCCGGACTGGCGCTGTTTTCAGCAGAATTGCCATGGTGTTATTTTTGTGCAGAAATAAAAGTTCTCGGAATGATCTGAAACTTCACGGAGATCAGTTTTGGAATAAATAAAAAATATTGCCGAAAGAATCAACTGAAGGGGGCCCACACCCTGTCCACAAGGGTGGAGGGTGCGGCCACCCCCCTAGGGCACGCCACCCGTCCTTGTGGGGCCCCTGGACCTCCACCGACCTCAACTCCAACTCCATATATTCACGTTCGGGGAGAAAAAAAATAGGAGGGAAGGATTCATCACGTTTTACGATACGGAGCCGCCGCCACCTCCTGTCCTTCCTCGGGAGACCAGATCTGGAGTCCGTTCGGGGCTCCAGAGAGGGGAAATAATCGCCGTCGTCATCATCAACCATCCTCCATCACAAATTTCATGATGCTCACCGCCGTGTGTGAGTAATCCCATCATAGGCTTGCTGAACGGTGATGGGTTGGATGAGATTTACCATGTAATCGAGTTAGTTTTGTTAGGGTTTGATCCCTAGTATCCACTATGTTCTAAGATTGATGTTGCTATGCTTAATGCTTGTCACTAGGGCCCGAGTGCCATGATTTCAGATCTGAACCCTTTATGTTTCCATGAATATATTTGTGTTCTTGATCCTATCTTGCAAGTTATAGTCACCTACTACGTGTTATGATCCGGCAACCCCGGAGTGACAATAGTTGGGACACTTCCCGGTGATGACCGTAGTTTGAGGAGTTCATGTATTCACTAAGTGCTAATGCTTTGGTATTGTTCTCTATTAAAAGGAGGCCTTAATATCCCTTAGTTTCCAATAGGACCCCGCTGCCACGGGAGGGTAGGACAAAAGATGTCATGCAAGTTCTTTTCCATAAGCACGTATGACTATATTCGGAATACATGCCTACATTATATTGATGAATTGGAGCTAGTTCTGTGTCACCCTATGTTATAATTGTTGCATGATGAATGCCATCTGACATAATTATCCATCATTGATCCATTGCCTATGAGCTTTTCACATATTGATCTTTGCTTCGTTACTTTTCCGTTGCCACTATTATGATTGCTACACAACTGCTACTGTTACTTTTGCCACCATTACCATTACTTCCATACTACTTTGCTACTAAATACTTTGCTGCAGATATTAAGTCTTTCAGGTGTGGTTGAATTGACAACTCAGCTGCTAATACTTGAGAATATTCTTTGGCTCCCCTTGTGTTGAATCAATAAATTTGGGTTGAATACTCTACCCTCGAAAACTGTTGCGATCCCCTATACTTGTGGGTTATCAAGACCTTTTTCTGGCGCCGTTGCCGGGGAGCATAGCTCTATTCTCTGAGTCACTTGGGATTTATATCTGTCGATCACTATGAGGAATTTGAAAGATACTAGAACCAAGATTTTTCCCTCTACTACGAGGGGAGGTAAGGAACTGCCATCTAGCTCTGCACTTGATTCACCTTCTGTTTTGAGTAAGCTTGCGACACCTACACCTGCTAGTAATTCTGATATGTCGCAAGTAATTGATGATGCCACTTCTGCTATGCATGATGCTAATGATGATACTACTGCTTTGCTTGATAATACTGTGCCACTAGGTGAATTTCTTGATGTACAACTTGCTAGGGTTAGAGAGAATGAAATTACTGAAACTGATGATATTACTGAAACTGAAGATTATGATTCTCCCCCTAGATATGAATTGCCTATTGTACATGAGGGTTATATTATGGATGAAGAAACTGCTAGAGACTTTCTTGCTTGCAATGATAGAGAAGATCTTAAGAAATTGTTAGCTAAGCTGAAAGAAAAATCCTTGAATGCTAGAATGAAATATGATCCCAATTTTGCTACTTCACCTATCTTTGTTACTAATAAGGATTATGAATTCTCTGTCGATCCTGAGTTAATTACTTTGGTTGAATCTGATCCTTTCTATGGTTATGAATCTGAAACAGTTGTGCACATCTTACTAAACTGAATGATATAGCCACCCTATTTGCTCATGAGGAAAAAATTCACTATTACTATATTCTTAAGTTGTTTCCTTTCTTGTTAAAGGGTGATGCTAAGTTATGGTTTAATTCTCTTGCTCCTGGTTGTGTGCGTAGTCCCCGGGATATGATTTATTACTTCTCTCAAAAATATTTCCCTGCTCATAGGAAACAAGCTGACTTACAGGAAATATTTAACTTTGTGCAATCTGAAGAAGAGAGTCTCCCACAAGCTTGGGGGAGGCTTCTCCAATTACTTAATGCTTTGCCTGATCATCCTCTCAAGAAAAATGAAATACTTGATATCTTTTATAATGGACTAACCGATGCTTCTAGGGACCACCTAGATAGTTGTGCTGGTTGTATTTTCAGGGAACGAACTATTGAGCAAGCTGAATTGCTATTGAATAATATATTGAGTAATGATAATGATTGGACACTTCCTGAACCAACTCCTAAGCCAACTCCGAAGAAAAGGGGTATTCTATTTCTCAGTCCTGAAGATATGCAAGAGGCAAAGAAATCTATGAAAGAAAAAGGTATTAAGGCTGAAGATGTTAAGAATTTACCGCCTATTGAAGAAATACACGGTCTTGATAACCCGACACAGGTAGTAGAGGTAAATTCTCTTTATAGATTTGATGAAGGTGATATTCCTCATAATAAGTCTGCTAGTCAATGCTTGGATGAGTTTGATAATTTTATTGTTAAACAAGAAAATTTCAATGCTTATGTTAGTAGACAATTGAAACGTAATGCTTACATGCTTGACCACTTGGGTAATTATATGAGTAGAACTGTTAATGATCTTAAGCTTATTAGTAAACATGCTTCCATGGTTACAACTCAAGTAGAACAAGTACTTAAAGCACATGATGATTTGCTTAATGAGTTGAATAATAAGAACAATGATAATGCTGTTAGGGTTATGACTAGAGGTGGTAAAATGACTCAGGAACCTTTGTATCCTGAGGGCCATCCTAAGAGAGTTGAGCAAGATTCTCAGAGAATTAATACTGATGCACCTAGTCCTAATAAAAAGAAAAAGAAAACTGATAGGACTTTGCATACTTCTAGTGAACCTGTCATAGACACACCTGAGAATCCAAATGATATTTCTATTTCTGATGCTGAGACACAATCTGGTGATGAACATGAACCTAGTGATAATGTTAAAAATGACGTTCATGTTGATGCTCAACCTAGTAATGATAATGATGTAGAGATTGAACCTGCTGTTGATCTTGATAACCCACAATCAAAGAATCAACATTATGATAAGAGAGACTTTGTTGCTAGGAAACATGGTAGAGAAAGAGAACCATGGGTTCATAAACCCATGCCCTTTCCTCCTAAGCCATCCAAGAAAAAGGATGATGATGATTTTGAGCGCTTTGCTAAAATGATTAGACCTATCTTTTTGCGTATGCGTTTAACTGATATGCTTAAAATGCCTCCTTATGCTAAGTGTATGGAAGATATTTTTACAAATAAAAGAAAGATACCGGAAGCTAAAATTTCCACCATGCTTGCTAATTACACTTTTAAGGGTGGAATACCAAAGAAACTTGGGGATCCAGGAGTACCAACTATACCATGCTCCATTAAAAGAAACTATGTTAAAACTGCTTTATGTGATCTTGGAGCTGGTGTTAGTGTTATGCCTTTCTCTTTATATCGTAGACTTGAATTGAATAAGTTGACACCTACTGAAATCTCTTTGCAAATGGCTGATAGATCAACTGCTATACCCATCGGTATTTGTGAGGATGTGACTGTTGTGGTTGCAAACGTTACTATCTTAACTGACTTTGTTATTCTTGATATTCCCGAGGACGACAGTATGTCGATCATCCTTGGTAGACCCTTTTTGAATAGAAAAAAAGTCCATTTTACTCCCTTGAAGAAAATGGGTTGTTCGCATAACCCCCTGAACTTTTTTTCGGTTCACTTACCCCCCTAATCTTTCCTAAACCGTTCACAAATTGTCATTGGTGGGTTTGCATGGGTGGTTTTGCTGACGTGGATGACCTCAAAACGGTTTGTTGACTAGTGGGGCCATGTCGAAGTGTTGTGGACCAGTGGGGCCCTCCTATGCCCTCTCTCCCACGTCCACAGCCACCTCGAGAGCGCCCGAGCTTCAGTCAATGGCCACCGTCGCCATGCGCGTGGCCGAATGAAGCACGGAGCCACGCCAAGATGTCTGAAATATCTGCCTCGTTGCCCTCTTCAACTATACCAAATTCACTGTGCCAAGGCAATCCCAATCGAGCCTCGCATCCTCATCTTCCTTGCCACTGTCACCAACCACCGCGCCAAAATTCGCCATCACCAACGCGCCCCCGACCTCCATGACCCCTTCCTTGATGCGGGACCACCTCGCGCACCTTTTGGACAGCTTTCCGGCGAGGCCCACGACCCTGAGCCCCTTCCCCGCAAGCCCACGCTCCGGCCGCCGCCTTCGGCGTCCATGGCATCGCTGCAGATCACCCCCGATCTCCCTTCATATGCCAACACCCCCAAGGTGAGCCCCTGCTCCTCCGGAGCCTCTCCGTCCCCCCTCATCTCTGTAGCCTACTCGCATCGTGCGCCACCTATAGCCGTAGTAGGGGCCGGAGCTTGGCCATGCGGGGAGAGTTCCTTGGGGATGTGCAACTTCGAATCGACGGGTCGGTCAACTTCAGAGGATCACCAGGATGCTCAGGAACCAGAGGAAGAGAAGAGGAGGTCACCGGAGGAAGAGATCGAGACGGCGATGGTCGATGCTGGAGGCGGGGAAGAAGACATAGGTGCCGGTGATTTACAGTGATTCGGACAAAGTCCTTTGGCAGGAACATAGAGCAGAGTGAGGGGAAGCTCTAGGACAAGGTATTAAGGAAGGGGGAGGTGTTGGCTGCGTGGGCGAAGAACTACAGCACCGACGGCGTAAACTGCGCGTCGGCTGCTCTCATCGTACAGGATGAGAGAGGGGCTGCAGCTGACGAAAGGGCCCCGCTGGTCAAATACCGCCTTGACCGTGTCCATGTCAGCGAATGAGCTCAGAAAACCAGCTAGAGATGATTTTTGAACGGTTTGGGATAGATCAGGGGGTTAAGTGAACCAAAAAAAAGTTCAGGGTGTTATGCGAACAACCCATTTTCTTCAGGGGAGTAAAATGGACTTTTTTCTTTTGAATACTGCAGGGGCTGTTATTGATTGCAATAAAGGCAATGTCACTTTCCATGTTAATGGTAATGAGCATACGGTACACTTTTCGAAGAAAAAATCTCAAGTTCATAGTATCAATTCTATTGGAAAATTTTCAACTATTACTATTGGAGGATTTGAATTCCCTCTTCCTACTGTCAAAAAGAAATATGATATTCTTATTGTTGGAGACATGCATATCCCCGTTGAGGTAACCTAGTGTTATTCGAAAATCCTCCGGTTTCATGTCATTTGGAAGAAGTTTGTTAATGAGACTTGATCAACCTTGTTAACGGATTCCTTTTGATGGGCATGAGATGGATGAATTTAGAAGGCACAACTTTCTGTACCTACTTTTTACTTTCTGTTATTTAGAATGAATAAAGCAAAAATAGTATTTTCTGTCTGTTTTCTGAATTACCCGTGAAATAAAAAAATGTCCCGAAAATAAAAGTTCTCCAAATGCCCTGAAAATTTAGTATGATTTTTTATAGAATATTTGAGAATTTCTGGCACTGAGAACACACCAGGGGGATCCACCACCTGTCCACAGGGACGGAGGGCGCGCCCCCCAGTCTTGTGGGTCCCACGTGGCCCCCCTTCACTTATTCCAGCACCCATCCACTTTGTCTTCCTCCAGAAAAATGTTGGGGAACATGCAATTTCAAAAAATTTCCTACGCTGACGCAAGATCTATCTAGGAGATGCATAGCAACGAGAGGGGGAGAGTGTGTCCATGTACCCTCGTAGACCGAAAGCGGAAGCGTTAGCTTAACGTGGTTGATGTAGTCGAACGTCTTCGCGATCCAACCGATCAAGCACCAAACATACGGCACCTCCGAGTTCTGCACACGTTCAGCTCGATGATGTCCCTCGAACTCTTGATCCAACAAAGTGTCGAGGGAGAGTTTCGTCAGCACGACGGTGTGGTGACGGTGATGGTGATGTGATCCGCGTAGGGCTTCGCCTAAGCACTACGACAATATGATCGGAGGAGTAAACTATGGAGGGGGGCACCGCACACGGCTAAGAACAATTGATGTTGTGCTCTAGGGTGCCCCCTTGCTCCCGTATATAAAGGAGGGGAGGAGGAGGCCGGCCACCAAAGGGGGCGCGCCATGGGGGGGAGTCCTACTAGGACTCCACTCCTAGTAGGATTCGCCCCCCCCACTTTTCCTTTCTTCGGAGGTGGAAAGAGGGAAGGAGATGGAGAGGGAGAAGGAAAGGGGGGCGCCACCCCCTTCCCTAGTCCAATTCGGCCTCCTCCCTTCTGGGGGGCGCACCAGCCCCTTGTGGGCTGGTTAGCCTCCCTCCTATGGCCCATATCTTCCACCAGGGGGTTCCGATACCCCCTCCGGTACTCCGGTATGTACCCGATACACTCCGGAACCCTTCCGGTGTCCGAATACTACCTTCCAATATATCAATCTTTACCTCTCGACCATTTCGAGACTCCTCGTCATGTTCGTGATCTCATCCGGGACTCCGAACAATCTTCGGTCACCAAAACACATAACTCATAATACAAATCGTCATCGAACGTTAAGCGTGCGGACCCTACGGGTTCGAGAACTATGTAGACATGATCGAGACACATCTCTGATCAATAACCAACAACGGAACCTGGATGCTCATATTGGTTCCCACATATTCTATGAAGATCTTTATCGGTCAAACCGCACGACAACATACGTCATTCCCTTTGTCATCGGTATGTTACTTGCCCGAGATTCGATCGTCGGTATCTTCATACCTAGTTCAATCTCGTTACCGGCAAGTCTCTTTACTCGTTCTGTAATGCATCATCCCGTAACTAACTCATTAGTCACATTGCTTGCAAGGCTTATAGTGATGTGCTTTATCGAGAGGGCCCAGAGATACCTCTCTGATACTCGGAGTGACAAATCCTAATCTCGATCTATGCCAACCCAACAAACACCTTCGGAGACACCTGTAGAGCATCTTTATAATCACCCAGTTACATTGTGACGTTTGATAGCACACAAAGTGTTCCTCCGGTATTCGGGAGTTGCATAATCTCATAGTCAGAGGAATATGTATAAGTCATGAAGAAAGCAATAGCAATAAAACTTAATGATCATTATGCTAAGCTAACGGATGGGTCTTGTCCATCACATCATTCTCTAATGATGTGATCCCATTCATCAAATGACAACACATGTCTATGGTCAGGAAACTTTAACCATCTTTGATGAATGAGCTAGTTAAGTAGAGGCATACTAGGGACACTCTGTTTTGTCTATGTATTCACACATGTACTAAGTTTTAGGTTAATACAATTCTAGCATGAATAATAAACATTTATCATGATATAAGGAAATATAAATAACAACTTTATTATTGCCTCTAGGGCATATTTCCTCCAGTCTCCCACTTGCACTAGAGTCAATAATCTAGTTCACATCGCCATGTGATTTAACACCAATAGTTCACATCTTTATGTGATTAACACCCATAGTTCACATCGCCATGTGACCAACACCCAAAGGGTTTACTAGAGTCAATAATCCAGTTCACATCGCTATGTGATTAGCACCCAAAGAGTACTAAGGTGTGATCATGTTTTGCTTGTGAGAGAGGTTTTGTCAACGGGTCTGCCATATTCAGATCCGTATGTATTTTTGCAAATTTCTATGTCTACAATGCTCTGCACGGAGCTACTTTAGCTAATTGCTCCTACTTTCAATATGTATCCAGATTGAGACTCAGAGTCATCCAGATCAGTGTCAAAGCTTGCATCGACGTAACCCTTTACGACGAATTCTTTGTCACCTCCATAACCGAGAAACATTTCCTTAGTCCTCTTAGGTAACTAAGGATAATTTTGACCGCTGTCCAGTGATCCATTCCTGGATCACTATCGTACCCCCTTGCCAAACTCATGGCGAGGTACACAATAGGTCTGGTATACAGCATGGCATACTTTATAGAACCTATGGCTGAGGCATAGGGAATGACTTTCATTCTCTCTCTATCTTCTGCCGTGGTCATGCTTTGAGTCTTACTCAACTTTATACCTTGAATACAGGCAAGAACTCTTTCTTTCACTGATCCCTTTTTGAACTCCTTCAAAATTTTGTCAAGGTATGTGCTTTGTGAAAGTCCTATTAAGCGTCTCGATCTATCCCTATAGATCTTGATGCTCAATACTTAAGCAGCTTCACCGAGGTCTTTTTATTGAAAAATTCTTATTCAAGTATCCTTTTATGCTATCCAGAAATTCTATATCATTTCCAATCAACAATATGTCATCCACATATAATATTAGAAATGCTACAGAGCTCCCACTCACTTTCTTGTAAATACAGGCTTCTCCAAAAGTCTGTATAAAACCATATGCTTTGATCACACTATCAAAGCGTATATTCCAACTCCGAGATGCTTGCACTAGTCCATAAATGGATCGCTGGAGCTTGCACACTTTGTTAGCACCTTTAGGATTGACAAAACCTTTTTTGGTTGCATCATATACAACTCTTCTTTAAGAAATCCATTAAGGAATGCAGTTTTGATGTCCATTTGCCAGATTTCATAAAATGCGGCAATTACTAACATGATTCGGACAGACTTAAGCATCGCTACGGGTGAGAAAGTCTCATCGTAGTCAACTCCTTGAACTTGTCGAAAACCTTTCGCGACAAGTCGAGCTTTGTAGACAGTAACATTACCATCAGTGTCAGTCTTCTTCTTGAAGATCCATTTATTTTCTATGGCTTGCCGATCATCGGGCAAGTCAACCTAAGTCCACACTTTGTTCTCATACATGGATCCCATCTCAGATTTCATGGCCTCAAGCCATTTCGCGGAATCTGGGCTCATCATCTCTTCCTCATAGTTCGTAGGTTCGTCATGGTCTAGTAACATGACTTCCAGAACAGGATTACCGTACCACTCTGGTGCGGAACGTACTCTGGCTGACCTACGAGGTTCGGTAGTAACTTGATCTGAAGTTTCATGATCATCATCATTAGCTTCCTCACTAATTGGTGTAGGCATCACGGGAACTATTTTCTGTGATGAACTACTTTCCAATTCGGGAGAAGGTACAATTACCTCATCAAGTTCTACTTTCCTCCCACTCACTTCTTTCGAGAGAAACTCCTTCTCTAGAAAGGATCCATTCTTAGCAACAAATATTTTGCCTTCGGATCTGTGATAGAAGGTGTACCCAACAATTTCTTTTGGGTATCCTATGAAGACGCACTTCTCCAATTTGGGTTCGAGCTTATCAGGCTGAAGCTTTTTCACATAAGCATCGCAACCCCAAACTTTAAGAAACGACAGCTTAGGTTTCTTGCCAAACCACAGTTCATATGGTGTCGTCTCAACGGATTTAGATGGTGCCCTATTTAACGTGAATGCAGCTGTCTCTAATGCATAACCCCAAAACGATAGTGGTAAATCGGTAAGAGACATCATAGATCGCACCATATCTAATAAAGTACAGTTACGACGTTCGGACACACCATTACGCTGTGGTGTTCCAGGTGGCGTGAGTTGCGAAACTATTCCACATTGTTTTAAATGAAGACCAAACTCGTAACTCAAATATTCGCCTCCGCGATCAGATCGTAGAAACTTTATTTTCTTGTTACGATGATTTTCCACTTCACTCTGAAATTCTTTGAACTTTTCAAATGTTTCAGACTTGTGTTTCATTAAGTAGATATACCCATATCTGCTCAAATCATCTGTGAAGGTCAGAAAATAACGATACCCGCCGCGAGCCTCAACACTCATTGGACCGCATACATCGGTATGTATTATTTCCAATAAGTCTGTAGCTCGCTCCATTGTTCCGGAGAACGGAGCTTTAGTCATCTTGCCCATGAGGCATGGTTCGCAAGTATCAAATGATTCATAATCAAGTGATTCCAAAAGCCCATCTGCATGGAGTTTCTTCATGTGCTTTACACCAATATGACCTAAACGGTACTGCCACAAATATGTTGCACTATCATTATCAACTTTGCATCTTTTGGCATCAATATTATGAATATGTGTATCACTACGATCGAGATTCAATAAACCATTTATATTGAGTGCATGACCATAGAAGGTTTTATTCATGTAAACAGAACAACAATTATTCTCTGACTTAAATGAATAACTGTATCGCAATAAACATGATCCAATCATATTCATGCTCAACGCAAACACCAAATAACATTTATTTAGGTCCAACACTAATCCCGAAGGTAGAGGGAGTGTGCGATGGTGATCTTATCAACCTTGGAATCACTTCCAACACACATCGTCACCTCATCATTAACTAGTTTCTGTTCATTTTGCAACTCCTGTTTTGAGTTACTAATGTTAGCAACTGAACCGGTATCAAATACCCAGGGGCTACTATGAACACTAGTAAAATACACATCAACGACATGTATATCAAATATACCTTTGTTCACTTTGCCATCCTTCTTATCCGCCAAGTATTTGGGGCAGTTCTGCTTCCAGTGACCATTTCCTTTGCAGTAGAAGCACTCAGTTTCAGGCTTAGGTCCATCTTTGGGCTTCTTCACGGGAGTGACAACTTGCTTGCCATTCTTCTTGAAGTTCCCTTTCTATCCCTCGCCCTTTTTCTTGAAACTAGTGGTCTTGTCAACCATCAACACTTGATGCTATTTCTTGATTTCTACCTTCGCCGATTTCAGCATCGCGAAGAGCTTGGGAATCGTTTTCGTCATCCCTTGCATATTATAGTTCATCATGAAGTTCTAGTAACTTGGTGATAGTGACTAGAGAACTCTGTCAATCACTATCTTATCTGGAAGATTAACTCCCACTTGATTTAAGCGATTGTAGTACCCCAGACATTCTGAGCACATGCTCACTAGCTAAGCTATTCTCCTCCATCTTGTAGGCAAAGTACTTGTCAGAGGTCTCATACCTCTCGACACGGGAATGAGTCTGAAATACCAATTTCATCTCTTTGGAACATCTCATATGCTCCGTGGCGTTCAAAACGTTTTTGAAGTCCCGGTTCTAAGCCGTAAAGCATGGTGCACTAAACTATCAAGTAGTCATCATATCGAGCTTGCCAAACGTTCATAACGTCTGCATCTGCTCCTGCAATAGATCTGTCACATAGCAGTGCATCAAGGACATAATTCTTCTGTGCAGCAACGAGGATATTCCTCAGATCACGGACCCAGTCCGCATCATTGCTACTATCATCTTTCAACTTAGTTTTCTCTAGGAACATATCAAAAATAAAACAGGGGAGCTATACGCGAGCTATTGATCTACAACATAATTTGCAAATACTACCAGGACTAAGTTCATGATAAATTAAAGTTCAATTAATCATATTACTTAAGAACTCCCACTTAGATAGACATCCCTCGAGTCATCTAAATGATCACGTGATCCAAATCAACTAAACCATGTCCGATCATCATGTGAGATGGAGTAGTTTTCAATGGTGAATATCTCTATGTTGATCATATCTACTATATGATTCACGTTCGACCTTTCGGTCTCCAGTGTTCCGAGGCCATGTCTGTACATGCTAGGCTCGTCAAGTTTAACCCGAGTATTCCGCATGTGCAAAACTGTCTTGCACCCATTGTATTTGAACGTAGAGCTTATCACACCCGATCATCACGTGGTGTCTCGGCACGACGAACTGTCGCAACGGTGCATACTCAGGGAGAACACTTATACCTTGAAATTTTAGTGAGGGATCATCTTATAATGCTACTGTCGTACTAAGCAAAATAAGATGCATAAAAGATAAACATCACATGCAATCAAAACATGTGACATGATATGGCCATCATCATCTTGTGCCTTTGATCTCCATCTCCAAAGCACCATCATGATCTCCATCGTCACCGGCTTGACACCTTGATCTCCATCGTAGCGTCGTTGTCGTCTCGCCAACTATTGCTTCTACGACTATAGCTACCGCATAGTGATAAAGTAAAGCAATTACATGGCGATTGCATTTCATACAATAAAGCGACAACCATAAGGCTCCTGCCAGTTGCCGATAGCTTACAAAACATGATCATCTCATACAACAACATATATCACATCATGTCTTGACCATATCACATCACAACATGCCCTGCAAAAACAAGTTAGACGTCCTCTACTTTGTTGTTGCAAGTTTTACGTGGCTGCTACGGGCTTCTAGCAAGAACCGTTCTTACCTACGCATCAAAACCACAACGATTTTTTGTCAAGTGTGCTATTTTAACCTTCAACAAGGACCGGCCGTAGTCAAACTCGATTCAACTAAAGTTGGAGAAACAGACACCCGCCAGCCACCTGTGTGCAAAGCACGTCGGTAGAACCAGTCTCATGAACGCGGTCATGTAATGTCGGTCCGGGCCGCTTCATCCAACAATACCGCCGAATCAAAGTAAGACGTTGGTGGTAAGCAGTATGACTATTATCGCCCACAACTCTTTGTGTTCTACTCGTGCATATCATCTACGCATAGACCTGGCTCAGATGCCACTGTTGGGGAACGTGCACTTTAAAAAAAATCCTACGCTCACTCAAGATCTATCTAGGAGATGCATAGCAATGAGAGGGGGAGAGTGTGTCCACGTACCCTCGTAGACTGAAAGCGGAAGCGTTAGCTTAACGCGGTTGATGTAGTCGAACGTCTTCGCGATCCAACCGATCAAGCACCGAATGTACGGCACCTCCGAGTTCTGCACACGTTCAGCTCGATGACGTCCCTCGAACTCTTGATCCAGCAAAGTGTCAAGGGAGAGTTTCGTTAGCACGATGGCGTGGTGACGGTGATGGTGATGTGATCCGCACAGGGCTTCGCCTAAGCACTACGACAATATGACCGGAGGAGTAAACTATGGAGGGGGGCACCGCACACGGCTAAGAACAATTGATGTTGTGCTCTAGGTGCCCCCTTGCTCCCATATATAAAGGAGGGGAGGAGGAGGCCAGCCACCAAAGGGGGCGCGCCATGGGGGGGAGTTCTACTAGGACTCCACTCCTAGTAGGATTCGCCCCCCCCCACTTTTCCTTTCTCTGGAGGTGGAAAGAGGGAAGGAGATGGAGAGGGAGAAGGAAAGGGGGGTGCCACCCCCTTCCCTAGTCCAATTCGGCCTCCTCCCTTGTGGGGGGCGCACCAGCCCCTTGTGGGCTGGTTAGCCTCCCTCCTATGGCCCATATGGCCCATATCTTCCACCGGGGGGTTCCGATAACCCCTCCGGTACTCCGATATGTACCTGATACACTCTGGAACCCTTCTGGTGTCTGAATACTACCTTCCAATATATCAATCTTTACCTCTTGACCATTTCGAGACTCCTCGTCATGTCCGTGATCTCATCCGGGACTTCGAACAATCCTCGGTCACCAAAACACATAACTCATAATAGAAATCGTCATCGAACGTTAAGCGTGCGGACCCTACGGGTTCGAGAACTATGTAGACATGACCGAGACACATCTCCGATCATTAACCAACAGCGGAACCTAGATGCTCATATTGGTTCCCACATATTCTACGAAGATCTTTATCGGTTAAACCGCACGACAACATACGTCATTCCCTTTGTCATCGGTATGTTACTTGCCCGAGATTCGATCGTCGGTATCTTCATACCTAGTTCAATCTCGTTACCGGCAAGTCTCTTTACTCGTTTCGTAATGCATCATCCCGTAACTAACTCATTAGTCACATTGCTTGCAAGGCTTATAGTGATGTGCATTACCGAGAGGGCCCAGAGATACCTCTCCGATACTCGGAGTGACAAATCCTAATCTCGATCTATGTCAACCCAACAAACACCTTCGGAGACACCTGTAGAGCATCTTTATAATCACCCAATTATGTTGTGACGTTTGATAGCACACAAAGTGTTCCTCCGGTATTCGGGAGTTGCATAATCTCATAGTCAGAGGAATATGTATAAGTCATGAAGAAAGCAATAGCAATAAAACTTAACGATCATTATGCTAAGCTAACGGATGGGTCTTGTCCATCACATCATTCTCTAATGATGTGATCCCATTCATCAAATGACAACACATGTCTATGGTCAGGAAACTTTAACCATCTTTGATGAATGAGCTAGTTAAGTAGAGGCATACTAGGGACACTCTGTTTTGTCTATGTATTCACACATGTACTAAGTTTCCGGTTAATACAATTCTAGCATGAATAATAAACATTTATCATGATATAAGGAAATATAAATAACAACTTTATTATTGCCTCTAGGGCATATTTCCTTCAAAAAAATCATCCCATAGCTCAAACTCGTGTTCTTGCTCATCTTGCTGCCATTTTTGATCTCCTTGTGTAAAGCTCCATTTGCAAAACTATTTTGGGGGATTGTTCTTTGGTATGTGACTCCTCCAATGGTCCAATTAGTTTTTGTTCTAGTGCTTTATATATTGCAAATTTTTGCTGCTGTAGTGACCCTGTTCTTGAGCTTGCATGTCAAATTTATATGGTCCAAAGTAGTTTTGATGCATGATATAGCCTCTAGGCACTTGTAGGAGTAGTTGCTATCAGTTTTGTTGAGTTTGGTTCACTTTTATTTTGAGTCACTAAAAATTTCAGAAAATTTTCAGAGGAAGAAAATGATGAGGAGATTGTTGAGAGGCTCTTCGAGCCGGGGTTCAAAGGAAAAAGAAAATCAGGAGAAGGAAAAGCCCAAGTACAATCTTCCTCGTGCCGCGGAGATTCGGCCGTGTGAATGGCCATGTGATGCATTCTTGGAAGCGGCCGGAATTTATGAGGATTTCTATTATTTGGCTGAGAATGCAGGCATCACCGACTTCCTCCACGACCAGTGTGATCAGTATCTCCTACTCACTAATACTTTCGTGCAAAATTTTCATTTTCATGCTAGGAGATCACCACCCATGGTAGAGTTTCACTTATATGATGAGCATAAGGAGATGACGCTTTATGACTTTTGTGAGGTTTGTAAATTACCTTATGAGGGTAGCGTCGAGGAACCACGTCCTAGTGATGTGGAAGATTTTATTAATGAAGTTACCGTAGGGGAAAGGAGAAAGGTGTCAGAAGCGAGAGTAGCTAGTTTACATTTTCCTGTTTTGCGCTACTACTCATTATTTGCTGGGAGATGTTTAATTTGTCGCGGGGAGAGTGGAGTCCTTAGTGCTCCTGACCTTGCCATTTTACGTCATGCTTTACTTCGCGATAAAACTTTCAGTTTAGGTGCTATGGTTGCTGGACGGTTGAGTCTCAACCGTACTAAGGGTTCTATTTTCGGAGGTATCTTCGCCTCTCGACTTGCTAGACGCTTTGAGATACCCATTAGGCATAATGAGAAAGAGGAGAAACTGCTACCCACTATATACTTAGATTATGACAGCATGGTAGCACATAAGTTTATTTGCTATGATGAGGAAAAGAGACTCATTTATAACTTGATATTTAGCGAGGATACTTTTCAGGTTATTACCTTGCCTGCACCTGCTTTGTTCGATATTCATTCAGGCAGGTATTTCGTTTTGCCCGCAGACATTTACGCATACTAGGAGGGGACGCGATCTCCAGTTCCGGAGCCAGATCCATCACCTGATCCATATCAGGAGTCTATTTATCAGTGGGAGCCACAGGAGCTCGCTAACCAGTGGAACCCCTAGGATCCTCCTCAGTACACCTGAGAGGGCTACTTTGATCCATGGGCTTAGACCAACTTAGGCCAAAAGCCTAAGCTTGGGGGAGTATGTATTTCTCACCGACATTACATTCATGTTCACACACTCATTCTAGTTATCGGCGTTCATACTTTTTCATTGTATTATCCATGTTAGTCTATTTATTTTTATCGCTTTCTTCTTGTGTGTTTGAAAACCTTTGAGAAAAACAAAAAAAAAATTAGTTGTAGCTTAGTTTACTCTCCATGCTTAGTTGTAGTACTAAAGAAAACCCAAAAAGATTTCTCGTTCTTCTTTTACTTGTTGGGAGCTTTCCCGAGTAGATAGTTTTTCTCGTTCTTGTTTTACTTTCTTCAGAAAAACAAAAACTCCAAAAACATTTCAGTGTGTTTCTTTGAAATTCTTTTCTTTTCTTTGGGGGTCGAAGAGAGAAGACCACGATGAAAATGTTGAGTGGTTCTCATATGCATTATGGTTGATCTAACAAAGAGCCCATATTATATTGTCTTCTCCTTTGAATAAATGTTTGCAGATTCCAGCTTAGTCCAATGCACGTGCGCTATTATTATTATCCACATCGTTCGGTTGTGCAAGTGAAAGGCAATAATGACGATATATGATGAAATGATTGAGATGAGGAAAAGCTGGTATGAACTCGACCTATCTTGTTTTTGTAAATATGATTAGTCCATCATTCTTGATTCAGCCTATTATGAATGAAACATGTTTGCAATGACAATTAGAGATTATAGTTACTCATGCCATGCTTAATTAGCTAGGAGCTTATAATGGTTTACCTTGCGTGCCAACATGCTTTTAAAATGGTTGTGATGTAGTATGATAGGATGGTATCCTCCTTTGAATGATTCGAGTGGCTTGACTTGGCACATGTTCACGCATGTAGTTGAAACAAAATCAACATAGCCTCCACGATATTTATGTTCATGGTGATTTATATCCTACTCATGCTTGCATTCAATGTTGGTTAATCACGATGCATGTTTATGACTGTTGTCGCTCTCTAGTTGGTCGCTTCCCAGTCTTTTTCTAGCCTTCACTTGTACTAAGCGGGAATACTGCTTGTGCATCCACTTCCATTATCCCGAAGTTATTCCATATGATTCCACCATACCTTCCTATATGCGGTATTTACCTGCCGTTCCAAGTAAATTTGCATGTGCCAAACTCTAAACCTTCAAATGACAATCTGTTTTTTTATGCCCGAATCGCTCATGTAGCGACTGGGGGCTGTCAGTATCTTCCATGTTAGGTGGGTTATTCTCGCTATGAGTGGACTCCGCTCATCATTCACGAGAAAATGGCTGGTAATCGGGATGCCCAGTCCCATGCTCAAATCAAATCAAAATAAATTAAAACAAAACTCCCCCAGGATTGTTGATTGTATGGACGGTACCCGTTGTTTCGGACCAGCCGTGGAGTGTGCTTGTTGGTTGAGGGGGAGTAAAAAACTTTACCATTCTGTTTGGGAACCGCCTATAATGTATGTAGCATGGAAGATATTGAGATCTCTTGGTTGTTATGTTGACAATGAAAGCATACCGCTCAAAATTATATTCATCTCTGTTTTAAAAACTCGAGCTCTGGCACCTCTGCAAATCCCTGCTTCCCTCTGTGAAGGGCCTATCTATTTACTTTTATGTTGAGTCATCATTCTCTTATAAAAAGCACCAGTTAGAGAGCACCACTGTCATTTGTATGCTTTGTTATTAATTGATATTGAGTATGACTGGATCTCTTTTACCATGAATTACAATGTCTAGTCAGTCCTTGATCTTCAGGGGTGCTCTGCATTTATGTTTTGCGGTCTCAGAAAGGGCTAGCGAGATACCATGTTGTTATATCATATCATGATTGTTTCGAAAAAGTGTTGTCATTCAAGATTTATTATTATTGCTCGCTAGTTGATTATGCTATTGATATGAGTAAATGTGAGACCTAAATGTTATTGTGAATATGGTTAGTTCATAATCTTTGCTGAAAACCTGAATGCTGGCTTTACATATTTGCAACAACAAGATCAAACAGAGTTTGTAAAAGTTTTTCTTTATCACTTTCAGTTTGTCAACTGAATTGCTTGAGGACAAGCAATGGGTTAAGCTTGGGGGAGTTGATACGTCTCCATCGTATCTACTTTTTCCAAACTCTTTTGCCCTTGTTTTGGACTCTAATTTGCATGATTTGAATGGAACTAACCCGGACTGACGCTGTTTTCAGTAGAATTGCCATGGTGTTATTTTTGTGCAGAAATAAAAGTTCTCGGAATGACCTGAAACTTCACGGAGATCAGTTTTGGAATAAATAAAAAATATTGGTGAAAGAATCAACTGAAGGGGGCCCACACCCTGTCCACAAGGGTGGAGGGCGCGGCCACCCCCTAGGGCGCACCACCCGTCCTTGTGGCCCCCCTGGACCTCCACCGACCTCAACTCCAACTCCATATATTCGAGTTCGGGGAGAAAAAAATAGGAGGGAAGGATTCATCACGTTTTACGACACGGAGCCACCGCCACCTCCTGTTCTTCCTTGGGAGACCAGATCTGGAGTCCGTTCGGGGCTCCGGAGAGGGGAAATCGTCGTCGTCGTCATCATCATCCATCCTTCATCACCAATTTCATGATGCTCACCGCCGTGTGCGAGTAATCCCATCGTAGGCTTGCTGGACGGTGATGGGTTGGATGAGATTTACCATGTAATCGAGTTAGTTTTGTTAGGGTTTGATCCCTAGTATCCACTATGTTCTAAAATTGATGTTGCTATGATTTTGCTATGCTTAATGCTTGTCACTAGGGCCTGAGTGCCATGATTTCAGATCTGAACCCTTTATGTTTCCATGAATATATTTGTGTTCTTGATCCTATCTTGCAAGTTATAGTCACCTACTACGTGTTATGATCCGGCAACCTCGGAGTGACAATAGTCGGGACACTTCCCGGTGATGACCGTAGTTTGAGGAGTTCATGTATTCACTAAGTGCTAATGCTTTGGTCCGGTTCTCTATTAAAAGGAGGCCTCAATATCCCTTAGTTTTCAATAGGACCCCGCTGCCACGGGAGGGTAGGACAAAAGATGTCATGCAAGTTTTTTTCCATAAGCACGTATGACTATATTCGGAATACATGCCTACATTATATTGATGAATTGGAGCTAGTTCTATGTCACCCTATGTTATAACTGTTGCATGATGAATGCCATCCGACATAATTATCCATCATTGATCCATTGCCTACGAGCTTTTCACATATTGATCTTTGCTTCGTTACTTTTCCGTTGCCACTGTTACGATTGCTGCACAACTGCTACTGTTACTTTTGCCACCGTTACCGTTACTTCCATACTACTTTTCTACTAAATACTTTGCTGCAGATATTAAGTCTTTCAGGTGTGGTTGAATTGACAACTCAGCTGCTAATACTTGAGAATATTCTTTGGCTCCCCTTGTGTCGAATCAATAAATTTGGGTTGAATACTCTACCCTCAAAAACTGTTGTGACCCCCTATACTTGTGGGTTATCAGTGCTCTAAAAAGATATAAGTGAAGCACTAGAGCAAAATTGCCTAGCTCAAAAGATATAAGTGAAGCACATAGAGTATTCTAATAAATCACGATTCATGCGTGTCCCTCTCAAAAGGTGTGTACAGCAAGGATGATTGTGGCAAACTAAAAACCAAAGACTCAAATCATACAAGACGCTCCAAGCAAAACACATATCATGTGGTGAATAAAAATATAGCCTCAAGTAAAGTTACCGATAGACGAAGACGAAAGAGGGGATGCCTTCCGGGGCATCCCCAAGCTTAGGCTCTTGGTTGTCCTTTAATATTACCTTGGGGTGCCTTGGGCATCCCCAAGCTTAGGCTCTTGCCACTCCTTATTCCATAGTCCATCAAATCCTTACCCAAAACTTGAAAACTTCACAACACAAAACTCAACAGAAAATCTCATAAGCTCCGTTAGTATAAGAAAATAAATCACCACTTTTGGTACTATTGTGAACTCATTATTTATTTATAATGGTTTAATATCTACTGTATTCCAAGTTTTCCATGGTTCATACCCCCCGATACTACCCATAGATTCATTAAAATAAGCAAACAACACAAAGAAAACAGAATCTGTCAAAAACAGAACAGTCTGCGAAGATCCGAATTGTTCTAATACTTATGTAACTCCAAAACTTCTGAAAAATTAGGAAAATAGATGAAATTTGTATATAAATATAGTATAAAAAATTAAGGTTTTTTAAACTCTCCAGTGAATTAGTAAAATTATGTGACTGGACGCAAAATTTTCTATTTTTCAGCAAGATCAAATCAACTATCACCGAAAGCCATCCCAAAGATTTTACTTAGCACAAACACTAATTAAAACACAAAACCACATCTAACCAGAGGCTAGATGAAAATTTTATTGAAAAACAGCAAGGAAAAATATTGGGTTGTCTCCCAGCAAGCACTTTTCTTTAAAGCCTTTTAGCTAGGCATTGATAATTTCAATGATGCTCGCATAAAAGAAAAGAATTGAAGCACAAAGAGAGCATCATAAAACACGTGACTAAACACATCTAAGTCTAACATACTTCCTATGCATAGGCATTTTATAAGCAAACAAATTATCAAGGCAAGCAAAAACTAGTATATGCAAGGAAGAAGAAAGAGACGATAGCAATCTCAACATGAAGAGAGGTAATTTAGTAACATGAAAATTTCTACAACCATATTTTCCTCTCTCATAATAATTACATGTAGGATCATAAGAAAATTCAACAATATAGCTATCACATAACATATTCTCAACACGGTCCACATGCATGCGAAGTTGACACTCTTCCAAAATAGTGGGATTAACATTATCTAAAGTCATGACCTCTCCAAACCCACTTTTATCAAAAATTTCATAAGATTGAACATTCTCCAAATATGTGGGATCTAAAGTTGACACTCTTCCAAACCCACTTTCAGTATTATTGCAAACATTATTGTCAATCTCATATTCATCATGGGGCTTAAATAAATTTTCAAGATCATAAGAAAAACCACCCCAATCATGATCATTGCAACAAGTAGTGGACCTAGCAAAACTAGCATCCCCAAGCTTAGGGTTTTGCATATCATTAGCATAAATGACATTAAGAGAATTTATAGTAGAACCATTGCAATCATGCTTTTCATCCAAGGAGCTATCATGAATCACTTCATAAATTTCTTCATCACAATTTTCAGATTCACGAATTTCAAGCAAAACTTCATAAAGATAATCTAGTGCACAAAACTCACTAGCAATTGGTTCATCATAATTGGATCTCTTAAAAAGATTAGCAAGTGGATGAGGATCCATAAACTTTTAGCAAGCGAAGATGTAAGCAAAAAGAAGGCACATGGTAACACAAGCAAACAAAAGATCTAACGAGAAAAAGGCAAACGAAAAAGAGGGCGAATAATAAAGGCAAATCTTTTCGAAAATTGTTTTAGAAGTGGGGGAGAGGAAAACGAGAGGCAAATGACAAATAATGTAATGCAAGAGATGAGAGTTTATGATGGGTACTTGGTATGTCTTGACTTGGCGTAGATCTCCCCGGCAACGGCGCCAGAAATTCTTCCTGCTACTTCTTGAGCTTGCGTTGGTTTTTCCCTTGAAGAGGAAAGGGTGATGCAGCAAAGTAGAGATAAGTATTTCCCTCAGTTTGAGAACCGAGGTATCAATCCAGTAGGAGACAACACACAAATCACCGAATACCTGCACAAACAATCAAACAACTTGCACCCAACACGATAAAGGGGTTGTCAATCCCTTCACGGTTACTTGCAAAAGTGAGATCTGATAGATATAGATGAAACTAAATAAAAGATAAAGTAAATATTTTTGGAATTTTTGGTTTATAGATCGGAAAGTAAAAGATTGCAAAATAGTAGATTGGAAACTTATATGATGGAAAATAGTAGATCAAAAACTTATATGATGGAAAATAGACCCGGGGGCCATAGGTTTCACTAGAGGCTTCTCTTAAGATAACAAATACTACGGTGGGTGAACAAATTACTGCCGAGCAATTGATAGAAAAGCGCAAAGTTATGACGATATCTAAGGCAATGATCATGAATATAAGCATCACGTCTGTGTCAAGTAGACCGAAACGATTCTGCATCTACTACTCCACACATCGACCGACTCCTGCATGCATCTAGAGTATTAAGTTCATGAAGAACAGAGTAATGCATTAAGTAAGATGACATGATGTAGAGGAATAAACTCAAGCAATATGATGTAAACCCCGTCTTTTTATCCTCGATGGCAACAATACAATACGTGCCTTGCTGCCCCTACTGTCACTGGGAAAGGACACTGCAAGATTGAACCCAAAGCTAAGCACTTCTCCCATTGCAAGAAAAACCAATCTAGTTGGCCAAACCAAACCGATAGTTCGAAGAGAATTACAAAGATATCAAATCATGCATAAAAGAATTCAGAGAAGATTCAAATAATATTTTTAGATAATCTGATCATAAATCCACAATTCATTGGATCTCGGCAAACACACCGCAAAAAAGTATTACATTGAATAGATCTCCAAGAACATCGAGGAGAACATGGTATTGAGAATCAAAGAGAGAGAAGAAGCCATCTAGCTACTAGCTATGGACCCGTAGGTCTGAGATAAACTACTCACGCTTCATCGGAAGGGCAATAGGGTTGATGTAGAAGCCCTTCGTGACCGAATCCCCCTCCGACAGGGTGCCAGAAAAGGTCCCTAGATGGGATCTCACGGGTACAGAAGGTTGCGGTGGTGGAAAAGTGTTTTCGTGGATGCTTCTGGTGGTTTGGGAATATATGTGAATATATAGGTGAAAGAATTAGGTCAGGAGGGTCATGGGGGGCCCACAAGGCAGGGGGCGCGCCCTACCCCCTGGGTGCGCCCTCCACCCTTGTGGCCGCCTCGTGGCTCCTCCGACTTCATCTCCAAGTCTCCTGGGTGTCTTCTGGTCCAAGAAAAATCATCGCGAAGATTTTATTCCGTTTGGACTCCGTTTGGTATTCCTTCTCCATGAAGCTAAAAAACAAGGAAAAAAACAGAAACTGGCACTGGGCTCTAGGTTAATAGGTTAGTCCCAAAAATAATATAAAATAGCATATTAATGCATATAAAACATCCAAAACAGATAACATAATAACATGGAACAATAAAAAATTATAGATACGTTGGAGACGTATCATGCCCCACCACGTCGGAGACCGGCCCTTGGCGGCCACCGCATACCAGTCCGGTGACCCTCGCCTTATTAAACGAGATGCTGGACCGAATCTAGATGATGGCTATTCGGGAGGATCCGCCCTCGGCTTGCGTTCAGCAGCCCTTTGAGGCGGATTTTAGGGAATTTTACATCCCACCCACCACCCACTTAGTGGCCACAGTCGAAGACTTAACCGACATGTTGGACTACACCTTGGAAAATGCCGAATACATGGACGAGGATAGTGGAGCCACGCCTAACACCGATGCTGCTCCCCCGTCACCGGCCGCTGGACGACCATGTCCACCTATGACGTCTACATGCTGGACACCCCGAAAGAAGACGACGGCACTCCCGGGAAGGCTAACGACAGGCCCAGCGATGAGTCACCGAAACGCCGCAGACAGTTTCACCGCTCCAAGGCACGTCGAAGCCATGCGAGCAACATGGACACCGGAGAAAATGCCACCCCGGACAATGCGGACAACCTCGGCGATCCCCGCGCCGACGAACAGCCACAAAATGACCACAAGGAGCATGAGGACCCGCTTGATCTCGAATACCTCGATGACTCCAAAGACAGCAACTACCTCCCCCTTCCGAAGAGGAGGTCAGTTTGGGCGACGAGGATTTCATCGTCCCCGAAGACCCGCTGGATCAAGAGCGGTTAAACGGCAGTTAATTGCCACCGCACGAAGCCTGAAAAAACAACGGCAAAAAATAAAATCCGAACAAGATAACCTTAATGAGAGATGGACTAAAGTCCTAGACGCCGAAGAGGAGTACAGCCACAAGCGACAAACCAAAAGCTACCCGAAGCAAAGGCTACTGCCGCAATTCGATGACGAGGCCATAGAGCCAGCGCCTGCAAGGTACACTCAAGCGGACCAGTTGAACCACCCCCCTCGAGGATGGGACCGGACAGTTGATAAAGCCGAACAATCTCCCACTCACCCTCGCTGTCATGGCAAGGAGCCAGTACAGCCTGGCTATAAGTACGACCTACGGCGTGACCTGGACGCTCGAGCAGGCCTGACAAGGTGCATCTACGGACCTAAAAAGGATCCTCCTGCTAGACGGGACGGATACAAATCCTGGCTAGACCAAAATGATAGAGCTCGGCAGCTGCAATGAGCCCGGATGACATATGATCTCCGGCGCGACGTAGTTCGAATCAGGGGCGCCGCTCATCCTCTTTGCTTCATAGATTGAGTGATGCAGCACCAATTCTCGGAAGGTTTCAAACCTGTAAATATTGAGCCCTATGACGGGAAAACAGATCCGACAGTATGGATCAAAGATTTTCTGTTGCACATTCACATGGCACGAGGGGACGATCTTCATGCCATCAAGTACCTACCATTAAAGCTCAACGGTCCGGCTCGACACTGGCTAAATAGCCTCCCCGAAGACTCCATAGGATGCTGGGAGGAGCTCGAGGACGCCTTCCGAGCTAACTTTCAGGGCACTTATGTCCGGCCCCCGGACGCTGATGACTTGAGCCATGTAATCCAGCAGCCCGGTGAGTCAGCCCGGCAAATTTGGAACCGGTTTTTGACCAAGAAGAACCAGATTGTTGACTATCCGGACGCCAAAGCTATAGCGGCCTTTAAGCATAGTACTTGGGATGAATGGCTAGCACGCCAGCTCGGCCAGGACAAGCCAAGAACGATGTCAGCGCTCACCTCCCTGATGACCCGCTTCTACGCCGGAGAGGATAGTCGGCTGGCTTGTAGAAGCACCAACCCCGACACTCCCGGCACCTCGGAAGTTCGGGAAGGGAACGGGAAGCCACGAAGGAACAAGAACAAATGCCGCCATAATGACGGCGAAGCGGATGAAATGGTAGTCAATGCCGAATTCCGTAACCCGAAGTCCGGGTCATGGAAAAAGCCTTCTAAAGGCAACGAGGATGGACCAACCAAGCTGGACGCAATCCTGGACAGGCCCTGCCAGATTCATGGCACCGTCGAAAAACCTGCCAACCACACCAACCGCAGTTGTTGGGTGATAAAGTAGGCCGGCAAGCTCACAGCTGAAGACACGGGCAAAAGCCCACGAAGCGAGGACGAAGAGGAGCCCCGCAGGCTGAACAGTGGAGGCCAAGAACCCTTCCCTTCCGAGGTCAAGACGGTGAACATGATCTATGCCACCCATATACCAAGGAAGGAGAGGAAGCGCATGCTGCGGGATGTGTATGCCGTCAAGCCCATAGCGCCGAAGTTCAACCCGTGGTCGGCTTGCCGGATCACTTTCGACCACAGGGACCATCCAACCAGTATCCATCATGGAGGATCGGCGGCCCTGGTACTTGACCCCATTATCGATGGGTACCACCTCACGCGAGCACTAATGGACGGAGGCAGTAGCCTCAATCTGATTTATGCAGACACAATGAGGAAAATGGGGATCGATCCATCAAGGATCAAACCCAGCAACACCACCTTCAAGGGGGTTATTCCGGGCATAGAGGCCCGCTGCTCAAGCACGATAACTTTGGAAGTGGCATCTGGCTCGTCGGACAACTTCCGAAGCGAAGACTTAATCTTCGATATCGCCCCATCCCGCAGTGGCTATCATGCCCTCCTCGGCCGAATGGCGTTCGCCAAATTCAACGCCGTCCCGCATTACACATACCTCAAGCTGAAGATGCCTGGTCCCACGGGCATCATAACGATCAACGGCAACACGGAGCGCTCACTCCAGACTGAGGAACACACTGCGGCCCTGGCAGCCGAAGACCAATTCGTCGCCAATGGGCCGAGGTATCAGCCCGCCGTAAAGGCAAAAGATACAATTAAACGGGCTCGAGCCTGATCCCCGTCATGGGAACCCGCCTGCGTACGCTACAAAAATAGGGATACGCTCCCCACGGCACGCCCGCCTTCACCACGCTCTACGTGCCTCGTCAGCACAACTTCGCGCTCAAGATACCATGGGCGGCCGCGGGGGCTTATATTAAACACATAACAACATGTGTTCGGCTCAACCGAACTATGGCATCACCGTGTCCTCGGACGACAACGGGCAGGACTCCGGACTCACTCAGCATCAAGCTATGACAGCAAGGCTACATCTTAAGGTCTCTATTAAAGGCACCCCTTGCTAACATGCGGTGTTCTACACGGACGTCCAATTCACTCCCCTCCACCTCACAGAAGGAAAGGCACAGACATGCAGCAGGGCACAGTTGAGGCTTCGACCCACACATCAAGGCCCTGTGTAAA
Source organism: Thinopyrum elongatum (assembly GCA_011799875.1). Classification (NCBI taxonomy): domain Eukaryota; kingdom Viridiplantae; phylum Streptophyta; class Magnoliopsida; order Poales; family Poaceae; genus Thinopyrum; species Thinopyrum elongatum. The sequence goes on along the minus strand of CM022298.1, from coordinate 115,466,646 downwards.
CCTTTCTCTGTAAAATTTTGTTTTCTTAATTATCATAAATGCCTCAGCAGTTCGAATTGTACGGATAGACATCCAGAGCTTATGGAAAATAAAAACATCTTTTACGGTGTTCGGGCATCCACATTATCTAGCCCTCTTTCTTTTCTTTCTCTTTTTTCCTGCTCTTCGAACAACTGGGCATGCACACATTGTGTAACAAATACAAATCGGTTAATTGACCAAAGGCTTGATCTTCCCATCAGCTCTACATACTAAGTCCAGCACCACTTTTCGTTGAGTGTTCGGTGTCTCAAATATTGCACTACATGCATTAGTTCCGAACTATGTCTTGGGTCAATAGCTGGGTTGCCCGGCTCCTGTGCTTGCCTTCTTATGTTCCACATGTTCGGCTAAGAAGGTAAAGGGAGAACCCCTATGATTGTACTTCTGGCTAGTCCAGTTAAGCACCTCAGGGGAGAAAGCCGAGAACTGACCGTCATAGTAAGTGAGAACTGGTCAGCGATCCGATGACAAGTGTTAAACTAAGAAATCGTTGGTGATTTATCCGTGCCACACGCAGGGTTCGTCCTAGCACAAACCATGTGATTACAAAGGCTTGCTTCGTCTCCCATGTACATCACAAAACACGGGGGGCTAGTCATTAGCTCCCACCGTCAAGCTCCAATGGCTAAGTGAAAGCAATAAAGTCGCATAGTCCGATTGCCTAGTCCCTCTCACGCACTACCGCCTTCGGGCACTGAGACGTCGGCTAAGGGTAACAGTGCGGAGACGAGACACCCCTTGTACCATTCACTTGGGTGCTAAAGTCGACGACTGGTAACTTTCAGAATAATAAACGGCCGCACAGGAGTCAAAATAAAAACACCATAGTATATAAGCAAGCCGCATTATAAAGCAAAAGGTTCAGCTGACAACTCAATACAATCACTCAAGGATTACATCCTTGGAAGACTGGCCCTCTATCGCCCGAGCTCCACCCATAACTTGTGGAAAATACAACTCGGGGTGACGATGTTTCTTTCCAACCTGTCGGCGTTCTGGGATCGGGGGTACTCAGATCTGCCTGCCTGTGGCCCAGTGCGTGGGCTCATCGACGGCCCGGTATGACCCAACTGCAGCGACTCCAAGACAAGACCCTCGCGAGGTCCCCCGGCCTCGCGAGGAGAACAACACCAAGACCTCCAGAGGAGCGGCCTCCCCAAGCTGCCTCCCGAGGAGCGGAGACCTCTATGCAAGTCTCCCGCCTCGTGAGGCCATGATGACGTGAGCCATGACGACCAAGGCCAGGCGCGCGCCAGCGGGCATAGAGGGGACAGTTTCCTCTTTGGTGCTAAGGGAGCAAGGGCAGGCGCAGGTTCCCAAGGAAGGCCCCAAAGCTTTCCATTCCGGTGCAACGAGACCAAGACCACGAGCTTGGCAGGACAGATGTCATCGCCGAGCCCACCGCTGTGTCATGGCCAGAAGCTTTGCAGGCGAAGACCACCTTTCGTCAGGATAAGAGTTACTCCTTGTCCCCTTTCAAATTGGCCATTGTGGGATCCCTTCCCGCCTAAGTTATGAGGGAAGAGGACCAAGGCCACTATAAAGATGGGCTAGCCATCACCGTAGAAGGGATCCCCAGACCGACCCGACCGATCCACCCACTACAAAAAAAAGACACATCCATGACATTTTGGCCCGAACGAATTTTTTTCCTGTCATGCTTATGACACTTCTATGACGATAATTGTGACAAAACCGGTATCATCATAGATGTGGTGGGCTCCTACTTCTATGACAAAAAATCATGATAGAAAATGGGCTTTTCGTCCTGGGCGGGCCGGGGACGCACCTGCATGACATTCCTTGGGCCGTCCATGATGGAAAAAATCATGGTAGAAGTGAGGGCGAGGAAAATTTCGGGGAGTTCCCGGTTACGGTGGGTGGTCGGGGCCGAGCGATGCACGGAGGTTTTTCTCTCATACACGTACGCGCGTGTGTGCGAGGCGTTGGGGTCTAACTGAACCCGAGCGAGGCGTTGGGCTCTAACTGAACCCGAGCGATTGCACTAGCTACGTTACTGAACCCCTATCAATCCCTTGGCTGTTAACTGAACCTGAGTGATTCCTTCGCTACTGCTGCTAACTGAAGCCGATCGAAACTGCCTCTTGATGAATAGTCCCCGGTGGGGGTTGGATGAACAGTTCCCGGTGGGGGTTGGATGAACAGGACCCTGTGGTAGTAGAGGCCGTTGCCGCTGGATGAACAGGACCCCGATTGAGGAGGTGGGGGTGGATGAACAGTAGCCGGTGGAGGGACCCCGTGGAGGGCTGGTTGAACAGTATCCGGTGGAGGCTGGATGAACAGGACCCCGTGGAGGGCTGATTGAACAGTAGCCGGTGGAGGCTGGATGAACAGGACCCCCGTTGATGAACAGTAGCTGGTGGAGGCAGGAGGAAGTCAACGGTGGATGAACAGTAGCCCCGTGGTGGCTGGAGCGAGGCAGTAGACGGTGGATGAACAGTAGCCCCGTGGAGTCCCGTTTTGCGGTACGCCACACCCCTCCCGATGAACAGGACCCCCCGTTTCGACCGTAGCGCGCCAACACAAGTCTGTTTCCTCCGTTTTGCGGTACGCCACACCCCTCCTAATCAACAGGACCCCGTTTCGACCATAGGCACTCGAACAGAAGTCCGTTTCCTCCATTTTGCGGTACGCCAGATCCTTCCTGATGAACAGGACCCCGTTTCGACCGTACGCGGTCGAACAGAAAGGCCGTTTCCTCCGTTCTGCGGTAAGCCAGACCTCGTTTCGGCTGTTCCGTCCAAGCCGGTTGGCTCCTGATGATCACGACGCCGTTGCTGCCGTCCGCTGCCTCTCCATGTACACGAGCCCTGGCCGTACGTATACGCGAGTAGGCGTTCGAGACCCCGCCCGTATGTATGTACATGGCCGAATTTTTTGCGATCGGGTTGTACGTACATGTACACAGTTTAGAAGGGACTGCCTGAACTGCTACGTCGGGGGCTCTACTACTACATGTGCCGCTGCTTGCTCGGCCATGGTTCATCATTGCAGAGAGACCGATCGACCCATATGTACGTACACGTTCGCGACCAGAATGACAACGCTACGTACGCTTCGACCAGGTGGGGCCCGGCTGTTAGGGAGGATAAGGTGGCACTTCCTTGCGTGCGAAGTTATTGATGGTGGGTCCGAGCTGTCAGGGGGAGGATTCAATTTTATTCGCGCCTAATATGGAGGCACTTCCTTGCGTCTGAAGATATAGCTGGTGGGTCCCAGCTGTCAGGGGGAAACATTTTTTTTGCAAAATACGACCCTTCCGGTAGGTCCCCGCTGTCAGGTGGAGGAATCATTATTTTGCGCGTAATAAAGAGGCACTTCCTTGCTGCGGCGCTGAACCCAGCTGTCAGCCTCTCCACGTACAGTCCTCTTCTGATGTAAGTCGTTCCTTGACCACGTTGACCACGCCGCAGCGAGAGCACCAAGACGATGGACGAAGGCGAGGCCTAGGAAGGGAATGACCCGGAGCCGGGGAAGACTCGGCAGTTGTTTCCCATGCGGAGGGGAGTAGAGGGTTTATTGGTTGGGCTGCAGTGTGAGGCTGCCGTCGCCGGAGAATAACAGGAGGTCTGGGTGAGTACAGGGATGGCCAGGCCAGCGATGGGAGTAGGGTGGGGTGGTGAGGCCTGCGCGGCAGCAGAGCCGACCACGGGAGGCAGGAGCAGGCGACACGACCGGCGCTGGTTTGGCCGGCGGGAGCAAGAAGACCAGAGGTTGAAGAAGCACTATGGCCATTGGATGGACATTGTACAGTCACTTGAGCTAGAATCGTTCATATTGACTAAGTTGATAAAGCCCTCCATCTGCGTCAACTTAGTAGGCCCACAAGTCAGCCTCCAACTATGGTGGATCCCAGATAGCAGGGGGAGTAATCATTTTTTTGTGCGTAATAAGGAGGCACTTCCTTGCGTGCGGAGATATAGCTGGTGGGTCTGAGCTGTCAGCGGGAGGAACATTTTTTTGCGAAATACAGAGGCCCTTCCGGTGGGTCCTTGCGATCAGGTGGAGGAATCATTATTTTGCGCGTAATAAGGAGGCACTTCCTTGCGGCGTGCGGCCGTGGACCCAGCTGTCAGCCTCTCCACGTACAGTCCTCTTCCGATGGATGTCGTTCGTTGACCACGTTGACCACGCCGCGCTGAGAGCACCAGGGCGGTGGACGACGGTGAGGCCTAGGAAGGGAACGACTCGGAGCCGGGGAAGACTCGGCAGTGGTTGCCCACGCGGTGGGGAGTACGAGGGTTTACTGGTTCGGCTGCCGTCGCCGGAAAATAACAGGAGGTGTGGGTGAGTAGAGGTATGGTCTGGCCAGCGATGGAGTAGGGTGGGACGGTGCGGCCTGTGCGGCAGCACAGCCGGCCACGGGAGGCGGGAGCAGGCAGTCCCACCGGCGCTGGTTTGGGCGGTTGGAACAAGAAGATCAGATATTGAAGAAGCAGCACGGCCGTTGGATTAACATCCAACGGTCACTGCTGCTAGAATCGTTTGTGGACTAAGTTGACAAAGCCTTTCGTACATGTCAGCCTAGTAGACCCACAAGTCAGCCTCCAAATCTGTCTCAAACAGCATACAGCCCGAAATGTCTAGCCAGATTCAAATTAATTTAAAAACTAAACATACCTTAATTTAAATCCAGTGAAATTTTACCCGCACAAAAACAATGAAATGTAAAATATCAAAATCCGAAAGAAAAAAGTATTTTGGAACTAATTGCCTGTTTGCTGTATTTTTTCATTTTACAACCCATTTCTTATTACTTATAGCCCATTTCTTATTACGTATAGTCCATTTTATGGGCAAGCCCGAATGCATCCCTCCTCGTCTTGAAAGATTTCCGGCCCAGCCGGGCGTAGAAAAGCAAGTAGGCATACGTTGGTTATTCTGCAAAAAAAATAAAATAGCTGGGCTAGCCATTTTCAGAAAGGAAAAAAACTGGGCTGGTCATGTGGTAAACATATGAAATAAAAGCCTGGGCTAGATGGGCCACAGCTCCCGCACAACCCAGTTGATACCCTTCTCCGTCCCAAAAAAAAGAAAATACTGCGCGCGCTGCTGGGTCCCGGGTGTCTGCCACTCCTTGTGCAGTTATCTCGCTTATTGACTACGATGACAGTGGCGTGCGACCCAGATGTTAGGAAACCATCAGGAGGAACCCTTTTTTTTCTTGTAATAAAGGAGATACTTGCTTGCCTGCTGCCATGATCCTGGTGGGTCCCTACTGTCATCCTCACCATGTACAGTCATCTCCTTATTCCTATCGGTTGTTGACCATGTTGACAACACCGGAGGGCGGCGCCGCGGTGAGCGAACCAAGGCGGAGGTCGATGGTGAGGCCTCAGACAGGAACAAACAGGATCCAGGGAAGATGCGGAGAGTTTTAGGGTGCGATGTGGCCACGATGCGTGCGCGGCAGCACAACCAGCCGTGGGAGGCGGTCCCGCCGGTGCTGGTTTGGCTTTGGTGGCTGGAGGAAGAAGAGACTGAGGAAACACGACAGACGTTGAATGTCAATCCAACGGTCAAGGTTGGCATAATCGTTTGTTGACTAACCCGACACCAAGTAGCATACTTTTTTATATATAGGAAGAAAAGAAAAACTGGGCTCGTTCACCAGATAACATTCCCGAAACTACGACCGTTTGATCTTGCGTCGCAACTAAAATTGCAAGGAAAATGCGTTTGTTTACCGTCCTCCTCCCAGGGAATGTTCGCCACATAAGTGACTAGCACCCTTGGTTTTCAACCGAGAGGTCTTGGGTTCGAGTCCCAGGAACCCTCAATTTTCTCCTCCTTTCTTTCTCGCAAAAAAAAAGAAAATCAAAGACTTGAGAAGGCGTACAGAACAAGCTAGTGTACCAGTAAATCGACATTGCTTAGTTTTAGAAAAAAAAAAGAGACGTGCTCCTGTAGCTGGTTCGAATCCAAACCTAGACTATGACTATATATGGTGCTATGCTACTCTGCAAGTAATGAAACTGACATATCCAACGTTCGCTTCTCCTCTTCTCTACTTACTCTGCCTAGCATCAGAAGCTCTAGCTGCAGCAACCAAATCCGCTGGCGGCTCGTCCACCTACTCTTCAGCAGGCAACAACTAAATATGCGCCAAGTCGCCACCCGTACCATCGCCTGTGGGTCTCATCACACCCCCGCCGGCACACGCACCGCAGCCAGTTGCTCATCGCAACCCGCTGCCGTTGGTGTGGTGCCACTGCTGCAAATCACGTAGAGTCATCCGTCGCGTCTCAACCACAATCCTCAACCCGGAACGAGTCTTCTACAACTGCCCTAATCATGGGGTAATAATATGTTTAAGTGTTGTTCCGCTGCTTTCAGTTGCTGATTTTTTTAATAGTTTGGTTGATGATCTTCCAATTTGATTCGTGCAGAAAAGGGAAGATTCGTGTGATTTGTATTTCTAGGAAGTTGCTCATGTGGGGGAATGGAACTACGCTGATTATTTGGTTAGCCGAGGAATCCCAATACCAGTAGGTTGGGGTGTTGGACAAGTAACTGAAGGAACAGCAGAAGAGGAAGATGCAGAGGAGAAGGTTAAAGATGCAGTTCCTCTGATCATGGCCAAGCAATAGCTGCTGAACGGCCTTGACAGCAATGAGGAGATGAAAGAGCTTGTGAAGATAATGGGCAAAATCGATGTGCTCTGTAGGATGATTGTCTCTTTATTTGCAGTGTATGTAGCACTCATGATGTATTCAGTGGCTATGACATGAGCACTTTGCTGAAACTAGTAATGAATGAAACCTGTTTAGCAGGCTGGACGTAGTGTTGTGAACATCTAGTGATTTCTATTAACAGAAATCGGGGGGGGGGGGGTATCCCCTTTTGCTCATAAATAAATAAATAGAAGAGGCCTTTTTGCTAATAAATAAATAAATTAGCAGAGGCCCTGTCGGGTCAGCTTCGTTCCCATTCGAAGACGTAGAGCAAATTGCAGTTCAACAGCAAACTATGTCATCAAATACAAGTTTCACAGCCAAATATGAGTACAACTAAACAACAATGTCATCATGTTTTAGTCATCATACAATCACCAAACACAAATCAACATACATAATAAGTGATGTTCTCACAGCAAAATACTAAACAACAACTTCATCAGGTTTCAGTTGTCATAGCAAACACAATTTCACATAGTAGATAAAAAGTCGTCTTCTGACAGGCAAATACGACAAAAGCAATCTAATCATCATCCGCAGCAGCAGCGTCAACATCTTTGCCATGTGTATCAGTCTGAATCGTAATTCCCCCCAGTGTCATCTTCTTCTTCATCCTCAATGTCCTCGAACGTTGGCGTCTTATTCATCAACTCTCGTATGTCCACAGCCCGACAGGCAATCTTTTCGCCAGCGTCACTGACGTGATGGTTCTCAAAGATATTAGGAACATATGTGGAATCTTCTACATCAGGAGCAGTGTAAGCATCATCTTGTTGTGCAACTTCATTAAACGAATTCCTCTACTCAAACCTTTGTAATACTCTCCAGTCATTGCTATGTGCATATGTGTCTTCCAAGAAAGATATCTATGTTGCTTGATTTGCCAAAATAAAAGGCTCGTCGGTCTGGTACGCCGCCTTGACATTGATGGATTTGAAATAATCATCAGCCCTGGGTTTTGTGATCCTGGAAAACAGGTTATACCAATGACAGCACAACAGAACCACACACCGATGAACCTCAAAACTGGAGATATACTGCAACTGAACAATGTCTGTTATGTTAGCATACATTTCAGTTGTCTCTTCGTCGTACTTATCCATGCTCATGATGGCACTATTTTGTGTCTTCCTGTCTTCGTTGTGTGCAAGGGTGTTGTAGCGCACATCTCCAACAACGCAAGATTCATAATGTCTTACCCGAGTATCAGGACCCATTGCTAGTGCGTAAAGGGCATCATTAACTGCCTGCCCATCCTCCCGCATCTTCTTAACCTATGGTTAGAAAATAGACAAGCTGATCATCTTATGTACTCAATGTATTAAAAAAACTGACAGTGGAATTCAAAAGCTTACATGGCTCTTGAACCATTTCGCAAATCCTGCCATAACCAGTTTGTCAATGTTTCTTGGATTTTGCGGCAGTAACTCCTTTTTGTAGATGCTGCACAACACAGTGATTGCGTCAAACATCTAAATATATAAGAATGTGCTGCAAGTTTAGTAGATTACGATGTATAAGTTGCAGTACTTAGCACTTACTCGATATAAGGTAGAATCTCAGGACAATTATTCAACACATACAAAACCATTTTGTCCAAATCTTTAGGTTTGTCGTCTTGTTGACTCTTCCCTGTAACTCGAACAGAACAATCGAAAACATTGAGCTCGGGATTGTCTTCACCCACCTCTTTGCTAAGCTGATCAGCTGTTTCAATGTATTTTGAGCAGAATGTCAATGCCTCTGTAGCAATGTAGACCTCTGTAATGGAACCCTCAGGTCTAGCTCTGTTCCTAACATAGCCCTTGAAAGTTCCTAGCCGCCTTTCAATAGGGTACATCCAGCCATACTGTACTGGACCTCTAAGTAGTTGATGACCCACAAGTATAGGGGATCTATCATAGTCCTTTCGATAAGTAAGAGTGTCAAACCCAACGAGGAGCAGAAGGAAATGACAAGCGGTTTTCAGCAAGGTATTCTCTGCAAGCACTGAAGTTATCGGTAACAGATAGTTGTGTGATAAGATAATTCATAACAGGTAACAAGTAACAAAAGTAACTAAGGTGCAGCAAGGTGGCCCAATCCTTTTTGTAGCAAAGGACAAGCCTGGACGAACTCTTATATAAAGCAAAGCGCTCCCGAGGACACATGGGAATTGTTGTCAAGCTAGTTTTCATCATGCTCATATGATTCGCGTTCGTTACTTTGATAATTTGATATGTGGGTGGACCAATGCTTGGGTGCTGTCCTTCCTTAGACAAGCCTCCTACTTATGATTAACCCCTCTCGCAAGCATCCGCAACTACGAAAGAAGAATTAAGATAAATCTAACCATAGCATGAAACATATGGATCCAAATCAGCCCCTTACGAAGCAACGCATAAACTACGGTTTAAGCTTCTGTCACTCTAGCAACTCATCATCTACTTATTACTTCCCAATGCCTTCCCCTAGACCCAAATCATGGTGAAGTGTCATGTAGTCGACGTTCACATAACACCACTAGAGGAAAGACAACATACATCTCATCAAAATATCGAACGAATACCAAATTCACATGATTACTTATAACAAGACTTCTCCCATGTCCTCAGGAACAAACGTAACTACTCACAAAGCATATTCATGTTCATAATCAGAGGAGTATTAATTATCATTAAGGATCTGAACATATGATCTTCCACCGAATAAACCAACTAGCATCAACTACAAGGAGTAATCAACACTAGCTACTAGCAACCCACAGGTACCAATCTGAGGTTTTGAGACAAAGGTCGGATACAAAAGATGAACTAGGGTTTGAGAGGAGATGGTGCTGGTGAAGATGTTGATGGAGATTGACCTCCTCTCGATGAGAGGATCGATGGTGATGACGATGGCTTCGATTTCCCCCTCCCGGAGGGATGTTTCCCCGACAGAACAGCTCCGCCGGAGCCCTAGATTGGTTCTGCCTAGGTTCCGCCTCGAGACGGCGGTGCTTCGTCCCGAAAGCTTCCTCTTGATTTTTTTCAGGGCAAAAGACACCATACATCAGAAGATGGGCATCGGGGGCCTGCCAAGTGGCCCATAAGGCAGGGGGCGCTCCCAGGGGGGTAGGCACGCCCTCCACCGTTGTGGATGGCTGGTGGCCCCCCTCTGGTGCTTTCTTCGCCCAATATTTTTTATTAATTCCAAAATGACTCTCTGTGAAGTTTCATGAATTTTGGAGTTGTGCATAATAGGTCTCTAATATTTGCTCCTTTTCCAGCCCAGAATTCCAGCTGCCGGCATTCTCCCTCTTCATGTGAACCTTGTAAAATAAGAGAGAAAAGGCATAAGTATTGTGCTATAATGTGTAATAACAGCCCATAATGCAATAATATCAACATAAAAGCATGATGCAAAATGGACGTATCAACTCCCCCAAGCTTAGGCTTCGCTTGTCCTCAAGCGAAAGCCGAAATCGAAAAATATGTCCACATGTTTAGAGATAGAGGTGTCGATAAAATAAAATACGGACATGAGGGTATCATGATCATCTTTATAACAACAACATATAATGTCATATAATTACTTATGCTAGAGTAACAATTCATTCACAAGGTAAAGTATGAATCAGAAACTTTATTGAAAACTAACAAACTATGATCTCAGTCATTGAGGCAATTGCAATTTATCATAACATCGGAAAGAGTCAATTCAAGAGCTTTTCAGCAAGTCCACATACTCAACTATCATTTAGTCTTTCACAATTGCTAACACTCACGCGATACTTATGGGTTTCAAAGCTTCAGTCGGACACAGAGAAAGATAGGGGCTTATTGTTTCGCCTCCCAACCTTTTACCTCAAGGGTAATGTCAACAATAATACTTTATGATAACCTACATCCGAGTGGATATATATATATCTGGATCTCTCCAACACATAGTGCTTGCCAAAAGGGAAAAGTGTAAAAAGGAAAGGTGAAGATCACCATGACTCTTGTATAAGGGTAGAAGATAAAAGTAAAAGATAGGCCCTTCGCAGAGGGAAGCATAGGTTGTCATGCGCTTTTATGGTTGGATGTACAAAATCTTAGTGCAAAAGAACGTCACTTTATATTGCCGCTTGTGATAAATGTAAGTGCATCTAGTGCCCCTTAGTGATTTTGGTGTATTGAAGACTTATAGGTTAAGGGACTAATGCGTTTGTGAGTGTACACAGGTCTATAAGTCTATGAGGAGTTTGTTATTTACGATGAATGTCGACCCCTAAAAATGAATGTCTTCAACTGAAGACTTTGGTTTTCTTGAAGACTTTGAAAGTGAAGAAATTGGTGTGACCCTGAAGACTTGATATTCATGCGAGGATTATGAAGCGTGAAGACTTTTGTTTTCGTAGTTTCATTTTCTTCTTCTGGAGTCATAGGAAACACCGTACTGTTAAAGGGGGTCGAGGTAAAACTAAGGAAAAGTTTCCAAGTGATGCTCAACTCAAAATCCTACACCTACCCAATCCTTTCGAGTGAAGCCATTGGAAATCTCATACAGTTTAGTCAAGTTCTTCAGTGACAGAGACGAAGTTCTTCTGTTCTCTGAGGAATTTGTTCTGACTGAGGAGTTAGAAATTCGCCAGTGCGGATTGCCTACTAGTGAGGATCATGATAGCGCTGAGGAATTTGATACTCAAATATCCGACCGTTGCTTTGCTGCGCGCCAGCTGTCCAAATATCCTACCCACCTAACGGTCATATCATTGAAGGGCATTTATGTCTTATCATGTCGGGCTGCTCCCTAGGCTATAAATAGCCGCCCTCTACAACCACTAGCTGGTTGGCTGCTCCGAGAGATAGATTGACACTTGTCATTTAGAGCATCCCATCCTCCGAGGACTTTGAGCGAAAATCATCAAGTGAGGAAAAACCCAAAAACCCAAACACCTACAAACCCAAAGTGATTGAGCATCACTGAAGAGATTGTTCCTGTGTGGAACCGACGCTTGTTACCTTTGAGGACTGTGCATCCTCCAGATGGTTAGGCGTCATGGTCTAGAGCATCCAAGAGGAAATTGTGGATTGCCGAGTGACCGAGTATGTGAAGGTTTGGAAGTCACCTGAAGACTTACCACGAGTGGTTGGGCGAGGTCTGTGTGACCTTAGCTCAAGGAGAATACGGTGAGGACTAGGTGTCCTGGACTGTGTGTTCAGGACTGGGTGTCCGGGACTGTGTGTCCTCAGGTTTAAATACCTAGCCGCTCCAACCAGACGTACAACTGTCACAGCAGTTGGAACTGGTCTACCAAATCAGTGTCTTCACCGAGCTACTGGTTCTATTTCCTCAACCCTTTCATTTCCTCGCATACTTGCTATGTATTTGATCATTACTGTTTGAAGACTTTTTCTGAAGACTTTCTCAATTTCCTCAGTTCAAATTCTTCAGTCAGTTTGTCTTCAGCCTGCTTATCCTGTGTTTACGCTACTCGTACTCTGTGCTTGTTTTCATTTCATCATGATGACTGTGCTACTGCTCTGTTATGCTTGCATCTGAGTACTCATTCCGCTGCTAAGTAGTTCGTCGCTCAGGAATTTCCTCACCTTGAAATTCCTCAGTGACGAATTTGTAAAAATCGCCTATTCACCCCCCCTCTAGTCGATATAACGCACTTTCAATTGGTATCAGAGCAAGGTACTCCCTTGTTCTGTGTGATTTTGGTTTAACCACCTGGAGTTTTAGTTATGTCGACTGCAGGCATGATCAAGGTCTCAGCTGGGTGTCCTACCTTCGATGGGACAGACTACCCCTACTGGAAGAACAAGATGCGCATGCATCTTGAGGCAATTGACAACGACCTCTGGTATGTTGTGGAAAAGGGTGTTCCCTCTGTCACTCCTTCCGTAAACGCTGCTGATGTGAAGAGATTCAAGCAACTCGACTCTCAAGCGAAGAATATCATATGTGGCCATCTGAGCAAAGGGCAGTATGGCAGAGTGAGTGCTTTGGAGACAGCTAAGCTTATCTGGGATAGGCTGTCCAAGGTCAACGAAGGAGTCTCAACTCAACGTGACTCTCGAGTTGACGTTCTTCGCAATCTCTTCAACCGCTTCAAAAGACTCGACAACGAAAATGTTCAGCAAACCTTTGATCGCCTCACTGACATTTCAAACGAGCTTCAAGCACTGGGTGCCACTGACATCACCGACCATGAGGTGGTGAAGAAATTGTTGAGGTCACTCGATTCTTCATTCGATACACTGGCACTGATGATTCAAGAACGTGGTGACTACAAGTCACTTGATCCTGCTGATATCCTCGAGAGGCTAAATACTCATGAATTCCAACTAGCTGAGAAGAGAGATCTCTACGGACCGAGCTATGGTAGATCTCGTGCACTGAAAGCCAAGGCAGTCTCTGAATCTGAAGATGAAGATTCTGGTAGCAGCCTTGGTGATCCTGAAGAACTGAGTCAGGAGCTAGCAATGCTTGTGAGGAAATTCCAGAAGTTCTCTAGACATGGCCGATTTGGAAAATCCTCAAGAGGTGATGACATGAAATCAGATTCCTCATCCCGTGATTACAAGAAGAGAACTTGCCATAAATGCAAGAAACCTGGTCACTACATTACTGATTGTCCTCACTGGGAGAAGGAATCAAAGAAGAAGAAATACAAGGATGATAGTTCAGATGACTCTAAGAGGAAGAAGAAATCTTCAAAGTCCTCATCGTCAAGATCTTCAAAGTCTTCATCTCACAAGAAGAGCAGCTCCAAGAAAGTTCGGGCATTCATTGGCAAGGAAATGGACTCTGAAGCTGAATCTGAGGAACATGAGGAAGAGGAGGCATCTGAGGAGTCAGACTCTGGTGTGGCGAGCCTAGCCCTCGCTACTGCTTATGTTAGCAAGTCCATCTTCAACACTGAGGAAAATGGCTTCCCCAACACTGCTGATGACGGCAACGATGACTATGCTCCCACCTATTGCTTCATGGCAAAAGGTGCCAAGGTATTCAAATATCCCTCCTCTGAATCAAGTGAGGATGAATCTGATGAAAACCTCAAACCCAGCTATTCCAAACTTGCTAATATTGCTGTTAAACAACAAAAGGCTTTGGAAAAGGTTCAAAATATGCTAGACAAAAGCGATGATCTGTTAGGTGAGGAAATGGATCGAACTCAAACACTGACTGATAATCTTCAGCAACTACAGTCTAAGTTTGACAACCTTCAAGGTCGTCATGAAACTCTCCTAGCCGATCATGAGAAGCTTTCTTATGAATTTCTTCAAAGAAAGCAAGATCTTGAGAAGCTAAGGGTGAGTCATGAAGATCTTCAGAAGGAAAATGGTTCTTTGCTTGCTCAACAGATCAGTTCCGCTCAGGAAGAATTTATTCCACCATGCTTGAAATGCATTGAACGTGAAACTGCTAATTCTTCACCTGAATGTTCAAATGCTTCTATTGCTGCAAATTCTTCAACTATCTCTGTGGTCACAAATTCCTTATCTGAGGATACCACTAGTATCACTGACGAAAATGCAGGGTTGAAGGAATTGTATGTGACAGGCATGTACAAAAGCCTCAAAGGGCATCAGACTCTTTGTGATGTGCTCAAAAAGCAGATCTTGAACAGGAACCCTAGGAAAGAGGGTATTGCCTTTGAGAGGAAACTCAATGCTGATGGAACCTACTGGAAACCGGAGCAGTATCCCAAAACCTCATGGGTTGCTGCGAAGGGACCTCCCGTAGATCCATCCACTTTATCTGGCTTTACTTGTGAATCCTCATATTCATCTGATGAGTCATTTGACTCCAACTATAAACTGTTCAAAAATCAGAATGGTGAGGTATTTGCTAGATATGTTGGATCTAACTGCAGGAATGGTCCCCCTATGAAGAAAATCTGGGTTCCCAAAAAGTGCCTTGAAAGTCTTCAGGTGAATGTCCGCATGACACCACCTGTGAAGAATAAGAACCCCAGATCAAATTCTTCATATGAACCAAAGTCTTCATATGGATCAAATTCCTCACATGGATCAAAGTCCTCACATGAACATCATCGTGCTAACACTTCTGTTTCGCAGGGAAAGCCTAAGGGCTATGAATATATGCATTATTCTTCAAATCATTATGTTCATAACTCCTCGAAGAATTTCTCTGCTTATTCATATGCTTACCCTAACCCCTCTTATGTGAAACGAAGTGGTCTGGCGTCTATGCCACCTTTCTCTTATGGAGCTCGCAGAATGATGAACTCTTTGCCACCCCTCCAGATGTGGGTGGTGAAGAAAAGGAACTAATCTCTTATGCAGGGTCAGGTCTCCAGACGAACTAAATCGTCTGAAGAATTTGCTGGAGACCTGAAATGCTTGAAAGGACGCAAGCTAATCATGAAGAAATGATTTATTCATTTCTCACGTCCTCACATTGCTATATATACATATGTTGCTTTAATTGATGAAATATGTCTGATGAATTTGATGTCATATTCTTCACTCTGAAGTATATGAGTTCGTAAGATGCACTAATTCATCTGCAGGATGATTTACCCAAAGCTACTGAGTGGGTCCTCGATAGTGGATGTACAAATCACATGACCGGTGACAAGAGCTTACTGATGAACACTCCTTTATCTCCATCACACTTGAAGCATACCACCTATGCTGACAAAGGCAAAAGCAAGGACCACAGCCTGCCACTTGTCTACTTGCTAAAGCTTCAGAAGGCTGGCTATGGCATCGACGACTGGGTCATGCTGGCATGAGGAACTTACACACGCTCGTGAAGAAAAAGCACGTCATTGGCATCGAGGGTGTCAAATTCCTCAAAGATCATCTTTGTGGGGCTTGTGAGGCTGGAAAGATGACCAGAGCCAAGCACCCCTCGAAGACTATCATGACTACTTCTCGTCCTTTTGAATTGCTTCATATGGATCTCTTTGGCCCTACTCATTATGCCACACTAACAAATGCAGCATCTCTATATGGCTTTGTCATTGTTGATGACTATTCTCGTTACACATGGGTGCATGTCATTACTTACAAGACTGAAGTGCAGGAAGTCTTCAGACGATTTTCCTCAAGGGCTTCGACGAATTTCGGCGTGAAGATCAAGCATATATGTAGTGACAATGGGACTGAGTTCAAGAATACTGGTCTTGATGACTATCTCGATGAACTTGGTATTACTCATGAGCTATCTGCCCCATACACTCCTCAGCAGAATGGCGTTGTGGAGCGCAAGAACAGGACTCTTGTTGAGATGGCTCGCACCATGCTTGATGAATACAAGACACCTCGTCACTTCTGGCCTGAGGCAATTGATACTGCATGCCACATCATCAACAGGGTATATCTTCACAAATTCTTCAAGAAGACCTCATATGAACTCCTCACTGACAAGAAACCCAATGTGAGTTATTTCAAAGTCTTCGGTGCTAAATGCTGGATTAGAGATCCACATAACAATTCTAAATTTGCACCGAAAGCACATGAAGGTTTTATGCTTGGTTACGGAAAGGACTCGCACACCTACAGGGTCTTCAATGCCTATCACAACAAGGTTGTTGAAACTGTAGATGTGTTGTTCGATGAAACTAACGGCTCGCAAAGAGAGCACCTACCTCCTGTGCTAGATGAAAAGACGCCTGAGGAAACCATCAAGTTCAAAGCTACTGAGGATGTCATTACTACCGAAGAATCTGCTGAAGAAATCATTCCAGAACATGAAGAACAGCATGCTGGCGCATCTGAAGAAAATGCTGAGCCAAATCAAAGTCGTCAACCTGCTCATCCCCGCATTGCAAATGAAGTACAGATTGAGAGAATCATCAACGACATCAACGCACCAGGTCCTCTGACTCGCTCAAAAGCTTCACATTTATCTAACTTTTGTGGGCATTTTGCTTTCGTCTCTATCACAGAGCCCACCAAAGTTGATGAGGCATTTCTGGAGCCTGAATGGATTCAAGCAATGCAAGAGGAATTACATCAATTCAAGCTGAACAATGTGTGGGAGCTTGTCAAGCGACCGGACCCATGCAAGCACAATATCATCGGTACCAAATGGATCTACCGCAACAAGCAAGATGAAAATGGCCTAGTGGTGAGGAACAAGGCTCGTCTTGTAGCTCAAGGCTACACACAGGTTGAAGGAATTGATTTCGATGAGACTTTTGCACCTGTTGCTAGACTTGAGGCTATTCGCATATTGCTTGCTTATGCTAACCATCATAATATCATCTTATATCAAATGGATGTGAAAAGTGCATTCCTCAATGGTAAGCTTGAGGAAGAAGTATATGTTGCTCAACCCCCAGGTTTTGAAGATCCTAAACATCCTGACAAAGTCTTCAGACTCAATAAGGCCCTCTATGGCGTCAAGCAGGCCCCTCGGGCGTGGTATGATACTCTGAAGGAATTCCTCATGAAGAAAGGCTTCAAACCCGGTTCACTCGACCCAACTCTTTTCACCAAAACCTATGATGATGAATTATTCGTGTGCCAAATATATGTTGATGATATTATCTTTGGCTGTACTAACCAACATTACAGTGACGAATTTGCTTACATGATGAGTGAGGAATATCAAATGTCCATGATGGGAGAATTGAAATTCTTCTTAGGTCTTCAAATTTGTCAACAACATAATGGCATTTTCATTTCTCAAGAGAAATACCTCAAGGACGTTCTGAGAAAATTCGGTATGCAAGAATGCAGAGGCGTCAAAATCCCTATGCCCACAAATGGCCATCTATGCACTGATGAAAATGGAATAGACTTCAATCAAAAGGTATACCGCTCCATGATTGGTTCTTTATTGTACCTATGTGCATCTAGGCCGGATATTATGCTTAGTGTTTGCATGTGTGCCCGTTTTCAAGCTACACCGAAGGAATCACACCATAAGGCTATGAAACATATTCTTCGATATCTAGCTCACACTCCAACACTTGGATTATGGTATCCCAAGGGCTCGGCTTTTGATCTCATTGGATATTCTGACTCTGACTATGCTGGTGATCGTGTGGATCGCAAGTCAACATCAGGCACATGCCATTTCCTCGGACGATCCTTAGTATGTTGGTCCTCGAAGAAGCAGAACTGCGTATCACTCTCTACTGCTGAAGCTGAGTATATTGCTGCTGGTTTTTGCTGTGCTCAATTGCTATGGATGAAGCAAACCCTCAAGGACTACGGCATCAATGTGAAGAATGTGCCACTCTACTGCGACAACGAGAGTGCCATCAAAATTGCTCATAACCCAGTTCAGCACTCGAAGACAAAGCACATCGAGATTCGTCATCATTTTCTTCGAGATCATGTGTTGAAGGGTGACATCTCTATTGATCCCGTGAAGTCTGAAGAACAGCTAGCGGATATCTTCACAAAGCCCTTGGATGAGAAGATATTTAGCAAGTTGCGGTGTGAGCTAAATATCTTAGAATCTTCGAATGTCCTTTGAAAAGGACACACATCCTAACACTTATGCAAATTGATGACTTAGATGTGCAACACACGAAGAAACGTTTTTCTTTAATCAATGAAGACTAACCCTCTAAGTGTGAAGAAATTAATGAAGAATTTGATTCTCAGAGCCCTACGACAATTGTACGCGGTGTCTGAAATCATTATTCTTACACGGTGGGTCACGCCACCACAAAAAGTTGAAAATCTTCAAAATTTGAGTTCTTCATCATTGTGCAAATTCTTCAAATTTTCAAATTCTTCAACTTTGCAAAATCTTCACTCTTTCCGTCTATGTTCTTCATTGACTATATATATATATATTTGAGTTTTCTGTCCTCTACATCATTCACTTATTGCTAATTCTTCAAGTTGTGTTTCTTCTAAGTGAATGTGATCGGACCTGTTCCCCCTCTATGCTAAACTCAATCCAGTCCGTTCACAAATTCTTCATGTGCGTTCTATTTGAAACCCGTTCAAAGTCTTCATTGTGTCCTTGACAACTGAAGAATTTGCGAACAAAACATTAAAATATTCTTATCTTAATTTTCGGCTTTTGCCGTTCAAACCGTTCCTTATCCCTCGATAAGATTTATCTATTCACCCTCGATCTAACACGATCTCCACTTCACAGTTCGTGGGTGACACATGTCGCTAGGATGAGAAGGGTCAGGGGCATGTTTGTCCATTTTCTTCGGACGAGCGGTTTTTCACCTCTGCTATAAATACCCCTCACCCTCCTCAGAGCTCATTTACCCCGCTTGATCTTACTCCCTCGCTCGAGCTCTCAGACCTAGCGCCGTCGCTACACTCCATCGTCGCCGGTGAGGAAGAGCTTCACTGCCTCGACCTCGTCGCCGTCGTACTCACGCCGGCCGCGGAAATCCTCACTCCGCCGCCGCCGTAGCTGTTTTCCATCGCCAAGTTAGGGCGTGGAAGATCTGAACGGACGAACATCTCCACTGCCACTCTCAGTTCGTCGTGTTCTTCGTCAAGGGTAAATAAAATTTATTTTTACTGCCCTTGTTGATTCTGATGATTTCCACAAAATCTTCAAAAGGTGTTTATTCTTCAACTTTCATGTTCTTAAACACCAACTTGCTTCTGTCCTTGATCAGTTTCTCTAAGCAACGTTTTTCTTCAAGATTCCTCAATTGTGTGGATTTTCAATCCACACAACTCTGGAACCTAAGTCAAAAATGCTTAGTGAAATTCCTCAAGACACCCCTGGTCATCTTCCTCAAACTTGATACTTTTGAAAATCTTCTGAGAACGCATATGACCTCTCCAAAACTCTTCGCACCTATATTCTGTTCACAGGTACACATGTCCGCTGCTGAATCTCTAGGTTCTCATCAACTTAACTCATTTGCAGCGTTCCTTGAAGAAAAATTGCACACCTCATCAGAAAATTCGATTGTTCAAAACCCTCAAGTGAAGAAAATGGCTGATGGTAAAAGACCTCAGAAGGGAGGAAAGAGGCCAGAAACAAATACTGCTTTTGAGATCCATGATGACATCTATGATGAATATTGTACTCCTGATGAAGCAACTCATGGCAAGGAGAACAAAAATCAGCGCAAAGTGCGCATTCAGAAGATTGAGAGGAGATGGGCAAGAGAATGGAGGGAATATCGCTATGTCACTCCCAAGTACATGAAGAAATTTGCTGTTAACCCTCCATGTCCAAGACCTCCATTGGCTCCTGGCCAAGAAGCTGATCCCACTAGCATCAGAAGAGGTGAGGAATTTCCTCAGGAGTGGGCTAAGCGTCAAGCCAAGCTGGCCAAAGTGGCTAAAGAGGCAGTAAAGAAATTCAATGAAGATTCTGTTGCTGCCGCCGCTGAGGCCTCTGCTATCAAGCCTAAGAAGGCTATGCTGAAGAAATCAGCTGTTAAGACAAGTTCCTCAGCTGCAATGCCCTCATGGCCTGTTCCTCAAGCAAATTCCTCAAAAGCAGCTCCAACTCCCTCGGTTGCAAAATCCTCAGCTGCTCCTGCAAAGTCCTCAGCACCTGTGCATCTTGCCACATGCCAAAGGACTACTGGAATCTCAATTGCTTCAGGAGTCTCTGCAAGTTCTTCAGCTCCACCTCAGTCTTCAACAACTCCGACCTTGCTGAAGAAAAAGGCCACTGCTGGACGAGGCACAAGGCCAAGTCCTCACAAGAAGCAAGTCGCCTTTCAGGTTCCGTCAAGCGAAGACGAAGCTGATGATGAAGAATTAGCTGAGCTCATCAGAGATCGACAACAAAGGGCCGCTAGAGCCAAAGGCAGTGCTGTGCCCCTCATGCTGGATCCAAGGAAGATCCTTGAATTTATTGATCTATGGCACAAGAACCCTAACACACCTTTGCCTGAATTAAACCTCACTCCTGGTCAAAGTCACATGTTGACGGCCTTCATAAATGAAGAAAAATGGAAATTTGAAAAGGCCAGGCAGGTGAAGAAGGCTCAGTACAAGAAGGAGCGTTTTCTGAAGAATAATGTTGTGAAAATGTCTCCTGAAGAACTTGTGTCTATGCAGGCTGAGATCAAAGCACTCAGTGATGAATTTCATGCATTCCATGCAGATTGGCTAGGTGCCAAAGTCAGATTCGTCAGAATGGCAAAAGGATTTACTCCAAGTGTTGCAGCTTCATCGCAACCCAAATTTCCTCAGACTGGAACATCTGTTCAGTCTGCTGAAGAAAATGAAAGCGCCAGAGCTGGTGAAGAAATTCCAGTCTCTGAAGAAAATGCCAGGGCAACCTCCAATATTGCGCCTGAAGAGCAATCCAGGCCAGTTGAAGCATCTGCTACTATGCCTGAGGAATCTGAACAAGCCAGGGCAACTGCATCAGTTGTGCCTGAAGAAATTCAACCAATTTCCTCTGCTCCTCCTGCACCGATGACAAGCATCAACCTTCCTTCTGCATCAGAAGCGAAGAAAACCAAGGCTGCGGAGCGAGCAGCTGTGAAGAAAAGGAAAGCATCTGCATCTTCAGAGTCTTCAGCTCCCAAGAAATTGAAGACTTTGACGAGTTCATCTGAAAACCCAATTGATGCTATTCCAATATCAAGCATGCCATCAAAGGAGATCATTCCCTTTGGTGAGGAATATGAAATTCCAAGTAAATCTGATGAAGAAATTCCTTCTGCTGCTTCGACAGAGCAGATGGATGAAGAAATTGAAGTGAATACTTTCCCTTCAACCCCATTGGTATCATCGCCCATGCCTCAGTTCACAGCTGAAGAGGCAGGCGTCGAAGGAACTGAAGAAGATGAGGATGTGGATATTGGGTCTACAACACCTATTCTGAATGATGACTTTTGGGAAAGTCATCACCCCAATTCACCTCTGACAACCCCTCTACATCATGTTCCTCAGTCTCCTGTGCAAACTGAAGAAATTCATACGGGCTCTAATGAACGTCAAGCTTCACTTCACTCTATACCTGAAGAAGTTCCAGTCACTAGCGCTGATGTACATATGTCTGAAGAAATGAAGGCCAAGGCTGCTGCTGAAATTCCTCAGCCAGTGGCTCCAGTGGCTATACCTCAAGAGGCTGTGAAGACTTCAACTATAAATCTTCAGCCCAAGCCACAGAACCCTCACTCCAAGAAGCAGAAGTTTAATGCTGAGGATTTCTTCAACGAGCACATATTCTTCACTGACTACAATCCCTATGACTCTGCTCGTCTTCGTCGCAAGCGTTTCTGGACTGCAAGCCAGATGAACTTCTACTCCTCATTGTTGGTTGATAAGGATAAGATCTTTGAACATGAGCAAATTCCTCATGTAGATATGGAATCGCTGCCCTGCTTCACACCAGTCCTCAGTGTTCTTCATGACGCTGGGTTACTCAATTTCTGCACCGACATCTGTGATTGGAATGAAGAACTCATTCTTCAATTCTTCGCCACGCTGCACATTACTGGAAATGTTGATGATGTCAATTCATGGGTATTGGACTGGATGACCGATAATACTCATTTCAAAGCACCGGCCTCTGAATTGCTTCATCCCGTCCTAGTCAGTCCTCCCACTGAAGGTGCTAGGCTTCTCTATGTTGAACCTGAACTTTCTGATCATCTGATGCAAGTGCTGATGAAGCCTTTGAAGCCAGGCCAAGCTCCAAGGACCAAATTCCTCGTCAAGGAATTGCTCTATGTGCCAAGGACAGTCTATCGCATATTGACCAAAACCCTCAGTCCAATCAAGGGCCACAACTCTGATGATGAAGAAGTTGTTGGCATTATGAAGAATCTGCTGTTCAATATCATTCACGGTATTCCTATCAACTACCACGATTTCTTCATGAGGACTTTGGCCAATGCTGCACTGTCACCTTTTGAGTTGAAGCCTTATGCTCCCTAGATCATGAGATTCATCAGATCAAGGTCTTCAATTCATTACATGGCTGACTTTCAAAATCATCTCAGCTATTTGCCCCCTATTGAAGTCCTCAAACGGACTATTTCCTCAGCTGATGAGAAGGGCAAGGCTGCTGTTATTGATGAAGGTACTCGTCCATTGGATGGACAGTTTCGCAAAGCTACTTCCTATTCCACCAATGATGACTCTGCAACTCAAGATTCTGCCGCCAAAGCTTCAGAACATCATCCTCAAGCCACAGCTCCGTGTGTGATGACTGATCGTGAACTTCTCCTTAGTCTTCATCAGAAAGTTGATCGAAATCACAAGTGGGTCAAGCGTCAGTTTGGTGCAATTCTTCAGAACATGACAGTCACTCAAAATACTGTGAAGAAGAATCACTACTACTTGCATGAAGTCTTTGACCGCACTTGGGCGATTCTGTCTAATCTTCATAGTGCTGAAGAACTCAAGGAGATGGGCTTCCAACAGGACTTTGACTGGTCCCAGCCACCTTCGAAGAAATTCAAGAAAGTCAAAGTTCCTCAGCTTGTTGCCAGTTCATATTCTTCATCGCGCGAGACGGATGAAGCTGAAGACTTGAACGACACTGCGGCAGGCCCTACCTCAACAGTCGACCCCAACAATGCTGGCGCTCCTCCATCGACATGATGATGATATTCTTCAGGGGCGTTAGTCCTCATTTTTCGTCCCTTTTGGTCATTCGATGACAAAGGGGGAGAAATTTGAGTTTAGTCTTCAAGCGGGCCTCTCTTATATATGGGCTATATTTCTGTTAAGTTTCAACTCTTGCTCTTCTGAGGTGTTTGCTCTGATGAGTTGAAAACTTAAGTCCTATGGTGGTCTGATACTTTTGCTCTGTTTTTCTGCATGCTATTTCCTCAATACCATAATGCACGCATGATGTATTTCGTCAGACACCATATTTCATCATGCATTTCAAATTCTTCATATCATATGATAAATGCGTGTATGAATTTCAAGATATAGGAGGAGATCTCCATGATATTACTCAACAATGTGCATTTGCTATTTCAAAGCAAATTCTTCAAATATGCACATCTTCAGGGGGAGTTCCTCTATATCTTGCAATCAAATTCCTCAATATTAGTATTTACACTTCATATGTTTATCCCCGTTAAAAACTTAACCTATATTGTCATCAATCACCAAAAAGGGGGAGATTGTAAGTGCATCTAGTGCCCCTTAGTGATTTTGGTGTATTGAAGACTTATAGGTTAAGGGACTAATGCGTTTGTGAGTGTACACAGGTCTATAAGTCTATGAGGAGTTTGTTATTTACAATGAATGTCGACCCCTAAAAATGAATGTCTTCAACTGAAGACTTTGGTTTTCTTGAAGACTTTGAAAGTGAAGAAATTGGTGTGACCCTGAAGACTTGATATTCTTGTGAGGATTATGAAGCGTGAAGACTTTTGTTTTCGTAGTTTCATTTTCTTCTTCTGGAGTCATAGGAAACACCATACTGTTAAAGGGGGTCGAGGTAAAACTAAGGAAAAGTTTCCAAGTGATGCTCAACTCAAAATCCTACACCTACCCAATCCTTTCGAGTGAAGCCATTGGAAATCTCATACAGTTTAGTCAAGTTCTTCAGTGACAGAGACGAAGTTCTTCTGTTCTCTGAGGAATTTGTTCTGACTGAGGAGTTAGAAATTCGCCAGTGCGGATTGCCTACTAGTGAGGATCATGATAGCGCTGAGGAATTTGATACTCAAATATCCGACCGTTGCTTTGCTGCGCTCCAGCTGTCCAAATATCCTACCCACCTAACGGTCATATCATTGAAGGGCATTTATGTCTTATCATGTCGGGCTGCTCCCTAGGCTATAAATAGCCGCCCTCTACAACCACTAGCTGGTTGGCTGCTCCGAGAGATAGATTGACACTTGTCATTTAGAGCATCCCATCCTCCGAGGACTTTGAGCGAAAATCATCAAGTGAGGAAAAACCCAAAAACCCAAACACCTACAAACCCAAAGTGATTGAGCATCACTGAAGAGATTGTTCCTGTGTGGAACCGACGCTTGTTACCTTTGAGGACTGTGCATCCTCCAGACGGTTAGGCGTCATGGTCTAGAGCATCCAAGAGGAAATTGTGGATTGCCGAGTGACCGAGTATGTGAAGGTTTGGAAGTCACCTGAAGACTTACCACGAGTGGTTGGGCGAGGTCTGTGTGACCTTAGCTCAAGGAGAATACGGTGAGGACTAGGTGTCCTGGACTGTGTGTTCAGGACTGGGTGTCCGAGACTGTGTGTCCTCAGGTTTAAATACCTAGCGGCTCCAACCAGACGTACAACTGTCATAGCAGTTGGAACTGGTCTACCAAATCAGTGTCTTCACCGAGCTACTGGTTCTATTTCCTCAACCCTTTCATTTCCTCGCATACTTGCTATGTATTTGATCATTACTGTTTGAAGACTTTGTCTGAAGACTTTCTCAATTTCCTCAGTTCAAATTCTTCAGTCAGTTTGTCTTCAGCCTGCTTATCCTGTGTTTACGCTACTCGTACTCTGTGCTTGTTTTCATTTCATCATGATGACTGTGCTACTGCTCTGTTATGCTTGCATCTGAGTACTCATTCCGCTGCTAAGTAGTTCATCGCTTAGGAATTTCCTCACCTTGAAATTCCTCACTGACGAATTTGTAAAAATCGCCTATTCACCCCCCCTCTAGTCGATATAACGCACTTTCAATAAAGAACTTTATTATGCAGTCCGTCGCTTTTATTTCTTCCATATCAGAAGTTCGTATAAAGCTTGTTTTCTTCACACTAATAGATCATACATATTTAGAGAGCAATCTTTATTGCTTGCACCGATGACAACTTACTTGAAGGATCTTACTCAATCCATAGGTAGGTATGGTGGACTCTCATGGCAAAACTGGGTTTAGGGATGTTTGGATGCACAAGTAGTATCTCTACTTGGTGCAAAGGATTTGGCTAGCATAAGAGGGAAAAGCAAGCTCAACATGTTGGAGGATCCATGACAATATAACTTCTATTCGGATATAAGAAAACATAACCCATTATGTTGTCTTCCTTGTCCAACATCAACTTTTTAGCATGACATACTTTAATGAGTGCTCACAATTACAAAAGATGTCCAAGATAGTATATTTGTATGTGAAACCTCTCTTTCTTTATTACTTCATATTAATTGCAACAATGACCAAAACTATGTTTGTGAACTCCCAACAAATTTTATTCATCATACTCTTTATATGTGAAGTCATTACTCTCCATAAGATCAATATATGATCTCTTTATTTCCTTTTATTTCTTTCTCTTATTTTTATTCCCTCAAGATCATAGCAAGAAAGCAAAGCCCTCAACTCAAAACTACTCTTTATTATATATCTCTTGGACTCGATTACAAAGAGGGAACATAAAGCAAAACTCAAAGCTAGATCATACTAAAACTTTATTCTACTAGATCAAGATATAACCAAAAGGATCAAACTAATAAGAACGATAAAAGTAAAGGTGTGATGGTGATACGATACCGGTGCACCTCCCCCAAGCTTGGCAGTTGCCAAGGGGAGTGCCCATACCCATGTATTTATGTCTCTTTCTTCGGAGGTGGTGATGGTGGAGTTGTTGATGTAGTAGGCTTGTCATCCATCTTCCAAGGCATAGGCTCACCATCATAGAAAGATGAACGAGTCTCCGGGATCCTCAAATCTGCAGCCAAACTCATCCTCTTAAATCTGTATTCATACTCACAGTTTTGGTTTTACAGGTCATAGATCTGGGCTTGGAGATGCTTGATTTTCTCATGAAGCTTGAAGATGGCCTCCTCAATGTTCTTGGCATCCAGCTTGTGATTGTTGGTGAACTCCGTGATCATCATGTGATTGGCGTTGAGTCCATGTTCCACCATCCCTTGGCACTTGAAAACTTGCTGCTCCATTGCTTTGAGTCTTGTCTCCACGCTTCCGGTCTTCTTCGGCCCCTCAACATCGCGGATGTGCAGCACCCCCTCACGCATCTCAATGGCTTGAGGGTGTCGCAGCACCTCCGCAAGGTAGGGGTTGATGACCTTCTCAAAAAACTTGTCCTTGGGGGCGCTTGGAGATGTCATGGTGATCTAGATCTGTCAGAAAAACAGCTCGAAACAAAAATAGAAGATTTTGTCGTGGTACGGTGGTCAAAACCTTTGGGAGATTATATAATGAATTTTTATCGACCAAAAGAAGTATTGTGCAAGAAAACGGAGTCCAGAGGGCACACGAGGTGGCCACAAGGCAGGGGGCACGCCCAGGGGGGTAGGGCGCGCCCTCCACCCTTGTGGTCTCCTCGTGCAACTTTCAGACTACTTTTAATTTTCCTAATTTTTTAAATATTCCAAAAGGGAGAAAAATATCATTGGAAACGTTTTGGAGTCGGTTTACTTACCGTACCACATACCTATTCCATTTCGGAGTCTGAAATGTTCTGGAAAGTGTCCCTTATGTACTCCTCCGGTGTTACGATGTCAATTATATTGGTCTCAACATTTATGGGATTACCTGAGATATAATGTTTGATTCTTTGACCGTTTACCACCTTCAGATTTGTGCCTTCGGCGTTGTCGATTTTTATGGCACCGGAACGATAGACCTCCTCGATAATGTAAGGACCTTCCCATTTAGAGAGAAGCTTTCCTGCAAAAAATCTTAAACGAGAGTTGTATAGCAAAACATGATCACCTACATTAAACTCACGCTTTCGTATCCTTTTGTCATGCCATCTTTTAACTTTTTCTTTAAACAACTTGGCATTCTCATAGGCTTGGGTTCTCCATTCATCAAGCGAGCTTATGTCAAATAACCTCTTCTCACCGGCAAGTTTAAAATCATAGTTGAGCTCTTTGATTGCCCAATAAGCTTTGTGTTCTAGTTCAAGAGGTAAGTGACAAGCCTTCCCATAAACCATTTTATATGGAGACATACCCATAGGGTTTTTATAAGCAGTTCTATAAGCCAATAATGCATCATCAAGTTTCTTAGACCAATTCTTTCTAGATCTATTAACAATCTTTTGAAAGATCAATTTAATCTCTCTATTACTCAATTCTACTTGACCGCTAGACTGAGGATGATAAGGAGATGCAATTCTATGGTTAACATCATACTTAGCAAGCAATTTACGGAAAGCACCATGAATAAAATGTGAACCACCATCAGTCATTAAATATCTAGGGACTCCAAACCTCGGAAAAATAACTTCTTTAAGCATCTTAATAGAAGTGTTATGATTAGCACTACTAGTTGGAATAGCTTCTACCCACTTAGTAACGTAATCAACAGCAACTAAAATATGTGTATACCCATTAGAGGAAGGAAAAGGTCCCATATAATCAAAGCCCCAAACATCGAATGGTTCAATAACAAGTGAATAATTCATAGGCATTTCCTAACGTCTACTAATATTACCAATTCTTTGACATTCATCACAAGACAAGACAAACTTACGAGCATCCTTGAAGAGAGTAGGCCAATAAAAACCGGATTGTAATACCTGTGTGCAGTTCTACCTCCAGCGTGGTGTCCTCCGTAAGACTCGGAGTGGCACTTGCGTAGGATCTGTTCCTATTCATGCTCAGGTACACAACGTCTAATAACACCATCTACTCCTTCTTTATAAAGGTGTGGGTCATCCCAAAAGTAATGTCTTAAATCATAGAAAAACTTTTTCTTTTGCTGGTATGTGAAACTAGGTGGTATAAATTTAGCAACAATGTAATTAGCATAATCAGCATACCACGGAGTATTACGAGAAGCATTTACGACAGCTAATTGTTCATCAGGAAAGCTATCATCAATAGGCAGTGGGTCATCAAGAACATTTTCTAACCTAGACAAGTTGTCTGCAACGGGGTTCTCAGCTCCCTTTCTATCAATAATATGCAAATCAAATTCTTGTACCAAGAGAACCCATCTAATAAGTCTAGGCTTAGCATCTTTCTTTTCCATAAGATATTTAATAGTAGCATGATCAGTGTGAATAGTAACTTTGGAATCAACAATATAAGATCTGAACTTATCACAAGCAAAAACAACTGCTAAAAATTCTTTTTCAGTAGTAGCATAATTTCTCTGGGCACTGTCTAGAGTTTTACTAGCATAATGAATAACATTCAATTTCTTATCAACTCTTTGCCCTAGAACAGCACCAACAGCATAATCACTAGCATCACACATAATTTCAAAGGGTAAATTCCAATCAGGTGGCTGAACAATAGGTGCAGAGATCAAGGCTTTCTTAAGTATTTCAAATGCTTCTGCAAAATCATCATCAAAAACAAAAGGAACATATTTTTGTAAGAGATTAGTGAGGGGCCTAGAAATTTTAGAGAAGTCTTTAATAAACCTCCTATAGAAACCAGCATGACCAAGGAAACTTCTTATACCTTTGATATCTTTAGGACACGGCATCTTTTCAATAGCATCTACTTTAGCTTTATCAACTTCAATACCTCTTTCAGAAATTTTATGCCCCAAGACAATACCTTCATTAACCATAAAGTGGCACTTCTCCCAATTCAAGACAAGATTAGTTTCTTCACATCTCTGCAAAACTCGATCAAGGTTGCTTAAGCAATCATCAAAAGAAGTTCGGTAAACGGAGAAATCATCCATGAAAACCTCAACAATATTTTCACAAAAATCAGAGAATATAGCAGTCATACATCTTTGAAGGGTAGCAGGTGCATTGCATTAACCAAAAGGCATACGTCTATAAGCAAAGGTACCGAAAGGGCAAGTAAAAGTAGTCTTTTCCTGATCATCTTTTAACACAGGTATTTGAGAGAAACCAGAATAATCATCTAGGAAGCAAAAATGTGTATGTTTGGATAGTCTTTCTAGCATTTGATCAATAAATGGTAGAGGGCAATGATCTTTTCTAGTAGCTTTATTTAATTTGCAAAAATCAATTACCATTCTATAACATGTAATAATTCTTTGTGGAATCAATTCATTCTTATCATTAGGAACAACAGTAATACCTCCCTTCTTAGGGACACAATGAACATGACTTACCCATTTACTATCAGCAATAGGATAAATTATACCTGCCTCCAGAAGCTTTAGCATTTCGTTTCTTACCACTTCTTTCATCTTAGGATTTAACCGTCGTTGGTGATCAACAACTGGTTTAGTATCGTGCTCCAAATTAATTTTGTGCTGACATAGAGTGGGACTAATGCCCTTAAGATCATCAAGAGTATATCCAATAGCGGCACGGTGCTTCTTCAGAGTTTTCAATAATTTCTTTTCTTCATGCTCTGAAAGGTTAGCACTAATAATAACAAGATATATCTTCTTTTCATCAAGATAAGCATATTTCAAAGTATCAGGTAATTGTTTAAGCTCAAACACGGGATCACCCTTGGGTGGAGGAGGATCCCCAAGGATTTCAACAAGCAAGTTGTGTTTCAAGATAGGCCCTTGATTAAATAATATTTCATCTATTTCCCTTCTTTCATTCATAAACATACCATTTTCATGGTCTAGCAAATATTGTTCTAAGGGATCAGTAGGAGGCGTGGCAATAGAAGCAAGACCAATAATTTTATCCTTACTAGGCAATTCTTTATCATGGGGTTGTCTACGAAATTTAGAGAAATTAAAATCATGAGACATATCCCCTAAACCAACAGTAACAATATCTTTCTTGCAGTCTATCTTAGCATTAACGGTATTCAAGAAAGGTCTACCAAATATAATTGGACAAAAGTCATCTTGTGGGGAAGCAAGAACAAGAAAATCAGTAGGATATTTTATTTTCCCACACAAGACTTCAACATCTCTAACAATCCCAATTGGTGATATGGTATCTCTATTGGCAAGCTTAATAGTAACATCAATATCTTCTATCTCAGCAGGTGCAATATCATTCATAATTTCTTTATATAAAGTAAAAGGAATTGCACTCACACTAGCACCACATCACATAAGCGATGATAACAATGATCTTCTATTTTAACTGAAACAACAGGCATGCCAACAACGGGTCTATGTTTATCTTTACTATCGGGTTTAGCAATTCTAGCAGCTTCATCACAGAAATAAATAACATGTCCATCAATATTATCAACCAAGAGATCTTTAACCATAGCAATACTAGGTTCAACTTTAATTTGTTCAGGGGGTGTAGGTGTTCTAGTATAACTCTTACGAACCACAGTTGAAGCTTTTGCATGATCCTTTATTCTAACAGGAAAAGGTGGTTTCTCAATATAAGCAGTAGGAACAATAGGATCAACATTGTAAGTAATAGTTTCTTCTTCAACTTTAATAGGTTCAACTACTTTAGCTTCAATGGGAGGATGATATTTAAACCACTTCTCCTTGGGGAGATCAACATGAGTAGCAAATGATTCACAAAAAGAAGCTACTATCTCAGAGTCAAGTCCATATTTAGTGCTAAAATCACAAAAAGCATCGGTATCCATAAAAGATTTAACACAATCAAACTTAAGGTTTATACCTGACTCATTACCTTTGTCAAGTTCCCAATCTTCAGAGTTGCGTTTAATTCTTTCCAATAAATCCCATTTGAATTCAATATCCTTCTTCATAAAAGAACCAGTACAAGAAGTATCGAGCATGGATCGATCATTATGAGAAAGCCGAGCATAATTTTTTTGAATAATAATTTCTCTTGAGAGCTCATGATTGGGGCATGAATATAACATTGACTTAAGCCTCCCCCAATCTTCAGCGATACTTTCTCCTTCACGAGGCCAAAAATTATATATATAATTCCGATCACGATGAACCAGATGCATAGGATAAAACTTCTGATGAAATTCCAGTTTCAATCGGTTGTAGTTCCAAGTCCCAATATCATCGCATAGCCTATACCATGTCAATGCCTTCTCCTTCAAAGATAAAGGGAAGACCTTCTTCTTGACTTCATCCTCGGGCAAACCTACAAGCTTAAATAATCCACAAACTTCATCCACATAGATTAGATGCATATCAGGATGTAGTGTCCCATCTCCTGTATAAGGATGAGCTAGCAGTTTCTCTATCATACCCGAAGGAATTTCATAATAAATATTTTAAGTAGGTGCAGTAGGTTGAGGGGCAACTCTTTGCTCTTTCGGTCGGGGTGAAGATACCCCGAACAAACCCCTCAAAGGATTATTTTCCATAGTAACAAGTGACAGTAAATTTCAGCACACTATAAAAATGTTTCCTTACCAAATTCCACTTACCAAAGGCACTTCACTCCCTGGCAACGGTGCCAGAAAAGAGTTTTGATGACCCACAAGTATAGGGGATCGATTGTAGTCCTTTTGATAAGTAAGAGTGTCGAACCCAACAAGGAGCAGAAGGAAATGACAAGCGGTTTTCAGCAAGGTATTCTCTGCAAGCACTGAAATTATTGGTAACAGATAGTTGTGTGATAACATAATTTGTAACGGGTAACAAGTAACAAAAGTAACTAAGGTGCAGCAAGGTGGCCCAATCCTTTTTGTAGCAAAGGACAAGCCTGGACGAACTCTTATATAAAGCAAAGCGCTCCCGAGGACACATGGGAATTGTTGTCAAGCTAGTTTTCATCATGCTCGTATGATTCGCGTTCGTTACTTTGATAATTTTATATGTGGGTGGACTGGTGGTTGGGTGCTATCCTTCCTTGGACAAGCCTCCCACATATGATTAACCCCTCTCGCAAGCATCCGCAACTACGAAAGAAGAATTAAGATAAATCTAACCATAGCATGAAACATATGGATCCAAATCAGCCCCTTACAAAGCAACACATAAACTAGGGTTTAAGCTTCTATCACTCTAGCAATCCATCATCTACTTATTACTTCCCAATGCCTTCCCCTAGGCCCAAATCATGGTGAAGTGTCATGTAGTCAACGTTCACATAACACCACTAGAGGAAAGACAACATACATCTCATCAAAATATCGAACGAATACCAAATTCACATGATTACTTATAACAAGACTTCTCCCATGTCCTCAGGAACAAACGTAACTACTCACAAAGCATATTCATGTTCATAATCAGAGGAGTATTAATTATCATTAAGGATCTGAACATATGATCTTCCACCGAATAAACCAACTAGCATCAACTACAAGGAGTAATCAACACTAGCTACTAGCAACCCACAGGTACCAATCTGAGGTTTTGAGACAAAGATCGGATACAAAAGATGAACTAGGGTTTGAGAGGAGATGGTGCTGGTGAAGATGTTGATGGAGATTGACCCCCTCTCGATGAGAGGATCGATGGTGATGACGATGGCTTCGATTTCCCCCTCCCGGAGGGATGTTTCCCTGGCAGAACAGCTCCGCCGGAGCCCTAGATTGGTTCTGCCCAGGTTCCACCTCGAGACGGCGGCGCTTCATCCTGAAAGCTTCCTCTTGATTTTTTTCAGGGCAAAAGACACCATACAGCAGAAGATGGGCATCGGGGACCTGCCTGGGGGCCCATAAGGCAGGGGGCGCGCCCAGGGGGGTAGGGCACACCCTCCACCCTTGTGGATGGCTGGTGGCCCCCCTCTGGTGCTTTCTTCGCCCAATATTTTTTATTAATTCCAAAATGACTCTCTGTGAAGTTTCATGACTTTTGGAGTTGTGCATAATAGGTCTCTAATATTTGCTCCTTTTCCAGCCCAGAATTCCAGCTGCCAGCATTCTCCCTCTTCATGTGAACCTTGTAAAATAAGAGAGAAAAGGCATAAGTATTGTGCTATAATGTGTAATAACAGCGCATAATGCAATAAATATCAACATAAAAGCATGATGCAAAATTGACGTATCAGTAGTGCCTCATCAGGTAGATGAATAGCCAAATGCACCATCACATCAAAGAAGGCTGGAGGATATATCTTCTCAAGGTCACATAGGATAGTTGGCATCATGTCTCTAAGACGCTCCAAAGCATCTATCCTGATATTTCTACTGCAAAGTTCCCTGAAGAATTGTCCCAACTCTGCAACTGCTCTGTATAAGACAGGGCGGCCCAATCCTCTAAGGATAACAGGTAAAACCCTTTGAAGTAGGACGTGGCAGTCATGAGTTTTCAACCATTGTACCTTGTTTCCATCTGCACTGACTCTCCTTTCAGGGTTGGAAGCAAATCCATGTGGGAATCTCACACGTGACAGGACCTTGCAGAATTCTTTTCTTTTTACCTTGTCCAAGACGTACACAGCTGGTGCCATATCCCATGGTTTACCTTCATCTTCCACCTGCAAATCCTTTCTGATACCCAGGTGTGTCAAATCAATCCTAGATTTTAAGGTATCTTTCGTCTTGCCTTCAATATTAAGAAGTGTGCCGATAATGTTGTCACATATATTTTTCTCGATGTGCATCACATCAAGATTATGCCGCAGATCCAAATCTTTCCAATACTCCAAGTCCCACAAAGTGGACCTGCGGGTAAACAATAATCTCTCTTCTGCCCTGGCACGCTTCCTTTTCCCGCTACCATTATCAGGATGGTTTCCTGGTGTAATATGCCTGACCTTCTCTAATTCCACTTGCAACTCATCGCCGGTGAGCCTCTTTGGCGCATCACGATTTTCATGCTTCGCATTG
This sequence comes from Thinopyrum elongatum, assembly GCA_011799875.1. Taxonomy (NCBI): domain Eukaryota; kingdom Viridiplantae; phylum Streptophyta; class Magnoliopsida; order Poales; family Poaceae; genus Thinopyrum; species Thinopyrum elongatum. Next base: position 115,432,535 of record CM022298.1, on the reverse strand, counting down.
AACACATGTCTTCGGTATTTTGTAGGGCACGACTTGTCCTTGGCAAGGAAACGTCGGTGTCCAATGTAACAGGTCTTGCTAAGTATTACATATGAAAAAGGATTCTTGTCACAGTGAACACATGCATTGTAACCATGTGTCGTTCGCCCTGACATAGTGCCCAAAGCTGGATAATCATGGATGCACCAAATTATAACAGCACGCAGAAAGAAATCAGCTGGTGGGCTGCTATATGGGTCTCGAGTGAGAACGCCCCTCCATAGCTGTTGAAGTTCCTCCACAAGAGGCTCCATGAATAAATCAAAATCCTTTCCAGGACTTTTTGGACCTGGGATGAGCAAGGCCATCATGTAGTTTGATTCTTTGGTGCAGACATTTGGAGGCATGTTGTAAGGGATAACAAGCACTGGCCACATGCTATATGTGGCGCTCTGGTGGCCAAATGGGTTAAATCCATCTGTAGCTAAGCCAAGTATAATGTTTCTCGGGTCAGCAGCAAACTTTTTGTGTTTCTGATTGAAGCTTTTCCAATCAGTACCATGAGATGGATGGCTCATTACATTCTGATCTCTATACTCCTGGTTCCTAGAATGCCACAGTTCATCCTCTCTTGTTTCAGCATCATGAAACAACCTCTGCAATCTTGGTATAATTGGAAAATGTCTCAGAACATTATGAGGAATCCTCTTCACAACATCGCCATCTTTCCATCTTGATGATTTGCATTTTGGGCATTCACTTAAGTTGGCATAATCCTTCCGGATCAGAACACAATTATTCTTACAAACATGGATCATATCATATCCAATTCCAACTGCATGAAGGAAACTCTTCATTTTACTATAGGTGTGTGGCAGCTCAGATGCATATGAGAAAGATTTGCGGAAAGCAGCCAACATTGCATCGAATGATTTGTTGGTCATCCACGACCTGAAGAAAGGTGACCATAGCTAAGAATACTGACAGCTTATTTCCTGGGGTGACAGCCACATTGCATTGTTCCAACATGCGGGCCCACCGTTTTTCTTTTGCAGGTGAAAGTTCATGAAATGCGTGAGCATTTCGTAGCATTGTTTCAATGTTGGTCAAACTCACTGGCTCCGCCACCACCACCTCCTCCTCCTCCTCTTCCACCCGAGCATCAGGCAGATCAAGATGGTGATCTGCTGCTTCCACATAGTTAGTAACATTGACGTTCATAGCTTCACCATGATGAACCCACCTAGTATATGTGACCGACATCCCATACAAGTGTAGATGATTTTGCATAGTTGACTGGGGTCTTATAACTGAATTCATACAATTGCTACACGGGCAGAGACATCTGATTTTGGACCACCGTACTCAGCTCTGATAAAGTTCATGAAGTTTTCAACCCCCTCGACATATGTAGCGGAGAATCTTCGAGCAGAAGTTATCCAAGTCCTATCCATCTGTTAGACATACAAATTAGTTCTTCTACTAGATATTACAGGAAAAACATATATGCTTTTTTATGAAGTCCAGAAAAAATACCTAGGTCGATGTCTAAAGCTATGGCAAGATATTTGGACAAGCAGATCTAAGTGACAAAATATATGTAAAGCTAATTCAGCAAACAGATTTGAGTGCTAAATTATGGCAGGCTGTTTCAGCAGTCAATGAGGCCGAGCACACAGTCATCGAAGGCCATCTCAGCAACAAAGATCGAGTATAAAACGGTGTAGAGCTATTTCACCTAACATATTGGCTACTAGACCATGGCAATCTACGTCACAATAAATATATGGCAGGATATTTCAGCAATTAATCAGGTGTGGCATGCCATCTCAGCTAAGCAGATTGAGTGCAGAACAGGGCAAGGAAGCTTCTTAAGCAGAGCATATTGACTATAAACTATTTCAGCAAACAGTGAGATTAACAGCGTCTATGCTAACATTTAGCGCTACTCCGACATGCACGGGGCCTCAGTCTAGAATGCGCGTACCATGGGAGAAGCTGACCGCCGTGCGTCTCCACAAGAACATCGCCAGCGGTGGTGGTGCGACGAGAGGACGACAGTCTACGAGAGCGTACTGTGGGAGCGAGAGGATCGCCGTGCATCCCCTCGACGAACCGCGACGCTGACGTATCGGCGCAGCGGGGAGGGTGGCTTTGGCGGAGCGAATGGAGTGGAGGGGGCCGGGGGGGAGGGGGTTTGGGGAATATTATTGGCTAGTTGGCCGAAGGGCGGTTGAATTTGGGATTTGGGGGGAATTTTTTGGGGGAATTTTCGCACGGTGAGCGGGGGAGTTTGGCGCATGGTCGGTTTCTCCAAGTGCGGTCCCATTTGTCAGTGAAGAGGCAAGCCGAAGCGCGTTCCATTTGCATGAGCCATGTGCAGGACCGACCATGTGAGGGGTGCAATGCGACCGCGACAGGCGTGCTGTGAGTGTACCGCCTTTTTTCCTTTTAAACTTGGTGCTTCGCGTGATCCATCGATACTACTACTAGTAATCCGGTAATCCCGACTAAAACGGCGCGACCGGGTCTTTTCCCGCACGATATGCTGGGAGGTTGGCTTAGTTGGTTTTTTTAGGACGAGTAATGCTACACCTACGTAATCCCAGTTACGTAATTAACGTAATGTGAAACGTGTGGTCTATTGATTGGAGATTGGGGGAGGGAGGGGCCCACCACCATGAAAATCAGGGGGGGAGAGAGAGGCAATTTACGTTAACCCTTTCATAGGTTCCTGTAGATGTAGAAAGATGTGAAATGCGTGAATGTGTAGTGGACGTACTATTGGAGTGACTAAGATAAATTGTGTATGTAGGCCCAATGTGTTTATTTACTTCGCATGTTAGCTTTATCTCGTGTCAAACCTTCTAAGTTTATACACACAAAAATGAATCATCATTCCATATATTTTCATACCCCTACAATATATCTTACTATTATTGTGAAAGTTCATATACACCGGACGAGATTCATGCAAACACGGCAGATTTTCATTACATTTCGAACTTTTATAGGACAGAAAAATAAAAGAAACCCAACCCTAAACCTATTCTACGGCGGCGATCGACGTCCTCCATCTGCCATCTCCATGTATGGGGGCGGCGTTCAAGACCCATGAAGTGAAGGTGCGGTCTCCGACGAGGAAGAGTAGAACACGGGAGACGGACCGGCTAGTTGGCACCTGAGATTCGATTGTCGGTATCTTCATACCTACTTCAATCTCGTTACCGGCAAGTCTCTTTACTCATTCCGTAATACATCACCTCGTGACCAACTCCTTAGTCGTTTGCTTGCAAGCTTATGATGTGTATTACTGAGAGGGCCCAGAGATACCTCTCCGAAACTCGGAGAGACAAATCCTAATCTCGATCTATGCCAACTCAACAAATACCTTCGGAGATACCTGTAGAGCATCTTTATAATCACCCAGTTATGTTGTGACGTTTGATAGCACACAAGGCATTCCTCCGGTATCCGGGAGTTGCATAATCTCATAGTCGAAGGAATATGTATTTGACATGAAGAAAGCAATAGCAGTAAAACTGAACGATCATTATGCTAAGCTAACGGATGGGTCTTGTCCATCACATAATTCTCCTAATGATGTGATCCCGTTATCAAATGACAACTCATGTCCATGGTTAGGAAACCATAACCATCTTTGATCAACGAGCTAGTCTAGTAGAGGCTTACTAGGGACACGGTGTTTTGTCTATGTATTCACACATGTATTATGGTTTCCGATCAATACAATTCTAGCATGAATAATAAACATTTATCATGAATACGGAAATATAAAATAACAACTTTATTATTGCCTCTAGGGCATATTTCCTTCAGCATGAATATTCAGATCCATAAGATTCATAACAAAAGTTTAATATTGACATAAAAACAATAATACTTCAAGCATACTAATAAAGCAATCATGTCTTCTCAAAATAACATGGCCAAAGAAAGTCATCCCTACAAAATCATGTAGTCTGGATATGCTCCATCTTCATCACACAAAGTATTAAATCATGCACAACCCCATGACAAGCCAAGCAATCATTTCATACTTTTGATGTTCTCAAACTTTTTCAACTTTCACGCAATACATGAGCGTGAGCCATGGATATAGCACTATAGGTGGAATATAATATGGTGGTTGTGGAGAAGACAAAAAGAAGGAGAAAGTCTCACATCAACTAGGCATATTAACGGGCTATAGAGATGCCCATCAATATATATCAATGCGAGTGAGTAGGGATTGCGATGCAACGGATGCACTAGAACTATAAGTGTATGAAAGCTCAAAAAGAAACTAAGTGGGTGTGCATCCAACTCGCTTGCTCATGAAGACCTAGGGCAATTTGAGGAAGCCCATCATTGGAATATACAAGCCAAGTTCTATAATGAAATATTCCCACTAGTATATGAAAGTGACAACATAGGAGACTCTATCATGAAGACCATGGTGCTACTTTGAAGCACAAGTGTGGTAAAAGGATAATAGCATTGCCCCTTCTCTCTTTTCTCTCATTTTTTCTCTTTTTTTATTGGGCTTCTTTTGGCCTCTTTTATTTTTTGTTAAGTCCGGAGACTCATCCCAACTTGTGCGGGAATCATGGCTTCCATCATCCTTTCCTCACATGGGACAATGCTCTAATAATGATGATCATCACACTTTTATTTACTTACAACTCAAGAATTACAACTCGATTCTGGAACAAAATATGACTCTATATGAATGCCTCCGGCGGTGTACCGGGATGTACAATGATCAAGAGTGACATGTATAAAAAATATGAATGGTGGCCTTGCCACAAATACTATGCCAACTACATGATCATGCAAAACAATATGACAATGATGAAGCGTGTCATAATAAACAGAACAGTGGAAGTTGCATGGCAATATATCTCAGAATGGCTATGGAAATGCCATAATAGGTAGGTATGGTGGATGTTTTGAGGAAGGTATATGGTGGGTTTAATGCACCGGCGAGAATTGCGCGGTACTAGAGAGGCTAGCAATGGTGGAAGGGTGAGAGTGCGTATAATCCATGGACTCAACATTAGTCATAAAGAACTCACATACCTGTTGCAAAAAATTATTAGCTATCGAAACAAAGTACTACACGCATGCTCCTATGGGGATAGATTGGTAGGAAAAGACCATCGCTCGTCCCCGACCACCACTCATAAGGAAGACAATCAATAAATAAATCATGCTCCTGTAGGGGAACGTAGTAGTAAATCAAAAAATTTCCTACGCATCACCAAGATCAATCTATGGAGAGACTAGCAACGAGAGAGAGAGGAGTGCATCTTCATACCCTTGAAGATCGCGATGCGGAAGCGTTGCAAGAACGCGGTTGGAGGAGTCGTACACATAGCGATTCAGATCGCGGTCGATTCCGATCTAAGCACCGAACAACGGTGCCTCCGCGTTCAACACACGTGCAACCCGGTGATGTATCCCACGCCTTGATCCAGCAAGGAGGAGGGAGAGGTTTTGGAAGACAGCTCCAGCAGCACGACGGCGTGGTGGTGGAACTTGCAGTTCTCCGGCAGGGCTTCGCCAAGCTCAAACGGAGGAGGAGGAGGTGTTGGAGAGAGGGAGGGCTGCGCCAGGGGAGAGGTTGTGGCCTCCCTCCCACCCCTCCACTATTTATAGGCTGGGGGGGAGAGGGGGCCGGCCCCCTAGATCCCATCTAGGGTTGGGGGCGGCGGCCAAGGGGGGGAGGAGTGCCTCCCAAGTCAAGTGGAGGCCCTCCCCCTTTAGAGTTTCCCCTCTCCCATGCGCATGGGCCTTAGGGGGGCTGGTTCCCCTAGCCCATTAAGGCTAGGGCGCCCCTTTATAGCCCATGCTGCTGTATTGGACGTGGTGGAACACTTTCCGGACTTCCGGACCCCTCCGGAATCCTCCGGAACCTTTCGAAAGCTTCCCGGTACAATACCGAAAAAACCGAAACTTTTTCTGGAACCCCAATAACAACTTTCCATATATAAATCTTTACCTCCGGACCATTCCGGAACTCCTCATGACGCCCGGGATCTCATCCGGGACTCCGAACAACATTCGGTATTCACATACTATTTCCCATAACAACCCTAGAGTCACCGAACCTTAAGTGTGTAGACCCTACGGGTTCGGGAACCATGCAGACATGACCGAGACATCTCTGCGGCCAATAACCAACAGCGGGATCTGGATACCCATGTTGGCTCCCACATGTTCCACGATGATCTCATCGGATGAACCACGATGTCGAGGATTCAATCAATCCCGTATACAATTCCCTTTGTCTACCGGTATGATACTTGCCCGAGATTCGATCGTCGGTATCCCTATACCTTGTTCAATCTTGTTACCGGCAAGTCTCTTTACTCATTCCGTAACGCATGATCCCATGGCTAACTCTTTAGTCACATTGAGCTCATTATGATGATGCATTACCGAGTGGGCCTAGAGATACCTCTCCGTCATACGGAGTGACAAATCCCAGTCTCAATTCGTGCCAACCCAACAGACACTTTCGGAGATACCTGTAGTGCACCTTTATGGTCACCCAGTTACGTTGTGACGTTTGATACACCCAAAGCATTCCTACGGTATCCGGGAGTTGCACAATCTCATGGTCTAAGGAAATGATACTTGACATTAGAAAAGCTTTAGCAGACGAACTACACGATCTAGTGCTATGCTTAGGATTGGGTCTTGTCCATCACATCATTCTCCTAATGATGTGATCCCGTTATCAACGACATCCAATGTCCATGGTCAGGAAACCGTAGCCATCTATTGATCAACGAGCTAGTCAACTAGAGGCTCGCTAGGGACATGTTGTGGTCTATGTATTCACACATGCATTACGATTTCCGGATAACACAATTATAGCATGAACAATAGACAATTATCATGAACAAGGAAATATAATAATAACCACTTTATTATTGCCTCTAGGGCATATTTCCAACAGCTCCGACTTCATCACATAACGGTTCACCATACGTGCATGCTACAAGAATCACAAACTTTAACACAAGTATTTCTACCAATCCACAATTACTCACTAGCATGACTCTAGTATCACCATCTTTATATCTCAAAACAAATGCAAGGAATCAAACTTCTCATAGTATTCAACTCTCTTTATATGACAGTTTTTTTATATCCCTCTTGGATGCCTATCATATTAGGACTAAATTCATAACCTAAGCAAATTACCGTGCTGTTTAGAGACTCTCAAAATCATATAAGTGAAGCATGAGAGTTCAACAATTTCTATAAAATAAAGCCAACGCCGTGCTCTAAAAAGATATAAGTGAAGCACTAGAGCAAATTGCCTAGCTCAAAAGATATAAGTGAAGCACATAGAGTATTCTAGTAAATTCGCGATTCATGTGTGTCCCTCTCAAAAGATGTGTACAGCAAGGATGATTGTGGAAAACTAAAAAGCAAAGACTCATATCATACAAGATGCTCCAAGCAAAACACATATCATGTGGTGAATAAAAATATAGCCTCAAGTAAATTTACCAATGGATTGAAGACGAAAGAGGGGATGCCATCCGGGGCATCCCCAAGCTTAGATGCTTGGTTGTCCTTGAATATTACCTTGGGGTGCCTTGGGCATCCCCAATCTTAGGCTCTTGCCACTCCTTATTCCATAGTCCATCAAATCTCTACCCAAAACTTGAAAACTTCACAACAGAAAACTCAACAGAAAACTCATGAGATCCGTTAGTATAAGAAAATAAATCACCACTTTTTGGTACAGTTGTGAACTCATTCTTTATTTATATTGGTGTAATATCTACTGTATTCCAACTTTTCCATGGTTCATACTGAAGGAAATATGCCCTAGAGGCAATAATAAAGTTGTTATTTTATATTTCCTTATTTCATGATAAAGGTTTATTATTCATGCTAGAATTGTATTGATCGGAAACTTAAATACATGTATGAATACATAAACAAATACCGTGTCCCTAGTAAGCCTCTACTAGACTAGCTCGGTGATCAAAGATGGTTAAGGTTTCCTAGCCATCGACATGTGTTGTCATTTGATAACGGGATCGCATTATTAGGAGAATGATGTGATGGACAAATTCATCCGTTAGCTTAGCATAATGATCGTTCAGTTTATTGCTATTGCTTTCTTCATGTCAAATACATATTCCTTCGACTATGAGATTATGCAACTCCCGGATACCGGAGGAATACCTTGTGTGCTATCAAACATCACAACATAACTGCGTGATTATAAAGATGCTCTATAGGTATCTTCGAAGGTGTTTGTTGAGTTGGCATAGATCGAGGTTAGGATTTGTCAGGTATCTCTGGGCCCTCTCGGTAATACACATCATAAGCTTGCAAGCAAATGACTAAGGAGTTGGTCACGAGGTGATGTATGATGGAACAAGTAAAGAGACTTGCCGGTAACAAGATTGAACTAGGTATGAAGATACTGACGATCGAATCTCGGGCAAGTAACATACCGATGGACAAAGGGAATTACGTATGTTGTCATAACGGTTCGACCGATAAAGATCTTCATAGAATATTTAGGAGCCAATATGAGCATCCAGGTTCCGCTATTTGTTATTGACCGAAGAGGTATCTCGGTCATGTCTACATAGTTCTCGAACCCGTAGGGTCCGCACGCTTAACGTTCGTTGACGATATAGTATTATATGAGTTATGTGATTTGGTGACCGAATGTTGTTCGGAGTCCCGGATGAGATCACAGACATGATGAGGAGTCTCGAAATGGTTGAGAGGTAAAGATTGATATACAGGACGATGGTATTCGGACACCAGAAGTGTTTCGGGGGTCACCGGGTACTTATCGGGTCACCGGAAGGGGTTCCGCACACCCCCAGCAAAAGATATGGGCCTTATGGGCCAAGAGCGGAAACACACCAGCCACAAGGGGCTGGTGCGCCCCCCATATAGGCCGGCCAAGGTGGATAAGGAAAGGGGAAGGAGGAAAGAAAGGGAATAGGATTGCCCCTTCCTGCCACCTCCCCCCCTCTTTCCTTCCCCCCTCCGACAAATAAGGCAGGGGGCGCGCCACTTGGGAGGACCCCAAGTAGGATTTGGCCTACTTGGGGCGCCCTCCTAGCTGCTCCCTCCTCCCTCCACCTATATATATGTGGGAGGGGGGCGCCTAGCACACTAGATAATTGCCTAGCCGTGTGCGGCGCCCCCCTCCACCGTTTACACCCCGGTCATATTTTCGTAGTGCTTAGGCGAAGCCCTGCGGAGATCACTTCACCATCACCGTCACCACGCCGACGTGCTGACGGAACTCATCTACTACCTCGACGTCTTGCTGGATCAAGAAGGTGAGGGACGTCACCGAGCTGAACGTGTGCAGAACGCGGAGGTGCCGTGCGTTCGGTACTTGATCGGTTGAAGCGCGAAGAAGTTCGACTACAACAACCGCGTTGTGAAACACTTCCGCTTATGGTCTAAAAGGGTACGTAGACACACTCTCCCCCTCGTTGCTATGCATCTCCATGGATAGATCATTGCGTGTGCATAGAAAAAAAATTTGTTTTCCATGCAATGATTCCCAACAGTGGCATCATGAGCCAGGTCTATGCGTAGATGATATGCACGAGTAGAACACAAAGAAGTTGTGGGCGATGATGTTCATACTGCTTACCACCAACGTCTTATTTTGATTCAGTGGTATTGTGGGATGAAGCGGCCCGGACCAACCTTACTTGTCCACGTACATGAGACCGGTTCCACCGACAGACATGCAACTAGTTTTGCATAAAGGTGGATGGCTGGTGACTGTTTCTCCTACTTTAGTTGAATCGAATTTGAGTGCGGCCGGTCCTTGAAGAAGGTTAAAATAGCAAACTTGATGAATCACCGTTGTGGTTTTTGCCGTAGGTAAGAACGGTTCTTGCTAGAAGCCCGTAGCAGCCACGTAAAACTTGTAACAACAAGTAGAGGACGTCTAACTTGTTTTTGCAGGGCATGTTGTGATGTGATATGGTCAAGACATGATGTGATATATGTTGTTGTATGAGATGATCATGTTTTGTAAGTTATCGGCAACTGGCAGGAGCCTTATGGTTGTCGCTTTATTGTATTAAATGCAAACGCCATGTAATTGCTTTACTTTATCACTATGCGTTAGCGATAGTCGTAGAAGCAATAGTTGGCGAGACGACCATGACACAATGATGGAGATCAAGGTGTCGAGCCGGTGACAATGGAAATCATGACGATGCTTTGGAGATGGAGATCAAAAGCCCAAGATGATGGCCATATCATGTCACATATTTTGATTGCATGTGATGTTTATCCTTTATGCATCTTATTTTGCTTAGAACGGCGGTAGCATTATAAGATGATCCCTTCACTTAATTTCAAGATAAAAGTGTTCTCCCTGAGTATGCACCGTTGCTACAGTTCGTCGTGTTGAGACACCACATGATGATCGGGTGTGATAGACTCTACGTTCACATACAACGGGTGCAAGACAGTTTTGCACATGCGGAATACTTGGGTTAAACTTGACGAGCCTAGCATGTACAGACATGGCCTCGGAACACTGGAGACTGAAAGGTCGAACGTGAATCATATAGTAGATATGATCAACATAGAGATGTTCATCATTGATGACTACCCCATCTCACGTGATGATCGGACATGGGTTAGTTGATTTGGATCACGTATCACTTAGATGACTTGAAGGATGTCTATCTAAGTGGGAGTTCTTAATTAATTTGATTAATTAAACTTAATTTATCATGAACTTAGTCTTGATAGTTTTTGCATATCTATGTTGTAGATCAATAGCTCACGTATAGCTCCCCTGTTTTATTTTGATATGTTCCTAGAGAAAACTAAGTTGAAAGATGATAGTAGCAATGATACGGACTGGTTCCGTGATCTGAGGATTATCCTCATTGCTGCACAAAAGAATTATATCCATGATGCACCACTAAGTGACAGACCTATTGCAGGAGCAGATGCAAACGTTATGAATGTTTAGCAAGCTCGATATAATGACTACTTGATAGTTTAGTGTGCCATGCTTTACGGCTTAGAACCGGGACTTCAAAAACATTTTGAACGCCACGGAGCATATGAGATATTCCAAGAGCTGAAATTGGTATTTCAGACTCATGCCCGTGTCGAGAGGTATGTGACCTCTGACAAGTACTTTGCCTACAAGATGGAGGAGAATAGCTCAGCCAGTGAGCATGTGCTCAGAATGTCTGGATACTACAATCACTTGAATCAAGTGGGAGTTAATATTCCAGATAAGATAGTGATTGACAGAGTTCTCTAGTCACTATCACCAAGCTACTAGAACTTCATGATGAACTATAATATGCAAGGGATGACGAAAATGATTCCCGAGCTCTTCGCGATGCTGAAATCGACGAAGGTAGAAATCAAGAAAGAGCATCAAATGTTGATGGTTATCAAGACAACTAGTTTCAAGAAAAGAGCAAGGGAAAGAAAGGTAACTTCAAGAAGAATGACAAGCAAGTTGTCACTCCCATGAAGAAGCCCAAAGCTGGACCTAAGCCTAAAACTGAGTGCTTCTACTGCAAAGGAAATGGTCACTGGAAGCGGAACTGCCCCAAAAACTTGGCGGATAAGAATGATCGAAAAGTGAACAAAGGTATATTTGATATACATGTTATTGATGTGTACTTTACTAGTGTTCATAGTAGCCCCTGGGTATTTGATACCAGTTCAGTTGCTAAAGATTTGTAACTCGAAACAGGAGTTGCAAAATCAACAGAGACTAGTTAAGGACGAGGTGACTATGTGTGTTGGAAGTGATTCCAAGGTTGATAAGATCACCATCGCACACTCCCTCTACCTTCGGGATTAGTGTTGGACCTAAATAAATGTTATTTGGTGTTTGCATTGAGCATGAATATGATTGGATCATGTTTATTGCAATACAGTTATTCATTCAAGTCGAAGAATAATTGTTGTTCTGTTTACATGAATAAAACCTTCTATGGTCTTGCACTCAATATAAATGGTTTATTGAATCTCGATCGTAGTGATACACATATTCATAATATTGATGCCAAAAGATGCAAAGTTGATAATGATAATGCAACATGTTTCTGGAACTGCCATTTAGGTCATATTGGTGTAAAGCGCATGAAGAAACTCCATACAGATGGACTTTTGGAATCACTTGATTATGAATCATTTGATACTTGCGAACCATGCCTCATGGGCAAGATGACTAAAACTCCGTTCTCCGGAACAATGGAGCGAGCTAATGACTTATTGGAAATAATACATACCGATGTATGCGGTCCGATGAGTGTTGAGGCACGCGGCGGGTATCATTATTTTCTGACCTTCACAGATGATTTGAGCAGATATGGGTATATCTACTTAATGAAACACAAGTCTGAAACATTTGAAAAGTTCAAAGAATTTCCGAGTGAACTGGAGAATCATCGTAACAAGAAAATAAAGTTTCTGCGATCTGATCGCGGAGGCGAATATTTGAGTTACGAGTTTGGCCTTCATTTAAAACAATGTGGAATAGTTTCACAACTCACACCACCTGGAACACCACAGCATAATGGTGTGTCCGAACGTCGTAACCGTACTTTATTAGATATGGTGCGATATATGATGTCTCTTACCGATTTATCACTATCATTTTGGGGTTATGCGTTAGAGACAGCCTCATTCACGTTAAATAGGGCACCGTCTAAATCCATTGACACGACACCGTATGAACTGTGGTTTGGCAAGAAACCTAAGTTGTCGTTTCTTAAAGTTTGGGAATGCGATGCTTATATCAATAGGCTTCAGCCAGATAAGCTCAAACCCAAATCGGAGAAGTGCGTCTTCATAGGATACCCTAAAGAAACTATTGGGTACACCTTCTACCACAGATCCGAAGGCAAGGTCTTTGTTGCTAAGTTTGGGTCCTTTCTAGAGAAGGAGTTTCTCTCAAAAGAAGTGAGTGGGAGGAAAGTAGAACTTGATAAGGTAATTGTACCTTCTCTCGAATTGGAGAGTAGCACATCACAAGAAAACAGTTCCCGTGATGCCATACCAACCAGAGAGGAAGCTAATGATGATGATCATGAAACTTTAGATCAAGTTACTACAGAACTTCGTAGGTCGACCAGAACACGTTCCGCACCAGAGTGGTACGGTAATCCTGTCCTAGAAGTCATGTTATAAGACCATGGCGAACCTATGAACTATGAAGAAGCTATGGTGAGCCCAGATTCTGACAGATGGCTTGAGGCCATGAAATCTGAGATAGGATCCATGTATGAGAACAAAGTGTGGACTTTGGTGGACTTGCTCGATGATCGGCAAGCTATTGAGAATAAATGGATCTTTAAGAAGAAGACTGACGCTGATAGTAATGTCACTATCTACAAAGCTCGACTTGTCGCAAAAGGTTTTTGACAAGTTCAAGGAGTTGACTACGATGAGACTTTCTCACCTGTAGCGATGCCTAAGTCTGTCCGAATCATGTTAGCAATTGCCACATTTTATGATTATGAAATCTGGCAAATGGACGTCAAAACTGCATTCCTTAATGGATTTCTTAAGAAAGAATTGTATATGATACAACTAGAAGGTTTTGTTGATCCTAAAGGTGCTAACAAAGTGTGCAAGCTCCAGCGATCCATCTATGGACTGGTGCAAGCATCTCGGAGTTGGAATATACGCTTTGATGAGGTGATCAAAGCATATGGTTTTATACAGACTTTCGGTGAAGCCTGTATTTACAAGAAAGTGAGTGGGAGCTCTGTAGCATTTCTGATATTATATGTGGATGACATATTATTGATTGGAAATGATATGGAATTTCTGGATAGCATAAAAGGATACTTGAATAAGAGTTTTTCAATGAAAAACCTCGATGAAGCTACTTACGTATTGAGCATTAAGATCTATAGGGATACATCGAGACGCTTGATAAGACTTTCAATGAGTACATGCCTTGACAAGTTTTTTGAAGGAGCTCAAAATGGATCAGTCAAAGAAGGAGTTCTTGCCTGTATTGTAAGGTATGAAGTTGAGTAAGACTCAAATCTCGACCACGGCAGAAGATAGAGAGAGAATGAAAGTCATTCCCTATGCCTCAACCATAGGTTCTATAAAGTATACCTTGCTGTGTACCAAACCTGTTGTGTACCTTGCCATAAGTTTTGCAAGGGGGTACAATAGTGATCCAGAAGTAGATCACTGGACAGTGGTCAAAATTATCCTTAGGTACCTAAGAGGACTAAGGAAATGTTTCTCGGTTATGGAGGTGATAAATAGTTCATCGTAAAGGGTTATGTCGATGCAAGCTTTAACACTGATCCAGATGACTCTGAGTCTCAATCTGGATACATATTGAAAGTGGGGGCAATTAGCTAAGAGTAGCTCCATGCAGAGCATTGTAGACATAGAAATTTGCAAAATACATACGGATCTGAATGTGGCAGACCCGTTGACTAAACTTCTCTCACAAGCAAAACATGATCACACCATCGTACTCTTTGGATGTTAATCACATGACGATGTGAACTAGATTATTGACTCTAGTAAACTCTTTGGGTGTTGGTCACATAGCGATGTGAACTATGGGTGTTAAAACACATGGTGATGTGAACTAGATTATTGACTCTAGTGCAAGTGGGAGACTGAAGGAAATATGCCCTAGAGGCAACAATAAAGTTGTTATTTTATATTTCCTTTTTTCATGATAAAGGTTTATTATTCATGCTAGAATTGTATTGATCGGAAACTTAAATACATGTGTGAATACATAAACAAATACCGTGTCCCTAGTAAGCCTCTACTAGACTAGCTCATTGATCAAAGATGGTTAAGGTTTCCTAGCCATAGATATGTATTGTCATTTGATAACGGGATCACATCATTAGGAGAATGATGTGATGGACAAGATACATCCGTTAGCTTAGCATAATGATCGTTCAGTTTATTGCTATTGCTTTCTTCATGTCAAATACATATTCCTTCGACTATGAGATTATGCAACTCCCGGATACCGGAGGAATACCTTGTGTGCTATCAAACATCACAACATAACTGGTTGATTATAAAGATGCTCTACAGGTATCTCCGAAGGTGTTTGTTGAGTTGGCATAGATCGAGATTAGGATTTGTCACTCCGAGTTTCGGAGAGGTATCTCTGGGCCCTCTCGGTAATACACATCATAAGCTTGCAAGCAAACGACTAAGGATTTGGTCACGAGGTGATGTATTACGGAACGAGTAAAGAGACTTGCCGGTAATGAGATTTAACTAGGTATGAAGATACCGACGATCGAATCTCGGGCAAGTAACATACCGATGGACAAAGGGAATTACGTATGTTGTCATAACGGTTCGACCGATAAAGATCTTCGTAGAATATGTAGGAGCCAATATGAGCATCCAAGTTCCGCTATTGGTTATTGACCAGAGAGGTGTCTCGGTCATGTCTACATAGTTCTCGAACCCGTAGGGTCCGCACGCTTAACGTTCGTTGACGATATAGTATTATATGAGTTATGTGATTTGGTGACCGAATGTTGTTCGGAGAACCGGATGAGATCACGGACATGACGAGGAGTCTCGAAATGGTCGATAGGTAGAGATTGATATATAGGATGATAGTATTCGGACACCGGAAGTGTTTCGGGGGTCATCGGGTACTTATCGGGTCACTGGAAGGGGTTCCGCACACCCCCGACAAAAGATATGGGCCTTATGGGCCAAGAGGGGAAACACACCAGTCACAAGGGGCTGGTGCACCCCCCATATGGGCCGGCCAAGGTGGAGAAGGAAAGGGGAAGGAGGAAAGGAAAGAAAGGGAATAGGATTCCCCCTTCCTTCCACCTCCCCCCCCCCCTTTCCTTCCCCCTCCGACAAATAAGGCAGGGGGCGCCACTTGGGAGGACCCCAAGTAGGATTCGGCCTACTTGGGGCGCCCTCCTGGCTGCTCCCTCCTCCCCTCCACCTATATATATGTGGGAGGGGGGCGCCTAGCACACCAGACAATTGCCTAGCCGTGTGCGGCGCCCCCCTCCATCGTTTACACCCCGGTCATATTTTCGTAGTGCTTAGGCGAAGCCCTGCGGAGATCACTTCACCATCACTGTCATCACGCCGTCGTGCTGACGGAACTCATCTACTACCTCGACGTCTTGCTGGATCAAGAAGGCGAGGGGCATCACCAAGCTGAACGTGTGCAGAACGCGGAGGTGTCGTGCGTTCGCTACTTGATCGGTTGAAGCGCGAAGAAGTTCGACTACATCAACAGCGTTGTGAAACGCTTCCGCTTACGGTCTACGAGGGTACGTAGACACACTGTAACTCCAAAAATTCTGAAAAATTAGGAAAACCTGGGAAATTTGTATATAAATCTTTTGTAAAAAAATCAGATCAAAATCATACTTCTGTGATTTTATAAAATTGTTTTACTGGGCGCAAAAGTTTCTGTTTTTCATCAAGATCAAATCAACTACCACCGTAAGCCATCCCAAATGTCTTACTTGGCTCAAACACTAAATAAAACACCAAAACACAATTACTACATAGGTAATAATGTGTATTTATTGAAAAATAGAACCAAAAACAAGAAACATAAAAATAAAATTGGGTTGCCTCCCAACAAGCGCTATTGTATAACACCCCTAGCTAGGCATAAAACATAGATCTAGGTATTGTCATCCGACTCCTTCTTAATCAAATCTTCCCAAACTTTTCTTAGCAAATCTTTCCTTTCTTTTCTTTCCCTTCTAGTAGGTGCACTTAATTCATAAAAAGGACTTTGATTAGTGATTTTGACATTCATAAACCCATAGTCTGGATCATCACCATATATATCATCATATAAAATGCGTATCTCATTTTTAATTGGTTCCCTAGTCATCTCTTCCAACCAATCGTCATTAAATCCTACATAAATTCCCCAAGTTACCCAATCAAATTTATCATAAGTATCAAGGTAAAGGGCTTGAGTAATTTCTGAATAAGGCACTCTCCTCCTAAGATTGTCACTGTAAGACTGATAATCTCTAGATTCCAGGCTACGCAAAGTTTCTTTATCATGAAGAATTTCTTCAATCGGAGGATGTTCAATATATTTATTGTAGAAAACAAAATTTTCCCTAGCTTCTTGTATTATAAAATCAAATTCCCATTTAGGGATAATAGTGGCAATCTTTTTAGCCTTAGGATGATGAATATTGGGAAGTTCATAAAACATCTTTTGCAAAGCGGGGTGGATGTGCACAAATTTTCTTTCTAATTTATCAATAAGCATGGCAATGGCATCCATATAACAATTTGTATCAAGAAGGATAGATCTCTTATTAATAGGCAAAGTTCCCGTACAATCAAAGAATTTTTGAATAATACTTTTCCCAATAATATTACCGTCTCCCACATGAAAAGTTTTTGCCTTATAATTAGGGGGAGTTTCAGTTTCACGATCTAAAGGACAAGATCCAAGTTTTTCCTCAAGATTTATGCTAGCAAGATTCTCAAAATTTTCAATGATAACCTCTCCAGATTCAGACATGGTGGCAATATACCGATCTAGCGAACAAGCAAACAAAAAGCAAACGAAAAGACGAACGAAAGAAGGGCGAATAAAAAGGAAAATATTTTTGTGTTTTTCTGAAAACGTTTTAGAAGTGGGGGAGAAGAAAATGAGAGGCAAATGGCAAATAATGTAATGCAAGATATGAGAGTTTATGGTGGGTACTTGGTAGGCTTGATGTAGAACCTCCCCGGCAATGGCGCCAGAAATTCTTCCTGCCACTTCTTGAGCTTGCATTGGTTTTTCCCTTGAAGAGGAAAGGGTGATGCAGAAAAGTAGAGATAAGTATTTCCCTCAGTTTGAGAACCAAGGTATCAATCCAGTAGGAGGTACACGCAAGTCGCCAATCTATGCACCTGCACAAACAATCAAACACTTGCACCCAACGAGATAAAGGGGTTGTCAATCCCTTCACAGACACTTACAAGGATGAGATCTGATAGAGATAGATATAAAAGATTACTAAAACATAAAACAAAATAAAAGTAAATAAATTGCAGCAAGGTATTTTTTGGGGTTTTTCGTTTATAGATCTGAAAATATATGATGGAAAATAGACCCGGGGGCCATAGGTTTCACTAGAAGCTTCTCTCTTGAAAGAAAACATACGGTGGGTGAACAAATTACTGTCGAGCAATTGATAGAAAAGCGCAAAGTTATGACGATATCCAAGGCAATGATTATGAATATAGGCATCATGTCCATGTCAAGTAGACCGACTCCTGCCTGCATCTATTACTATTACTCCACACATCAACCGCTATCCAGCATGCATCTAGAGTATTAAGTTCATAAGAACGGAGTAACGCCTTAAGTAAGATGACATGATGTAGAGGGATAAACTCAAGCAATATGATGAAAACCCCATCTTTTTATCCTTGATGGCAACAATATAATACGTGCCTCACTACTGATGTCTACTACGCAACTTTATTCTTGTAGACTCGTGTTGGTCCTCCAAGCGCAGAGTTTTGTAGGACAGTAGCAATTTTGCCTCAAGTGGATGACCTAAGGTTTATCAATCCGTGGGAGGCGTAGGATGAAGATGGTCTCTCTCAAACAACCCTGCAACCAAATACAAGAAATCTCTTGTGTCCCCAACACACCCAATACAATGGCAAATTGTATAGGTGCACTAGTTCAGCGAAGAGATGGTGATAAAAGTGTAATATGGATGGTAGAAATACATTTTTATAATCTGAATAAATAAAAACAGCAAGGTAGCAAGTGACAAAAGTGAGCACAAACGGTATTGCAATACTTGAAAACAAGGCCTAGGGTCGGTACTTTCGCTAGTGCAATCTCTCAACAATGCTAATATAATTGGATCATATAACCATCCCTGAACGTGCGATGAAGAATCACTCCAAAGTTCCTATCTAGCGGAGAACATAAGAATAAATTGTTTGTAGGGTACGAAACCACCTCAAAGCTATTCTTTCCGATCAATCTATCCAAGAGTTCGTACTAAAATAACACCAAAGCAAATTCAGATTCGTAATGCTCAATCCAACACAAAGAACCTCAAAGAGTGCCCCAAGATTTCTACCGGAGAAACAAAGACAAGAACGTGCATCAACCCCTATGCATAGATTACCCCAATGTCACCTCGGGAATCCACGAGTTGAGTGCCAAAACATATATCAAGTGAATCAATATAATACCCCATTGTCAACATGGGTATTCGTATGCAAGACATATATCAAGTGCTCTCAAATCCATAAAAGTATTCAATCCAATAAAACGAAATCTCAAAGGGAAAACTCAATTCATCACAACAAGATAGAGAGGGGAAAACACCATATGATCCGACTATATTAAGAAAGCCCGCGATACATCAAGATTGTGCATCTCAAGAACACGAGAGAGAGAGAGAGAGATTAAACACATAGCTACTGGTACAAACCCTCAGCCCCGAGGATGGACTACTCCCTCCTCATCGTGGTGGTCGCCGGGATGATGAAGATGGCCACCGATGATGATCTCCCCCTCCGGCAGGGTGCCGGAACGGGGTCTAGATTGGATCTCATGGATACAGAGGCCTTGCGGCGGTGGAACTTCTGATCTAGGGTCTCTTCAAGGGTTTTTGGAATATTTGGCAATTTATAGGGCGAAGAGGCGGTGCGGGAGGCCACCGAGGTGGGCACAACCCACCGGGGCACGCCTGGGGGCCCAGGCGTGCCCTGGTGGGTTGTGGCCCCCTTGGGGCACCCCCCAGGTGCTGCTCTGGCCCATTGGATGTCTTATGGTCCATAAAAAATCCACAAAAAGTTTTGCGGTGTTTGGACTCCGTTTGATATTGATTTCCTGCGATGTAAAAAACAAGTAAAAACAGCAACTGGCACTGGGCACTGGGTCAATAGGTTAGTCCCAAAAAAATGATATAAAGCTGCTATAAAATGATTGTAGAACATCCAAGAATGATAATATAACAGCATGAATACTTCATAAATTATAGATACGTTGGAGACGTATCAGCATCCCCAAGCTTAATTCCTATTCGTCCTCGAGTAGGTAAATGATAAAAGAAATAATTTATGAAGTGTGAATGCTAGCAAAGTGCACAAGTTTGATCAATGACAATTTCAATCACTTTTCCTAGCATCATAACAACAATTTTTCTTATAAAACTTCTCATGTTAAAGTAGCAACCAATTCACATGTTAAGGTTCAAACAATGAATTCTCTTGAAACTCAACAACCTATGTTCTCAGTCACCAAGCAATTGCAATTCAACTAATTCAACAGAGTCTAAGTAAGAGCTCCACATACTCAACCATCATATAGTCTTATATGATTGCTAACACTCACCGCATACACATGAGCAAAATGTTTCAACCGGACACATAGAAAGATAGGGGCTTATAATTTCGCCTCCCAACGTATTCACCTCAAGGGTGATGTCAACAATAATAACTCATGCTACCCATATCCAACTGGATATATGTGCCTAGATCTTTCCTCACCACATGATGCTTGCCAAAAGAGAAAAATAAAAAGGAATAGAGAGAAAAACTTTGACTCTTGCATGAAAGTAAATACATAAAAGTAAAAGGTAGGCCCTTCGCAGAGGGAAGCAGAGGTTGCCATGCGCTTTTTGTTTGTATGCTTAACCCCTTAGTGCAAAAGAACGTCATGTTATATTGCCCCTTATGATAGCAACCTTTATTATGCAGTCTGTCACTTTTATTCTTTGCTATCACAAGTTCGTACAACACTCAATTTTCTCTTACACTAAATGATCTAACACTTTTAGAAGCAATTTTTATTGCCTTATTGCACCGATGACAACTTACTTGAAGGATCTTACTCAATCCTTAGGTAGGTATGGTGGACTCTTGAAAATAAGATTTGGGTTTAAGGGTTTTTGGATGCACAAGTAGTATCTCTACTTGGTGCGAAATTTTGGCTAGCAAAGATGGGGGGGGGGGGGCAAGCACCCCATGTTGAAGGATCTATGACAATATAACTTCTATGTGAATATGAACAAACATAAAACATTACGTTGTCTTCCTTGTCCAACGTCAACAATTTTGGCATATAATATTTTGATGGGGGGTCACAATCACAAAATATTTCCAAGATAGTGTATTTGCATGTGAAAGTTCTCTTCCTTCTATTAATCATTCATGAATTGCTTGTATGACCAATATTGTGATTGTCAAGCTTCAAAAGATTTCACTTTCTAAACCCAATGTGAAGCTACCACTAGGCATGATATGAACATATAATTTCAACTTCATGATATTCAATTCATTCAACAATTTACTCATAGGATATAAGTGAAGCACGAGAGTAAATGACAAACTACTCCAAAAAGATATAAGTGAAGATCAAGCGAGTAGTTAAGTAAAGGGGTAGCTAATTGAGGACTCTCTCTTATTTAAAAACTTTCAGATCTAAGTATTTTATTAAAACATCAAGTAAAACAAAACAAAATGACATTCCAAGAATAGCACAAATCAAGTGAAGAAGCAAAAACTTAGGCTCAACCGATACTAACCGATAATTGTTGATGAAGAAAGGTGGGATGCCTACTGGGGCATCCCCAAGCTTAGATGCTTGAGACTTCTTGAAATATTATCTTGGGGTGCCTTGGGCATCCCCAAGCTTGAGCTTTTGCGTCTCCTTAATTCCTTTTATATCATGGTTTCCCTAAATCTTAAAAACTTCATACACACAAAACTCAACAAGAACTCGTGAGATAAGTTAGTATAAACCAATGAAAAAACCTTATCATTCTCTACTGTAGCAAATCACAAAAATTATTATTCAACATTGCATACTAAATGCATCTGCATATTTAATACTCCTATCCTCAAATAGAATCATTAAACAAGCAAACATATGCAAACATAACAGCAATCTGCCCAAACAGTACAGTCTGTAAAGAATGCAAGAGTATCAATACTTATTTAACTCCAAAAATTATGAAAATTTACCAAACTGTAGAAAATTTATCAGAGCTTATTGTGAAAAAAGTTTCAACATTTTATCACATTCTGAATTTTCTGGAGAACTATTGCAACAGCGATAAACTTTCTGTTTTGAAACATCAACTCATATATTTGCAAAATAAGCATGGTGTTGGCTATCCTTGCCACTTTTATTGAAATAAAAGATGCAAAACATTATTATAACTAAAATCAAGAAAATACTAATAAAATAAAATGACTCTCCAAGAAAAACTCATATCATGTGACGAATGAAAATATAGCTCCAAGTGAGGTTACCGATAATGTTGAAGACGAAAGAGGGGATGCCTTCCGGGGCATCCCCAAGCTTAGTTGCTTGGATCTTCCTTGGATATTTCCTTGGGGGTGCCTTGGGAATCCCTAAGCTTAGGGTCTTGTCACTCCTTATTCTCCTCATATCGATATCTCACCCAAAACTTGAAAACTTCAATCACACAAGACTTAACGGAACTTCGTGAGATAGGTTAGTATGATAAAGAGCAAACCATTTCACTTTGGTACTGTCAAAGACAAGATTCATAATTGTTTCCACACAATGCCTACTGTATAATAACATTTCCACAATTTATATTGAGCAATATAAGCCATAGAAACTAGAAAACAAGCAAACTATGCATTGAAAACAGAATCTGTCAAAAACAAAACAGTCTGTAATAATCTGTACTCCAACCATACTTATTCTACTCCAAAAATTCTGAAAAATTAGAACAACGTAGATAATTTGTATATCTATCACCTGTACAAAATTCAGATCAAAATCGCATTCCAGTTAGTTTTCAAAATTCCTGGACTGCACACAAAAGTTTCTGTTTTTGCACAGATTCAAGTCAACTATCATCCATACTATCCCAAAGGCTTTACTTGGCACTTTATTGAAACAAAATCAATAAAACATGATTACTACAGTAGCATAATCATGTGAACACATAAAAACATTAGGGGTAAATGTTGGGTTGTCTCCCAACAAGCGCTTTTCTTTAATGCCTTTTAGCTAGGCATGATGATTTCAATGATGCTCGCATAAAAGATAAGAATTGAAACACAAAGAGAGCATCATGAAGCATATGACTAGCACATTTAAGTCTAACCCACTTCCTATGCATAGGTATTTTGTGAGCAAACAACTTATGGGAACAAGAATCAACTAGCATAGGAAGGCAAAACAAGCAAAACTTAAAGATTTTCAACACATAGAGAGGAAACTTGATATTATTGCAATATGTAAAAGCATGAGTTCCCCTCTCATAATAATTTTCAGTAGCATCATGAATGAATTAAACAATATAGCTATCACATAAAACATTATTTTCATGATCCACAAGCATAGAAATTTTCTTACTCTCCACATAAGCAAATTTATTCTCATGAATAGTACTGGGAGCAAACTCAACAAAATAACTATCATGGGATTCTTGATTGGCATGATCAAATTGAACATTAAAATTATGATGAAAAGTTTCACGGTTATCTTTATTATTTATAGCACACATGTCATCACCATAATCATCATAGATAGCAACTTTGTTGTCATAATCAATTGAAACCTCTTCCAAAATAGTGGATTCATCACTAAATAAAGTCATGACCTCTCCAAATCCACTTTCATAATTATCACAATAAGATTCAACACCCTCCAAAATAGTGGGATCATTAATACCTAGAGTTGACACTCTTCCACACCCACTTTCATCAATATAATTATCATAAATAGGAGGCATGCTACCATTATAACATATTTGCACATCAAAACTTGGGGGACTAAAAATATCATCTTCATCAAACATAGCATCCCCAAGCTTGGTTCTTTGCATATCATTAGCATCATGGATATTCAAAGAATTCATACCAACAACATTGCAATCATTCTCATCATTCAAAGATTTTTTGTCAAACATTTTATAGAATTCTTCTTCTATCAATTGAGCACAATTTTCCTTTCCATCATTTTCACGAAAGACATTATAGAGATGAATAATATGATGCAACCTCAATTCCATTTTTTTTGTAGTTTTATTTTTATAAACTAAACTAGTGATAAAACAAGAAACTAAAAGATTCAATTGCAAGATCTAAAGATATACCTTCATGCACTCACCTCCCCGGCAACGGCGCCAGAAAAGAGCTTGATGTCTACTATGCAACTTTATTCTTGTAGACTCGTGTTGGGCCTCCAAGCGCAGAGTTTTGTAGGACAGTAGCAATTTTCCCTCAAGTGTATGACCTAAGGTTTATCAATCCATGGGAGGCATAGGATGAAGATGGTCTCTCTCAAACAACCCTGCAACCAAATACAAGAAATCTCTTGTGTCCCCAACACACCCAATACAATGGAAAATTGTATAGGTGCACTAGTTCGGTGAAGAGATGGTGATAAAAGTGTAATATGGATGGTAGAAATATATTTTTATAATCTGAATAAATAAAAACAACAAGGTAGCAAGTGACAAAAGTGAGCACAAACGGTATTGCAATACTTGAAAACAAGGCCTAGGGTCGGTACTTTCGCTAGTGCAATCTCTCAACAATGCTAATATAACTGGATCATATAACCATCCCTCAACGTGCGATGAAGAATCACTCCAAAGTTCCTATCTAGCGGAGAACATAAGAATAAATTGTTTGTAGGGTACGAAACCACCTCATAGATATTCTTTCCGATCGATCTATCCAAGAGTTCGTACTAAAATAACACCAAAGCAAATTCAGATTCGTAATGCTCAATCCAACACAAAGAACCTCAAAGAGTGCCCCAAGATTTCTATCGGAGAAACAAAGACAAGAACGTGCATCAACCCCTATGCATAGATTACCCCAATGTCACCTCGGGAATCCACGAGTTGAGTGCCAAAACATATATCAAGTGAATCAATATAATACCCCATTGTCACCACGGGTATTCGTATGCAAGACATATATCAAGTGTCTAAAATCCATAAAAGTATTCAATCCGATAAAACGAAATCTCAAAGGGAAAACTCAATTCATCACAACAAGATAGAGAGGGGAAAACACCATATGATCTGACTATATTAACAAAGCCCGCGATACATCAAGATTCTGCATCTCAAGAACACGAGAGAGAGAGAGAGAGAGATTAAAAACATAGCTACTAGTACAAACCCTCAGCCCCGAGGATGGACTACTCCCTCCTCATCGTGGTGGTCGCCGGGATGATGAAGATGGCCACCGGTGATGATCTCCCCCTCCGGCAGGGTGCCGAAACGGGGTCTAGATTGGATCTCGTGGATACAGAGGCCTTGCGGCGGCGGAACTTCTGATCTAGGGTCTCTTCGAGGGTTTTTGGAATATTTGGCAATTTATAGGGCGAAGAGGCGGTGCGGGAGGCCACCGAGGTGGGCACAACCCACCGGGGCGTGCTTGGGGGCCCAGGCGTGCCCTGGTGGGTTGTGCCCCCCTTGGGGCACCCCCCAGGTGCTGCTCTGGCCCATTAGATGTCTTCTGGTCCATAAAAAATCCACAAAAAGTTTCGCGATGTTTGGACTCCGTTTGATATTGATTTCCTGCAATGTAAAAAACAAGCAAAAACAGCAACTGGCACTGGGCACTGGGTCAATAGGTTAGTCCCAAAAAAATGATATAAAGTTGCTATAAAATGATTGTAAAACATCCAAGAATGATAATATAACAGCATGAATACTTCATAAATTATAGATACGTTGGAGACATATCAGCTACCCCTACTTTGTCACTGGGTGAGGACACCGCAAGATTGAGCCCAAAACTAATCACCTCTCCCATTGCAAGAAGAATCAATCTAGTTGGCCAAACCAAACCGATAATTCGAAGAGAAATACAAAGATATCAAATCATGCATATAAGAATTCAGAAAAGACTCAAATAATATTCATAGATAATCTGATCATAAATCCACAATTCATCGGATCTCGACAAACACACTGCAAAAGAATATTACATCGGATAGAACTCCAAGAACATCGAGGAGAACATTGTATTGAAGATCAAAGAGAGAGAAGTAGCCATCTAGCTACTAGCTATGGACCCGTAGGTCTATGGTAAACTACTCACGCTTCATCAGAAGGGCAATAGGGTTGATGTAGAAGCCCTCCGTGATCGAATCCCCCTCCGGCAGGGTGCCAGAAAAGGCCCCAAGATGGGATCTCACGAGAACAGAAGGTTACGGTGGTGGAAAAGTATTTTTGTGGACACTTCTGGTGGTTTGGGAATATTTTAGGATTTATAGAGCTGAGAGGGAGGTCGGTGGACTCCCGAGGGGCCCACAAGCCAGGGGGCGCCCCCCACCCTAGGGCGCGCCCTAAGGGCTTGTGGAGTCCTCGGGACTCTTCTGGCCCTCTCCCCAAGTCTCCTGGGTGTCTTCTGGTCCAAGAAAAATCATCACGAAAGTTTTATTCCGTTCGGACTCCGTTTGATATTCCTTTTCTGTAAAATTCAAAAACAAGGAAAAAAACAGAAACTAGCACTGGACTCTAGGTTAATAAGTTAGTCCCAAAAATAATATAAAATAGCATATTAATGCATATAAAACATCCAAAACAGATAATATAATAGCATGGAACAATAAAAAATTATGGATACATTGGAGACATATTAGTCGTACACCTTCACGATCTGTCCCGATCAAGTACCGAACGTATGACACCTCTGCGTTCAGCACACGTTCAGCTCGATGACGTCCTCGCCTTCTCGATCCAGCAAGAGAGGCGAAGTAGTAGATGAGTTCCGACAGCATGACAGCGTGGTGACGGTGGTGGTGAAACTATCCGCACGGCTTCGCCAAGCACAACGGACGTGGACGGAGGAGGAACTAGAACTAGAGGGAGAGGGGGCGCCGCACACGGCTTGGGTATTGTGGTGTCTATTGACCCTATCCCTCCTCACATATATATAGGTGGGGGAGGGGAGGCAGCCCTAGGGCACCCCCAAGGGGGACGGCGGGCAGCCCTGGCCTCCCGCCCTAGGCGCCTCCCCCTTTCCATATTTGGGCACGGAGGAGAAGGCAGGAGGGGGGCCGGCGGCTGCCTTGCCTAGGCGCCCCCCTTTCCTTCCTAGCGCATGGGCAAGGGAGGTGGGGTGCGCTCAGCTCCTTAGTGGGCTGGTGCGCCTCCCTCCTTTGGCCCATGAGGCCCACCAAGTGCCAGTGGCCTCCCGGAACCCCTTCCGGCACTTCGATAAAACCCCGGTGCATTCCGAAAGCTTTCCGGAGACCAAATAGTATTGTCCTATATATCAATCTTTACCTCTGGACCATTCCGGAGCTGCTCGTCATGTCTACGATCTCATCTGGGACTCCGAACAACATTCGGTAACCAATTCACATAACTCATATAATACTATATCGTCAACGAACGTTAAGCGTGCGGACCCTACGGGTTCGAGAATGATGTAGACATGACTGAGATGCTTCTCCGGTCAATAACCAATAGCGGGACCTAGATGCCCATATTGGTTCCTACATATTCTACGAAGATCTTTATCGGTCGAACCTTTATGACAACATATGTAGTTCCCTTTGTCTGTCGGTATGTTACTTTCCCGAGATTCGATTGTCGGTATCTCCATACCTAGTTCAATCTCATTACCGGCAAGTCTCTTTACTCGTTCCGTAATACGTCATCTGGTAACTAACTCCTTAGTCGCTTTGCTTGCAAGCTTCTTGTGATGTTGTATTGCCGAGAGGGTCCAGAGATACCTCTCCGTCATACGGAGTGACAAATCCCAATCTCGATTCACGCCAACTCAACAGACACCTTCAAAGATACCTATAGAGCATCTTTATGATCACCCAGTTACGTTGCGATGTTTGATAGCACACAAGGTATTCCTCCGGTATCCAGGAGTTTCATGATCTCATGGTCGAAGGAATATGTATTTGACATTAAGAAAGCAGTAGCAATAAACTGAACGATCATATGCTACGCTAATGGATGGGTCTTGTCCATCACATCATTCTCCTAATGATGTGATCCCGTTATCAAGTGACAACACATGTCTATGGTTAGGAAACCTTAACCATTTTTCGATCAATGAGCTAGTCTAGTAAAGCCTTACTAGGGACACCGTATTTGTTTATGTATCCGCAGATGTATTTAAGTTTCTGGTCAATACAATTCTAGCATGAATAATAAACCTTCATCATGATTAAGGAAATATAATAATAACCACTTTATTATTGCCTCTAGGGCATATTTCCAACAGTCTCCCACTTGCACTAGAGTCAATAATCTACATTACATAGTAATGAATCTAACACCCATGGAGTCATGGTGCTGATCATGTTTTGCCCGCGGAAGAGGTTTAGTTAACGGGTCTGCCCCATTCAGATCCGTATGTATCTTGCAAATTTCTATGTCTCCATCCTTGACCTTTTCACGATTGGAGTTGAAGCGTCTCTTGATGTGTTTGGTTCTCTTGTGAAACCTATATTCCTTCGCTAAGGCAATTGCTCCAGTGTTGTCACAAAAGATTGTCATTGGACCCGATGCACTGGGTATTACACCCAGATCGGATATGAACTCCTTCATCAAGACTCCTTCATGTGCCGCTTCCGAAGCAGCTATGTACTCCGCTTCACACGTAGATCCCGCCACGACGCTCTGCTTGGAACTGCACCAACTGACAGCTCCACCATCCAATATAAATACGTATCTAGTTTGTGACTTAGAGTCATCCGGATCTGTGTCGAAGCTAGCATCGACATAACCCTTTACGACGAGCTCTTCGTCACCTTCATAAACGAGAAACATGTCCTTGGTCCTTTTCAGGTACTTCAGGATATTCTTGACCGATGTCCAGTGATCCACTCCTGGATTACTTTGGTACCTCCCTGCCAAACTTATGGCAAGGCACACATCATGTCTGGTACACAGCATGGCATACATAATAGAACCTATGGCTGAGGCATAGAGAATGACTTTCATTCTCTCTCTACCTTCTGCTATGGTCAGCCTTTGAGTCTGACTCAATTTCACACCTTGCAACACAGGCAAGAACCCTTTCTTTGACTGGTCCATCTTGAACTTCTTCAGAACTTTGTCAAGGTATGTGCTCTGTGAAAGTCCTATTAAGCGTCTCGATCTATCCCTATAGATATTGATGCCCAATATATAAGCAGCTTCACCGAGGTCTTTCATTGAAAAATTCTTATTCAAGTATCCTTTTATGCTATCCAGAAATTCTATATCATTTCCAATTAGTAATATGTCATCCACATATAACACCAGAAATGCTACAGAGCTCCCACTCACTTTCTTGTGAATACAGGCTTCTCTGTAAGTCTATATAAAACCATATTCTTTGATCACATCATCAAAGCGTATATTCCAACTCCGAGATGCTTGCACCAGTCCATAAATGGATCGGTGGAGCTTTCACACTTTGTTAGCACCTTTAGGATCGACAAAACCTTCTGTTTGCATCATATACAACTCTTCTTTAAGAAACCCATTAAGGAATGAAGTTTTGACGTCCATTTGCCAGATTTCATAATCATAAAATGCGGCAATTGCTAACATGATTCAGACAGACTTAAGCATCGCTACGGGTGAGAAATTCTCATCGTAGTCAACCCCTTGAACTTGTCGAAAACCTTTTGTGACAAGTCAAGCTTTGTAGACAGTGATATTACCATCAGCGTCCGTCTTCTTCTTGAAGATCCATTCATTCTCAATGGCTTGTCGATCATCGGGCAAGTTCACCAAAGTCCATACTTTGTTCTCGTACATGGATCCTATCTCAGATTTCATGGCCTCAAGACATTTGTCGGAATCTGGGCTCATCATAGCTTCTTCATAGTTCGTAAGTTCGCCGTTGTCTAACAACATGACTTCTAGGACAGGATTACCGTACCACTCTGGTGCGGTACGTGTTCTGGTTGACCTACAAGGTTCAGTAGTAACTTGATTTGAAGTTTCATGATCATCATCATTAGCTTCCTCTCTAGTTGGTGTAGGCATCACGGGAACAGTTTTCTCTGATGTGCTACATTCCAATTCGAGAGAAGGTACAACTACCTCATCAAGTTCTACTTTCCTCCCACTCACTTCTTTCGAGAGAAACTCCTTCTCTAGAAAGGACCCATTCTTGGCAACAAAGATATTGCCTTCGGATCTGTGGTAGAAGGTATACCCAATAGTTTCTTTAGGGTATCCTATGAAGACGCACTTCTCCACTTTGGGTTCGAGCTTATCAGGCTGAAGCCTTTTGACATAAGCATCGCATCCCCAAACTTTAAGAAATGACAGCTTAGGTTTATTGCCAAACCATAGTTCATACGGTGTCGTCTCAACGGATTTAGATGGTGCCCTATTTAACATGAATGCAACCGTCTCTAATGCATAACCCCAAAATGGTAAAGGCAAATCGGTAAGAGACATCATAGAATGCACCATATCTAATAAAGTACGGTTACGACATTCGGACACACCATTACACTGTGGGGTTCCAGGTGGCGTGAGTTGTGAAACAATTCCACATTGTCTTAAATGAAGGCCAAACTCGTAACTCAAATATTCACCTTCGCGATCAGATCGTAGAAACTTTATTTTCTTGTTATGATGATTCTCCACTTCACTCTGAAATTCTTTGAACTTTTCAAATGTTTCAGACTTGTGTTTCATTAAGTAGATATACCCATACCTACTTAAATCATCTGTGAAGGTTAGAAAATAACGATACCCGCCGTGTGCTTCAACACTCATCGGACCGCATACATCGGTATGTATTATTTCCAATAAGTCATTAGCTCGCTCCATTGTTCCGGAGAACGGAGTTTTAGTCATCTTACCCATGAGGCATGGTTCACAAGTATCAAATGATTCATAATCAAGTGATTCCAAAAGTCCATCAGCATGATGTTTCTTCATGCGTTTTACACCAATATGACCTAAACGGCAGTGCCACAAGTATGTTGCACTATCATTATCAACTTTGCATCTTTTGGCATCAATATTATGAATGTGTGTATCACTACGATCGAGATTCAAAAAGAATAGACCATTCATCAAAGGTGCATGACCATAAAAGATATTACTCATATAAATAGAACAACCATTATTCTCCGACTTAAATGAATAACCGTTTTGCAATAAACAAGATCTAGATATAATGTTCATGCTCAAAGCTGGCACCAAATAACAATTATTGAGGTCTAAAACTAATCCTGAAGGTAGATGTAGAGGTAGCGTGCCGACGGCGATCACATCAACCTTGGAACCATTCCCGACACACATCATCACCTCGTCCTTAGCCAATCTTTGTTTATTCCGCAACTCCTATTTTGAGTTACAAATATGAGCAACTGAACCAGTATCAAATACCCAGCCGCTACTACGAGCATTACTAAGGTACACATCAATAACATGTATATCAAATATACCTTTGTTCACTTTGCCATCCTTCTTATCTGCCAAGTATTTGGGGCAGTTCCGCTTCCAATGACCATTTACTTTGTAGTAGAAGCACTTAGTTTTAGGCTTGGGTCTAGCTTTGGGCTTCTTCACGGGAGCGACAACTTACTTGTCATTCTTCTTGAACTTCCCTTTCTTTCCCTTGCCCTTTTTCTTGAAACTAGTGGTCTTGTTCACCATCAACACTTGATGCTCCTTCTTGATTTCTACCTCCGCCGATTTCAGCATTGCGAAGAGCTCAGGAATCATTTTCGTCATCCCTTGCATATTATAGTTCATCACGAAGCCTTTGTAGCTTGGTGGCAGTGACTGAAGAACTCTGTCAATAACACTCTCAACTGGAAGATCAATTCCCAGCTGAGTCAAGTGGTTATGATACCCAGACATTTTGAGTATGTGCTCACTGACAGAACTGTTCTCCTCCATCTTAGAGCTAAAGAACTTGTTGGAGACTTCATATCTCTCAACCCGGGCATTTGCTTGAAATATTAACTTCAGCTCTTGGAACATCTCATATGCTCCGTGGCATTAAAAACTCTTTTGAAGTCCCAGTTCTAAGCCGTAAAGCATGGCACACTGAACTATCGAGTAATCATCAGATCGAGCTTACCAGACGTTCATAACATCTGATTCAGCTCCTGCAGCAGGTCTGTCACCTAGCGGTGCATCAAGGACATAATTCTTCTGTGCAGCAATGAGGATAATCCTCAACTTACAGACCCAGTCCGTGTAGTTGCTACCATCATCTTTCAACTTAGCTTTCTCTAGGAACGCATTAAAATTCAAGGGAACGGTAGCACGGGCCATTGATCTACAACATAGATATGCAAAAACTATTAAGACTAAGTTCATGATAATTTTAGTACAAATAATCAAATTACTAATGAACTCCCTGATACATCTCCAATGTATCTATAATTTTTTATTGTTCCATGCTATTATATTATCTGTTTTGGATGTTTTATATGCATTAATATGCTATTTTATATTATTTTTGGGACTAACTTATTAACCTAGAGCCCAGTGCCAGTTTCTGTTTTTTCCTTGTTTTTGAGCTTCGCAGAAAAGGAATACCAAACGGAATAAAACCTTCGCGATGATTTTTCTTGGACGAGAAGACACCCAGGAGACTTGGAGTGCAAGTCAGAAGAGCCACGAGGCGGCCACAAGGGGGGAGGGCGTGCCCCTGCCTTGTGGGCCCCTCGGTGACCCCCTGACCTAGATCTTCCTCCTATATATTCACATATATTCCCAAGCCACCAGAAGCATCCACGAAAACACTTTTCCACCACCGCAACCTTCTGTTCCCGTGAGATCCCATCTTGGGGCCTTTTCCGGCATCCTGCCGGAGGGGGATTCGATCACAGAGGGCTTCTACATCAACTCTATTGCCCTTCCGATGAAGCGTGAGTAGTTTACCTCAGACCTACGGGTCCATAGCTAGTAGCTAGATGGCTTCTTCTCTCTCTTTGATTCTCAATACAACGTTCTCCTTGATGTTCTTGGAGATCTATCCGATGTAATCTTATTTTGCGGTGTGTTTGTCGAGATCCGATGAATTGTGGATTTATGATCAGCTTATCTATGAATATTATTTGAATCTTCTCTTAATTCTTTTATGCATGATTTGATATCCTTGTAATTCTCTTCGAACTATCGGTTTGGTTTGGCCAACTAGATTGGTTTTTCTTGCAATGGGAGAAGTGCTTGGCTTTGGGTTCAATCTTGCGGTGTCCTCTCCCAGTGACAGTAGGGGCAGCGAGGCACATATTGTATTGTTGCCATCGAGGATAAAAAGATGGGGTTTACATCATATTGCTTGAGTTTATTCCTCTACATCATGTCATCTTACTTAAAGCATTACTCTGTTCTTCATGAACTTAATACTCTAGATGCAGGGAGGAGTCGGTCGATGTGTGGAGTAATAGTAGTAGATGCAGGCAGGAGTCGGTCTACTTGACACGGACATGATGCCTATATTTCATAATCATTGCCTTGGATATCGTCATAACTTTGCGCTTTTCTATCAATTGCTCGACAGTAATTTGTTCACCCACCGTATTATTTGCTATCTTGAGAGAAGCCTCTAGTGAAACCTATGGCCCCCGGGTCTATTTTCCATCATATTACTTTTTGATCTATTATTTTGCAATCTTTTATTTTCAGATCTATAAACCAAAAACCCTAAAAATATTTACTTTATCTTTTGTTTAGTTTTATCTATCTCTATCAGATGTCACTTTTGCAAGGGACCGTGAAGGGATTGACAACCCCTTTATCGTGTTGGGTGCAAGTGTTTGATTGTTTGTGCAGGTATTGGTGATTTGTGCATTGTCTCCTACTGGATTGATACCTTGGTTCTCTAACTGAGGGAAATACTTATCTCTACTTTGCTGCATCACCCTTTCCTCTTCAAGGGAAAAACCAACGCAAGCTCAAGAAGTAGCAGGAAGAATTTCTGGCGTCGTTGCCGGGGAGATCTACGCCAAGTCAAGACATACCAAGTACCCATCATAAACTCTCATCTCTTGCATTACATTATTCGCCATTTGCCTCTCATTTTCCTCTCCCCCACTTCTAAAACGATTTTCGAAAAGATTTGCCTTTTTATTCGCCCTTCTTCCGTTCGTCTTTTTTGTTTGCCTTTTTGTTTGCTCGTGTGTTAGATTGCTTGCTTTGTCACGATGACTCAAGAGAATACCAAATTATGTGACTTTTCCAACACTAATAACAATGATTTTATTAGTACTCCGATTGCTCCCACCACTAGTGTGGAATCTTATGAAATTAATGCCGCTTTGTTGAATCTTGTTATGAAAGATCAATTTTTCGGCCTTCCTAGTGAAGATGCCGCATCCCATCTGAATAGTTTCGTTGAGTTGTGTGATATGCAAAAGAAAAAAAGAAGTGGATAATGATATTGTTAAATTGAAGCTAATTCCGTTTTCACTTCGAGATCGTGCTAAAACTTGGTTTTCATCTTTGCCTAAAAATAGTATTGATTCATGGAATAAGTGTAAAGATGCTTTTATTTCCACGTATTTTCCTCCCGCTAAGATCATCTCCCTTAGGAACGATATTATGAATTTTAAGCAACTTGATCATGAACATGTTGCACAATCTTGGGAGAGGATGAAATTGATGATACGAAATTGCCCTACTCATGGTTTAAATTTATGGATGATCATACAAATTTTTTATGCCGGATTGAATTTTGCTTCTAGAAATCTTTTAGATTCGGGCGCGGGAGGTACTTTTATGGAAATTACTCTAGGAGAAGCTACTAAACTCCTAGATAATATTATGGTTAATTATTCTCAATGGCATACCAAAAGATCTTCCACTAGTAAAAAAGTGCATGCGATTGAAGAGATTAATGTTTTGAGTGGAAAGATGGATGAACTTATGAAATTATTTGCTAGCGAGAGTGCTCCTATTGATCCTAATGATATGCCTTTATCTACTTTGATTGAGAAAAATAATGAATCTATGGATGTGAATTTTGTTGGTAGGAACAATTTTGGTAATAACGCGTATAGAGGTAATTTTAATCCTAGGCCGTTTCCTAGTAATTCCTCTAATAATTATGGTAATTCCTACAATACTTCTTATGGAAATTATAATAAGATGCCCTCTGATTTTGAGAATAGTGTTAAAGAATTTATGAGTTCGCAAAAGAATTTTAATGCTTTGGTTGAAGAAAAAATGCTTAAGATGGATGATTTGGCTAGGAACGTGGATAGAATTTCTCTTGATGTTGATTCTTTGAAAATTAGATCTATTCCACCCAAGCATGATATCAATGAATCTCTAAAGGCTATGAGAATCTCCATTGATGAGTGCAAAGAAAGAACCGCTAAGATGCGTGCTAAACGAGATTGGTTTGTAAAATCGTGTTCTTCTAGTTTTTGTGAAAATAATGATGAAGATCTTAAAGTGATTGATGTAACTCCTATTGAATCTTTGTTTTCCAATATAAATCTTGATAAATATGGGACTGGATATGAGTCAACTTTAGTTAAAAGGCGTCCCAATGATTCAGAGTTTATAGATCTAGATGCAAAAATTGATAAAAGTGGGATTGGAGAGGTCAAAACTTTAAGTAGCAATGAACCCACTATTTTGGATTTCAAGGATTTTAATTATGATAATTGTTCTTTGATAGATTGTATTTCCTTGTTGCAATCCATGTTGAATCCTCCTCATGCTTATAATCAAAACAAAGCTTTTACTAAACATATCATTGATGCCATGATGAAATCTTTTGAAGAAAAGCTTGAATTGGAAGTTTCTATCCCTAGAAAACTTTATGATGAGTGGGAACCTACTGTTAAGATTAAGATTAAAGATTATGAGTGCCATGCTTTGTGTGATTTGGGTGCTAGCATTTCCACGATTCCAAAAATTTTATGTGATGTGCTAGGTTTCCGTGAATTTGATGATTGTTCTTTAAATTTGCATCTTACGGATTCCACTATTAAGAAACCTATGGGAAGGATTAATGATGTTATTATTATTGAAAATAGGAATTATGTGCTCATAGATTTCATCGTTCTTGATATAGATTGCAATCCTACATGTCCTATTATTCTTGGTATACCTTTCCTTAGAACGATTGGTGCAATTATTGATATGAAAGAAGGAAACATTAGATTTTAATTTCCGTTAAGGAAGGGCATGGAACACTTTCCTAGAAAGAAAATTAAGTTTCCATATGAATCTATTATGAGACCTACTTTTGAATTGCATACCAAAGATGACAATACCTAGATCTATGTGTTTTTATGCCTAGCTAAGGGCGTTAAACAATAGCGCTTGTTGGGAGGCAACCCAATTTTATTTTTGTTCTTTGATTTTTGGTTTTGTTTTTCAATAAATAATTCATCTAGCGTCTGGTTATATGTGTTTTTGTGTTTTAATTAGTGTTTGTGCCAAGTAAGACCTTTGGGATGGCTTACGGTGATAGTTGATTTGATCTTGCTGAAAAATAGAAACTTTTGCGTCCAGTCATAGAATTGTTTAGATTCACTGGAGCGTGGAAAAACCCTGAATTGTTTACACAAGATTGATATACAAATTTCCTCTATTTTCCTAATTTTTCAGAATTTTTGTTACATAAATATTAGAACAATTCAGATCTTCGCAGATTGTTCTGTTTTTGACAGATTCTGTTTTCTATGTGTTGTTTGCTTATTTTGATGAATCTATGGGTAGTATCGGGGGGTATGAACCATGGAGAAGTTGGAATACAGTAGATATTACACCAATATAAATAAAGAATTATTTCACAACAGTACCAATAGTGGTGATTTATTTTCTT
Source organism: Thinopyrum elongatum (assembly GCA_011799875.1). Lineage (NCBI taxonomy): Eukaryota > Viridiplantae > Streptophyta > Magnoliopsida > Poales > Poaceae > Thinopyrum > Thinopyrum elongatum. Next base: position 115,395,791 of record CM022298.1, on the reverse strand, counting down.
ATACTAACAGAGCTTATGAAATTTTCTGTTGAGTTTTGTGTTGTGAAGTTTTCAAGTTTTGGGTAAGGATTTGAAGGACTATGGAATAGGGAGTGCCAAGAGCCTAAGCTTGGGGATGCCCAAGGCACCCCAAGGTAATATTCAAGGACAACCAAGAGCCTAAGCTTGGGGATGCCCCGGAAGGCATCCCCTCTTTCGTCTTCGTCTATCAGTAACTTTACTTGAGGCTATATTTTTATTCACCACATGATATGTGTTTTGCTTGGAGCGTCTTGTATGATTTGAGTCTTTGTTTTTTAGTTTGCCACAATTATCCTTGCTGTACACACCTTTTGAGAGGGACACGCATGAATCGCGATTTATTAGAATACTCTATGTGCTTCACTTATATCTTTTGAGCTAGGCAATTTTGCTCTAGTGCTTCACTTATATCTTTTTAGAGCACGGCGGTGGGCTTATTTTGTAGAAATTATTGAACTCTCATGCTTCACTTATATTATTTTGAGAGTCTCCAAACAGTGTGGTAATTTGCTTTGGTTATGAATTTAGTCCTAATATGATAGGCATCCAAGAGGGATATAATAAAAACTTTCATATAAACTGCATTGAATACTATGAGAAGTTTGATTCCTTATGATTGTTTTGAGATATAGAGATGGTGATATTAGAGTCATGCTAGTGAGTAATTGTGAATTGGAGAAATACTTGTGTTGAGGTTTGTGATTCCCGTAGCATGCACGTATGGTGAACCGTTATGTAACGAAGTTGGAGCATGAAGTATTTTTTTGATTGTCTTCCTTACGAGTGGCGGCCGGGGACGAGCGATGGTCTTTTCCTACCAATCTGTCCCCCTAGGAGCATGCACGTAGTACTTTGTTTTGATGACTAATAGATTTTTGCAATAAGTATGTGAGTTATTTATGACTAATGTTGAGTCCATGGATTATACGCACTCTCACCCTTCCACCTTTGCCAGCCTCTCTAGTGCCGCTCAACTTTCACCGGTACCATAAACCCACCATATACCTTCCTCAAAACAGCCACGATACCTACCTATTATGGCATTTCCATAGCCATTCCGAGATATATTGCCATGCAACTTTCCACCGTTCCGTTTTATTATGACACGTTCCAGCATTGTCATATTGCTTTGCATGATCATGTAGTTGACATCGTATTTGTGGCAAAGCCACCTTGATTAATTCTTTCATACATGTCACTCTTGAGTCATTGCACATCCCGGTACACCGTCGGAGGCATTCATATAGAGTCATATTTTTTTTCTAAGTATCGAGTTGTAATTTTTGAGTTGTAAGTAAATAAGAGTGTGATGATCTTCATTATTAGAGCATTGTCCCATGTGAGGAAAAAAAATGAAAGGGAGGCCAAAGAAGCCAAGAAAAATGAGAGAAAAAGAGAGAAGGGGCAATGTTACTATCCTTTTTTTCCACACTTGTGCTTCAAAGTAGCACCATGATCTTCATGATAGAAAGTCTCCTATGTTGTCACTTTCATATGCTAGTGGGAATTTTTCATTATAGAACTTGGCTTGTATATTCCGACGATGGGCTTCCTCAAATTGCCCTAGGTCTTCATGAGCAAGCAAGTTGGATGCACACCCACTTAGTTTTATTTTGAGCTTTCATAAACTTATAGCTCTAGTGCATCCGTTGCATGACAATCCCTACTCACTCACATTGATATCTATTGATGGGCATCTCCATAGCCCGTTAATACGCCTAGTTGATGTGAGACTATCTCCCTCTTTTTGTCTTCTCCACAACCACCATATTCTATTCCACCTATAGTGCTATGTCCATGGCTCACACTCATGTATTGCGTGAAAGTTGAAAAGGTTTGAGAACACAAAAAGTATGAAACAATTGCTTGGCCTGTCATCGGGGTTGTGCATGATTTGAATACTTTGTGTGATGAAGATGGAGCATAGCCAGACTATATGATTTTGTAGGGATAAACTTTCTTTGGCCATGTTATTTTGAGAAGACATAATTGCCTTGTTAGTATGCTTGAAGTATTATTGTTTTATGTCAATATTAAACTTTTGTTTTGAATCTTATGGATCTGAACATTCATGCCACAATAAAGAAAATTACATGGATAAATATGTTACGTAGCATTCCACATCAAAAATTCTGTTTTTATCATTTACCTACTCGAGGACGAGCAGGAATTAAGCTTGGGGATGCTTGATACGTCTCCAACGTATCTATAATTTTTTATTGTTCCATGCTATTATATTATCTGTTTTGGATGTTTTATATGCATTAATATGCTATTTTATATTATTTTTGGGACTAACTTATTAACCTAGAGCCCAGTGCCAGTTTCTGTTTTTTCCTTGGTTTTGAGCTTCGCAGAAAAGGAATACCAAACAGAGTCCAAACGGAATAAAACCTTCGTGATGATTTTTCTTGGACCAGAAGACACCCAGGAGACTTGGAGTGCAAGTCAGAAGAGCCACGAGGCGTCCACAAGGGGGGAGGGCACGCCCAGGGGGTAGGGCGTGCCCCCTGCCTTGTGGGCACCTCGGTGACCCCCTAACCTAGATCTTCCTCCTATATATTCACATATATTCCCAAGCCACCAGAAGCATCCACGAAAACACTTTTCCACCACCGCAACCTTCTGTTCCCGTGAGATCCCATCTTGGGGCCTTTTTCGGCATCCTGCCGGAGGGGGATTCGATCACGGAGGGCTTCTACATCATCTCTATTGCCCTTCCGATGAAGCGTGAGTAGTTTACCTCAGACCTACGGGTCCATAGCTAGTAGCTAGCTGGCTTCTTCTCTCTCTTTGATTCTCAATACAATGTTCTCCTTGATGTTCTTGGAGATCTATCCAATGTAATCTTCTTTTGCGGTGTGTTTGTCGAGATCCGATGAATTGTGGATTTATGATCAGCTTATCTATGAATATTATTTGAATCTTCTCTGAATTCTTTTATGCATGATTTGATATCCTTGTAATTCTCTTCGAACTATTAGTTTGGTTTGGCCAACTAGATTGGTTTTTCTTGCAATGGGAGAAGTGCTTGGCTTTGGGTTCAATCTTGTGGTGTCCTCTCCCAGTGACAGTAGGGGCAGCGAGGCACGTATTGTATTGTTGCCATTGAGGATAAAAAGATGGGGTTTACATCATATTGCTTGAGTTTATTCCTCTACATCATGTCATCTTACTTAACGCGTTACTATGTTCTTCTTGAACTTAATACTCTAGATGCAGGCAGGAGTCGGTCGATGTGTGGGGTAATAGTAGTAGATGCAGGCAGGAGTCGGTCTACTTGACACGGACGTGATGCCTATATTTCATAATCATTGCCTTGGATATTGTCATAACTTTGCGCTTTTCTATCAATTGCTCGACAGTAATTTGTTCACCCACCGTATTATTTGCTATCTTGAGAGAAGCCTCTAGTGAAATCTATGGCCCCCGGGTCTATTTTCCATCATATTACTTTCCGATCTACTATTTTGCAATATTTTATTTTCAGATCTATAAACCAAAAACCCTAAAAATATTTACTTTATCTTTTGTTTAGTTTTATCTATCTTTATCAGATCTCACTTTTGCAAGTGACCATGAAGGGATTGACAACCCCTTTATCGCGTTGGGTGCAAGTGTTTGATTGTTTGTGCAGATATTGGTGATTTGTGCGTTGTCTCCTACTGGATTGATACCTTGGTTCTCTAACTGAGGGAAATACTTATCTCTACTTTGCTGCATCACCGTTTCCTCTTCAAGAGAAAAAACAATGCAAGCTCAAGAAGTAGCACTCCCACTTAAATCAGCATCCCTCAAGTTATCTAAGTGATTCATGATCCAAATCAACTAACCCATGTCCGATCATCACGTGAGATGGGGTAGTCTTCAATGGTGAACATCTCTATGTTGATCATATCTACTATATGAATCACGTTCGACCTTTCGGTCTCCAGTGTTCCGAGACCATGTCTGTACATGCTAGGCTCGTCAAGTTTAACCCAAGTATTCTTCATGTGCAAAACTGGCTTACACCCGTTGTATGTGAACGTAGAATCTATCATACCCGATCATCACGCGGTGCTTCGAAACGACGAACTTTGGCAACGGTGCTTTCTCAGGGAGAACAATTTTATCTTGAAATTAAGTAAAGGGATCATCTTATAATGCTACCATCGTTCTAAGCAAAATAAGATGCAGAAAGGATAAACATCACATGCAATCAAAATATGTGACATGATATGGCCATCATCATCTTGTGCTTTTGATCTCCATCTCCAAAGCATCAGCATGATCTCCATCGTCACCGGCACGACACCTTGATCTCCATCATAGCGTCGGGGTCGTCTCACCAACTATTGCTTCTACAACTATTGCTAACGCATAGCGATAAAGTAAAGAAATTACATGTCGCTTAAGTGATTGACACGCAGGTCATACAATAATTAAAGACAACCCTAAGGCTCCTGCCAGTTGTCGTACTCATCGACATGCAAGTCATGAACTTATTACAAAACATGATCATCTCATACATCAACATATACCACATCATATCTTGACCATATCACATCACAACATGCCCTGCAAAAACAAGTTAGACGTCCTCTACTTTGTTGTTGCAAGTTTTACGTGGCTGCTACGGGCAACTAGCAAGAACCGTTCTTACCTACGCAAAACCAAAACGGTGATTATCAAGTTGCTATTTAACCTTCTGCAAGGACCGCTGTAGTCAAATCCGATTCAAGTAAAGTAGGAGAAACAAACGCCCGCCAGCCACCTTTATGCAAAACAAGTTGCATGTCAGTCGGTGGAACCGGTCTCATGTGCGTGGACATGTAAGGTTGGTCCGGGCTGCTTCATCCCACAATGCCGCCGAATCAAAATAAGACATTGGTGTGAAGCAATATGAACATCACCGCGCACAACTTCTTTGTGTTCTACTCGTGCATATCATCTACGCATAGACCTAGCTCATGATGCCACTGTTGGGTAACGTTGCATGGAAAACAAAAAAAAAGTCTACACACACGCAAGATCTATCCATGGAGATACATAGCTACGAGAGGGGGAGAGCATCTACATAACCTTGTAGATTGCTAAGCGGAAGCGTTTATTAACGCGGTTGATGTAGTCGTACACCTCCACGATCTGTCCCGATCAAGTACCGAACGTACGACACCTCCGCATTCAGCACACGTTCAGCTCGATAACGTCCTCGCCTTATCAATCCAGCAAGAGAGGCGAAGTAGTAGATGAGTTCCGGCAGCATGATGGTGTGGTGACAGTGGTGGTGAAACTATCCGCAGGGCTTCACCAAGCACAATGGACATGGACATAGGAGGAACTAGAACTAGAGGGAGAGGGGGCACCGCACACGGCTTGGGGATCGTGGTGTGTGTTGCCCCTCTCCCTCCTCGCATATATATAGGTGGGGGAGGGGAGGCAGCCCTAGGGCGCCCCAAGGGGGCCGACGGCTAGCCCTGGCCTCCTTCCCTAGGCGCCTCCCCCCTTTCCATATTTGGGCACGGAGGAGAAGGCAGGAGGGGGGTTGCCCTGCCTAGGCGCCCCCTTTCCTTCTTGGCGCGTGGGTAAGGGAGGTGGGGCACGCCTAGCCACTACAAAAAAAAGACACATCCGTGACATTTTGGGCCGAACGAATTTTTTTTCTGTCATGCTTATGACACTTCTATGACGATAATTGTGACAAAACCCGGTATCATCATAGATGTGGTGGGCTCCTACTTCTATGACAAAAAATCATGACAGAAAATGGGCTTTTCGTCCTAGGCGGGCCGGAGACGCAGCTGCATGACATTCTTTGGGCTGTCCATGACGGAAAAAACTGTGGTAGAAGCGAGGGCGAGGAAAATATCGGGGAGTTCCCGGTTACGGTGGGTGGTCGGGGCCGAGCGATGCACGGAGGGATTGCGCGTTTCTCTCGTATATGTACGCACGTGGGTGTGAGGCATTGGGCTCTAACTGAACCCGAGCGAGGCGTTCGCCTACTGAACTCGAGCGATTGCACTGCAGGCTACGCGTTACTGAACCCGAGCGATCGATCGATCTGGCTGTTAACTGAACCCGATCGAGCGATTCCTTCGCTACTGCTGCTAACTGAAGCTGATCGAACCTGCTGCCTCTTGATGAACAGTGAGCGTTGTTGGGGGTTGGATGAATAGTTCCCAGTAGGGGTTGGATGAACAGGACCCCGTGGTAGTAGAGGCCATTGCCGCTGGATGAACAGGACCCCGATCGAGCCGGTTGGGGGTGGATGAACAGGACACCGTGGAGGGCTGGATGAACAGCAGCCGATGGAGGGCTGGTTGAACAGTAGCCGGTGGAGGGCTGGATGAACAGTAGCTCGTGGAGGGGTGGTTGAACAGGACCCCGTGGAGAGGGCTGGTTGAACAGTAGCCGGTGGAGGAGCGGTGGAGGCTGGATGAACAGGAGCCCGTGGATGAACAGTAGCTGGTGGAGGCAGGAGGGAGACGCCGTGGATGAACAGTCACAGGTGGAGGCTGGAGGAGGTCGACGGTGGATGAACAGTAGCCCGTGGAGGCTGGAGCGAGGCAGTAGACGGTGGATGAACAGTAGCCCATGGAGTCCCGTTTTGCGGTACGCCACACCCCTCCCGATGAACAGGACCCCCGTTTCCACCGTAGGAGGTCAAAGAGAAGTCCGTTTCCTCCGTTTTGCGGTACGCCACACCCCTCCCGATCAACAGGACCCCGTTTCGACCGTAGGCAATCGAACACAAGTCCGTTTCCTCCGTTTTGCGGTACGCCAGACCCCTCCCGGTGAACAGGATCCCGTTTCGACCGTAGGCGGTCGAACACAAGGCCGTTTCCTCCGTTCTGCGGTATGCCAGGCCTCGTTTCGTATGTTCCCACGACGCATTCCATTGCCTCCCGATGAACACGATGCAGTTTCTCCGTTCCGACCCAGCCGGTTGGCTGCCAATGAACAGGACGTCGTCACTGCCTCTCCATGTACACGAGCCCTGGCCATACGTATGCGCGAGTAGGCGTTCGAGACCCCGCCTGTATGTACGTACGTGGCCGTATTAATTTCTTGCACCCTGGTTGTACGTACGTGTACATGATATTGACGGGACTGCGTGACATGCTACGTCCGCGCATCTACTACGACACGTGCCCTTCCTTACTCGGCCACAGTTCATCGCTGCAGCCTGTAGATAGACCGATCGACCAGTATGTACGTACACGTTCACGACCAGAATGACAACGCTACGTACGCTTCGACCAGGTGGGTCCCGACTGTCAGGGAGGATAAGGAGGCACTTCCTTGCATGCGAAGATGTAGCTGGTGGGTCCCAGCAGTCAGGGGGGAAACATTTTTTTTCGTGAAATACGGTGACCCGTCCGGTGGGTCCCTGCTGTCAGGTGGAGGAATCATTATTTTGCGCGTAATAAGGAGGCACTTCCTTGCTGCGGTCGTGGACCCAGCTGTCAGCCTCTCCACGTACAGTACTCTTCCGATGGAAGTCGTTCCTTGACCACATTGACCACGCCGCACCGAGAGCACCAAGGCGGTGGACGACGGCGAGGCCTAGGAAGGGGACGACGCGAAGCCGGGGAAGACGTGGCAGTGGATGCCCACACAGAGAGGAGTACGAGGGTTGACTGGTTCGGCTGCGGTGTGAGGCTGCCGTCACCGCAGAATAACAAGGGTTGTGGGTGAGTAGAGGGATGGCCTAGCCAGCGGTGGGAGTAGTAGGGGGCGGTGAGGCCTCCGTAGCAGCACAGCCAGCCACAGGAGGCAGGAGCACGCGGTGGTTTGGACGGCTGGAGTAAGAAAATCAGAGGTTGAAGAAGCAGGACGACCGTTGGATGTTAACAATCCAACGGTCACTGGTGATAGATTCGTTTGTTGACTAAGTTGACAACGCCCTCCGTACGCGTCAACTTAGTAGGGCCACAAGTCAGCCTCCAAATCTGGTGGGCCCCAGCTGTCATGGGGAGCACTCGTTATTTTTCGCTTAATAAGGAGGCACTTCCTTCCGTGCCAAGATATAGCTGGTGGGTCCCAGCTGTCATTGGGAGGATTTATTCTTTTTGGCGTAATAAGCAGGTACTTGCTTGCGTGCGGCCATGGACCATGTGGGTCCCAACTGTCAGCCTCTCCATGTACATCCCTCTTCCGATGTTGTCGTTTGTTGACAACGTTGACCACGCCGTGCCGAGAACACCAGCGCGATGGACGACGGTGAGACCCAGGAAGGGAATGACCCGGAGGTGGCAAAGCCACAGTAGTGGAGGGATGTGGGTGAGTAGAGGGATGGCCTGCCAGGGGTGGGAGTAGTAGGGGGCGGTGAGGCCTGCGCGGCTACACAGCCGGCCACGGGAGGCGGGAGCAGGCCGTCCCGCCGGCGCTGGATTTGGCGGCTGGAGCAAGAAGATCAGAGATTGATGAAGCACGACGGCCGTTGGATTGACATCCAATGGTTACGTCTGCTAGAATCGTTTGTTCACTTATATAATAAGTAAAAAAAATCTTGCATACGCATCAACTTAATAGGCCCACAAGTCAGACCATTACCTATTTTTTAATAATTTACAGCTCATTGAAACTTCTTATGCAATTTATTGCAGTCTGTTTTTTTTGCTGGCCAGGGCCAGGGTTAAAAATTTAAATGAAATTTCGCATATTTCTGTGGGGTCCAAACTATTTTGAATACCGAAATGTCGAGCCAGATTTAAATTACTTTGAAGATATATTTAAATTAGGTTAAAACCCAGTGAAATTGGAATCTGAAAATGTGAAAAAATTCAGAAATTATAAAGTAATTGCCAATTTGTCGTCTATTTTTTTATATTTACAGCCCATTTCATATTACTTTCAATATTTGTAGCCATCTTGAAAGAGTTGCAGCCCATCAGGGCGTAGAAAAATAAGTAGGCCTGGATTGGGTATTCTTCAGAAAAAATAAATTGGGCTCATTTTCACAAAGAAAAAATAGCTGGGCTGGTCATGTGGTGAACGTAAAATATAAGCCTGGGCTAGACGGGCCACAGCCCAGTTGAAACCCTGCTCCGTCTCAACAATAACAAAAAAAATACTGCTCGAGCAGCTACGTCCCAGGTGTCAGCCGATCTTGTGCTGTTCTCTTGTCTATTGACTATATACGCTGACAATGTAGTGGGTCCCAGATGTCAGGAAACCACTAGGAGGAAGCATTTTCTTTTTCTATACGCTGACAATGGAGTATATATAACAAAAAATGAGGAACTTCTTGCGTATGGCCATGGACATGGTGGGCCCCTACTGTCATCCTCTCCACATATAGTCCTCTCCCAATTCCTCTTGTTTGTTGACCATGTTGACAACGCGAGAGGGTGGCGCCGCGGCGAGCGCACCAGAGCGCGCGGAGGACGACGGCGAGGCCTTGGACATCGGCGTTAACGATTTAGAAGATGGTGGGGCGGCGATGCGTGCGCTGAGGCGCAGTAGCCGTGGGAGGAGGAAGCAGGCGGCCCCGCTGGCGCTGGTTTGGTTTTGGCAGCTGGAGGAAGACAGGACTGAAGAAACACGACATACTGTAAAAGCAGCAGGAGTACTTAACAACCTTAACTGAAACCAGCAGGGGCACTTAACAACCATAGTTGAAAGCAGTATGAGTACTTATACAGGTTCAACCGTACAAAGCATGCCTCGAACAGTGCTACTTTGCCTACAGTTAAACAAGGGTGAGGCCACCAAGCCCCAGGACAAGGCCCAGGCGCCACCCCGCACATCCACAACCTTCTGAAAGCGGCTTCATCTCGCAATGTGGTCAATAAATAGGATATTTGCTTTAGAGCCATGGAAAAGCATGAGCATAACCTTCTGTCCTATTCTCCAAGATGGACGGGCCTTCATTATTTGAGACCACCCATGAATAAATATCTTTTCACCTCCAAGGGGAATGGAGTAGGTTGACATAAACATCATGTTGTGACCAAGCACAAGTCTGACCCGACCATGGCCAGGCATCTGTATAGGAACAATAGAACTGGGCAGTTTCTGTTTCAAGAAGATCACAGCTGTAAAACTGTGTATAAGCAAGAGTTTATGAACAACATATATAATAGAAAACAGCTCGTACCATAAGTTTCTCGACACAGTTGGACCTGTTCAACGTGTGCAGCAGTGGCACACATATCCCACGTGGCCTTCCACCATTGAAACGCCCCACAAGGACCTCAAGACGATCAATAAAGTGTAGGAACCTGTGGATGTCGTCCCAGTCAACTTCAGTGCCATCAGTAACAGTCGAGTTCTTATAGAATAACAAACGAGTAGCGTGCTTAACTTTGAAATAACCTACACGTGCCACCAATTATAAGAAATATTAGTTAGAAGTAGCATCTTCATGAGAGAAGGGAATCACAAATCGTTGCTACTTCTAAAGTTAAATTGTGATTAGTTAGACAGAATAGGTGGATTAAGAAGTAATCGAGGCAACAAGCAAGAACCAGATACAAAACTAACATGGATGAACTACTGGAACGACGTCGGGGTGGAAGATCACAGTGAAGATGAGACCAGGTTCTGCTATTTCCATCAACATTCGTGCGCCAACTTTCAGTCTGTAACACTTGAGAAAGTTTATCCAAGTTCGGCCATAAAAAAAGCAGTGATCTTCTTGGTTCATGAACCCAACTCGGAACTTATATCCATGGCTTGTCTTCAATGTGACCATTAAACTGGTGTATTCAGTTATGGCAAGGCCAACCATCTTGAGTACATGTGTTCTGGCAGAGCAAGGAATGCACTGCAGGAAAAATAATATGAGAACACAATGTATTTGCTATCCAAATCTAGAAATAATTTCCTCCTTCACGTTAGTGTTGACCATGGTACTAGTACCTTTTATCCAAATATAGCAATCCAAATTTCCAAATTAGTCGACAGCATGTTCAAAAACCCCCACCCTCCTGGATAGAAAAGAGGATTCTAGGAACATACTGTGCATGTTTTAAAATCCTGTGTTAGGATGAGAAGGAACAAGTGTGGGGTCTCGCCGAGGGCGCAGAAACCTGTAGGGTCCTCGCACTTTGGGCACTGCAAATGAAACACACTAGATTCAGTAGGAAGAAAAATGCATCAATGGCAGCGGCTGCCATCCTAGGATTACCCGCGACCAAGGGACTTGGATTTATCGGGGATGGATGAAGAATTTTTACCTGGTTCTCCATGAGAAAACCCTATGCAATGGCCGAGAGGGGGTTTTCTATGAACAAGCAGACGAGGGAGAAGGGTATTCAGGCCCAGTGAAATATTGCTGCTTCGTCCGTCCAGCTTACTGCTAAAGCTGGAAAGGTGGGGTTTTTTGTGATTTGACGGCTCATTGGGCATTACTGCGGCGCTACGACCGGGGTGAGTCTACCGTGCAGTTGTGCACTCTAATTTGGTGCATGGCACGTGGACCCCGTTGCCGGATGCCCCACATATCAGCGAAAGAAAGAAGAAAGGCAGGAGTAACTAGTTACACATAAATATATTTCTGACAGAGAGATACTCCCTCTGTAAAGAAATATAAAAATCTTTTATATCACAACTTTATACATAAGAAAAATCAAGGGGAATATATATAACATAATATGGGGGTTCAGGTGAGAATACAATACTCAGACAGGCTCACGGTTCTGGACTTTGGGCCACAGGCCAGTGGGCCTGCATGTTTGGGGGCCCATGTGTTCTAACTCAGCGCATTTCATATTGCAAGCGATCGGTACGGCGCTGGTTTTAGATGCTGTCGCAAGGCGAATACAGAAAATTGAATAAAGCACGACAGCTGTTAGAATGAAATCGAACAACAGTTCCTAACCAGCAATCAGAGTTGCAATTCTTTCACGATATCCTATGTGATAAATAATACTGGCGTACTACTTATACACACAGGACACTTGTTTCACCATGCCATAGTATTACATCAAAATCTCTCGGAGGATAGATCAGTTCAGCAGTTGCGTGCTGCTACTGAAGAATTTCAAAGTTGATTTGGACCACCTCTCCTTGCTGAGAAAGTTCGATTTTGACATCATCCCCTACCGCAAGATTTGATTTAGATTTGAACCTTGACCATCCTTTAGCATCAATCATCATGCGACCATCCTTTGTACTTACGGTATATTGAGCAGGTTCATTCACACCAAGGTTGCGCATGGTAAGAGAAACTTGGCCACGGTTGCCCGGATTGTTGAACGACTCCCTCGTTGCTCTAGGAATTCTCTGTTTGCAAACAAGAAGACATACACAAACAGTTAGATCAACACAGTGAATCATGTGAAACAACATGGAAAGAAAAAAGAACGAAGCACTTTGGCGGCCAATGCTTACCAAGAAGGTGGAGATGTCGGTTTTTGTAAGGACTTTGGTATATGCAGTGCGAACTGCAGCCCAGTCTGTTGCCGGTGCAACTGCTGGTTCCGTTGCCGCTGCACGGGCCGGAGCAGATGCAAGTGCAACTTCCAGTGTTGGTGCAGGTGCCGGAACCATTGCTGGTGCCCGTGCCAGTGCGACTGGTAGTGCCGCTGCTGCTGCCGAAGATGGTGCTCCTTGTGGAGCTGGTGCTGGTGTCGGAGCAGGTGCCGGTGTCGATGCCCGATCCTCTGGTAGATTAGCCTGATCCACTGATGCGGTCGGTGCCCAATCCTCGGGTGGATCGGACTGAGCTGCTGCCGCTGTCAGTGCTAGAGCAAGTGCCATCGGAGAAGGTGTTGATGCTTGATCCATTGCTGAAGGTGGTACCGATGTGCGAGACAGAAGTGATCGTCTCTGGTCTGCTATGATCAGCTTTCTAACTTGACTAGGCTCTGTGACCTTGATCCAGTCTTTTTCTTCATTTCTTTTAAACGCGAGAAGGACTAATTGTGGTGTCTTTGATAAACCAAACTGCAGTTCATCATAGGGCTTCAGATTGTACTCAGACAACAGACTGATCCAATTGTGTCCAGTAATATAAGTGATGGACAGTGCCTTCGTTACTGACACGACATAAGAAGTGAAACCTGCAAAAATAACCATCATAGAGCAAACCAAACGGTTTATTCTGTGACGAATGTCACATGGCAAAACCTGCATCGTAAAATTGCAGCAAAAGTAAGAAAACATGACATTAAATCAATAAGATTTAGACAGTAAATCAATAAGATTTAGACAGTAAATCAATAAGATTTACTTGATGTGACACGAGTGAATCCTTACCAGGAAATCACTATGTTCAAGTTCTAAACAGAAGATTGATCGTCCAATTACGCGTGGAATGCAGGGCCCCCGCTTACTCCCACAAGCAGGACAGTCCAAAGGTCGTGAAAAATCGTATGGACCAAACATCCATGGGACTGGAAATCCTGGTGGGTGCGATAAACCCTGCAATGCATACAGATATTGGAGTGTAACCATAATTGATAAACCGTCCTCACCAAAAAGATGATCTGGATACTTCAAAATATACAGACTGAATTGAGTGGACAGACATTAACATAGACTATTCTCGGGACTCACCACATAACAAAAGTGGCAGTACTAAATAATACAGGGTTCACACACACAAATCAAGTACTGAACAATAGTACTTACTACAGACAAGCAAAGTTGCACTAATTAAACTCTGCAGACTATTTCTTGCCACTGGCCTACTGGATGAACCCCGCATAACTGACTAGGCCATGGACTTCGTGAGAGATGTCTACCAGCACCAGCACCATCTCCTCAACCTTGGAGAACCTAACAGAGTGGTCTTTCCACTCATAAACATGATGATGAAGACAGTCCGCATCAGATTTGTCGGGAAGCTTCACAAGAACCACACCCTTCATAATCGAAGGCACAGCCAGGAAATTGTTGTGGTGAAGTACACCCTCGAGAACATGCCTGACAACAATGCTACAGGAAAACACTAGTTCAGGACACGTGGCGACAAGGACACATCAGCTGGATAGTTTAGCAGTAGAACTCATCCTCAGGTCTTCCAGTTCACACGGCATGACTTTGAGAACTTCATCTCCACCGCGGACCTGGTTCTAATTCAAACAGAAACCAAATATTTTATTACTACCTCTGTTCAGAAATATAAGATGATTTTTGATATTTTACTCCATATAAGACTACATATACGCACAGAAATGAGTGAACAAAGACACTAGAACATGTCTTCAAAGGCATGAGAACAGAGGGATTACTTGCAATATCCATAACACAAGTTACTGAGGCTAATATACTCTCTTCAAAGGTAGCATTGATGTTCATAAAGTAGTTGAAAGTAATCTATAATAAATCAGTGTCAACCTCTCACATGTTTTGGTCAAAAGAGGAATTTAGAACCGTCATTTGGCACACAAAAATCACATGCAAGATCACCCAGAAAGTTGTACTACTAGTACTAGTACTGCGTGTTAGATGAAAAAACACGATCAAGATCGAGAAAAAGATCGTCAAGAAGAGATATTACCTGGACTTGCTTAATGAGGGATCCCGGAGAGGGGGCCTTGGACAGGGCAATGGCCTTGAGCTTGTCTGCGGTAGTCTCGGTGGGGTGCTTGCGCTTAATCATACCCTGAGCCTCGACGGTTTTGGCCAGAGCCATAGACATCACTTCGGCCGGTGCTCCAGGGTCCATCAAGAAACTGTCAAATAGAAATAAAAGAAAAGAAACCATAATCACAAACCCAAAAGAAGAATAGAGAGGGAGTAATAGGATTAGTCTCGGGGTTGCAAGACCGGGCCTTGGCCAGAATCAACACCATTGATGCGCTCACCTTTCCTTCTTTGGGAGAGAAGAACAATGGCAGAAGCAGGTCGGGGTTTTCTTGAAGAAATGAGGAACAAGATGAGGGAGAAACGAGTTGGGGTTTTCTTCAAGAGAGGAAGCTGAGGGAGAAGAGTGAAATGATGGTTGCTTCGTCCGTCCAACTTACTGCTGGAAAGGTGGGGGTTTTGTGATTTGACGGCTCATTGGGCATTACTGCGACGCTTCGATCGGGGTAGTCTACCATGCAGTTGGGCACTCTAGTACGGAGTAATTTAGTGCATGGCTAGTGGACCCCGATGCTGGCTGTCCCACACGTCGGTGAAAGTGAGTAGCAAGGTTCCCGACGACCGTCGAGGAGGATCCGCACGGTAGAGCGTGTCCACTGTTTCTGAAGAAAAAAATGATTACAGCAAGCGTTTCCACTCTTACGACGGAGGAGTGCGAAACACGGCAGCCACTTGAACTTACACAGTGCTCCTACTACTAGGCATGTGCAGTGGTTCATACGTCAGTACTACATAATCTTGTTGCTACTGTAGTAAGATATGACGATAACAAATGATGTTGTGCGCATGTCAACTATATGAACAATAATGTAACATAGTACCCCTTTTTTGACTGTCCGGTCGAGAATGAACAGTGAGATCAATGTTAACAGATCTAGGTCTACAGCGCACGGAGAGTACGGTGCTACAGTACTCCACGGAGCATGAACCATATGAAGCACGAATCAGTGTTAGGCAGGGTGTATGAAGGGTGCATAGGATGGGAGCAAAAGTTCCCTTCTCGACCCACTTTTGGGTGTTTGGCAGAGTGCATGAAGGGTGCATGAGCCCACACTAGTAGGTTAACACAAATACACTAGGAGCATGCATGAAGAGGGGTGCTGAGATGAGCATGCACGACGAGGGAACAACTATATTGAGATGAGAATGCAACCAAACACACCCACACGCTTTGTGCTACAGTGACTGATCTGCACCGTCTGAGTTTGATCCAACGGTCATGTTGCGCCGAGACATGGACATGACCATGCAGAGGACGCCTAAACACCACCGAAGTCCCTCTGCTTCTCGAGGCGCACGACGTTGGTGATGCAGGGTGCCACCGCCCGCAAAGCCCGCTCCCGGTCGACGGGAGCCAGCTCGTCAAAGACGGCGTCCAATGGCACGAATGGATTCCGGTTACGGAGCCCTGAGAGGATTCGCCCGGCAACGGCGACGGCAGCCCGCAACCCCTCCTTGTCCAGCTCCGCCCCCACCATCGCGCAGAGACGGCTCAGCTCCTCGGAGATATAGGTGAAGAAGGAGACCAGGTCAGGAAGCCGCAGCTCGTTGAAGTCGACGGGGTGGTCGAACGGGTTTAGCCCGACACCCAGCATGGTCGTGCTGGCACGACGGTAGGCATCGCGCAGCCGCAACACGTGCGTGGCAACATGGTCCACCAAGTGGCTGAGGCGATCCTGGACCTCGTCACGATCGGCCCGCTCGCGCTCCAGCCGGCTCGCCTGACCGCCTATCGTATCTCCCGCTTTCTGCAGCAGCGCCGTCGATGCCTCGAGCATCTTTGTGGTGGACGCCTACCGCTTTTGAAGCTCCATGAACTCCCGCACATAAAGGAGGAGCATGGCACTCCTCTCCTCCTTGAGCTCACGGAGCTCCACGTCCTTGGCCCTGAGCTCCGCATCCTTGGCCTGGAGCTCCTGTGTCAGGCGCCTCACCTCAGACTCCGTGATCTGGTGCGCCGCCATGGAACCAGGTAGAAGCAATGGGGAGAGGAAGCAAAGGGGGCGAAACGGCTGAAAGGCAATGTAATCTACGGGAAGGCGGAGGGAGCCAGCCGAGGAGCGGGGTGAATCTTTTGGTTTTCACCATGGGAAAACACCAGGGAGCAGTGGGTTTTACAGGCGGAGTCATCGTGACTAATTGCTGCCGCGCCTGCTCCCGTCAATCAAAAAATTAAAAATTCTGCCGCGCCTGCCGCACCCAAAGACCAGAGCAATGCCGCGGTGGATATTTAAATTTACCTGCCGGCAAGGAGATAAAAAAAGGGGTGAAAAAACAAATGTGGTGGCGGCCTAGCTAATCGGTCGCACTAGCCCAACTAGCTAGCCATCGTGCTTCACTGATGTACTCAGCGGGAAAGGTGGTCTTTCGTGATTTGACGACTCATTTACTTGCTTCGGTGCTACGACCGAGGAGGACCCAGAAAACGCGCGGTAGGGCGTCCGGCAAGGAAGAAAATATGCGTGCACCACCCGGGAGGACCCCGAAACCGCGCGGTAGGGTGTGCCACGTCTCGGCACGAAGGAAAAATGTGCGTGTAAAAATATACTGTATCAGATGTACTACCTATGGTTCGACCTCGGGACCCAGCCAGTCGGTCAAAAACACCCCACTAGCCACACAGCTTCATCATGCTAACGTGGCACGGAGGATAGGTGTGGTTAGCTCCGCCGCGACCAGCCACAACGTCTCTTGTTCTAGGCGATTCTTCTATTTACCAAGCTTTTTTTTAGTTATAATAACACCACGGCAAGCTAGCACCGCTCTTCGTGTGTGCCCGTGCGTCTAAAGGTTAGACGATGGAGAGGAGAGAGAGATCGCAGACATGGGACCCACCAGTAAGTGAGTCAACGGTCATGCACGTGTTGACGAGCCACTCCCTCTACTCTACTCAATGTAATACTGTATAAAATCAAGTTATGGGACAAAGCCAACAACCGTTGTTGTTTCAGGCTATCGACTTACGCTTGGTAGTCTAGGTTGCCAGTTCGAACCTCGTCTTTCAGATTTGTTAGTTTTAGGTCCAAATTTGATCAATGATAAGTGGGACCCCCGTGTGTTGTTCCGATATTTCAGTGTAGGATGTTTTTTTGGACAAACACTTTGCGCGGTTAGACTAGTAACGGCACGAGTTACACGTATTTTGCAAGTTTAGGAACAAAAATGACAGCATCATAGAATATCACATCCACCCCGCAGCTTAGATGCTATGGTGATACGAGTTTTTACGTCGCTAGAACTGAGATCCAATGGCTTGGGAGTAGTCTTTGTAATTATGCGCAATTTCCAAACTCTCCAAGGTTTTTTTGCAAATAAAACATTCAGGCCTCGTGTGTGCCGCTGCATCTTGGATCCAACGGCTCCCAGTTGCTCATATTAGGTATTCCCCGTAGCTTAATTAGCTGCTATGGTGATACGAGCATCTAGGTCGTATGATCTGTGATCAGATGCCACATGCGTAGTACTTGTACTTTCTGCGCAATTCCCAAACTCTCTCAGGCGTATATTGCAAAAACATTCAAACCTCCTACTGTGAGCCGTAAGATCTCCGGGAACTCATATCACCATAGAATCTACGGTACGGGAGCACCTCATATTCTCCCGTGCGAGAAAACATCAGGTGCTCTCGCAGCTTGGATGCTACGGTGATACGAGCTTCGAGGTCGTTTGATCTGAGATCCAATGGCATCTGAGCAGCCTTTGTGCTTGTAAGCAGTGGCCGAACTCTTTGGGGGTTTTTCTGCAAAAAACATTTGAACCACCGAGGAGTTGTTGGATCACAGATCCAACGGCTCCGAAGAGCTTGTATCACCAAAGCATCTAAGGTATGGTAGCACATGATATTCTTACATACAGGAGAATATGAGGTCCTCCTTCATCTTAGATGCTACAGTGATACGAGCTTCGAGGTCGTTGGATATGGGATCCAAGGGCATCTGAGTAGTTTTTGTACAAATTGTGCGCAATTCTCAAACTCATTAAGGTTTCCTGTAAAAATATTAAAACATCCTGTGAGCTGCTATATCTCAGATCTACAAGCTCCAAGCAACTCGTATCAGCATATAGCATCTAAGGTGTGGGGGCACATGATATTCTCCCGGGGAGGGGGGGTTGCACAACCAATAGGTGTTTGGGAGGGTGGGGACAAATATAATGTTCAAATAATATAATCTAACCAATCCTAAATAGAGCTTCACAATTTTATCTAAGGTCGAGGCGTTAACCCCCGACAATCTACATAGCTCCGCCTAAACACAACATTTGCATGTATGTAGTACTAGACTTAATATTCATGCTTCAGTTTCCTGTTCATTTTAAATATTGAATTGAGGACCATGCATGTCTTACATTTTACTCCCTTTATTCCTAAATATTAGTCTTTTTAGAGATTTCAAATGGACTGCCACATACGGATGTATAGACATATTTTAGAGTGTAGATTCACTCATTTTGCTTCGTATGTAGTCACTTGTTGAAATCTCTAAAAGACAAATATTTATGAACAGAGGGAGTATTTTTGAATTCGTGTCATGCATGCATGGTTTGGAAAAATAGATGCACTATACTTACTAGATTGTTGTTGTATTCGTGTGTATGTGTGTGTGTGTGTGTGGTCATATGCCTGATACATACAAAGTTTTCTCACCACCATACCGTTCATCTTTTAAATTTAAATTTGCAATTAAAAACTTACTAGGGATACCATGAAATGTGAAATCCATGTTAAGATCACTATATCACAAACTCACTCTAATTCAAGAACTCATCATAAATCAATTACCACGTTGAGATTACTATTTGCAAGGAAAATACGGGCATCGTAATACATATAGATTCGTTCGGCAATTTAAAAGATTCCTTTTGTATTATCGAATGGTAGCACCCAACGGCGTACCAGCCAGACCCGGGCTCGTGTTGATCCTCAAAAAAAAAACCCGGGCTCGTGTCCTTCTGGTGGTGTGCGTGGTACGCACATTAGCCAACCCCAACCAGTCGAGCCTCCGCGTTTCGAGTCGAAATATCTGGCGGCCAGAATTCCAGCCCTAGGAAATTCCCCTCATGTCCCCGGTCCATAATGACTACCGATGAATAATGGAGGGATGCTTTAGTAACTAGACAACGTTACCTACCGTGCCGAGCATGGTTCAATTCCCTCAGTCGCCGCTACCCAAGGTCACCCATCAACTCCATTGCCTAGTACTAATAGGAGTACTACACCAGGATGAGCACAGAATTGAGCCCCGTTTATTCCTGCCTAGTACTTGAGTTAATATATCAGGCAATGCACTGGTACGAAAGGATTATCCTTTTACTCTGCATACATAACTTGTCTGAAGTCTAACTAAGCAAAATGTTTGACCAAATCCTTTCTTAAGAAATATTAACATCTACAACAGTACAGATGCATCGCTTGAAAATTTATTGCATGATGTAGGTTATGATATTGTTTCGAATCCTGGATTTTAAATTTCAGAAAATCCAAAAGTGACCGGAAATTCATGAAACTGAGCATGGTCTCGTGATATGGCATAAATATTCCTACGTAATTTTTTTTTCTTCAATTTGAGACAAGCTGCTTATGAAAAGTTGCACAAATGAAGAGCCAAGGTATTTTGGAACAAAGACCTGTCACGTTAAGGCGAACGCTTTCACTATTCAAACTGTGGGCGTTTACGTGCCGCCACGAGTCCCGCTTCTCATCGGCAGGTGCCGTCCGAGCAAGCGTGTGAGTCAACGGGAGGCGTGCGAGCAGACCGCTGCGCTGGCTGACCGGGAGGCGTGCGAGTAGGCCGCTGCGCAGGCTCACCGGGAGGCGAGCCCTTTGACCAGGCTCCGCCGCCCACCTTCGTCCCAACTGCCCACACTTTTAATGGCGCCAGCGCCGCAGTTTAAAATCACCCCCGCACTACCCGGTATCGCTACAATCTTCTCTCTTCCTCTCCGATTCTCTTGTCGTCTACCTCCAACCAGCCTGACCTAACCGTACGCCATGCCGCATCATGATGGTCTGCCCTTACTCTTTCAGTTTCCTGAGGAAGACACCCAGCCGGAGTCTCAAGAACATAAGGCGCTTTGGGACGAGCTTGAACTGGCCTTGCGGGAAGACGCCGCGCCTGTCCCCACTCCCGTTCCGGCTCCCGTCGCCCCGACTGCGCCAGCGCCCATCCCCGTGGCATTGATGGGCTGGGAGCCGCACATTGTCGCCGAGCTTGATGCCACGGGGTTCCACGAGGTCCCTACCGACTTTCACACGCCCGTGCACCTGCCAGCGCATGCGCCTGCGCGTGCACTGACGCGCGCACCCGTGCCGGTGCCCGTGCACACGAAAGTCTCCGCTGTGCCGTTGCCAGCGCATGTCCCCGCGCGGGTGCTAGTGCCCCCCTCAGCGGCATGGATGGCCGCCGTCGACCGCTTCCTTCCACCAACACCAGTCGCCTCCTCCCGCCAGTTGACTCGCTCCTGGAGACCGAAGTCCAGAACATTCTGGCCTTCCTTGAAGTTAGGGCCAACGTCCAGGAGTACGCCAACAACGGCGCAAGATGCCGCCGTCACCGTCGCCGTCGGCGGGCCCGGCCCTGAGGGGGGGGGGGCAACGGGGCGGCCGTCCCGGGCCCCCGGAACCGAGGGGCCCCATCCTGCCTCTGTAGTAGGCCTGGCCCGAAGTGACGGTTGACTCCACGGTCTCCGTCGAGGCCTAGCGCACGATCTCCGCCTGTGATTGCGAGGTTGATTCCACGATCTCCTGACTCCTGTGCGCGGTGATGATAGCTTGGAGCCCTTGGCCTATTCCGGCCGGACTGGGTGAAATCATTGATCGCCCTTGAGCGAGCGTCGCTTTCAATCTTGGAGCTGGGTATGGGAACAAATACTACATCAATCTGCCGCAAACAGGTATAAAATACTACCATGTAAAATTCTTAATACAAGCAAAGTTTTGTAGAATTTTGTTTTCTTCCTCTTTGTCGAGTAAATTGTTTGATGGATTCTTGTAATGTGAAATTACTTTCAATTTTTTAGGTAAATCCTTAACAATATGTGAAAACATAGCCCAAGATGCTATATAATTAACTCTTGGGCAAGAATGGGTGGTTAATTTTGTTGGATTAATTAGGACTGCCATAAAGTAAGAAAAAACAGCCAATGCCAATGTTGCACACGAATGGAGCGGTGGATCAAATGCAGGGTAGTGCCAAACAATTTGTATAGAAAATCTTCCAATTCCTACTGTATATTTTGTCTATGGAAAACGCTTGGCTTCAACCGGCGGATGTTCGCGTCCGATCTACCGGCTCGTCTGTGCGACGCGTGTCCTGCCCATGTCGTTCCATCTTTTTCTTTCTTTCCGTCAACGTGACCGTTGCTCGCTGCTCATTTCTGTTATAATAGTTTCTGCAACAAGCTCTATGTTGCAAAAAAATGTAACAAGACCTGTGTTGTAGAAAAATTAAATTGCAATGAGACCTCTGTTGTAAAAAAAACTATATTGCAACAAGACCTCTGTTGCAAAAAAAATGTAATAAGACAAGTGTTGCAAA
Source organism: Thinopyrum elongatum (assembly GCA_011799875.1). NCBI lineage: Eukaryota > Viridiplantae > Streptophyta > Magnoliopsida > Poales > Poaceae > Thinopyrum > Thinopyrum elongatum. Next base: position 115,373,715 of record CM022298.1, on the reverse strand, counting down.
AAAAATCTGCAACTTGACCTATGTTGTAAAAATTTCTATAACATGGCCCGTGCTATAGAAATTTCGTGCAACACGACTTGTGTTGCAATGATAGAAAGTGACGCTTGGTCGCTAATTCCACCTGATTCGATGGCTCGCGAGCAGCGCCCTTTATCTATAGTATGTTGTAAAAGCAAATATCTTCAAACTTGCACAAAGTTTATGTTGAGAAAAGCTTTACAAAGTTGAAATTGTATTATTTTCATGTTTATATTTAGAGGCCCTAGGTTCTAATTTCGCCCCGGGCCCCCGAAATCTCAGGACCGGCCCTGGCCGTCGGTCAGTGGCCCGACGACACACAGAGCAAGGCAGAGGAGCCGCTTCCCACCGCAAGACGCCCCCGCCGCCGTCGCATAATCTAAATTTGCCATGAAAAACGTTCGAATTGTCATCCTTAAAATCCGAACGTTTATCATTTCCGTTTATTTTAGATCGATCGTCGTATGAATGTAAAGTCAGAGTCAGACTGAATGAAATCTATGGTTTGATCGATTGAATGATCTGCTAGAGCTGTATCAAATTAAATAAAAACGTCATCAAACCACATGTATTCCTTCTCATCGCAAACATTTCATATTAAATACCACGTCAATTCCAAATATTTTCTTAGGGAAGTCAATTCCAAATACTTGTAGGGCACGACTAGTCCCCTTGTTCGAGCACTAGGCGATACATCTATTTATCAACGCATTTAATTATTACGGAGTAGTAGATAAATAGTACTAGATAACTTGTCCGTCACGGTCACTTTTGTTCCTAAACTTGTTATATGTATAATCTATATCTATACCATCTATACCAAAGGGGCAGATCCAATTAATCTCGGCCATCAAATCATGTCAATCCAACGACCTAGACTGCTTCAATGTCGAGCGCTCAACACGTTTAGCGTGTAGTTAATTTCATGCCAAAAATAGTGCTAATCACATAATAACACGCAAATAATATCCTACTTAATATCCGCATGCACTTAATATACTTCCAAATTAACGTGCATTGCACGTACACATTGACTAGTAACTGGTACACATTGACTATTAACGTGCATTGCACCCACAAATTAACGTGAAACTGGTACCGTAACTTGTGAACGCGTCCAGATATGGTCAACGGCCACATCGCCCACGAGTTCTTCGTGTTTGCCCGTGCGTCTAAACATAGAAGGGGAGGAGAGAGAGAGAGAGCAGACATGGAACCCACCAGTAAGTGAAGGCAAATAGTACGTGCTAACGAGCCAGTCCCACTAATGTACTAAATATAATATTAAAACATGTTATCCATTAAATATGTTGTGGTAATATAAAAATATTATATCAACAAAGGGGGGGTACAACAAACGTTGTTGTACTATGTTGCCTATTGACGTGCGGCTTGAAGGCCCTAGTCGCATGTTCGATCCTCGTTCTTTTTAATTTTTAATTTATATATGGGTCCAAATTTGTTTCATGACAGGTGGGCCCCTCGGTGTGTAGTTTGTAGCACTTTAATTTGTGGGTCGAAATTTGTTCCATTACAGGTGGACTATCGGTGTGTAGTTTTGTAGCATATTTGTAATAATTAAAGAGAACAACAGAGTTTTTTGCAAAAATACCATGGTGCGACGTTGAACGTGAGAAAGGACGTGCGAGAGAGCGATGACCGAGCTAGGGGGAAATCAATTGGGGGAGGTGCGGGGGTTGCAACGGTGTTTGGAGTAGTTGTGGGCCAAATGCTACGAAAATACAATCTAAACCCACCGGAATAAATGCCTTCACAAATTAATCCAAGGTTGGAGTCCCCCTCGCAATGTAAATAGCTCCGGCTCTGCGAGGGATGGAGAGGTAGCTTCAATGTGTGGAAGATACGGCGTGAGAAAGCGAGGTCAATCGAGACACGGATAGATAGAGAGACAAAGTGAGTGTGGTCCGGCATTCGTTGAAAAGATATATATGCTCTGGAGAGATATTGTCCGATTGAGCTTTTGGGAAGGGGGAGGGCTGTAAGATAGAGCTTGAGAAATGATCCAGTCACAGACATGTAGATATATTTTGTGCGTGGGAGGAAGCAAGGTCAATCGATTACATATATAAAGGGAGAGAGATTGAGCGAGTGTGGGTCGTCGTGTGATCGAAAGAGTGAGACGGGTTGGAGAGAGTGAGGTAGATAGACAATGTGCATGAGAGAGTATACAATATGAATATGTCGAATTGGGCTCAAACATGGAGATATATCGTTTGCGTCCGAGAAAGAGTGAGGTCAATCGAGACATACAGAGAGAGAGAGAGAGAGAGAGAGAGAGAGAGAGAGAGATTGAGCGAGCGTGGCCCGCCATGAGGTCGAAAGAGTGGGGCGGCTTGGATGGACTGACCTAGATAGACAATCTGCGTGAGAGAGTATGGAGTGTGTCGATCGAGGCCCGAACAAGGAGATATATCATTTGTGTGTGAAAGAAAGCGAGGTTAATCGAGACTTAGATAAAGAGAGCGAGATTGAGCGAGTGTGGCCCGCCGTGCGGAAGAAAGAGTGAGACAGTCTCGAGAGAGTGACCGAGATAGACAACGTGCGTGCGTGCGCATGAGAGGGGGGTCTAGATAGACAATGCATGTACCTAGCGAGAGAGGGTGGGAGGGAGAGAGAGAGAGCTCGGCATGGAGTGCAATGGCGGGTGTGTGAGGTAGATACATTTGGTAACAGAGTGGAAAAAGGGGGTTTTGTAGTTGAGAGAGTTAGAGATCGAAAACATGGAGAGAAAGAATGAACGCGTGTCGGAAACCGATAGCTTCCCAAGGTGGTTAGGAGAGGAAGATTGATCGATACAGGAAGTATGTAGCGTGTGTGCCGAGGGGGGCGGCTAAAAACAACATTTGAATGTAGATAGTATGAGACTTAATATCGACGTTTCAATTTAGTGTACATTGTAAGATTTGAATTGAGGACCATGCATATGGCTTCCATAATTATTTCGAATTCGTGCCATACTAGGTTTGGAAAAGTTGACATTGACTCGATTGTTGTGCTATTTTGTAGGTCATATGTTTGAATCCATCCAAAGTTTTCTCACTACCATGGTTTTCATCATATACATATGAATTTGTATTAAAAAAGTAGCGTGGATACCGTGAAATGTGAAATCCACGTTAAAATTGGAGATCGCTATGTGACACACACTGTAATTCAAATAACTGCTCATTAATTAATTTATAGTATCTCGTTTCGAATGACTAATTATTTGCAAGGAAAACACGGGCATGGTAATACATACAGATTTGTTTGCAAATGAAATAAGATTCGTTTGCATTCTCAAATGTAGGCGCACCAGGCAGACCAGGGTCATGCCGTGGTGGTCGCGTGTGTCGTATGGACGCTAGCACCCAGCCACTCACCCCCCCCCTCCCTCCCCCTCCCCACACAAAAAAAGAACGACGACAAAATAAGTTCGCGCTTCCACGTTTCGGATTGAAATATCTAGCGGCCCCAATTCCAGCCCTGCAAAATCTCCCTTCTCCACCGTGCCCTTCCGCGCCCAGAGCGCTCAAATCCGTAATTCGCCGCCAACCCAAGCAAAGTTCGAATCGCCCCTTGTCTCGTCTCTTTCCCCACCTCTGTGCCGGACGATGACGACGAAGACGACGGTCGTGCTTCACCACCGCACCGGAGCTACCTCATCTACGCTCTCGTCCACCGCACCGGGTGATCCACCGACAACGTCGACCGCTGCAACCGACGTGCCTCACAGACACCAACTTCCACCGCATCAGGTGCGCTTCACTGACGCCGTCTCCCACCTCCCCGGGGCTACTTCACCGAGCACATCGTCGCACCTCCGCCCCCCAAGGCCGTTGGGGCTTCACCAACGGTCTTGTCCACCGCATCGTAGTGCTCCGCTGCCACTCAAGATCTGCATCAGTGCGCGGCCAGCCAAGGCCAGCGCATCACCCTCAACGGCTCTGAAGTGACCCGCACTCTAGCTAGGCGAGCATGCCCAAACGCCAGCCCGAACTAGGTATCCACATATCACTCCCTTGTGCACTGTTCCGACGATGTTTGGATATCCTTTCACTGCTCTCTTAGCTTACACGCCTATGCAACTCTGACTTTAACTCTTATTTCTTCTGGAGATGTCATCTGAAACAAGCAAAACCATTTTTTAGCGAAGCATGATGGCGCTACGGGATCTGGTACACATCCTGCACACAGGTATAACCTTGTAAGTACCTGTCCTCCGGTACAACAGCAAGGTCGATTCCTCTTATTTGATCAACCATTCGCCGTGTCAAAAATGCAGAGGGGGATGCAAGGAGCACAAGGCCTGCACATCCAAGCAAGTGGTAACATGGACTTGTACATGAAACATCCCAAGCGCAAGCAGAGCTACAGTGAGCCTGTACAACGAGCTAGCGTAAGCCCCTGCATTTCATTTAATTCGTACTGGCCTGCGTGTATGATTTGTGTGCAGTGGCGGATCAACGAATTCAAGTTACCTGGGGCGAAAATTTAACTTAAAAAATACGAAGGCACTTGCACTCCTGCACTTTGAAAACCAGCTAATGATCCAAAGTAGTTCCAGATTATAAAACACTAAATGATGTAAGTACCAAAAAACACAAAATGCTACATGGTGTACAAGGACTACTAACATGGTCTGTACCTGCTTGAATTATTCGTTCTCTGGCTGAAAATATCGAAGTGTAATTGCACCTATAACCAGTGCGCAAACTGCATATCAATATATCTATCCTGCACAAGTATGCCAATAGTTTCAAACAACAGATTAGAAAAGTATTTATGCTACGTTGTCATGATACGGGGACTTTCTGGTAGATGGCCTCGACGTTTCCTCAAGCCATGAAAATGTACTATAATTTGCTTGTCATCAATGCCTGCAAATCTCTATGTCTCTCTCAACATAGCAGATCATCATTAGACACTAAATCCTTCAATGGGAGCTTGCAAAATGCTTGCATTAGATCCCTCATTAGACACTATATGTTCATCACCAGGAGCATGTAAAATGTTTGCATCAAATCCTTCATTAGCAGTCTGTTCATTAGACACTTCAGGCTCAAGAACAACATGAGCTTGTATGTTTGCACCGGAAACTTGATTAGATACATCAGGTTCAGTCAGTTCAGTATTGATTGGGGGAGTTATAAAATAAGCAGAAATTGGTTTCATTTTCTCATAGATTCCCTACATACAAGCAGTTTTACAACACTGTCAGGTTTAACTATTGGCTAGAAATTGAATAGTTGAATTAGATATAATCAGGGATGTGATGTACCTGCTCGTTGCGCATGCTGCTCTTGCAAGCTGCGACTGTCCGTTTGTGCAAGCTCGGTGCCATGCCCGTGCTGCCGCCGCTGCCTCCCACGCAGGCTACACCCAGGGTTGGATCTTCATCTTCTTGTCCTTCCATTTGCTTGAAGCCCAGCGACCGGCGTCCAACGAGGGCGCGAGGAAGTGATGTGTCGGTCTGTCCAGCGGCGGCTATGTTAGGAGCGAACCAGACTGGAGGCTGGAGAGAACGAATTGGGATTTTTCCTGCTGTCGATCGATATGGGAGGCGCTCGTTTGGGCCGCGAGCCTGCTATAGGGCCTGCCTTGCACTTACGTTATTGGCCCATCCAAATTGAAATGTTTTTCTTCATTTTTTACATTGCCTGCTCGTGCGTTGGGACGAACAAAACTAGCCTGGGCCAACCTGGATGACTCAAACTAGGTGCACACTTTTCAGCCACCCAAGGCGGCCGCCCATACCAGCCCCTACGGTGGCGTCGCCCCTTTTTGCGTGTATGATTGGGGTAGTGAAAAATATTCCAGTGGCGCTTTTGATTTCTTCAAGAATGGTTGAATTGCTTGTTTCTATGAACTGAGTTCGCCAATAATGTGAAGGATGCCAGTCTTTTCATCCTATTGTAGATTGCTTAGATCTCGATATGCCAAACGTAATCACATGAAATATACAGTAAAAGCCAGTGTGATGTGTGTGGCTACAACTAGTCTGACAACCCGTCCTCGTATAACATATCAAGGACGCACCATCTTATCAGATTAACCATTCGACTTACCAATGCAGTGTGGGAAGAAAGAAGTATTGGGACTGCGTATCCAAGCAATTGATGCCATGGACTCCTTCGTAGAACCTTGTAAGCGAAAAAGAAGTTGCAGTGTGCCTGTACAAAGAGCTAGCGTAAGTTCAGTTACCTGCTTCTCGGAATTTTAGTTAGCCACTTATTGCAAAATTGTTCAATTATGTTGCTTGGCTTAATTTAGTTTGCTACTGATTACATAATGCCATAGCCTGTTAATCCTATTATAGACTGCGCCTATCTATGTGTTTGATACTTACTGTTAAGAATTACTTGTTTGCCTGAACTTAAATAGCTACTTAAGCACGTAGATAGCTGGTCATATGTACTTCTAGGGTGCAGCGGAATTCACGTGTAATTTACGTTCTGATACCCTGTTTGTTTAAATGGTTTGTTGTTATCACTTTTAGCACTAGTAATGTTTGCATGTTCATAGATAGACAACTGTCAGGTTTATATGAGGGACACCGTCTTTTTAACTTATATATATATATGTGTGTGTGTGTGTGTGTGTGTGTGTTGGAATCATTTTGCTTACATCAAAGAAATTTACAGATATCTGTGTTGCTGGTAAACGGTACCGACTTGATACTTTAATACGTTGCCAAGAACTTGTTAGTTTTACTAGTTCATGTGTAATTAAATACATTGCCAAAACTGGTTAGTTTTACTAGTTTGATGTTAGTTTCTTATGGCTCTTGCAACACTTTATTTATGATTGCTAACATTCAAGTTTGCAGGATCCAACTGAAACTCCGTTGGTACAACAGGTATGTTTTCAGAAACTTCCTTGTTTACCTGGTTTGCTGCTGTAACTTGTTGCTGTAATCATCTTACCAGCTTCAAGTTTTCAGGATCCAATTGGAAGTCCAATTGCACAGCAGGTACATTTTCAAAAATATATTTGTGTAACAGGTTTGCTGCTGTAACTTGTTTCTCTAATCAAGTTACTGACTACTCAACTTTTCAGGATCCAAGAGAAACTTCAATGCCACAACAGGTTCCTTTTGCAAAACTTGTTTGTTTAACTGCTTTGCTGCTCAACCGGTTGCTCTAATCACGTTACTGGCTACTCAACTTTTCAGGATCCAAGAGAAACTCCAATGCCACAACAGGTACCTTTTGCAAAACTTGTTTGTTTAACTGCTTTGCTGCTGCAATCGGTTACAATGATATTAATAACTACTTTTCAGCATCCAATTGAAAATCTTTAATTCCTTGTTTGTTTAACTGGTTTGCTGTTATAACTCCCAGTTGAGATGTTTTTCTAACTTCAACTTTTCGGAATCCAATCGGAACTTTAATGGCAAAACAGGTTAGCCCAAGATCAAAGAGCGAGGTCCCCATGGACGTTGTATCATCCCACAGCAGTGGCACCAGCCCAATCGTGCATCATGAATTGCCAACTGCTGATGCTCTAGAGGCTAAGCTATTGGTAGAAAGAGATTCTACTTCTGCACTTAGAGATGAAGTTGACATGTTGACGAAGCAAACAGCACAATCACAAGCAGTACTCAAGACAACCATTAAATATTTGGTGGATTTCAAAATGAAGCAAGCTGAGACTGACCGCATTGTTAAGGTCCTGAAGGAAAAAAGGAAATTAAATTCCCACTTGGTAAATCATAGGTGAAATGTTCTTTCCATCGTTGAATAACCTTTGTGTTCTTTGTTCATGTAATCGATCAAACTATTTGTTTTAGAGATCATGTAATAATTGTTTTTTGTTTTTTGGTTTGTAATTTTTTTAGCACAAGTCTGTATTAATTGATAAGACTCTGAGACATTTCATTTTGATTGCTGTGTCAGACCTACAAATATGCCAATCGGGCTGAATGTGCATTCAGCAATAATAGTAGTATAGATGGTCCTTAAGTGGCACGCATCTGAAAGGGCCAAGATGATGTACTAGCTTCGCTAAAAAAGGATGCTCTTCTAGCAAAAAAAGTACAGCGGCCTGGCTTATGTATGTTAGTTGATATTATTGATCCATAAGTGTTTATATGTCTGTTAGTTTTGTACATTATTGGTTGATTGACTCGGTATTTTAATCTTGATACATCGCTTGTGTACATATCTAAATGGGAGTACACATTATGCTGCGCGTGACACTTGAATTGGACATAAAGTGGTTTCAAATATTCGAATTCACCTTAAACTGGATTCTAGCTTCTGAATTCGAGTATCGGCATTTGTAAATCATATTCATATATGACAGTGGAATACATCTTTGTTGTGCTTTTGAAGATATATAAAAACACATGGAATGATTTATAAAGATTCGTATAGGAATACAAAATGGATTCGAATTTAGTTGCCAGGGTAAACATGGATGCTTATTGTCCCAAAATTCGAAAGAGCGGCAAAATGTCCACTCCCACGTCGGCTGCCCGAAGCCAATGTTTGGGAGATGGAAATTACTGTCTACCCCTTACACGGACAATTCATCGGCCCGATTTGCACTGCTCTCAATAGGGGTAGGTTAGTAACATGGGCGGCAAAACACATTTGATTCAAGCTCATCCGAAAGACCTCTGTCTCTCCCTCCATTTCCCCATTCATACACGGTGAGCGGCAAAACAAACTCGACTCGGCCGAAATCGATGTAGGCAAATATTTTCAATAGGGGCAGGTTTGTAACTTCACTCAGACGTGACACAACCGCCCTACCTGTCAGCCCCGTTCATACACCGTGGGCGCCAACCGTGGGCGCCAAAACATCCTCTCCTCGCCCGAAATCGCTCTGGGCAAATATTGGGGAGATGCGAGATTACCGTCCTATCCCCAACCGACAAGACGTCCAAATTTTAAACGGGGGCTAAGTTCGTAACTTTCCCATATTTCAGACAGGCGCGTCCCAAAAACATGGTTCCCGTACCTCTCCCTCCATTTTCCCATTCATACACCGTCCGCGCTAGAACACCATCCCCACACCAGCCTCCTTCGTCCGCCACCCCATCCATCACCGCCGTCCTCCACCCCATCCATCGCCACCATCCTCCACCATGTCAGAGCACCTACCAAGACCGCGTCGTCCACTGCTAGAGATGGATGTTTCTCATCCACGGCGATGGACCAGGAGTCTTGCATCGCGTCCTCTTGCTTCATCGGCGTCGTCGTCCTCTTTGCCGGGGCCGCTCACACGACCTTCTCGTCCACCGCAACGGGACTTATCCCCCGATGCACCCGTCTACCGTCGCAGATCTGCTTCAACGCCACTGATAGCCATCGCACCCCCGATGCCTACACGGCGCCGCAAGAGAGGTGGTACTTCATATCTGCTCAACTTTTTGATCTCAACCAGAAAATAGATCGTAACTTGGTTACTGTACTTTCTTTTCAGCTCTTAGAATTTAGTTCTTAGTTCGAAGCAAACAATGGATGTTAAATAGCATTTCTGCGGTTTGCAGCTTTAAATCTGCCATGGCACAGTCATAATAGGGTTTAATTGATCATGCTTAGGGTTTAATTGATCATGTTGGTTCCGTGGTGGTTTCTTTAATAGAAATTGGAGGGGAAACCCTCTTTTGCTCAAACAAAAAAATGCTTAGGGTTTCCCCCTTTTATGATCACTATACGATCAGCATACGTGCTTCGTGTCATAATAGCACTGCTCCACCCATCAAGCTAAACAAGCTTAGTTGTTCAAATACGAATCTGATATTATTAAAACAGAGTCGTTTAATTGGTCAGCTAAATGTTCCTAATTTAGTTTCGAAAATGCATGTACGCCGCTTGGGTGTGTATCTATAGGGTGCTCACGGTGGGCCGCGGCCCACCCTGGGATTTTGGGTCGGCCCAGGCCCCGATTCCCCTCTGTTCTGTTGCGCTTCCGATCTCTACTCGCCCCCAGCCGCCTGCCTCGCCGGTGACTTGCCTTCCCCGGACGGCATGACTCTAGGAGGAGACGCCGGACTAACAGGAGGTTAGGAGCTGCTCGCCCAACAGCGTCACCGCTGCCCGGGCGCGCCGCCGTGCCTACCTTCCCAGTCCGTTCAGGGCTCAGGCGTGCAGTAGCCACTAAGCCAACCCGATTTATCCTGAGATACGTCCTCAACACTCAGCAGCCACTCCTCATCAGCCATTTTCTAATTGATTCATTACTCATTAGGCAGGACTGTCATTAGGGTTTGTTGTGTACTGAGTGCTACCTACACTTAATGGTTCAGATGTATTTCAGTAATCTTTAGTACCTTTAAAGTTCACAGGGTTTCAAAATTCCGGCCTTAGGAATAGACACTAGTCATTTTGGATTGTTGGTCATAGTGACATTGACCCAGATTACTACTGCAGGCCAGGTTTGTTGACAATTTTACTTGTCTTTCTTACTCATTTGATATGATATCCAATTATTCATGTCAATTAGTTGCAAACAATAAGTGCTAGACCAACTTCTTGATTCAGATTTTGGGCGGTCTCTTACTGCAGTTACAATTCTGCATACTTGTCCTAGTCAGCTCACAAATAATGATTGATTCACTACATCTATGCTTGCCTTGTCATATTCGTTGTCAATATTCTTTTAGGGTGGACCACCCTGTTTCAAAATACTGGAACCGCAGACATGAGTGAATAGTATTTCTCTGTGTGATCTCTTCCATCATGTGTGGGCAACGAACACTGCATTGTATAGAAAGAAAGTGTCATTTCCACCTTTTACATAGACTACGATCTTTTACATGGAATACAATCTGCCTACTTGCGTTGTGTCGCACTACCAGCACTCCAACCTTGAAGCTAAACATTATGACACTCATAATTCCTTAGTTTATTTGTTCAAATATGAATTTGATATGATTCTAATGTTCCTACTACAGTTTTGAGATGTGTGTCTGCCTGTTATAGAGACATAAGAGGTTTGTATTTCTGTGTGTGGTCTGGTCAGCACGGTTGGGGGGTGAACTTTGCATATGCAGGGGTTTATAGGGAGACACTCTTTGAGTTGAATCCGCAATGCATTCCATAGATAATCTGACTACTTTTTATGTTTTCATGAATCTCAGATACTGAACAGCATCATAATGATTATGAGCTTGCGCGCATGAAAAGAATAAAGCAGAACAATGCCATGGCTGTCAAACTTGGCATTAAGGGACTGAAATCAAGTCTGGATGCAATGCAATGCAAACGCTCTCCACCTACAGATTCATGCTCAGAATATGATCCTAACAGTGATTCTGAGCTAGAGGGAGACCTAAGTCAATGTAGCTCCCTAGTGGAGGAGTCAGAGGCAGATGCCCTATCTTGTTCACCCATCAAGGTGCTTGCTCTAACTTTCCAAGGTTATATTGGTCGCACATATCTTACAACTGATGCTTTGCATTGCTTCTACTTTGTTGCACTGCCATTAGCTTAGTTTACACATCGTGTATGTGAATACGCCCTGCCTATCCATTTTCAGTACATATTCCATCTGTCATCATACCATATTTATCCATTCAAATGCTGTTCTTGTGTATCAGACGTTCAAAAGGAAGAGGGCGATTGTTGATCGCGGAGGAGCACGAGCAAAGTATTTGGAAAAGGTAGTGACACCTGATAAATCAAATAGCCCATTAGGTGTAGTTGCAATATCACCTGACCCACAAAACACGGCCCCAACTCTAGAAGACTCTAGCCCTACTACACTGGTCATCTCTGATGTCCCAACTCAGCCGACCCCAACTGCAGCAAACAGTATGATGATGCCAGTTGACATAGCACTAGCTCTACGACCCAAAACCCCCATTCCAGCAAAGATTACACCAAATCCAGTTACCAAATCCCTTTTCGAACGAGAGAGAGCCCCAATTGCAGCAAATAGGACCCCTGTTCTATTTCTTCCCAGTTTAGAAGATGAAGCTTATGTTGTTGTCAGGAACTTTGTGCGCATCTTTCCTTCATGGAAAGATTATACCGCAGACACAGAACAATTTCCAGTCTTCCTCCGCAACTTACGCGTAAGTAATGTACTAATGTTATTCATGGTAATTATTGCATATGTTTCTGCTGACAGAAGACACAAGATTTCATTCTTTTAAATAGGCGAGGACCAAACTGGATTGTCAAGACGAGCAAGGGTTGGTTGCACTTTTCAAGCACTTGTTGATGAAGTATCGTTCCTACCTGAGGCAAGCGCAATTCAATGGCAAGCCTCTAAACGAAATTTCTGTAAAGTCTCCGGTGCTACATTTATCAGACAGTGACTGGAATAATCTTGTTACACAATGGTCTCGTCTGCAGCGTAAGGTAATGTCTATGATATCACATCACAGTTTGAACTACATTTCAGCATGTGCCTTAACGTCTCACTTGTACGAAAACTGTTTGCAGAAGAACATTCATTCTCAAGGGACCATAGAATCTCGCAACTATACTGCACACTGCATTGCTCTTGTGAGTACCCCTTGCCCTGTATGACCATACTTACTTTCATAGCTGGTTGATTATGTAGCATCACTGCACATGTTAGCCTCGTTATCGTCCATTTGGTGGACATTATAAGATTCGTATGGACTCTTACATAAATTTAGAATCAACCCAATGCTTTTGAAGAGGTTTAGCTCTGCAGTCCTCTTGTAAGGACTGAACGTCATCTATCACTGTACTTACATTAACAGCTACTCCCTCCGTCCCATAATATAAGAACATTTTGTATAGTACACCAGTCTTATATTATGGGAAGAGGGATTGGTTCATTGTGTAGCATTCTGCATCTTATCTCCCTCGCCCACCATTTACTAAAAATATTAGATCTATATTTAATCTTACCAAAAAGTTGAATACACAGACAATGTCAGTGCAGAAGTGTAGCCCATTGCTCTTGTCTGTATATTTTGTCCTGTAACGCTTGTACTTCTAGGGATTGGTAGTTGATTATGTAGCATCAATCTGCATCTTATCTTCATTATCCTCTATCCTTTCCAGTATTATCATATCTATAATTACTCTCTACAAAATGTAGAGTACAGGCAATGCTTATGAAGAAGATTCTGTGCTGAAATTCTTGAGTTATCCTTCCCTTGACATGGAGAAGGGCATTATAAAGCCGGTGTTAACTGTTAATGTAAGTCAGCCCTTCTAAAGCCTTTATTCTCAACTGCTGTTTAATTTGCTCATACTCCCTATCGTTAACTGCTGTTTAGTTTGCTGTTTCTATCAAAATGCATGTTCGCAACAACCGTAAGTTCCAAGTTTTACTTGTAAAACCAAATTCCTTATTCATACCATGCACATTACTCAATACTCCCTATATGTATGCTTGTTTTTGTGGATCTATAATCCAGTGTGTGGTGAAGCAGCCCACGTTTGCACCTTGTCATCTCCTGTTTTATCTTACTGATGTGGCTGATGATATGAACAACATGCCATGCACATTAACCAAAATAGATACAATGATTGTCTTTGCCCTTCATCTATGCTTGTTATGTTGACATGGTAATCCAGTAGTGTGGTGAAGCTCCCCGCATTATGAACAATGCCAAATTATGCTATTGATATTTTGAACTTACTCTTTATTTTCTAATTTGAAATTGGATGGAATTGACAGCACAGTTATCATCTTTGTTTATACACATGCAAAACCTGTCACCTCTCTGCTTGTTTCAGGGTGATATGCCTGATGGCATGCAAAAGTCTGCTGAAGGCTGTGAGACAAACCCAACATATATTGCAGCAAAGAAGGCAAAACATCTTGAAGATAGCGAGACAACCCCAAAGTCTTGTCTTGATGCAGTGTTCAAGTTACTTGAGACTAGCAGTCAGACAAGCTCACATAATTCACTATCTGAATCAGTTCAACTTCTTCAGTCCCAAGTTCTAGCAGAAAGGCATTCCGCAACTCAACTTCGACTTGAAGTCCTATCTCTAAGAAAGATTGCGGAGAACACCAATGAGAACCTCCTTGCTAAACAGCTACACCTGGAAGCTATGACCGACATGCTAGGCCGGTCTCACAGCCTTGCTCAGTAGCTTGCGCAGCAGTTCTCGCGCAAGGCTAACCTTTCTTGAACTGTCTTGGAAGTGGTCTTGGTTCAGTATTATTTTGTTACGATGCAATGGCGCCCAGTTTTTGTAATCTGCTTCTTCGTTGCGCTTTATGATCACTGGTGGCGAACTTCGATGCCCAGTGGATGTAATATACCATAAATCCTTTATTGTATAGTGTAGGTTTATTCTAGGTTACTATGCCGTAATTTCTTTATTGTATAGAGTAGGTTTGTTCTTAATTCCTACTAGTTACTGCCATCATTCGCTATCTGAAAAAAAATGAAGAAAATCTGATGTAGTCGACCGGGCCGAAACATTCGCCTCTAACGGGCCTGCTTTTTAGCGGGTCACAATTGGGCCGCCCTGCAACTTTCTTGGGCCTGAAAGGCCATTGGGGCCTTCACACTTTGCGCCAGGCCCACAACTTACACGGGCCTATATTCGGCCCAAAGTTTAGTTGGGCCTTTAGTAGACCCAGCGCTTAGTTGGGCCCATGTAGCTTTGGGCCATTAACAGGCTGAATATTCTGCTGGCCTGTTACGGCCCAGAAGAAACCATGGGCCTTTAGCAGGCCGAAATGCATGTTGGACCTCAATTTTCACTAGTCGTCAACGGGCCTTGAGCAGGCTGAAATGTAGACCGGGCCTTTTTTGGCCCAGTTATATGACGGGCCAATACCAGGCCGAAACATATCTCAGGACTTAGTTGGTCCACTAATATCATGGGCCTTTAAGAGGCCGAAAGCTTAGTAGAGGCATCAACGGGCCGAATTATACGACATGCCTTTAACAGGCCCAAAGTCACGTTGGGCTGAACTGTTGCCACCTTTATCACGAGCCGTTAGAGGGCCGAATGTCGCGTCAGACCATATATGGCCCATGGGCAGCACGGGCCATTCCCAGGCCGAGAGACACACCGGGTTGAAATGGGCCCATGTCTACATCGGGCCTCTAACAGGCCGAAATGTCACTGGGCCGTAATTGGGCCCAAATATTCGGCGAACAATTAACGGGCCAGATCTGGCTTCGGGCTGTAAATGGGCCATGTTTAAATAGGCCGTTATTGGGCTGGCCCACTAGTACCTGAGTAAATACTACGGGCCTTTGACTGGGCCAGTCTTTTTAACCTATATGGGCCTCTGTTGGGCCCTTCCACGTGTCGACGTATCATAGGCATGTCTCCTCCATTGGACGGACGACATCTGGCCCACCGAGGAGCAGACACATGTTTCCTCCAGCCAATGATGATTTTACACGTGGAAAATCTCCATTGGTCCGGGCTGTTAACGGGTTATCAGATCCAAACCGGAACCCGATAGCTTAACGGCGACCCGTTACGGTGGATGCCACGTGTCGGTTACCCTTGATGAAAGCACTTCCATGACGCGCCATTTATCGTCATGGAAGTGGACACTTCCGTGATGATAATTTTGGTATTGTCATGGAACACTTCTACGACAGCACAGGTATGACTATCTTGATTGTCATAAAATCGTCATGGATGTACATGCATGACAAAAAACGTGACCTACTGTGACAAACACGTATCATCACGGAAGTGTATTTTTTTTTGTAGTGAGCCCCTTAGTGGGTTGGTGCGCCTCCCTCCTTTGGCCCATGAGGCCCACCAAGTGCCGGTGGCCTCCCGGAACCCCTTCCGACACTCCGATAAAACCCCGGTGCATTCCGAAACCTTTCCGGAGACCAAATAGTATCGTCCTATATATCAATTTTTACCTTTGGACCATTCCGGAGCTCCTCGTCATGTTTGTGATCTCATCTGGGACTCCGAACAATATTCGGTCACCAATTCACATAACTCATATAATACTATATCGTCAACGAACGTTAAGCGTGTGGACCCTACGGGTTTCAGAATGATGTAGACATGACCGAGACGCTTCTCCGGTCAATAACCAATAGCGGGACCTGGATGCCCATATTGGTTCCTACATATTCTATGAAGATCTTTATCGGTCGAACCTTTATGACAACATACGCAGTTCCCTTTGTCTATCGGTATGTTACTTGCCCGAGATTCGATCGTCGGTATCTCCATACCTAGTTCAATCTCGTTATCGGCAAGTCTCTTTACTCATTCCGTAATACATCATCTGGTAACTAACTCCTTAGTCACTTTGCTTGCAAGCTTCTTGTGATGCTGTATTACCGAGAGGGCCCAGAGATACCTCTCCGTCATACGGAGTGACAAATCCCAATCTCGATTCACGCCAACTCAACAGACACCTTCGGAGATACCTGTAGAGCATCTTTAGGATCTCCCAGTTACATTGTGACGTTTGATAGCACACAAGGTATTCCTCCGGTATCCGGGAGTTGCATGATCTCATGGTCGAAGGAATATGTATTTGACATTAAGAAAGCAGTAGCAATAAACTGAACGATCATATGCTATGCTAATGGATGGGTCTTGTCCATCACATCATTCTCCTAATGATGTGATCCCATTATCAAGTGACAACACATGTCTATGGTTAGGAAACCTTAACCATCTTTTGATCAACGAGCTAGTCTAGTAGAGGCTTACTAGGGACACGGTATTTGTTTATGTATCCACACATGTATTTAAGTTTCTGGTCAATACAATTCTAGCATGAATAATAAACCTTTACCATGATTAAGGAAATATAATAATAACCACTTTATTATTGCCTCTAGGGAATATTTCCAACACATCCCATATACCGATTTTCTCACATGATCTAACCCTCTAGACGTGTCCTCTTTTAAAGGTTTGCAGTCCCGCCCAGGTGCTTTGCCATGTGTAAGAAGAACCTCTCTTCGGTCCTGCCTTGAGTATATTCCCGTCCGGGAAATATTTTGCTCTCAACACTTGGGCACATAAAGTTTCAGGATGCGAAATCATTCTCCAACTCTGTTTAGCCAGCATTGCTAAGTTAAAAGCGTGGAGATCCCTGAACCCCATGCCCCCTTTGGATTTCGGTAGGCACATCCTCCACCAGGCTACCCCAATGCATTTTCTTCTCTTCTTCTGTGTCTCCCCACCAGAAGGCCGCCATAGCATCTACAAGTTTCTTACATACCTTCTTTGGTATCTTAAAAACAGCCATAGCAAATACAAGAATTGATTGGATGACAGCTTTTAACATGATCTCCTTCCCACCGAGGGATAACAATTTCTCCTTCCACCCTTTTAATTGGTTCACGACCCTTTCCACAAGGTGCGTAAAGCTTTCACTCTTATCTAGCCCAATCATAGATGGTAGCCCAAGATAAGTATCCGAGAGAGCCTCTGTCATGATATTTAATTCAGCACAAACTTGGGCTTTCACCTCAACATCAACATTGGGGCTAAAGAAAATACTACTTTTCCCTTCACTCACCATTTGACCAGAACTGGTGCAATAGTCATTCAAAACCTGTCTCAACGAGGTTGCATTATTCATATCTTCTTTCATAAGGATCAGGGAATCATCAGCAAATAATAAATGTGAAACCGATGGTGCATTCCTACACACCCTGATACCTTCAATGCCACGAACCTCCTCTGCATGAGCCAGAGCACTAGAAAGACCCTCTGCACACATAAGAAAAAGATATGGTGATAAGGGGTTCCCTTGACGCAGCCCCCTTGTAGGGGTAAACCCTTGTGTTTCTTGATCATTGTAGTGCACTTTGTACTTAACAGAAGTGACACAAGCCATTATGATATCAATGAACTCACTGTGGAAGCCCAATCTCTCCATCATTATGTATAGAAACCTCCATTCCACCCTATCATAAGCTTCGTGCATATCAAGTTTCATAGCACAATATCCCACTTTCCCCTTCTTCTTATTTTTTATTGTATGTATACATTCATAGGCCAACAGTATATTGTCCGTGATAAGTCGTCCTGGGACGAAGGCACTCTGCACTGGTGAGATAATCTTATCGAGACAAACTTTGATGCGAGAAGCCAACATTTTTCAAATCACCTTATAAAGCACATTACAGAGACTGATGGGCCTATATTGGGTGATCCTTTCAGGACTATCGACCTTAGGAATTAGAACTATAACCATATCATTCCAACCATCCGGGATAACTTTATTATTGATAGCATTCAGTACCTCCGCAGTTAAAACATCACCAAGAATATTCCAGCATTTCTTGAAAAAGATGGCATGGAGACCGTCCGTACCTGGCGCCTTCATGTACCCTATAGAGAACAAAGCCTTTTTTACATCTTCGGCGTAAAATGGCTTGATCAACGCCTCATTCATCTCATTCGTGACTCTGGACTGCACCTTATCTAGGAACACAGGGTCCAGCTCCTCTATTTCAGTAGAGAAAAGACCCGTAAAATACTGCGAAATGTGTGGATTCAGGTATGTAGTACCTTCCAGCCAGTCATCATGATCATCTTTCAGTTTTGTTATCCGATTACGTATCCTAGGTTTTGTGAAGTATCGCGAAGCAAAGAGAACATCACATGATAACCAAAGGTTGACTCGAATATTATTCATGTGCTCATATGGATCGATATGGACGTCCATGGTTCCGGAAATTGAACAAAAACGTTTGCCAATTCAAAAAGGTGTTCAAGAATTTAGAAAAATGTCCTAAAAATTCAGAAACTGTTCGTGAATTACAAAATAGTTTATTGATTCATAAAATATTCGTTGATTCAAAAAATGATCATGCATTTCAGAAAATGTTCGTTAAATAAAAAAATGCTCGTGAATTTAAAAAATTGTTCCACCAATTTCGAAAATAATGTTCGTCGATTCTAAAACATTGTTCAAAAAAATGTTCATAGTTTTATAAAAATATTTGCAAATAGTAATGTTCATGAATTCAAAAATGTTCACAAATTTTTAAAAATGGTCACGAGTTTAAAAAATGTTCATGATTTTAAAAAATTATTCACGATTTCACGAAAATATTCGCAAATTTGAAAAGATGTTCAGGAAAAAAAGAAAAATAAGAAGGGGAAAATAAGAATAAAAAATAAAAAAGGAAAATACAGAAAAGAAAGACGAAAGACAAAAGAAAAGGAAGAAAAAAAGGAAGAAAAACGAAAAAACCTGTTCAGGGAAGGACTGGTGAGGAAGAAATCCGAAAATTTGCGACGCACCTCCGGACCCGCCGCCTCCTGCACGCACGCGGCGACGCAGGAGGGAAAACTGCCGCTCGCTGGCTGCCGGCGCCCGCGTCCACCAGCGACGATTCGCTGGATCGCCCGCGACGAGCTGCAGGCGGCCGCGCTCCCGCCGCTGCCCGCGACGAGTCGCCGCGCCAGCGCACCCCCGCGACCTCCAGATCCAACCCCCGCAACAGTTAGAGTGAGTTCATTCCCTTTCCCTTGCCCATTCTGTTGCATCCTTGATGCTTCCGTCGGGATCTAGTTAGCTGATGATTGTGCCATGCTCCTTTCTGTTGGGAGTACATCTCTCGTTGCCACTAGCACTAGGTATAATTATGAAGGTACTGTCAGGATTCAGGAATGTGCAGTGTTGGTATTCTCAGATCATGTTAGATCAGTTCAAGCTGTTGAGAGTTGACACCCAATTGAATAAATAATTGTCGACCATCTCAAATGCTACAGATATTAATCAGCTCATGCTGCTGCTCAGATCTGTCCATGATATTGTGATAATAGCATGCATCCCTGCTAAAATTGTGTATATTTTTATCAAAGGGTCCAGGTGTTCTGCCTCTTTGAGTTGTACACTTGTATTATGATGATCAATTGCATCATCCCCAATGCCCCAGCCCCCCCCCCCCCCCCCCCCCCCCCCCTCCCCCCCTCCTGATTACTGATTTGTGCTTTCCATGCTTTTATCCAGTACATGCCCAACAAAACAATTGTAGACAATTTACTGCTTTTACAAATTAATATGCAATTGAAAACATGCATTTTTTACTTGTTTGGTTCTTCAACTATGATTAACCTCCGTCACTCCTCTATAGTATGCTAAACAGTTAAAGCCTTTAAACAGTATGCTAAACAGTTAAAGCCACTAAACAGTTAAAGCCTTTTTCCTTAAAAAAAACAGTTAAAGCCTTTGTTAAGTGGTACTCCCTCCGTCCCATAATATAAGAACGTTTTTGACACCGTTCTTATATTATGGGATGGAGGGAGTACTTATTATCAGTTTGTTTATGCACTGACGTTTTGATGTAAGTCCTTGATGGGTGTACCCACAGTTCATGGCCAAAGTAGTTGAATCTAACTGCTTAAATCTTTACACAACTGTGTGATGATCTGTACTTGTACTCCAGAACTCATGCAACAATCTGATAATTTGTCACCGAGATTTGTTTTTGTAATTATGTATTTGTCCTAATTCGTATCATGTATATGCTCAGTAAATCTTAATTTTGTCTCCTTAATCATGATTTTGAATAATCTGACTAGTCTGCATTCGTTACTGATGAATCTGGAATTTGTTGCTCTAGTGGACAAGTGGATTTGTTTTCTGATCTTCTTTTTTGGTGTGTGTGTGTGTGTGTTTCAATTACGGTTTGCACCAGTGGATTTGCCAGTGTGTTCTAGGTTATTGAATTACCGTCATTTGGTAGATGAGATGGTATACTTAAGTAGTGTCCAGTCTTAACAAACGAATGTCAACTGTGTTGCATAACCAGCAAATTGTTGCATGTGTAATATTGTATTCCTTTTTAGTTTTATATAAGCTCAACTATAATGTATTCTCATTTAGTTGTTTATTTCCGTAGCTGTTTCTATCTACTTTTATACCTAGGTTGAGGTACAGTTAATTTGAATTGATTTTTACTAAGTTGTTCTGCTTAGTTTTTTTTTCAGTTCTGACTTGGTGTTTTTATTCTTGTCTTTATTCCTGCTGAATTCCCTTCTATATTTACGATCTACTTCCTCTGTTCCAGAGTATAAGACGTCTTGGCTAGCTAGAGCAGCTAGCCAAAACATCTTATATTGTGGAGTATTTGATCATTGTACCTTTTTTATATGTAAAATGCTCTATGACAGGTTCCGCAACATCAGACCGACACATTGAAGAAATGGTAAAGGCATTCTACATTATAGTGGCTGCAGTCTTGCTATGCCTCTTCTCTGCCGCAACGATCTTGCTATGCCCCTTGTCTGCTGCAACGTCCATGCCACATGCATCTTCTTCATCATACAAGGAGTACATCGTGTACATCCAGAGGCCACCTCCAGAAGCTGATATCATGGACGATGGTGCGCGCAACAGCTGGTTCCAGTCTTTCCTCCCTAGCAACCTAACTGACTCGGGTAAACCACGCATGGTCACCACTTTCGATACCATATTTCACGGCTTCGTCGCCTGGTTAACCGAGGCTGAGCTGGACGTCATGTCCAAAAAGCCCGGTGTTAGCCGCTGCACCGAGGTTAAAATGATTGACCCAGGTTGGGATGAGGAATATACTTCAGGGAAGGGCTATGGGTGGTGATTGATAATTATAAGTTGACCTGGTTTCTAGGGTGGAGTAAAGGATTAAACGGGCTGTAGCATATATCTAGCTTGCCTATATCGTCTTAATGTCAATTTCACATATGAATTGAATCTGTGTTGAATTTTTAAAATTCCCTCTGATGTGATGTCGGTTTGCGGAGCGGCAGGGATGTGGGTGGGTTGGCAAATGGGTCAACCACCAACCAGTGGATATGGATGTCAACGAACACTCAAAAGTTTTCATGGAAATTCAACCGTGAATTAGCTAACGTTGATGTGATATCACAGTTCAGTTCGTCATCACAAGGCATACTGCTGACAGTAAGCATCCTGTATCTATTGCCGCTTGATGGCACCAGCATTGTTGCCGCCGCACACTTGATGATGCAGTAAGCAATAGATGGTCATCCAGGGGACATTTACACAAACTAAATCACAACTAGTACAGCTTTGGGTTTAATGTTCATTTTATAAATACAGACATGCTGATGATGTAGAAGTTCCTCGGGTGTCCAGATTCACGTACTGTCCCAACATGCTGATGAGAAATTACCTTGACACTAATCAAAGGCTGATTTAAATTTCTGAAGATAAAATTAATATTATACCAGAATCACTTTCCCAAGGTGTAAATTGTTTAACAGAAGCATTATATGACTACGGAAGCCAAAATACTGGATAGAGAGAGGAAACAAAGACCTCAGACAGGCATTTTGGCTCTCGAGCTCATATAAGTAAAAAAAATCTGACTTTTTAGTGATGAACATATATAAGTGTTCTACATACGTGCCAAGTTTTCGTGATGAACTGACATTCATAGTGCTCTGTGCAAAAAAGACAAAATCAGTGATTCAAAAAAACATATTTTGAAATCCCATTTTGGCCACTGATTTTTTTTTCACAGAGCATTACGAATGTCATTTCAGCATGAAACTTGACACGCATGTAAAAAACTTTATATGTTATTCACCATATTTTTCAGATTTTTCTGAAATATTTTACATTTTCTGATTTTTTTTGTTCAGTCAGGTGAGCTCGGGAGCCAATGTGAATTTCCGATGCTTTGTGCCTATTATTGATTTTACTTCCGTGAGACACATGCAGTAACATTAATAATAGCTGAAAAGTTCTTAATTTGAACAAAGACATGCCGCATGAGAGTTAGTTAGAGCATCTACAACCCGACCACCCATACCCGCCTCAAACGCCTGGACGGACCATCCGATTAGTGTCCGGACGGGAAATTGCCACCCGACTGAAAGCCCCATAGCTGGCCCAAATGCCTAGACTGACCGGTACTACCCATATCCAGCCCATATGTGGGGCGGATATGGGGATGCCCGGACGCACCCGCCATGTCGGATCCGGCCAACTCTGACCCACCCAACCCCACATAAAATAGATCCCTATCCGCACTCTGGCCGAAATCCTAGCCGCATTCCACTCTACTCCCATCCCCTCCCACACTACCAAGTTCCTTTCCGGCCAGCTCCAGCGTTCTCCTTCATGGTGGCTGTTCGATCCGACTTCGACAAGTTCGGATCTGAGGACTAGGAGCTCATCCCTTGTATCCCCAAAGAGCAGATGGTCATCCGCACTGTTCTCTGACGCTCTCGAGAGGAGTGCGCCCTGTTGCGGTCTTTAGCAAGCCGACGGATATTCGTTGCCCAAATGGCGCTCGAATCCGGGGCCAGTGGATCTTGCCGCACCTCGCCGGCACTGGTCACCACGGCCGCATGGCACAACACCACCATGCCGCCAGAACCTTTTAGGTGGCACCTCGTCTCCGCGGCGTCGGGCACCGAAACGAAGGCCATTTACGCCTCCATGGACGACCACCAATCCGAAAAGGAGGCGCGACGTGCCCGCCGCGCGATGATGCGGGCACGGCTTCAAGCGGAGGCGGATGCGGCAGCCCTCACGGCGGAGGCAGCCACGACAGCTCGTGACGCGGAGGAGGCTTCGGCAGCCCACGAGGCGGCGTCGAAGGAAGCCCTCCGTACCCGCGTAGCCGAGAAACAGCAAAAGAGGGCGGTGAAGGCGATGGCAAAGGAACAATGTCAGGAGGTCCGTGATATGTCCAGACTGCCCCCCCCCCCCCCCCCCCCCCCCCCAAGAGGAGAAAGAGGAGGACGACGATGGATCAGATAGCTTCGGCAGTAGGCAGATTCGCTTCGATTCGTTCTGCGTCTTCGACCAAAACTGCCACAATGACGACGGGAAGGGCAAAGGCAAGGGCAAGGCCGACTGAGTGTAGTTAGTAGAGCATGTCAATTTTTGATAGTCCGATAACATGTGTTTAGCTACATGTGTACATTGCATAAAACTAATATGGATTTGACTATTCGGTTTGATGGTTTCGGTTGTAGAGGACCAAATTTGTGTGTTATCCGATCACTTTTCGCGGATGCGACCAAGTGAGTCCGCATGCATTTGGGGGGCAAATTTTGGTGTTTTTGGTTGTAGATGCTCTTATGGGGTCAGGCCTTTTGGTGAGTCCCGTAGGAACGTGTCGAACGCATCCGGTTTCCTAGAAAAATTGTTCGCCAGCTGGAACGAGTCGTTCGATCATTTAATTTGGATCGAACGTCTCCTCACTTCCATACTTTTTTTTTTTGCGGGGGCTCACTTCCATACTGATGCTCCAAAGGAAGGCGGTCTCAGGAAAACTAGGGAGGGGCTAACCCTCCACATTCATCACGTACTGACTGTTGCACTAGCCGATTTGTCCGACTCGGGCTATATAAGACGGAGTCGTCGCACCCAAACCCTAGCCCTCCCAGCCATGTCCCCATTTTCCCAGCGCCGTGCCTGATTAGGCCCGATCAATGAACAGTAGACCGACATGATAAGTACCCCCTAATCCAGGACACCGTCAGTAGCTTCTGAATTAGTCTTCAAGCCGAGGACGTCGATCCTTCTTCCGGTGTAGTGGTTTCTTCTTCGGTCTTCGGCTTCGTAGGCGAGTTCCTGACATCTCAGTTCCAAACAGATCTTTGGTCCGAGGACTCCGGTCCGAGGTCCTTTGTGCCGAAGTTAGTTCCTTACAGGCGAAGCATGCTCCTCCGAGGACCTTTACTTGTTTTTGGCAACTTGGGGGCCCCACACCTCAACAGGCCCAATGGGGGCGGTCGTAAGAGGGCCTATGTTTCGCTTTAGGGGCATATTTTTTTTTCTAATTTCTTTCCGTATGACACCTGGGAAATAGGCGGATTAATCACCAGGGACTCAATCGTCATGCAGTGGCACGACTCACCACTATGCATATAAAGCTAGAGTGAGGGTGAATCGACTTT
The DNA here is from genome assembly GCA_011799875.1 of Thinopyrum elongatum. NCBI lineage: Eukaryota > Viridiplantae > Streptophyta > Magnoliopsida > Poales > Poaceae > Thinopyrum > Thinopyrum elongatum. The sequence goes on along the minus strand of CM022298.1, from coordinate 115,348,921 downwards.
TACCCTTCCTTCTTCTCCCTTGCCCCCGCGAAATCACCCCTTCCCTTGCCGCTTCCAGAGCCTTAACCACAATGGCAAATCATTCCAGTGTTGGGAAACGTAGTAGAAAACAACCTGCCATCACGATTCGAGGAACACTATGAAGATGCATGAGGGGTTTGGATCGGATCAACCAACTTCGAGTTGCAGCGGAAGAACAGTTGGTACATATCGTTCTTGAAGTCCCTCGAACCGTCCACGACGATCCCTCGAACAAAAGACTGAAAACACGGCCTCTTTACAGATTGCAAGCGTATAATATTCACGATTCGACAACGCTACGCCGTTCAGAGCTAGTCGTCACCAGAGAATTAAAGGAGAGAAGAGAACCTCACGTGGCTTCTCTATTACAAGGACTAGAGAGAACTGTTGGGGGGGGGGGGGGGGGGGGGCAAGTAGGCAAAAGAACTTGTGTATCCTCGGGCCTCTTTTGGATTTTTTCAAACTTCTACATCAAATTTTATGAAATAAAAGCATGTCTCAACTCTTTGAAGGGGCTATACATACATACATACAACTAAAGAAGTCCCTGTTGTGTCCTCGGACAGTAACCACCTCAGGACAGCAACCGTGCGAGGAAGCAAAAAGACCAGCCCAATGCACCCCTGTTGTCTTGAGATTGCTGATTCCATTCCAAGCAAACTGTAACGAACGATGCGCTAATTTTCGTGCTAAATCCTAATACGCCCAACATATTGGGAAGGAGGGAGTATTTAACTAATATAAAAGGGCATACTCGATTAATCACACAAACCCGAAAAATAAACTTAAGTAGTAACACATAATTCCCCAACAGAAGGGTATATGAAACTACAATAATTCAAGAGAAATCCGGCATAACGGAGGCGGCGAATAGAGGTTACACAGGCCTTAGCACGTGATCACTGGCACACTATTCCTTCTGAAACAATACATCTAAGCTTAGCATGTAGTACTAACACAGTTCTCGTCAGAGCCGGTCCGATCGAATTTTGTGCTCATCTGCAACAATGGAAGAGAGGATGAAAATCAGCGACGACATTGCCAAATCACGAAGAAACTCTCCAGTCCAGGCTCGATATCGGGAGAATAATAAAAACAGCCAACGTACCTGGGACTTGGTTTAGCGCATCCTTGCGCAGCCCAATCATCTGTGCAATGAACTGCCTCGTGTGCTTCGTCGCAGGGCAGACTATCTGCTCCACAATCTGCAGGAGATAACAACAACAGCAATAAGAACCGCAGAACCGGGCATTCAGATCGGCATGCGTTGGGGAATAAAAGGCCTGGAGCGATCGGATGACTTCTTTCATAACTAGATATAGATATCTATACCTCGCATGGTTTGAAGAGTAAACCCCTCGCCCAAACCTTCTGCTGCGGTAGAGACAGTTTCTGCTCGAACCTGCGGTGAGCAGCCTCTGCGTCGACGTGGGGGCTGTGCTTCGGTTTGCCGTCTTCGAGCAGTACATCGTTCACGGCGTCTAGAGTGTCGACGAATAAGATGTGGCTGATCGCAGCCAAACCTTCGAGAGCGTCGAGATAATAACAGAGGGTTGCCGTGTTGGTCTTCCCATGGTAGACGTCCTCGGCGGTTTTCATGAAGGTGGAAGCATAGATCCGAACCATCTGTGTTTTGTGAAAACGTTAGTAATTCAATGCATATAGCGGAGGGAAAAAACAGAGTACAGAAATGACCCATCCTTAATCGAAATATAATGCTAAAGCACGCACTTTTGTAATACGTTATTGAAAGTTCAAGGACCCCACAAGCAATTTACTCCTAGACACATAAAAACATTTCCTTATGGATACAAAAAACATTAAGTACCTGCTCCGTCGTATTCACAGAAATTTCACTTGGCCGCTTGAGCCTGTAAGATGCACTATACTGGACGCACGAAAAATAGTTAACTGCGAGGAGACAATGAAAGGAAAAAAAAGGTACACGCCAAGTAGTTATAAGAGAGTTGCGGAAAAATATGAAATTACCACGATATTTTTAGCCAAATTCAGAGCGTCACCAGCCTGGACGCACAGTTCCTGAGACAGAGCGGTTTCCACATGCTACAAGTTTCACCCAATTAACAAACAATCAGTGAAAGTTGCGTACACCTCTAGAGCCAGATCCCTAACTGTAGCACACACTAAGACATCTTTGCTTCTTTTCTAAAACATCAAGGAAGCTTCCAAAGGAGCAGATGTATAAAAACATAATTTTGTATTTAGATTAGCACCAAGTATCTTACGAAATAATCGCAGCCGTTCGTTGACAACGCCATAGTGCTGAGAATACATCTTTAAACCCAAAACCTTTTTTCGATAAAGGGCGATTTTATTAACTCAATTAAACCCAAAACCTAAATACTAACGATCAATAATGTAATTATTCATCTGTGTTCCGACACACCAACCTCATTTATAACAATAATATGCCTGGTTTGCTATGATTCATCTGTGTTCCGACACACCAACCTTAATACTACCTCCAATCCATACTAAGTGTCACAGTTTTGCACTAAGGTTGAACCAACCTTAGTTCAAAACTGCGACACTTATTTCGGATCGGAGGGAGTAGTATTTAGCTTCCAAAGTACTGTACCAGTTATCCCCTGACTCGTTGTATAATAGCACAATTTTAAAAGTTAGATTAGCACCATGTATCTTAATAAACAATTGGAACCATTCGTTGACAACACCAAAATGATGATAATGCGTGTTTAAACCCAAAAACTAAATATTGATGATCAATAATGTAATGACTCATCAATGTTCGTGACCTACCAACCTCAGTTGAGGCGATATAACATCAAGTTTTCTGTTGCTTCAACTTTCACTTTTTCTGTCTACATGGATTCCACACACAGACTTGATATTATTTATAAGAAGGGAGGAAGACTGGAGTGGACAAATGTCATCATATATACTAGAAATCACAAGTACTACCTCCGTCCCGGTGTATAAGTCATTCACATAGTTCTAGGTCATCAATTTGAGGAATTAAATATGTGTTATATGTCATGAAAAGTACATCACTAGATTTCTCTACGGATGTAGTTTCTAAATATATTTTTTTTTGTCACATATAATACATATTTAGATAGTTAAGTTGTCGACCTAGAACTACGCGAATGACTTATACACCGGGACGGAGGTAGTAGTTCATTCAAAAGAAACATTAAGGCCCAAGATCAGATAAGCTAATCCAATGATCCACATGCAAGACAATTGTGTTCCTAGTGATGTCAAGAGTTTCATATTTATAATACAGTGTTGCGTAAATCAATGAAGAATTTTAATTCAAAGTGTTCATGCTAAAGTTCTACAGAAGTTAGGTCGGTTTAAAAAAAACACAGCAGCGGAATTTTTTCCCAATTCATATACCTTTAGTCAATACTTAATATTGAGTTGGGAATGTAAAACCATTTTATTGAATTCCTATTGATTTTCTTTTCATTCCTTTGACAGATCTTTACACTATAGTTAGATGTTGCTTGCACACGTACTACTTGTATTCCACAAAAATAGGGTATCGGTATCACAAATGAAAGAAACAAAATGGCAATGCTTCTGGCTTATCTGCCCATAATACAAAGTTATTTTCTATAAACTAGAATCTGAAAGAACAGCTCCATAAATTTGATCGAACATGCAAGAAAGAAAACTGACCAGAATGCACAAGAAAGAATATTTCCGTAAATTATAACAAACATGCAATAAAGATAACTAACCAAAATGCTTGGATTGGAAGAAACCATCTCCCAAATATACTTATATATTTTCCGCTTCTCGTTGTAGAACATCTCATCAGTCTGATCCGTTGAAACAGAAGAACACATTAGTTCTACACTGAGATTATGAATCATTTCTATTAAATCTCAAAAGAACATTTTTTTCTAATTTTCAGAAAGAGTTAATTGTTCATAAAGTGGACTAGGTCACTAACAAGGATATAAATATATTTCTATTAATATTCAGGATACTAGCTTTGTTATATGTCGGAAGTAGTGCTGACTATTGGTAAGTACTTGAAGAAGAGATAATGATGGACACGCTAACTCCTAGATCGTGTTGTAAGTAGGAGATAACTTACCTAGTTTGGTAGGAGATCGACTCATAGCGCATCATACCAAAGAGCAAAGATTGAAGACTTGTTTCCCAAGAAGATATCTCTAGATAAGGGCTCGACCCCTGCCGAAGGCTAAAGCCATTCTCGCAAGACCTAGCTAATTTGTAGATGCAATATAATTCGTGTACTCTTTAAAACCCTCGTATCAATATAAACTAGTGGTGGGACACCATACCCTTTTCGGGAGCCTGATCCTGGATAAATACCGTGTCTTTGTTGTCCCCGACAACACCCTCTCAAGATCCTACCCCATCCCGACCCTCTTTCACAACACACAACACCATCGTAATATCGGAGGAAATTCAACGTCGACACTATACATAATTACAGAAAAGGAACATGGTTGGGACTTCTCAAATAGATACCCCCCCCCCCCCCCCCCCCCCCCTCCCCCCCCACCCCCCCCCCCACCCCCCCCCACCCCCCCCCCCCCCACCCCTTTCACTCAAAGCTTTAGACTGGAAGCAAATAACGCTACAAGGATAAGATGATCAAATCATGACATGTACATTACCAGCTATTGTGATGTTTATGTACAAGTGCAGAAACCCTTGTACTCTCAAGCAATGTAAAGACATGGGAAGTAGGAGGGTCATTAGACTTCCTTAAGGCGGCATGAAGCTGCCGCAATTTTGTGTCTCAACAACACATGCTGTGCTATTAGTTTGTTCCGACATAATCTCATACACACGATCAATTGATAGATCGCTGATAGACAGTTTTATTAATTTCCATCGTTCTTTAGTTGTTTAATCAACAAGGCAAAAATAAAAAACTTATGAACTTTAAGAGTCCGAGGCGCACCCACAATATATGTGCACACAACACTCACACCACTACAAATGTGTGCATACCCTCTACACGCTATGACTAGTATGAAATTTAACAACACCATTGTTGGATTGAATGATTGTTTGTGCTGCAAGATTTGATCACTTATAAAACGATAAAACAACATGCCTTCTCTCTGTGCATAAACTCAATCTACATGTCATTTCCCTTCAAACTATGGTACAGTATGTTAGCTCTGTGACCAAAACTGGAATTAAGTTCAATGAAATAGTAGCCAGATATATGAACTGAGCCATCATTGTTCAGTTGTCGAAGATAAATACCAAAAGCAGCTACATCCTAAAACAAAATTTAAATATGGACAAACTAACCATATCTCTTTTTTTGTAAGGAACACCCATCTTTGCTGCATACTCCTCTTTGAACTTATCGAGTTCTGCATAAATCTTTTCGGCGTTCACCATCTGCACCGAAGCAAACATAGATATGTTATAAAGAAAAAGGAAAGAAACAGTACATAGAAACAAATTTGTGAAGTAAAACAATGATAACTTTAGACATCAGGAATTCAGGATCATCACAAACAACAAAATAAGCAGTCATATTTAGTAGCACCAAGGCACATTCACTCTACTTTGTGTGACAAAGGCCCTAAAGAAAAAAACACAAGAGAAGGGAAACAATTATGTTACTTCATTATTTTCTACCATGTTAAGAGTTAATCTTGCTATATACCAAAGAGATGCAAGCATGGAAGAGCAATAAGTCAATTTGAGTTTGATGCATTGCTTGTACGAAAGGCGGTAGGTTGGTCAATGTAGCGGGTCGGTCAATGTAGCACTGTCCCTAAAGCCTATACAAGAAGAGACACCCCATATGTATTACCTCCGTCCCGAATTACTTGTCTTAGATTTGTCTAGATACATGTATCTAGACAAATCTAAGACAAGTAATTTGGGATGGAGGGAGTAGAAAGAATGTAAGCTTGCCCTATTGACATAAACCTACAGAGCTTCATACTACTCCTATGTGCATGTGTGTCATTGTGTGTGATCCTGGTGAGAGATCCTAGTGGTTCTAACATGCTATAGGCAGGGATTGAATCCCAGCAACTCTTGCCGCCTACTCATATCACTCTGAAACTCCATTAAGTAGGGTAGCAGTAGTTTTTAAATGATTTAATGTAGAATTAGATGGCCATTAACATGATTAAGCTACTGAGTTGGTCTATTATAGAGAAGGAGAAAAGAACAGGGAAGAAGTCCCAGTACATTTACAAACAACGATGAAGCGACCCAAAAAACAGAGGAACCGGCCCAGGCCAGCACCAGACCACCCAAATTGGGCAGCACAAAAGCAGCATTATAACTGAAGAACACTCCCCATTAATCTACTGGTTAAAGCTTGATGAAAAAATTGGTGGAAAAAAATTCGACAGTCGCTATTTCCTCTCTCAAGATTGCCCAAACAACCAACATACCAAGGCGATCCTGGTATCACCTCACGCTGCTGAACGAAGGGAAGCACACAACTTGGCAAAAGGGAAGGTTGGCCCACAGGAACATGTTGTTCCAGAAGAGGAGAACGATTCGAGGGCACAACCCATGAACACAAAATTCAACCCTCGGGTAGGGCATGCACCAAGATTTTAACCTGTGTGCTTTGGTTCTCCAGGAATATGTATGCCAGCCGAATAGAGCAACAACAATAAATAAATAAATAAAATCTAGTCTACAAGCAGCTGAAATTTACTGTTACTCGCAAAAGCGCAGTAGGAGATTTCAATTGGAACTTGAATATACACTTAGGTCACAGCAGCAAACAATGTACTAGGAAAATTTCAGGAAAATTCCCCTCATTTCACATCCTGGCAGTACTACTACTACTCGGTAGATAAAAGGAGAAATTGCGGCTAATTACTTAGCAGGACTCTTTCACCTTGGGGTTTTCCTCCTCCTCGTCGCCGTCCCCCTCCGGGTCTGCGGGCTGATCCGCGGCGCCCTTGTTGGCGCGTATCACGTGCTTGAGGGTCGGGCTGCCGCGCCGGCGCAGCGAGGGGACGGGCAGGGTCCAGAGCAGCGACGAGCTGCCAATGCTGCTGGCGACGGAGGCGGACGGCGCCAGAGCGACACGGGCGCAAGGTCGGAGGGCGGCCATGGACACCTCTCCGGTGATCATGGACGGCCGGAGTCTCGCGGCCGCTGGGGTTTGGGGACCGACCTGTCTCTGTTATGTTTTTCACTTCCTTTTTCGCGCACGCTGACTTTTCGTCAAGAAAAACAGAGGTACGGTGAGGGTTATGTTTTCCGAGGGAGATGACCAATAACGGACACGCCGACTACTGGTTGTCAAAGGCAGTGGCCCTCTGCTTCATGTCCTTGAAAGTAATGTTAATGATCAGATTAATTTCTGCCCTAGCCGTCACCAGAGTTCAAGTTTCCGGTCTGACATTGGTGCTCGCATTTTCCTGAATTCATTCTAGACCTTCTGGCGATATATAGTGGGAGGAGACGTTCTCGTCGACTACGAAGACGTAGGGTATGCGTGCGATAGAGATGAGTGTGTGTGCATTTGTATGGGCGTCTGCATCTGTACTAGGTAAATTAATGCCTCACCCAGCCGAGCATTTATACAACCACGCTAGTCGTACGTACCAGTGTTCACGCCGCCTCATGCCACGTGCATCATCACTTAAAACCCTACAACTCTCTTGAAGGGAGTGCACACATTCGAGATACACAAACCACCATGAAAATAAAAAAGAGTAGATGGGAGAGCAGATCTAGAGAGAGTTTGCTTCACTTAGATCTCAGGCTGCAAGTGGGACGCCCCGCGGGACGCCCACATCACGCCGCATCAGCCCACGTAATTAAGTGGGATTATGCGGGCTCCCCGCGTAACCTGCAGTTTTGTTTGTGGTTGCCGCTTGTCCACATAATTCAGGTTGTATTAGGCAAACTACAACAGACGACACCTCCGGCTGCTACTTCTGCATGTTGATCCCTCGCTGCATATGTGCACTGCCATCACGGAAGCATCGTCCGCACCGCGTCCTGCACATCGGCAGCGACGACCTCGAAACCATCGAACGCCGGTGAAGAGCCTCCGTAGGTGTCGCCTCCATAAGTCGATGACGTGCTCCTCCTGGCCAACAGCGCCGATGAGCATGCATGCCCTTCTCATGTGGAGCAGCACTACTGCAGGACACGGGCTGGCCTCCCTGTTACATCAACAACTGCAGCACAAGTTCACGTACACGATTGCACGGGGCTGGCCTCCTCAGTTGAAGCAGCGGGTAGGGATCCAAGGGAGGCATCGACAAAGCTCTCCTTCATCGGCAGAGGCCAACAACACAGGAGGAGATGATGACGAGTAGCGAGCTCAGGGAGGTGAGTGCAGAAGCGGCGACAGGTTCAGACGCATCGATGACACAGAGGAGACGTGGGAGCAAAGCTAGCGGTAGGGCTCCGGCTGCTGGCCGCCTCGCCAATACCCACGATTGCTGCATCGCGAGGCGGCGTGCGTGTGCCATGCGAACAGATTTTTCTAAGCGGAGGACGATATGCGGGTTGTATGTGGTTTTCTTGGGTCAGCCCACATAATCCACATGAGTTTAACATAAATCCGTGGGTGTCCACGAACATGATTTTTGTGGGCTTTTATGTGGGCACCGCGGACAGCCCGTGTCCACCTGCAGCCTGACTTAGATCCATATCGGTTCGCTCCCCTGACGAGATTCACATCCATATCGCTGGAGAACTACACGATGATAGAGAGAATTCCATACTTGAGAGATAGGGATTTGTAATGCTCATTTCATTCTTTATTCCGTAGATCCAGAACTGGCTACCACCTTGTTGTGGTGATTTACGATGATATCAAAATTATTTCCTTTCATTTGATCTTTTTGATTGAAGATCTTTTCTCATGTGCGTGTAGTCCACCTCGGGTGTGGGAGATGTAGGGGTTGGATAAAGTGCTTGTGCTTAATGCCCATTTGATATTTGCATGGTTACATCGAAGATTAGTTGTGTGGTTGTTTATCCTCAAACTACAATATCTATGTTGCTAAGCACATATTGTCTAGCACTTCCGTGACCTTGTGATATGTGTTGGTATGTATGAGGCATGAAGATGACAGAAGGAGCATGGAAAGCCACGACACTTAAGGTGTTGGTCCGATTTATTGATCTTAATCGCTAAGTAGACCGTTGACGATGCTAATGGTAGGTGGGACAATAATGTTGAACAAGTCTGACCATGGGAGTTCGGCTATCGAAGGGTGACGCTCTTACCAAACATCCAAGACAAAGAGTAATATCACCTATTTGACCAAAGACATTTCAATTACTTATCATGAACTGAACCCTCATGCGTCTAACAAATCTTATTACAGGGAGACACCATTTACTTTTCTGGTAGCTTTAATTTACTTTAGTGCAATATAATTTGTTCTACGGAATAAAGAATGAAATGAGCATTACAAATCCCTGTCTCTCAAGTATGGAATTCTCTCTGTCATTGTGTAGTTCTCCAGCGATATGGGTGGGAATCTCACCTAAGTCCAATGACACCTTAAGTGTGACGCAACGCCAACAATAACGCTCGTGTGGATTCCTCGTGGGATCAATATTAAACTCTGGAACGGCGAATTCGTGGTTCAACTAGTCATGTGCATTTACAGAACATCAAGATTGTCGTCTTGCGCCGTTGCCAGCGAATCAAGCGTCGAGGGTTAGTTTCCAAGAGGTTTAGTGGATGCTAAATTTCATATGAATGTAATGCATTCTTAGGTACAATTCATGTGGGATTCAATCATATGATTTTTTTTGTGGGACTGTTCAATCATATGAATTGAACTACCCTCTAAAATGCATTCTCTCAAATCGAACTACCTAAATACTCCCAGTAGAAAAAAAGGGTGTATGGAGCGCATGGTCAACGCCGCGCTGTGAGAAATCCTACGACTCTGTCACCTCGCACGGCCACACACGGGTAGACCCCTCCAAGGCCAACTATTTCACCGCGGTCAGCCGTACGATCTCGACACCGACGGTCCAGATCACATATCACCAAGCAGGCCAAATAAGTCACCCGTACACAAAACCTCACTCACTCCTTATCCGCTCCACCGAAGCAAGAAAAAACGAACGGAAAATCTCGGCTCGAACGGCTGCAGAGAATGGCGCCGGCCGCCGTCGCCGCCGCGGCCTTCCCCTTCCGCCTCTTCTCCCCCGAGGCCGCTCGCCGGAACGCGAAGGGCGGCCGGGGCAAGCGCGGCTCCGCCAGGCCCGTCAAGTCCCCTCCGCTTCCCCCCGCCTTGTCGTCCGCGAACGTCATCGGCCGCAGCGCGACCACGTTCACCCGCCTCCCTCTCCGCGACGCTGCCCCCGAGTCCGCGGAGGTCACCCTCGAGCGGTTCCCGACCGCGCCGGGCAACCCCGAGCGCGGAGCCCCCGCATTGCCGCGCGGGATTGTCCAGCGGTTGGGCGTCGAGGAGGACGAGGGTGAAGAAGAGGTGGACCTCGGCCGTCGTGGGGCTACCGCCGTCCGTCGGCTGCCTCTGCGAGACTCGAAGGTCGGTGGCGAGCACGCCGCAGTCGGGCTATTCGATGCGCGCGCGGCCAGGAGGGGCCTTAATAATGGTCGCGCCATCTCGCGTCAAATGGTCGAACACCCTGAGGACGACGACGAGGAGGAGGAGGAGTTCGTCGTCACCCGCTTGGACATCTTCGAGGGCAGTAAGGACAGGAAACCTCGGGCTGTTCCGCCCGAGGAGCTCGACGATGGCGCCGTGGTGTTCGACCCGGACTACGGCGTCGACAGCGACGACGAAGAGGACGAGGAATTCGTCACGGCGGCAAACGAGTGGTCTCCAGCAGGCGACGCCATTGCAAGCGCGAAGCTCGACGAGCCGGAGTACGACGGGGATGACGACGATGAGGCGGAGGTCGTGGTGTATCACCCAGACGACGACGAGGAAGAGGAGGAGGAGGTCGGCGTGTTTGAGGGCAGCGCCCACGACGACGACGACGGGGAGGAAGCGGAAGGGGAGATGAAGGAGAAGGGGGTGCCAGCCGTGATGCGGTGCTTCGACACGGCCAGGATATACTCCAAGGCCGGCGACGGCGGTAACGGCGTGGTGGCCTTCCGGCGCGAGAAGTACGTGCCGCACGGCGGGCCGTCGGGCGGCGACGGCGGTCGCGGGGGCAACGTGTACGTGGAGGTGGACGGGGACATGAACTCGCTGCTGCCGTTCCGCAAGTCGCTGCACTACCGCGCCGGCCGTGGCGCGCACGGCCAGGGGTCGCAGATGGCCGGAGCCAAGGGCGAGGACGTCGTGGTGAAGGTGCCGCCTGGAACAGTGGTCCGGTCGGCCGCCGGCGACATAGAGCTCCTCGAGCTGATGAAGCCTGGGCAGCGAGCGCTGCTCCTCCCCGGTGGCCGCGGCGGCCGCGGCAATGCGGCGTTCAAGACGGGCACAAACAAGGTGCCCAGGATTGCAGAGAAGGGGGAGAAAGGCCCTGAAATGTATGTTATCTCTACCTTCAAAGATAATTTATGCTTCAGCTTCATTGTTTGTTAATTGTCGATGCAATTTCTGACAAATGATCAGCACCTGGGCATTGGATTAGGGATCTTAGATTAGGAATATTGTTAGTGAAATCATACCAATGATGAATCCAATGTTAGTCAAAATGTGGTTTCGGTTGCCTTTAGGAATAGCCTTACCAGTTGCCAATTATTATTAGCCACATATATAATGACTTGATATTGTCAATGTCCAGTCCAGAATTCCTCAATTCCTGGTGCACTCATCCTATCTGCAAGTTCAATCGCCAATGGCGATCGGGCCATATATAAGAAATGTCTGGGGCAGCATAATAAGTACTGCCCATAGTTTCATTTGCTTGCCCTTTGCTGATAATGAGCAGAGCTGTATCCACAGCTTCTAGCCAAGACACTAAAAAGAACAACAATCTGATGTCAATCAACTGCCATTAATGTTGTACCGCAGGCTTAAGTATGATATTATTTGGAACACTCAGAAATTGGACAGAGACTGCTTGGGTGCACTGCTATGTAATATCACCACAGTTGAAATATTGTGTATTTGCATATATGCATGATGGAAAAAAAGAAGCTTCTTCTACCATGCAAATTCTGTAAGGATATTAGCGTGCTATAAAGTCATCGAAGTGAAATCAAACTCCACATTGAGGATTGAAGGTCATCGCAGTGAACAACTTTAGCCTTAGTAATTGTCCAGGAAAGATTTTGTTCTAATCATGATTAAAACCTGAATCATGAGATCATGTACTGTCACAACCTGATGTTGCTGTTCTACGGTAGAACTTCTACCTTCTTATCAGAATCCCCTAGTTGCATTGCTTGATTATTTGTAATGGGTCTAATCTAGCTCTGCTTTTGCTAACATCATGTCCTTTTTGGGATCGCTGGCAGGTGGCTTGATTTGGAGCTAAAGTTGGTTGCTGATGTGGGAATTGTAGGAGCTCCAAATGCTGGAAAGAGCACTCTTTTGAGTGCTATTAGTGCTGCCAAGCCAACTATAGCCAACTACCCTTTCACAACATTGCTACCAAATCTTGGAGTAGTCTCATTAGATTTTGATGCTACGATGGTAGTTGCAGACCTTCCTGGCTTGCTGGAAGGTGCTCATCGTGGGTATGGTTTGGGCCATGAGTTTTTGAGACACAGTGAGAGATGTTCAGTGTTGGTATGTTTTTTTCCTGCATCCTCCCTTACTGAACTATATTTGAGTCCATATCATTTGTATTATTGATATAAAATATCTCTTATGTTTAAGGTTTTTTAATATGCGAATTTGATGAGATTGGAAATCTATGTATGGCTTGCTGACTTTTTTTTCTGTGTTTGTGATCTTAGGTCCATGTAGTTGATGGTTCAGGAGAACAACCAGAATATGAGTACGAGGCTGTCCGTTTGGAACTGGAGTTATTTAGCCCAGCTTTGGTTGACAAACCTTATATAGTGGTGTACAATAAGATGGATCTTCCAGAGGCATCTGACAGATGGAATTCGTTCAGGGAAAAGCTACAGGCTCAAGGTTTTGAGCCTTACTGCATTAGTGCATTAAACAGGCAAGGAACACAAGATGTTGTTTATGCTGCCTACAAGATTCTACAGAAAGAGAGGCAAAGGGTGAAAGAAGTCGAAGGTGCTTTACACCTTATATTTGCTGTTTGTCAAATTACAGTAGTAGCTAGTAGCCTGGGTTTCCATTTTAGATGTTTTTCTTGATACTGTATGTTTTGTGCAGAATGGAATAACACTCAAAATCTGAATCATGTGGCTGATGCAATAAAAAGGGAAAGGAGTTCTGCCATGAATGATTTTGAGATTGTTCATGACAAGGGCACAAATACATGGAATGTTGTTGGAGCTGGAATTGAACGATTTGTTCAGATGACCAATTGGGAGTAAGTACCTTATTTTTCAGTGTTATTCTTAGCAAGCTCATCTGCAAGAGTTATTGTTTTTCAGACTACATTGGTTGTTAGTTATCCGCATTAATCTCTCTTTAGCATAATAAATTATGCAGTTACTGTAACACTGTAACACAGTTTGAATAGATTAATCAGCTCATCTGTACATTTCCGCACGGAGATGTGTGTATCTGTTTTCATAATACTATATTTGAACAAAAGGCTGTTAGCAGCAATATACAAATAAGATGGTTCTTTCTTGATGATGTAAACCTGAGATATCTTTTGGTGAATTGAAATCTTTAACCCTTTTTTGTAATTTATTTATGACTGGAAAGGCTAGTTTAAGAATAATCTCCGCAAGCATCTATCTCATATCTTTGTCACCTTTGTTATTTCAAGCTTGTTCTAAACTGTTTGTCGATACAAATAAATTTGTTAGACTTCACAAACAGTGCAGTTTGCAAAGTCCGGTTGGACAGTTGTATCTCATATGTATAGACTTCCATTTAACTTTTGATTTGAATAATTTTGTCGATTGATCAAAACTTCTAACTAACCTTTTCTCCTGATGCAGCTACACAGAGTCCCTGAAAAGGTTTCAGCATGTTTTGGAGGCATGCGGTGTCAACAAAACTCTTGTCAAACTTGGAGTTAAGGAGGGCGACACGGTAGTTATCGGTGAGGTATGTATGCCTAGCCTTTTGTTTTTATCAGTTACTAAACTTTGAGACAACGCAAATGGATATATCAGATATAATTATGTCCTTTCTCCACAGATGGAAATGTTTTGGAACGAAGAGCCCAAGCGGGTCGCGGCGAGGACGATGATCTCGAGAGAAGACGATGCCGTCAGATGGCCTAAATTCAGTTAGATGATACAATAATCCTCGAAAAGCGGCAGAGGTAAGTTCTGATGGAACTGTGCACGATGACAGTATGTGTAACAAACTGAACATTACAATGACTTGTCGCTCACAGGTGGACACATGAAGCGCAAGGGGAAAGGCAATTTCCGGTGCATGGTTCTGCCATCTCTGCGGCACGGGCAGCTGGGTTCTCTCAGGCACCGGGCACGATAGAGGCGCCGCGTGAAATCACTGGTCAGGCAGGTACATGACCGTCGATCGGATTGATTTCGAACAGTTGTAGCTGGATAGCTGTGCAGAGCAGAGTTCTCGACTGGGTAGCAACTAGTTTTTGTTCTGTTGCTCCATGTTATGTTAGTATACACTGTACTTGTAACATTGGGTGATCCCACCTTCAGTAATGGAAATTTACAAACTCTGATCACTTCCTTGCAAGTCAGGTTTTATATGTCCTGACTGTAGTGTCTATCCTTCTGATAACTAAGATCCATGGCACACAGGAAATTGACGGCAACGCGTCTATCAGGAAATTGACGCGTCCTTCCCCGGGTGCCTTCCTTCCTCCCCCAGTCTCCCCCTACCGAGTTCATCCAAGACTTGCTCGGCCAAGAAGTTCACGCTTCACAGTCACGTACGGCAAGTGCAAAATTTGGTTTCCGTATATTGCTTTTGGGACAATTATTAGGTAAGTGCCTGGATATCAAGTGATCAGATTCGAAGAAAGCATTCAGTCATATGCATGCATTTCTTTGTGTCAAATCTTCATGGGCAGTTAGAGGTAGGCATGCAGCTGGGTTATGATTGGGAGTTCTATTCCATCTGGTGGGGAAGTTGACGCACGTTCCGGTTTGGAGAAATATCTCGCGTCAGTGGGAAATAAGTAGCACAATCTTCCATCAGAAGCAACCTGACGGTCTTATAGTACAATTTACTGGTTCAACCAGAGGTGTTCTAGACGCATGTTATGATCTTTACGGTTCAAAATCTAGAATTTTGTAGTATGTCGAATGTCAGTAACAAAGCTGTACGCCTGTACGTTGCGCA
Source organism: Thinopyrum elongatum (assembly GCA_011799875.1). NCBI lineage: Eukaryota > Viridiplantae > Streptophyta > Magnoliopsida > Poales > Poaceae > Thinopyrum > Thinopyrum elongatum. The sequence goes on along the minus strand of CM022298.1, from coordinate 115,333,601 downwards.
GATTCTGTTGAAATTTCGCTTGGCATCAGATTCGTGCACATCCATGCATGCATGCATGTCGCCCTCGCGCCAGACTTGGAGCAGCCGAAGACTCGTCGCTGACCGCGGCCCCCGCCCGAGTCCTATAGATACCCCCGCGCGCCATGGCTACCATAAGCCAAGTAGTTTCCCTTTCTCCAACAGTGCTGGGGCGGTTAGCAATGGCGCACAGGGTCCTGGAGCTGACGCTCGTCTCGGCGAGCAACCTGCCGAACGTGAACCTGTTCAGCGGCATGGAGGTGTACGCCGTGGCGTCCGTCTACGGCGACCCTCGCACAAGCCAGCGGACCCTCACCGACCGCGACGGCGAGACGGACCCGGCGTGGAACCACACGGTCTGGTTCGCCGTCTCGCCCACGGCCGCCGCCGCGGGGCGCGCCTACCTCCACGTGCTCCTCCGCACCGAGCGCTACTTCGGCGGCTCGTTCGGCCTCGACGACCGCGACGTCGGCGAGGTGTTCGTCCCCGTCGCCGACCTGCTCGCGGGCGCCTGCGCCGCCGGAGGAGGCACCCCGTGGCGGTGCGCGTCGTACCCGGTCCGGAAGGCGCAGAGCAGCAGGCACCGCGGCACGCTCAGCATTGCGTACCGCCTCGGCCCCGTGGTGGCGCCGCCGCTGCTGCCCCCCTCGGAACCCGATTGCCAGGTGGTCATGCCGCCGTGCCGGCCGCCGCGGAGGAATTTCAATTGGAACGGTCGCTTCGCGCTGGGGCTCGGCGGAGGCTTCGCGGGCACGGCGGCATATAGATCCGGCTAGGAGGCCGCGCGCGTCGTCGGAGACTCGGAGGGTTGGCCTTCTAAAATATTCACATACTTCATCAGGAATCAGGATACATAAGTAGTACGTCAAGCATGAATACTACTGTACTCGTACTTTTTTTAGGGAAATGCATGAATAATACTGTACCAGCAACACCCGCAAAAAAAAAAAAAGAACTGTACCAGCAGATTTGATGGACATGCATACGGTGTTTTTCTGTTAAAATTGCTCTGGAGTTTACTCGATCTGTGTGTGCCTCCGTGGTGTGCATCGATTGTGATTCGTGAGATAGGCCCACACGGTAAGTCAGTTTGGTGTGCATCGACCAGTTTTCCTATTTTCCTACCCAAATGTAACTTTTTATAAACTGGTTATTTACAAGTGAAAAAAGACCAAAACAAATCTTGAATTTGTAGGCGAAAGCTAAATGAAACCCTGAACTCCCAATCCCTGAAATCAGCACACCAAACTCTCTAATCCAGGTCTATTTTGAACCTTGAGAGGATTTAGCTGGTATTTGCTGAATTAGGCCGGCCCATTAGTGCAGTCGCTCGCGTGCGGGCTCTGCTTTGGATTTTCTTTGTTTTCTTTTTCTTTTTCACACATGTCTAATTTTTCTCAGTACCCAATGTACATTTTTAACGCACGCACGAAATATTTTTTGATAAACTTTTGATATTTTCAAATACATTATGTACATTTTCTAAAATACATGTTTTCAGAACTTTTTTGAATACATGGTAATATTTTTCCAAATACACATTTTACATTTTCTTAATGACAATAAGCATTTTATAAAACAACATGAACATTCTTTTACATTGTTCAACATTTTTAAAATTGTATACACTTTTTTCAAACACGTGTCACGTATATTCTGTTAATGGTATGACACATTTTTGTACAACATGCAAACATTCTTTTTACATTGTATACACTTTTTTTTAAATCTCATAAACACATTTTTTGAAACTCGTGAACATTCTTGAAATGTTACTTTTTTTGAATGTATGATTTTTTTTTAATCACACGAATATTATTTTACATTGTATAAACATTTGTTTGAAATGGCCCGTATATTCAGTGTGTTGCTTTCGGGGATTTGAAGTTTAGAGTTTGATTTAGTTTTCGTCTACAAATTCGAGGTTTGTTTTGGACTTTTTTCTTTACAAAACGTAAAGTAAAACGGGTTTTCCTGGAAATCAGCTAAAAACTCAATTTTCTATAATCCTAACGATAATCTCCGCTATCCAAACAATCACTTAGAGTTACATTACAGGTTGTTTAAATAGTACTATATTTTGTGAGTTGAAGGAGACCAAAAGAGAGAAGAGAATTGGTAGATTAAGAGCTAGTTGCAGCAGGAACAAAATCTTACAAGACATGGTCGTACGGTTCATCCTAGTAGGCCTTATCGATTAGCTGACATGTGGATTTGCGAATCTCAATGCAACAAAAAAATGTCATCTTCCCCACTACCAAATCCTGATGTCGATTAGAATTCTGCAAGACGCCGAGCTTCTGCCGGCATGGCAAGACACGGCTGGTTTTTGTCGCTGGTGCAAGGGGGTCGTTGCGGGAGATTCCAAGGGGGAAGCGGTGCTACACGAGGAAAATATCTGGTGCACCGGAGCTTTGTGGTGCTACCGGTGCACCGAACTCACATCGCGCTTTTAAAATGTTTAAAAAATTCTGAAAAAATAGCACGTTCACACAATATCAATATAGGTTGTCACAAAATTTCAAGTCAAAACATAAATAAAAAAATAAAAAAGATAAATTCAACACTGAATAGTACCTAACATAACTTGGGCTTTAGATTTGGCCCATTATTACGCTGATGTCAAATTTATCATTTTTGTATCTAAAAAAATGTTTCGAATTTTGATACGAATTTTTATGACATCGTACATTGATGTTGTGTTAATGTGCTAGATTTGTTTCAGATTTTTTAAGATATTATATGACATCCGGTGCACCGGTAGCACAAGTGCGGGTGCATGGAATACATTCCCGGTGTTGACGTGCTGGGTGTTGGATATATGCAAATAAAGACTGCAAGAGTGGCAGGAGCAGAGAGAGGATCGAAGGGTCATGTGCGGGTGCATCGAACGGATGCGCACGCAATTGATATTTTCCTCCCTATACAATCGGGTGGCGCCTAGAGTTGGCCCATGTGTATCAGGGATAGCATTTTCGAAGTATCAGCAGAGAGAGGATCGAAGGGTCATGTGCGGGTGCATCGAACGGATGCGCACGCAATTGATATTTTCCTCCCTATACAATCGGGTGGCGCCTAGAGTTGGCCCATGTGTATCAGGGATAGCATTTTCGAAGTATCTGCCCGCTGTCTCAATTTATTCAGGCCCTATATCGGTTAAACCTCCTTCCAAGTGAATTGGAGGAGATTTGGACACATTTCGGCTTGTACTACTAGGAGATTTAATCCCTTTGAATCGATTTAATTGCACAAAAGCCACCACATTAAGGGATAGGTTTGAAAAAAATACATCACTATACGATTTCGTTTCAAAAAACAACATGTCTACAACTAATGACCTAGCAAAAACAACTAATCGGCGGCTTGCTTATTTTAAGCGCATTTATGACTGGTGGGACCAGATTGTCAAAGCTCACTTGGCAATAGAGATTGCCACTTGAGCGCATTGACTACTCTGCTCTTCCTTCTTCTACCTCTCTTTCTCCCCTTTGTCTAAAAAAAGCTTGGGGCGGCGGCTGGACCTCGCTGGTAGCAAGCTCCTGCAGCGCCGGTGAGTGGCTTTAAGGACAGAGGAGACAAAGAGCAAGAGAGAGCTCTGGAGGACCTGCCGCAAACCTTGGGAGTTCATGTGACTGTAGATGGAGATGGAGGAGCGGTGTATGGAGGTCGCGGAGGCACACGAGGCCGAGCACCAGACGCGCTAGGAGGAGTAGCGCGCCGCCATGGTCATGCTTAACGAGGCTCGCGTTCGTGCGCCGCTGGAGTGAGCGCAAGGATGCGTGGAGGGCGTGCGCCGAGACGCGAGCTATGTGGTTTGGGGAGGCGGCGCGAGCTAGGGTACTATTTCCAGGAGCGCGGCGAGGAGCTCAAAGTCACCGTCATGGGGTACAATCTTGGTGGCGCACTAGGCCCTGCCGAACCTCCGTCAGTTGGTTCACGGGCCCCGCCGCAGAGCCACATGATGTCATTTTCATCCTGGCGGTCGAAGCTCGCATTTGAAGAACTTGTCTGCCTCCCCCTCCGGCTCCTCGCACCCATTCAAGAGGGACTCTGTGCCATAGACTGGCCGCAACAACCATCCATGACCTCCTCGCTCGCATCCAGGAGGCAGTGTCCGTCCGCAACCTAGTAGGTCACGGCGGGTGAGCCCGGGGCCTCCGGGATCTGGCGCCGAGCGGCACTAGGAGGCTGAGACCACTCGGATCCAGTGTGGCGGGGCGGCAGGTGTCGGTGTCAAAACCGGCAGATCTCGGGTAGGGGGTCCCAAGCTGCGTGTCTGAGGATCGATGGTAACAATGGACAATAGGGACACGATGTTTACCCAGGTTCGGGCCCTCTTAATGGAGGTAAAACCCTACGTCCTGCTTGATTGTATTCGATGAGTATAGGGGTTACAAGAGTTGATCTACCTCGAGATCGTAATGGCTAAACCCTAGCTGTCTAGCCTATGATCATTCTGATTGCCTCTACGGACTAAACCCTCCGGTTTATATACACACCGGAGGGGCCTAGGGTTGTATAGAGTCGGTTTACAGAAGAAGGAAATAATACATCCGGACACCAAACTTGCCGTCCACGCATATAGGAGTCCTCCCCGGACACGGGGGATGGTCTTCTGCTTTATCTTCACGACCCATATCGAATAGACCGGACACCCGAGGACCCCCTAATCCAGGACTCCCTCAGTAGCCCCTGAACCAGTCTTCGATGACGATGAGTTCGGCACGCGGATTATCTTCGGCATTGCAAGGCGGGTTCCTTCCCCTCGAAAATTTTAAGTTATCTCCATGCATAAAGAAACTGTATCCGGCTCTGCATAATCAATGCAACCCTTAGCCATGAAGGCAAGATGTCAAAATAGGAACAGTGTCTTTTACTGACAACTTTTTTCGGCGAAGCGTCACACTTGACTCTTTAATATTTTGAACTGTTTTCACGCCTCCCGTTTCGCGTTTCGAGGTCTAGCCCTCATTGGCACGTCTTGTCAAAACAGAGATCATGCCCATCCATTACGGGATTCTCATCAATGTGGTTTGGGTAATCCAACCGCACCTTACGCACGATTTCGTTGGGAACAGGCGAGGTTTATGGCTTAGGAGGGGGGACGTTTGGTATTTTCACCGTCTATAAAAGGGTAAAAAACCTCTCCTTTTTCTTTACGCCTTCCTCTAGCTTCTGTCTCCCAATCTCCAAGCTCCAGCGCCCATAGCTCCAATCTCCTCCACCGCTGCCACCCACCCCAGCAATGGCCGGGTCCGGCTCCAAGGGCAAGTGGGAGGCCTCCACCGTCACTGAAAAGGATGTCAAGGACCTCCAGAGCGTGGGCTATTTGTCCGCGGATATCGCGCATAGGATCCCTGACAAAGATCAGGTTATTCCTACTCCGGAGCCCGGTGAGAGGGTCGTCTTCATCCCCCATTTCCTCCGGGGGCTAGGGTTTCCCCTCCACCCCTTCGTCTGGGGTCTTATGTTCTACTACGGGCTAGATTTCCACGATCTAGCCCCAAATTCCTTCCTTCACATATCCGCGTTTATCGTCGTGTGTGAGGCTCTTCTCCGCATCCCCCCACACTTCGGCCTATGGCTCAAGGTCTTCAATCTGAAGCTGAAGGTGGACGACGAACAACATGCGGACTGCGGCAGGGCCATGGTGAGCAAGCTCCCCAACGTCGTTTGGCCCAAAGGGGCATTCGTAGAGACGGTCAAGGTGTGGCAGCAGGAGTGGTTCTACATCACCGAACCCCGCGGCGCCAACTGGGTGGCCACGCCTGACTTCAGATCCGGACCCCCCACGAGACTCACCTCATGGACCGCCAAGGGTCTTGATTGGGGGTCCAAACCGGAGGTGAAGGTGCTCCAAAAATGCATCTCCGACATGTTGGGTGAGAACACTGGTCTCACAAACGTGATTCAAGTGATGCTTTTCCGCCGCATCCTTCCTTGCCAACTCCGGGCCTCCCCCATGTGGGAGTTCGATCCGGAGAAGCCACGGACCCTGAAGCGCTTCTTCGGCACCACGCACGAAGATATATGGAAGCAGCTCTTCAAGGCTCAGAAAGAGTGGCCGAAGAAGAATGAAGACATCGGGCTCAACATCGAGAACCAAGCCACGGCGGTAAGCATAGTATTTTCGAAGACCTATCCGATCAATATTTCGGATATGATAGAAATAATATTGCCTGCTTTCTTTACAGGCCTGGACGGCAAAGGCGGAGCGAATCAACTGTCCGACACCGCTGCCTGAGGATCCGGCAGAAGGAAATATGCCCTAGAGGCAATAATAAAGTTATTATTTTATTTCCTTATGTCATGATAAATGTTTATTATTCATGCTAGAATGGTATTAACCGGAAACTTGATACATGTGTGAATACATAGACAAACAGAGTGTCACTAGTATACCTCTACTTGACTAGCTCGTTAATCAAAGATGGTTATGTTTCCTAACCATAGACATGAGTTGTCATTTGATTAACAGGATCACATCATTAGGAGAATGATGTGATTAACTTGACCCATTCCGTTAGCTTAGCACTTGATCGTTTAGTATGTTGCTATTGCTTTCTTCATGACTTATACATGTTCCTATGACTATGAGATTATGCAACTCCCGTTTACCGGAGGAACACTTTGTGTGCTACCAAACGTCACAACGTAACTGGGTGATTATAAAGGTGCTCTACAGGTGTCTCCGAAGGTACTTGTTGAGTTGGCGTATTTCGAGATTAGGATTTGTCACTTCGATTGTCGGAGAGGTATCTCTGGGCCCACTCGGTAATGCACATCACTATAAGCCTTGCAAGCATTGTAACTAATGAGTTAGTTGCGGGATGATGTATTACGGAACGAGTAATGAGACTTGCCGGTAACGAGATTGAACTAGGTATTGAGATACCGACGATCGAATCTCGGGCAAGTAACATACCGATGACAAAGGGAACAACGTATGTTGTTATGCGGTTTGACCGATAAAGATCTTCGTAGAATATGTGGGAGCCAATATGAGCATCCAGGTTCCGCAATTGGTTATTGACCGGAGACGTGTCTCGGTCATGTCTACATAGTTCTCGAACCCGTAGGGTCCGCACGCTTAAAGTTCGGTGACGATCGGTATTATGAGTTTATGTGATTTGATGACCGAAGTTTGTTCGGAGTCCCGGATGAGATCGGGGACATGACGAGGAGTCTCGAAATGGTCGAGAGGTAAAGATCGATATATTGGAAGGCTATATTCGGACATCGGAAATGTTCCGAGTGGTCCGGATATTTTTCGGAGTACCGGAGAGTTACGGGAATTCGTATTGGGCCTTAATGGGCCATACGGGAAAGGAGAGAAAGGCCTCAAGGGTGGCTGCGCCCCTTCCCCATGGACTGGTCCGAATTGGACTAGGGAAAGGGGGCGCCCCCTTCCTTCCTTCTCCTTCTCCCTTCCCCTTTTCCTATTCCATGTGGGAGGTGGAATCCTACTAGGACTAGGGAGTCCTAGTAGGACTCCACACCTTGGGCGCGCCCTGTGAGGGCCGGCCTCCTCCTCCCTCCATCCTTTATATACGTGGCCAGGGGGCACCCCATAGACACAACAATTGATCATTGATCTCTTAGCCGTGTGCGGTGCCCCCCTCCACCATAATCCACTTCGATCATATCGTAGCGGTGCTTAGGCGAAGCCCTGCGTCGGTAGCATCATCATCACCGTCACCACGCCGTCGTGCTGACGAAACTCTCCTGTGAAGCTTTGCTGGATCGGAGCTCGCGGGACGTCATCGAGTTGAACGTGTGCTGAACTCGGAGGTGCCGTGCGTTCGGTACTTGGATCGGTCGGATCGTGAAGACGTACGACTACATCAACCGCGTTGTGCTAACGCTTCCGCTTTCGGTCTACGAGGGTACGTGGACACACTCTCCCCTCTCGTTGCTATGCATCACATGATCCTGTGTGTGCGTAGAATTTTTTTGAAATTACTACGTTCCCCAACAGTGGCATCCGAGCCTGGTTTTATGCGTAGATGTTATATGCACGAGTAGAACACAAGTGAGTTGTGGACGATACAAGTCATAGTGCTTACCAGCATGTCACACTTTGGTTCGGCGGTATTGTTGGATGAAGCGGCCCGGACCGACATTACGCGTACGCTTACGCGAGACTGGTTTTACCGCCGTGCTTTGCACACAGGTGACTAGCGGGTGTCAGTTCTCCAACTTTAGTTGAACCGAGTGTGGCTACGCCTGGTCCTTGTGAAGGTTAAAACAACACTAACTTGACGAACTATCGTTGTGGTTTTGATGCGTAGGTAAGAACGGTTCTTGCTCAGCCCGTAGCAGCCACGTAAAACTTGCAACAACAAAGTAGAGGACGTCTAACTTGTTTTTGCAGGGCATGTTGTGATGTGATATGGTCAAGACATGATGCTATATTTTATTGTATGAGATGATCATGTTTTGTAACTGAGTTATCGGCAACTGGCAGGAGCCATATGGTTGTCGCTTTATTGTATGCAATGCAATCGCCCTGTAATTGCTTTACTTTATCACTAAGCGGTAGCGATAGTCGTAGAAGCAATAGTTGGCGAGACGACAACGATGCTACGATGGAGATCAAGGTGTCGCGCCAGTGACGATGGTGATCATGACGGTGCTTCGGAGATGGAGATCACAAGCACAAGATGATGATGGCCATATCATATCACTTATATTGATTGCATGTGATGTTTATCCTTTATGCATCTTATTTTGCTTTGTTTGACGGTAGCATTATAAGATAATCTCTCACTAAATTTCAAGGTAAAAGTGTTCTCCCTGAGTATGCACCGTTGCCAAAGTTCATCGTGCCGAGACACCACGTGATGATCGGGTGTGATAAGCTCAACATTCATCTACAATGGGTGCAAGCCAGTTTTGCACACGCAGAATACTCGGGTTAAACTTGACGAGCCTAGCATATGCAGATATGGCCTCGGAACACTGAGACCGAAAGGTCGAGCGTGAATCATATAGTAGATATGATCAACATAGTGATGTTCACCATTGAAAACTACTCCATTTCACGTGATGATTGGTTATGGTTTAGTTGATTTGGATCACGTGATCACTTAGATGATTAGAGAGATGTCTATCTAAGTGGGAGTTCTTGAGTAATATTATTAATTGAACTTAAATTTATCATGAACTTAGTACCTGATAGTATTTTGCATGTCTATGTTGTTGTAGATCAATGGCCCGTGCTACTGTTCCTTTGAATTTTGATATGTTCCTAGAGAAAACTAAGTTGAAAGATGATAGTAGCAATGATGCGGACTAGTTCCGTGATCTGAGGATTATCCTCATTGCTGCACAGAAGAATTATGTCCTTGATGCACCGCTAGGTGACAGACCTATTGCAGGAGCAGATGCAAATGTTATGAACGTTTAGCAAGCTCGATATGATGACTACTTGATAGTTTAGTGCGCCATGATTTACGGCTTAGAATCGGGACTTCAGAGACATTTTGAACGCCACGGAGCATATGAGATGTTCCAAGAGCTGAAATCGGTATTTCAGACTCATGCCCATGTCGAGAGGTATGAGACCTATGACAAATACTTTGCCTACAAGATGGAGGAGAATAGCTCAACCAGTGAGCATGTGCTCAGAATGTCTGAGTACTACAGTTGCTTGAATCAAGTGGGAGTTAATCTTTCAGATAAGATAGTAATTGACAGAATTCTCTAGTCACTATCACCAAGTTACTGGAACTTTGTGATGAACTATAATATGCAAGGGATGACAAAAACGATTCCCGAGCTCTTCGTGATGCTGAAATCAACGAAGGTAGAAATCAAGAAAGAGCATCAAGTGTTGATGGTTAACAAGACCACTAGTTTCAAGAAAAAGGGCAAAGGGAAGAAGGGGAACTTCAAGAAGAATAGCAAGCAAGTTGCTACTCCCGGGAAGAAGCCCAAGTCTGGACCTAAGCCTGAAACTGAGTGCTTCTACTGCAAAGGGACTGGTCACTGGAACCGGAACTGCCCCAAGTATTTGACGGATAAGAAGGATGGCAAAGTGAACAAAGGTATATTTGATATACATGTTATTGATGTGTATTTTACTAGTGTTCATAGTAGCCCCTGGGTATTTGATACCGGTTCAGTTGCTATGATTAGTAACTCGAAACAGGTGTTGCAAAATGAACAGAGACTAGTTGAGGACGAGGTGACGATGTGTGTTGGAAGAGATTCCAAGGTTGATAAGATCACCATCGCACACTCCCTCTATTTTCGGGATTAGTGTTGAACCTAAATAAATGTTATTTGGTGTTTGCGTTGAGCATGAATATGATTGGATCATGTATATTGCAAAATAAATGTTATTTGGTGTTTGCGTTGAGCATGAATATGATTGGATCATGTTTATTGCAATACGGTTATTCATTTAAGTCAGAGAATAATTGTTGTTCTGTTTACATGAATAAAAACCTTCTATGGTCATACACCCAATGTAAATGGTTTATTGAATCTCGATCGTAGTGATACACATATTCATAATATTGAAGCCAAAAGATGCAAAGTTAGTAATGATAGTGCAACTTATTTGTGGCACTGTCGTTTAGGTCATATTGGTGTAAAGCGCATGAAGAAACTCCATACTGATGGACTTTTGGAATCACTTGATTATGAATCATTTGATGCTTGCGAACCATGCCTCATGGACAAGATGAGTAAAACTCCGTTCGCTGGAACAATGAAGCGAGCTACGGACTTATTGGAAATAATACATACCGATGTATGCGGTCCGATGAGTATTGAGGCTCGCGGCGGGTATCGTTATTTTCTGACCTTCACAGATGATTTGAGCAGATATGGGTATATCTACTTAATGAAACACAAGTCTGAAACGTTTGAAAAGTCCAAAGAATTTCAGAGTGAAGTAGAAAATCATCATAACAAGAAAATAAAGTTTCTACGATCTGATCGCGGAGGCAAATATTTGAGTTACGAGTTTGATCTTCATTTTAAAATGTGGAATAGTTTCGCAGCTCACGCCACCTGGAACACCACAGTGTAATGGTGTGTCCGAACGTCGTAACCGTACTTTATTAGATATGGTGCGATCTATGATGTCTCTTACCGATTTACCACTATCATTTTGGGGTTATGCATTAGAGACAGCTGCATTCACGTTTAATAGGGCACCATCTAAATCCGTTGAGACGACACCGTATGAACTGTGGTTTGGCAAGAAACCTAAGCGTCGTTTCTTAAAGTTTGGGGCTGCGATGCTTATGTGAAAAAGCTTCAGCCTGATAAGCTCGAACCCAAATCGGAGAAGTGCGTCTTCATAGGATACCCAAAAGAAACTGTTGGGTACACCTTCTATCACAGATCCGAAGGCAAGATATTTGTTGCTAAGAATGGATCCTTTCTAGAGAAGGAGTTTCTCTCGAAAGAAGTGAGTGGGAGGAAAGTAGAACTTGATGAGGTAGTGGTACCTTCTCTTGAATTGGAAAGTAGTTCATCACAGAAATCAGTTCCAGTGATGCCTACACCAATTAGTGAGGAAGCTAATGATGATGATCATGAAACTTCAGATCAAGTTACTACAGAACCTCGTAGGTCAACCAGAGTACGTTCCGCTCCAAAGTGATACGGTAATCCTGTTCTGGAAGTCATGTTACTAGACCATGACGAACCTACGAACTATGAGGAAGCGATGATGAGCCCAGATTCCGCGAAATGGCTTGAGGCCATGAAATCTGAGATGGGATCCATGTATGAGAACAAAGTATGGACTTTGGTTGACTTGCCCGATGATCGGCAAGTCATTGAGAATAAATGGATCTTCAAGAGGAAGACAGACGCTGATAGTAGTGTTTCTATCTACAAAGCTCGAATTGTCGCAAAAGGTTTTCGACAAGTTCAAGGTGTTGACTACGATGAGATTTTCTCACTCGTATCGATGCTTAAGTCTGTCCGAATCATGTTAGCAATTGCCGCATTTCATGAAATCTGGCAAATGGATGTCAAAACTACATTTCTTTAATGGATTTATTAAAGAAGAGTTGTATATGATGCAACCAGAAGGTTTTGTCAATCCTAAAGGTGCTAACAAAGTGTGCAAGCTCCAGCGATCCATCTATGGACTGGTGCAAGCATCTCGGAGTTGGAATATACGCTTTGATAAGGTGATCAAAGCATATGGTTTTATACAGACTTATGGTGAAGCCTGTATTTACAAGAAAGTGAGTGGGAGCTCTGTAGCATTTCTGATATTATATGTGGATGACATATTGCTGATTGGAAATGATATAGAATTTCTGGATAGCATAGAAGGATACTTGAATAAGAATTTTTCAATAAAAGACCTCGGTGAAGCTGCTTAAGTGTTGAGCATCAAGGGATAGATCGAGACGCTTAATAAGACTTTCACAAAGCACATACCTTTACAAAGTTTTGAAGGAGTTCAAAAAGTATCAGTCAAAGAAAGAGTTCTTGCCTGTATTCAAGGTATAAAGTTGAGTAAGACTCAAAGCAAGACCACGGCAGAAGATAGAGAGAGAATGAAAGTCATTCCCTATGCCTCAGCCATAGGTTCTATAAAGTATGACATGCTATGTACCAGACCAGTTGTGTGCCTTGCTATGAGTTTAGCAAGGAGGTACGATAGTGATCTAGGGATAGATCACTGGATAGCGGTCAAAGTTATCCTTAGTTACCTAAGAGGACTAAGGAAATATTTCTCGGCTATGGAGGTGATAAAAGAGTTCGTCGTAAAAGGTTACATCGATGCAAGCTTTTACACCGATCCAGATGACTCAGAGTCTCAATCTGGATACATATTGAAAGTGGGAGCAATTAGCTAGAGTAGCTCCGTGCAGAGCATTGTAAACATAGAAATTTGCAAAATACATACGGATCTGAATGTGGCAGACCCGTTGACTAAACTTCTCTCACAAGCAAAACTTGATCACACCTGAGTACTCTTTGGGTGTTAAACACATGGCGATGTGAACTAGATTATTGACTCTAGTAAACCCTTTGAGTGTTGGTCACATAGCGATGTGAACTATGGGTGTTAATCACATGGTGATGTGAACTATTGGTGTTAAATCACATGGCGATGTGAACTAGATTGTTGACTCTAGTGCAAGTGGGAGACTGAAGGAAATATGCCCTAGAGGCAATAATAAAGTTATTATTTTATTTCCTTATGTCATGATAAATGTTTATTATTCATGCTAGAATGGTATTAACCGGAAACTTGATACATGTGCGAATACATAGACAAACAGAGTGTCACTAGTATGCCTCTACTTGACTAGCTCGTTAATCAAAGATGGTTACATTTCCTAACCATAGACATGAGTTGTCATTTGATTAACGGGATCACATCATTAGGAGAATGATGTGATTGACTTGACCCATTCCGTTAGCTTAGCACTTGATCGTTTAGTATGTTGCTATTGCTTTCTTCATGACTTATACATGTTCCTATGACTATGAGATTATGCAACTCCCGTTTACCGGAGGAACACTTTGTGTGCTACCAAACGTCACAACGTAACTGGGTGATTATAAAGGTGCTCTACAGGTGTCTCCGAAGGTACTTGTTGAGTTGGCGTATTTCGAGATTAGGATTTGTCACTCCGATTGTTGGAGAGGTATCTCTGGGCCCACTCGGTAATGCACATCACTATAAGCCTTGCAAGCATTGTAACTAATGAGTTAGTTGCGGGATGATGTATTACGGAACGAGTAAAGAGACTTGCCGGTAACGAGATTGAACTAGGTATTGAGATACCGACGATCGAATCCCGGGCAAGTAACATACCGATGACAAAGGGAACAACATATGTTGTTATGCGGTTTGACCGATAAAGATCTTCGTAGAATATGTGGGAGCCAATATGAGCATCCAGGTTCCGCAATTGGTTATTGACCGGAGACGTGTCTCGGTCATGTCTACATAGTTCTCGAACCCGTAGGGTCCGCACGCTTAAAGTTCGGTGACGATCGGTATTATGAGTTTATGTGATTTGATGACCGAAGTTTGTTCGGAGTCCCGGATGAGATCGGGGACATGACGAGGAGTCTCGAAATGGTCGAGAGATAAAGATCGATATATTGGAAGGCTATATTCGGACATCGGAAAGGTTCCGAGTGGTCCGGGTATTTTTCGGAGTACCGGAGAGTTACGGGAATTCGTATTGGGCCTTAATGGGCCATACGGGAAAGGAGAGAAAGGCCTCAAGGGTGGCTGCGCCCCTTCCCCATGGACCCGGTCCGAATTGGACTAGGGAAAGGGGGCGCCCCCTTCCTTCCTTCTCCTTCTCCCTTCCCCTTTTCCTATTCCATGTGGGAGGTGGAATCCTACTAGGACTAGGAGTCCTAGTAGGACTCCACACCTTGGGCGCGCCCTGTGAGGGCCGGCCTCCTCCTCCCTTCATCCTTTATATACGTGGCCAGGGGGCACCCCATAGACACAATAATTGATCATTGATCTCTTAGCCGTGTGCGGTGCCCCCCTCCACCATAATCCACCTCGATCATATCGTAGCGGTGCTTAGGCGAAGCCCTGCGTCGGTAGCATCATCATCACCGTCACCACGCCGTCGTGCTGACGAAACTCTCCTGTGAAGCTTTGCTGGATCGGAGCTCGCGGGACGTCATCGAGTTGAACGTGTGCTGAACTCGGAGGTGCCGTGCGTTCGGTACTTGGATCGGTCGGATCGTGAAGACGTACGACTACATCAACCGCGTTGTGCTAACGCTACCACTTTCGGTCTACGAGGGTACGTGGACACACTCTCCCCTCTCGTTGCTATGCATCACCATGATCCTGTGTGTGCGTAGAATTTTTTTGAAATTACTACGTTCCCCAACACCGGCCATACCCCAGCTAACGGAGATGCTGGTTCCGGCGCCCTATCAGGCGCTGGAGAGGAAGACCAAGAAGAAGAAAGGCAAGGAGGCCAAGGGCGGCCCCCGCCATAAAGGTCCTTCGGAAACAGTGTCCGAAGAGACCGAAGCCCTCTCTTCCCATGAAGGAGATGAGGAAGAAGAGGAGGAGGAGGTGGAGAGCGACTCCCCCCGTAAGGGGAGGAAGAAGAAAAGGGCGGCCTCCGAAGACCCGGAGGAGGAGGCGCCCAAGAGAGGGAAGCTGGCCCTTCCGGACAGTTCGGACTCAGAGACCGAACTAGTCCCCAAGAAGCCACCCAGGGTGAAGCCCCTGGCCGAATCGTAAGTATTCGAAAACTTACTGTTTATCTTCGGTCTACTTGTTTCCATTATATAAGTTATTTTGCTATTTGCCTTTCAGCCCTCCCCGCGAGCTCCTGCAAACCCCATCATCGGAGGGGAACTCTCTGCCACCCGAAATGGCAGAGAGTGACACGCCGACGCGTGCCACCTCGCCTATCATCATGGAGGACACCGAGGTGTCGTCCCAAAGGACCTCTCTTGGCAGAGGCGGGGCGAACGAAGCCGCCGAGAAAGCGCCCGAGGTTAATACCTCGGTCGCCGAAAACCTAGGGGAGGCGACCCCTATGACAACCGACGATGGGGACCCCCAACAATCCGGGCCCCAGCCGGACACCATTCCGGAGACCAACACGGCTTCGGGATGGGATAAGCAGCCCTCTTCGAAGGAGGGGGGAGGAGCATCAGCTCCATCGGCGACCTCCACTAATCCGGAGGCGCCCAATGCTCTGGAGGAAGCACTGCAGCGTGCTTCCATCGTGGTGGAGCACCGCACCCTGATGGGTGCGGTGGTGGAGAAGGTTCAGTCTGCTAAGAGCGGACTGAACGAAGCCTTCACCAGCCTACTGACAAGCTTTGAGGTATGCGACGTAATGTTCTAAAAACTTTTCATATAGAGGAATATACCTATGTACAGACAGTAGTCCCTGAGGCTCTGTTCGGTTAAAAGAAACCGGACAGAGGATCCATATAATATTCGGGAGAGTTAACCTGGTGTGCTGTTATTGTAACAGGCTTCCCTGTTGGCGGCAACCGCCCAGGCCGCAGAAGTTTCCGAACTCAATCGGAAGCTTCAGGTGGCCAATGAGGAAATCGACCGCATTAATAAGCAGTTCGATGAGACACAAGGTATGCGTATAATGTTAAAAGTTTATTTTGATATCAGAAGTGATATGTATATTTAGAGATTAACTCATGGAATGCCTTGATTATAATCACAGCTGGCGCAACCGAGGTCGAGACCCTCAAAGGCGCCCTTGCCCAGGCCAAAAAAGAGGCGGAGGCGAATAAGGCAGCCGCTGACAAGGCGGCTGCCGAACTGAAGACCGAGCAAGATGCCCGCCGCCAACACGAAGCTCGGGTGGCCGAAGTAGAGCAGGAGCTGAAGGATGCCATCAGCAAATGCGAAGCTTTAGAGCAGAAGACTTTGGACCAGTCGACCGAGCTCGCGAAGGCTCTCCATGATGCCAAAGAGGCGCGGATCGAGTCCCGGCGTGCTCGTGAATAGATCCATCAGGCGAGGCAGATAGCGGCTAGTAAGGCCTTTCTTTTGCAGAGTATCTTTGGAGGTCAGAGGTTTGCTTTGCTCACCCGAGTATGGAGTTCTCCAGGCGCGTTTGCGGATCTTCCGAGGAGTGCCGCCGATGCCGCACAGTTCTTCCGAGCCCAGGAGGGGAACTCGACCGAGAAGCTGTTCTGGTCGCAATTTCTCACGCCGGAACACCCGACGCCTCTGAACGACCAGCTGAAGCAGCTGACGGAGCTGCATAGGGTGGCCGGTTTGGCCATGAAGGACCTGATAGTCCAGCTCTGGCCGGCCGAGCCAATCCCTAGTAGCTACTTCGGTTTGGTGAAGTGGCTTATCGACGCGCGGCCTCGGATTGATGCATTGAAGCGCTCGGCCTGCATAGAGGGTGCCCGGATGGCCTTCGCCCGCGTCAAGATACAATGGGCAAAGATGAAGGCCACCGAAGTGGCAACCGCAGGCCCGCCCGAAGGCAAAGATCACCGAAAGCCGGAGATGTACTTCGATGACGTCCTAGAAGGAGCTCAAGTGATCGAGGGTCAATGCTCTAAGGACGTAATATTTGATTGAGTATGTTCGGGTTGTACAAACAATGCGATGAACCCGTGCTGTTTATATATCTATGTTTGTGCCTTTTGTTTCAAGCGATTTTTCCTCCTATGCGGCCGTTTATTGTTTTATTTCTGAAAGTTGCCAGTAGTCGGCTTCAGCCCCATGTAGATGCTACAGGGGTGTTCGGCGTAACGCGTGACCACACTTTATCCAACGTCTTGGTCCGTAAAGGAGGTGTCAGCGTGGTGAACCAGGCAATCAGATTATGCGGCTTTATTACTTTCACTTAGCCATAGGGGTTTGACTGTGATGCTAAGTACTAGCCCCGGTGCGTGTGTGGCTATCCGGACTACGGTGCCTTTTCCACGCGGCTGGACGAAGACCAGCCCCTCGTATAACACGGAGTAAATCGCTAACGATTTGTAGTATAATACTAAGTCGCCGAATCGCCGACCAGCTCGCGCCTATCATGACAGTCAGTTTTCGGCTTTCTCTACTGAGGTACTTGACCGGACGAACCAGAAATACAATCGCAGTAGTTCTCCCTTTACTACCTTAGCCGAACGAGCGGAACGTAAGGTGGTAAGCACAGGAGCCGGGCAACCCAACTATAGACCAAAGACATGATTTGGAGCCGATGCATATAATGCAATATCCGGGACGCCGAAGAGTACCCTATAGGTGTTCGGACTTTGAAACGTGCAGGACCGAATACAGCCCCCGGTGTTAAGGCCAGACTAAAGCACGTGTGGCAGTCTGAAGTAGGGAGGGCATACAGATGACAAAAATAAATGAGTGCCAAACAAAAGTGGTGATCAACTGCTTCCTTTATACCCTGATGAGTACGTCGAGCCGTATTATTACAGATAATGCCATAAATATCAAGGCTATTTGTAACACCCCCAGTGGTTAACTACAGTAATCCCATTTTGATTATGCCACGTCAGCATGATTAACAGTGCATGATCATCATTTGCATCATATTGTATTTCAACTCCCAAGTCAAATTCAAATTTAAATGAAAGTGAAAAATAAAAGTTGCTCAAATCAGAAACTAAATTGTTCATATTATGGCAAATAATTCAGAGGCAATACTAAAATTGTAACCAACAAATAATAAAATAATTAGGTGGCTCTAACATAATTAAAACAGTGAGGATAAATGCATATTAATTATTATAAAAATTGTGGGAGCTCCTATTTTCTCCAAACCAATTTTTGGTAGTGGTAGGTATTGCCTAGTATTTGTTGGAGTAATTTCTAAGTTTTACAAAATTCATATAGAGCCCTAACTATTTGCTAAACAGGAGCTGTGGTTAAATAAAAAGAAAAAGATAAAAGAAAAGCAAAACAGAAATAAAAAAAGGAGCAAACCCCCCTCTCTTCCCCCCCCCCCCTCCCCCCCCCCCCGGCGGCCCCAATTGGGCAACGGCCTCCCTGGCCGCCCCCCCCATCCCCATACCCCCCCCCCACTACCGACCCTAACCCCCCTAGATCCTCACTTCCCCCCCCCCCTCTTCCCACTCCTCCCTCTGCTCCTCCCGATCCAGATTGGATCGGCCTCGAACGTGTCCTGCCCTCTCGCCCGCTCCGCTTCGGCCCTCCCTCGACCCCCCTCGCACTCGCCTCGACATCCCGCCCTCGCTCCTGCCCCCTCTTGTCTCTTCCTCCCCCGACCCCCCCTCCGCGCGGGTCTTCACCACGCCTCGCCGCAGCCACCAGGAGCGCCTCCGCCTCGTCCCCGTCGTCGACCCCACCACCGTCGCCCCTCCGCCGCTCGACCTCACTGTCGCCTCCTCCGCCCCGGCCACCCCAAGCCCGCTGCCCCTTCCCCGGCCCCTGTGACCCGTCCGTCTCCCCCTCCCTCTCTGTCCCGCTCCGCGGAGCCGCGCTCGCACTCTCTCTCCCGTCCTCCGTCTCCACGCTCCCGCACCCTCCCTCCCCTCCCCCTACCCCTCTCTCCTCCCCATCCCCCTCCCTCTCCCCCCTTCCTGCCCTCTTCCCTCTCTTCTTTCCTCTCTCCTCCTCCCGACGCTCTTCCCTTCTCTCTTCCTCTCCCCTGCCTCCTCCCTCCCTCCTCCTCTCTCCTCGCCCCTCCCTCCTCCCCTCTCCTTGCCCTCGCGCTCCGGGCCTCTGCTAGTGCCCCCGCGCGCGCGTTGACCCCTCCCGTCGGACACGTCCGCCCTATCTGGCCAGGCCCGGACGTGTCCGGCTGTCCACTGACCAGTGGGCCAGCCCTGTTTAAAAAAAAAGTAAGTAAAAAAAATGAAAATAATAAAAATAATTAATTAGTTTAATTAACTCTGATTAGGTTAATCTAATTAATTAATTAGTTTAACTAAGCAGTAATTAATTAACTAACCCTAATGACTGCTGACATCAGCATGATGTCATGCTGATGTCATCGCAGCACTGTTTCGGATAATGTTAGATTTAAATAATTAATTAAAATTCAGAAAACTAATAAAAACTTTAGAAAATCGTATTAAATAATCCGTAACCCGGATCGAAATACTTTCTACATGAAAATTGCTCAGAACGACGAGACGAATCCGAATACGCGATCCGTTCGTCCGCCACATGTCTCTAACTATCAAAACATGCAACCGTTCCCCTCCGGTCATCTGTCTAACAAATGTCCGGAACCGGGAAAACATTCCCGGATGGATTCCTCCTTCCTCGGTGACGTGCAACCATACGTTAGGACACACCCGGCACTGCATATTGTCATGCCGTACTTTGCGTTGCTCATGTTTGCTCTATATTTATACTGTTTCCTCCCCCTCTTCTCTCTCGATAGATCCCGACGCAGCTCCGGAGACCGAAGACAGCATTGACAACCTTGCCCTTGCCGCCGAGCAACCAGGCAAGCCCCCCCTTTTGATCATTCCGATATCGCCCATTCTATTTCCCATGCTTGCATTAGAATTGCTGCTACTACTGCTTTACCTATTCTGATGCATAGCCTGTTCATTGTAACCTGCTGTTGATAATTACCTACATATCCTAAACTGTTTAGTCTAGGCTGGGTAGAGACCTCTCAGTGACCCCACTTATCCCGACTGCCGCGTTGGATCGTCAGAAGACCCGATCAACGGGATTGAAGACCAGGCCCCGACACCGCACATCACCCCCCCTTAGTTGTAACGACACTGCAGCGTTACTATCAAGTGCCGAGGGTGAAACCTCATGTAGCACTTCTGATGTTAACTCTGTAGAGTAGCTATTCGATCGTGGTCATCGAGGGTGATTCCTCCTTCTCCACTTCCGATACGACGCTGTCGTACAACACATCAAGTGTGAACTCATCGAGGGTGATTCCTCCTAAGTTCGACTTGACGGTTACATCGAGTGGGCATCCGTCGAGGGTGATACCTCGGATTTCCTTGATGTTATGGACACACGGTTACTGTGACTTTACTGCTGAACCTTGATAGAGATGGGTCGGCCCCGAAGGGGGACCCGAGGAAGCTACTTTTACTACAGGACTGAAGGGACAGGCGGTACCACCCAGTAGAGGTGGACCTGAGTTCCCGACAGTCTTTTAAGAGACGGGTTGACCTGGATGGTGCCCGAGTGTTGAATACGAGGCGTGGCCGGGCATTCATGGCCCTTGCCGCAAGTCCTCGAGACGGGGCGACGGGGTCACATCTTTCGTGAGTCTCTGCTCGTTTCCGCAAGCCCCTAGTCCTAACGATTTGGATATTTGATCCGAGCAGGCCTCTGGTCTGATAGCACTAACCATCACGTGGGCATAGTATGGGCGTTCTGCATCGTATGCATCAGCCGAAAGCTCTGTCAGACGTCCAGTTCAGCATGGCGGCACGGTCGGATCGTGTCGGCCACCCGAGGCGATGCTGGTATCCACCCTGTGCGCAACGACCCGGAGGGCGAGGGGCGATGGCCAAGACCCCCTTGCGCTTAGGACGTAGACCGGCGGGGACCTCTCTGCTGAGCTGTAGGTAGGGTTGCGATGTGTCGTTTGGCCGAGGCCGGGCATGACCCAGGAAAGTGTGTCCGGCCGAAGTTAATCGAGCGTGTTGGGTAAGTTGGTGCACCCCTGCAGGGAAGAACACTTCTATCGATAACCGGTCCTACGGTAAAGGACACTCGGAGTTGTATCCTGATTGATACAATTTAGAACTGGATACCTGTGATGAGACCTGTATATATGGCTCTGGGATTGCTTTCTCGCAGGGAGTCGAGAAAGGATCTCTGGGTGAGGTTGATATTATTACTACTACTTTATATGGTATTGTTCTACTCTCTTCTACTGCTGCAAGACCGCTGAAGATGCTAGTCTTCGATAGGACTAGGCCTTCTCTCTATTCTGGCATTTCTGCAGCCCAGTCCACATATACAGCCTCCCCTTGATAATGTTGCATATGTAGTGTAGATCCTTGCTTGCTGAGTACTTCTGAGTACTCACGGTTGCTTTGTTTTCCTTTTTCTCCCCATATCAGTTTGACGTGACCAGAGGACGGAGCCCCCTGAGACAGATGCCCCGACGATCGCTACTACTACTACCCAGAGGATGGATACTACTACGAGTTGACTGACGACCAGGAGTAGGATCGGAGGGTCCCAGGCAGGAGGCCTTCGCCTTTCGATCGTAGTGTTTTATTTTGCCCCGCCTTTCTAAAGGCCTTTCTGTACTTTCTTTTATATCTGTACTCAGATATCTGATGCTTCCGCTGACGCTTGTTCGCAAGCTTATGTATTCGAGCCCTCGAGGCCCTGGCTTGTAATATAAAGCTCGTATGACTTTATTTATGTTTTAGAGTTGTGTTGTGATATCTTCCCGTGAGTCCTTAGGCTTGATCGTGTGCATTTGCGTGTATGATTAGCGCGCGATCGGGCCGGGGGCGTCACAAGTTGGTATCAGAGCCGACTGACTGTAGGAACCCCCCTTTTCGAACTCCTTGGCCGAAGTTGAGTCTAGTAACCGAAAACTGTTTTACTAACTTGGCTGTGTGGCTTACGGGCCCACGTCGCCAATTGGGAGGTATTAGTATCTTTTATTCCTCATCTTTACTCTGGGACTCTGACCTCTCTTCCTTTCGGGTTAACTAAAGTTTACTAACGCCGACACTTAGGATCTCGTAATCCTTGTATCACTCCTTTAAAGGTAGTGTTGCTAGGTTTGATTCTTGACGGGTCGATACCCATCTTACGGACAGTATCCTGGTAGAGCAAGTGGAGGTTGCTGCCGCCGTCCATAAGGACTCTAGTAAGATGGTATCCGTCAATGATAGGATCGAGTACCAGGGCCGCCGAACCTCCGTGACGGATACTAGTTGGGTGGTCCCTGCGATCAAAGGTGATCGGACAAGCAGACCATGGGTTGAATTTTGGGGCGACAGGCTCTATGGCGTAGATGACCCGTAACGCGCGTTTGCGCTCCTTCTTGGGGATGTGGGTGACGTAGATCATGTTCACCGTTTTTACCTCGGGGGGAAATTGTTTCTGTCCCCCGGTGCGCGGTGGGCGAGGCTCATCATCGTCCTCGCTTGGAGGCTCTTTCCCCTTATGTTCGGTGTTTAATTTACTGGCCTGTTTGAAAACCCAGCAGTTTCTGTTGGTATGGTTGGCAGGCTTGTCAGGGGTGCCATGAATCTGGCAGGGTCGATCCAGTATCTTGTCCAAGTTGGACGGACCGTCCCTAGTACCTTTGAATGGCTTCTTCCGCTGACCGGGTTTAGAGCCACTGAATCCGGCGTTTACCGCCGTATCCTCTGTTTCTTCGTTGTTGTTCCGGCGCTTGTTTTTGTTGCGTCGTGGCCTTCCATTGCCATCCCTGGCCTCAGAGGTGCCGGGGTTGCTGGTACTGTTGCTTCTACGAGCCAGCCAGCTGTCTTCGCCCACGCAGAAGCGGGTCATGAGTGCAGTAAGAGCTGCCATAGTCTTTGGATTTTCCTGACCAAGGTGTCGGGCAAGCCATTCGTCACGGACGCTGTGCTTAAATGCCGCTAGGGCTTCGGCGTCCGGACAGTCCACGATTTGGTTCTTTTTAATTAAGAACCGATTCCAAAGTTTGCGAGCTGACTCTCCAGGTTGCTGGACTATGTGACTCAAGTCATCAGCATCCGGTGGCCGGACATAAGTGCCCTGAAAGTTGTCCCGAAAAGCATCCTCTAAATCTTCCCAACTTCCAATGGAGTTCCCTGGGAGGCTATTCAACCAGTGCCGTGCTGGTCCTTTCAGCTTTAGAGGGAGGTATTTAATGGCGTGGAGATCATCTTCGCGAGCCATGTGAATGTGGAGAAGAAAATCTTCAATCCATACGGCGGGATCCGTCGTTCCATCGTATTGCTCGATGTTCACGGGTTTAAACCCTTCCGGAAATTGGTGCTGCATTACCTCATCGGTAAAGCACATGGGGTGTGCGGCACCTCTGTACCGAGCGACATCGTGACAGAGTTCGGATGACATCTGTGTCCGGTGCTGACCCCGAACTTGGTTAGGTTTGTCATGCCAGGCTTGATGGCCGTCATCTCGTGTGGGGGCACGTCCTCTTGATCCGTAGATGGATCTGGTCTGGCCGGCTCTATTGGTCAGGTCCTGACGTAGGTCGTACGTGTAGCGCAGAGCCGCTGCTTCCTTGCCTCTGTTACGAGGGGGTGCGGGCTGGTGTTCGGCATAATTGGCTGTTTTATCCTGTCCACGTGGTGGTCGGTCCGACTGATCAGCATGATTGTATTTTGACGGTATTGGCTCAAAGGCCTCTTCGTCGAATTGTGGCAGGAGCCTGCGCTTAGGATAGCTCTTTGTTTGGCGCTCATAGCCGTATCCCTCTTCGGCGGCCAGGACCTTAGTCCATCTGTCGTTGAGCGTATCCTTTTCGGCTTGAGTCTGCTGCTATTTCCTTTTCAGGCTCCATGCAGTGGCGATCAGCCGTCGCTTGAAGCGTTCTTGTTCGAGGGGTTCCTCTGGGACGATGAAATCTTCGTCACCGAGGCTAATATCCTCTTCGGAGATAGGTAAGTAGTTACTATCCTCCGAATCCCTGTGATCGGCAAGTTCGTCGGGGTTGACTTGACCCTCTTCCCTCTCGTCCTGCTCGAACACAGGCTCAGCGGGGTGGTCGGAGTCTTCGGCGTTCTCCGGAGTGTCATTATCTCCGGTGCCGGTATTGCTTTCCTTTGCCTGGCGCGATCGTGGGCGGCACCGCTGACGTCGGCGCTTTGGTGGTTCGTCGACGGGCTCCTTCTCATCTGGATCTTGAGTGCCATCGTCGTCCTTCTTTTCAGGCGTGTCCACCATGTATACATCATAAGTAGAAGTGGCCGTCCAACGCCCAGTGATGGGCGGGTTTTGGCCTGGTTCAACTCCGACATCGTCGTCCATGCCGTCGATGTCTTCGGAGGCGTAATCTAGCATGTCAGTTAAATCCTCGACAGTGGCTATTAAGTGGGTGGTGGGTGGGACGCAAAATTCCCTACTCTCAGCCCCCAGTTCAAGCTGGGCGTAGTTCGGAGGTAATACTTCCGTGATGGCGAGAGATCGCATTAGGTCCAGTGTTTTGTTTAAGAGCGAAAGCTGGATAGGCGTCTGAGGATCTGCGGAGCTGGGTTCGGTAATAGCCACTTGGCCGAGCCCGATAGACGCAGACCTCGAGAGTTCGGAGTTGACGTCCAGAGGCGAATCCGGCTTCCCGATGACGGGGAGAGTCCCGTTTGACTTCGGGTCCGCCGACGGCTGAGTTGCATCTGGGTCTCCGGCTAGAAGCTCCGTAATGGGAGAGAGTCCGGCGGGGTTCACCCTCCCGTCTTCGGACGAAGTGTTCCGCTCCGGATCTAAGGCCAGGGCGGGCATGATAGTCGATCCCTGGACGGGATCTGATAGCGGATCCGAAGGGCCTTCTTTGTATGGATGGGGAGTGGCGGCCAAGGCCGTGAACCCCTCGAAGATTAGATCTCCTCGGATATCGGCGATGTAGCTTAGACTTCCAAACTGATCTGGTGTCCAGGGGCGTAGCTGTCGACCTGCTCAAGGTGGCCGGTCGAGTTGGCACGTAGCGTGAAGCCACCAAACACAAAGAGTTGACCAGGGAGAAAAGTCTCCCCGGAAACAGCATCGTTATCGACAACGAGGTGAGCCATCGATTCTTCTGTCGACAACACAACGGAACTCTCAATGAAAGCACCAATGTCGGCGTCAAAACCGGCAGATCTCGGGTAGGGGGTCCCAAGCTGCGTGTCTGATGATCGATGGTAACAATGGACAATAGGGACACGATGTTTACCCAGGTTCGGGCACTCTTAATGGAGGTAAAACCCTACGTCCTGCTTGATTGTATTCGATGAGTATAGGGGTTACAAGAGTTGATCTACCTCGAGATCATAATGGCTAAACCCTAGCTGTCTAGCCTATGATTATTCTGATTGACTCTACGGACTAAACCCTTCGGTTTATATACACACCGGAGGGGCCTAGGGTTGTACAGAGTCGGTTTACAGAAGAAGGAAATAATACATCCGGACACCAAACTTGCCGTCCACGCATATAGGAGTCCTACCCGGACACGGGAGATGGTCTTCTGCTTTATCTTCACGGCCCATCAGTCCGGCCCATATCGAATAGACCGGACACCCGAGGACTCCCTAATCCAGGACTCCCTCAGCAGGGATGGCGGGCTGTGGTGGGGAGTTACTGGGACGGCAGGTAGGTGGGAAGAGGAACAGGTTGACTAATCAAAGCGCCTACGTGGCAACTTTTTGTGCCACATCACCCTGTCCAGCGGGCCTATTTGTCAGAAAAGTCATCAAAATGGTCTAAACACATGATTAGTGTTATTTGCTAGGTCATTAGCCATAGACATCTTTTTTCTAACGAAATTGTGTAGTCGTGATTTTTTTGCAAACATAGTCCTTGATGGTTTTACGCAACTAACTCCCTTGAATCCTTCGATTTCCCGAACAGTCCGAGCAAGTCCGTGCCGACCTCAAGGCGTGGGCTCGGGGCACGTGCCATCCGGATATATATAGGACTCTAATAAAAGGCGTCACAATAAGTCCGAGTACAAAGCAAACTTGACCAAAAAAATTGTAACAAAGCTCGCCGACCCGCGTTGCAGCTGCTACATACGAGCACCCTCCCGGCCGGGAACGCCACTTTCCTCCTGGCCATGTTTACGGGCATGCTCCGCCCTTGCGCTGTCGCTCCGGCGGCGGCGTCCGCGATGTCCGGCCTCAGGCTTCGATCTCCCCGTCACGCGCCCCCCGTTTAGGACCCTGAAGATGCAGGCGGCTGGGACGTGCCGACGGCGCCACGTCTGCCTCTCCCGGAAGGGCGCCGCCGACAGTCCGGGGGATGATGTCCCTCCCGAGGTATTCAGTCCTCAATCCCAAACTCTTTCTGTCTAGCTTTGTTATCACCGACTATGATGCAAGGCGAGATGTACTGTATAACTGCGATGCTGAATTGCTGATGCTTGTTATCTCTTTGCATTCATGCTTTCTTTTCTCAAAGATTTTTGCTTTGTTGGTGTCC
This sequence comes from Thinopyrum elongatum, assembly GCA_011799875.1. Classification (NCBI taxonomy): domain Eukaryota; kingdom Viridiplantae; phylum Streptophyta; class Magnoliopsida; order Poales; family Poaceae; genus Thinopyrum; species Thinopyrum elongatum. The sequence continues at coordinate 115,307,062 of CM022298.1, read as the reverse complement.
CTTTCACCCAGAGCGAGAGCCTCAGATTTTACCGCGAGAGCGTGGAGAAGTTCGAGAGGGAGTACTCGGCTGCACTGCGTGCCTTGCATGGGCCTCAACACAAGGACAAGGATTTGTTGGTTCGTTCTTATACTTTCTGTTCCATCTTATATTTGCCATCCTTCCCTTAATCGCAACAGCACATAATTCATATGGATAATTACATGGATTGTAGCTTTGGTCTATTATATACTAGTGGTATTAATTCATAGTGTGTGTCGTGTAAGTCGTGCAACATTGAACTAATTAATACTGCAAATTTGGATTGCACGGGCAATCGATTAGTCGGGTACCTCTATGCAGCTGCTGACGCGTATTATTTTTGTGTCTCTGCATGCACCTCCCTCTCTCCCTTCACATCATCGTTTTGTCGTCAGAGTGGCCGAATCTTGTTGGAAGACTTTGCCGACCAGCCGTATGGATGATATGCAAGATCCGAAACACACGGCATAGGAATACTCAAATTTGAATCTACTTACTTGTGTAGAAAATAATTAGGGCACATCTTAGGTACGTACCCAAGTCGTCTACCCACACCTGATATAGAATTTCCAAAATAAGTACAAAAGTTAGACGAAGTACTTCCATATCAAATGATAAAATAAAACAATAATAAAACCAACTCACGCGCGCGAGCGCACAAGTATGCAACCGTTGGGATCTATATCTAACCCATGAGGAACCACAAACTTCAGTGCATGTGTGTGCCAGGTTCTTCTCGCCGGGCATGTATTCTAACTTGTACTCATTTCCTTCTTAATATATAGCTAGGCAGAGCGCTGCCAATTCCTCAAAAAAAAAAGATTTCAGTAAAACCGTGTTTTTTTTAGAGTACAGTAAAACCGTGTTAGGGGGTGGTTTTAGCCTAGTTTGATTTAACACTATTACTACACATGCAAAACAAGAAAAGGGAAACATTAAATGAGATTTGACAAAAGTAAGAACACGAAAACCATTTCATTGGTGGTATGCAATGTTGTGATTCCTTCTATTCTAATGCTTTTACTCTCTTCTTTATGAGAAGACAGTTTCAGAAGATAAATTATTCCGGAACGAGACAAATACAATTGACGAGTACATCATGCAGATAGAGTTCGACAGATCCTTTTTGGTTAGTATTTTGTTTTAACTCATTTGTCAAATTAATCCTCTTTTTATTAAACCATTGTTTCCGCAATTCTAGTTTAGCAAACATTATTTATGCACATTTCCTATGATATCAAAATTAGCATGACTCAAGAAAAAGGCTAATTATGTGCAAGAAAATATAACATTTTGGAATATATATAACAAGAATGTGCACCTATATATAACAGAAACATATAAAATACATTCATTAGTAGCTAGCTGACGTAAGTTAACACCTGAAGATGCGTTTTTGCATGAAAATGCACATCTAATATTCAATCAATGAATAGTAGTATAATTTAGCATTTGTCTGAAGAAATTGTTGTATAATCAGAACTAAAGTAAATTATTATAGCTTAAGCTATTACTGAAGAAATAACACGTGTGTTGTTATACATGGCTCAATACACAATCTATGAATCTAATGGGTTACAACTTCAACATGTTAAATGTATATGAGGGTGTCTCAAGATTTTTCTTAATTATGTTATTCTGTTTTAAATATATTTCCGATCCTACTCTAGAATCAGCGGCTTTACACCAGTGTTTCATAAATTTTCTCGGTGAATTATGTAGTATGGGGAAGGCAGGCGGCTAGCACGGATTCTTTGCTTGAGAGCTGGACAAGCTACCGACTTAGCATCCAAAATCATGGTAATTATCTTGACCTCTGTGTGTGCGCACTTGTCAAGTTCTCACCAACTGTATCTTTTCTCTTCCTAAAAAAGGCTTACGCAGGATTGAGATCTCACCAGCCAAGTGAAATTTCACTGGAAACAGTAGAGCAGGTAACTTCTCTAGAGTTTCATCGGGATGTTTGGATCACTTTTTTGGATAATTGATATATTGTGTGTCCCCAATGCAGACCATTCGAACGTATGTCTCCAATCGAGAAATAAGATCGACGGGGAACCTCCAGCCTCCTCAGCGATTTGGATTCCCGGCCGTTGGATCTTTTGCTTGATTGGATCTGGGCCGTCAGATCTCGCCTCAGGATGACACCGGCCGCCGGATCAAACACAAACGCTCTAACAATGAATAGTGTCAAACAGCCGTGCCACCGCCTGTAAAACTGGGCGGCTGCCGAGGGCATTTTAGGTATTTCACCTGGTTGGAGAAATGCCCAATAGCGCTGAGGTGAGCCCGTGGACAGCGAGCACCGGGTCGTTCCCGTCCCCCTCCCGCTCGCTCGCTCTCCTCTCCTCCCCGCCCCTCCCTCGAAACCTAGCCACCTCTACCCATCGCGCCCTGCAGTCGCCGCCGCTCTCGCGACACCGTTGCTGCTCTCCTCTCCCTCTCTCCGACCCGAGACGCCGCCCTCCTATGCGTCTCCGACCTCCTCCCCATGGGATTGCAATCGACCCTCCCTTGTGCTCGAGTCATGGAGGGGCAGCAGGCAGTGGTGGACAAGGAGATGCACCGCGAGCCGCCAGATGCATCCACGTGCATCCACATCTCCACCACCACGTGCTAGAGGGAGAGGGAGAGGGAGAGGGGGTGGGAGGTGGAGAGCCCAGGGCCTGCGCCCCTGTTCTGGTTCTGTGGCGGACAGATCTGATGTGGAGCGCAACCTTCGCCGGATGTGGGGCGCAGCCTTCGCCGCCGATGTGTCAGCCAGGACCTGTTAGTCAAAGACCTCGTCACCTGTCAGGTGAGTTTGGGCCCCTTTTCTTCAACATGTTCCAAACTGCTCTGTGTTTGGGTGTTGTTCCTAGGACATTGACATGTTTTGGACCTCTGATGATAGTTGTTGGGTGTAGATTTTGGCCGTTTTCTTTCAAATTTACAGTGCCTCTGTCATGGCTACGTCTGTGTGTAGTTTTGAAATGGATCGTTGCATGCGTTGTTTGTTTGCTTTGTCATGCATCTGCTGGAAATTCCATCCATACACTAATCATTCTGAAGTTTCATACATTTTCTGCGAGCTCGAGTGCCCAATGGACACTAAATGAATCCAGCCTTGTGTACCATCTCGCCGGAGTTTCGGAAACCAAATGCTCCAGATAATGGAACGGAAAATTATAGCAAGCAAAAAAAATTATCTGGCTTGTTAAACATTTGGTGTTGTGTTCACTGTCCATGGATCAGAGCACATTAATTAAGTTTATAACATTTGATTGCTCATTACTTATGAAGACAATGGTATTTATCATACAGGGATGCCATCTATGTATGTATGAGTTTTCTTGCTTCTATATATATGTGTGCCTGCAGGAGGTTTACATGTATTATCTTATGAGATGGACGGCCTTCCATTTGCTGATTGTACGTAGGTCACGGGAATTAGGGCGCTTAGGACCTCAGATGAACGAGGTATCACACCCTCTTAAAGATTTTGAGCGGCTGGGGCGGAGCAAATCTTTTTAATAATATCTTTATTTTCTGAGTGCCCAAACCTTTGAACATTCTTTTTAATAATATCTTTACTTTTTGTTGTAGCTTTCTCTTCGCTCTCATGTTTCTCTATATCACCAGTATTGATGATAATATAGCATACATTATATTCTTGCCTTTAGAACATTGCAAATTAGGGTAGACGATGCACTTGGGAAAATCTCTATGTCACGAGGGCAAATTGTGCTATCGAGCTTGCATTTGATGAATGTGTTACCCTCCCGAACCACATGTGTAGGCTAGAGAGAAGTTCAGAAGGTGCATCTGTTTCACAAGGATATGCGGCTACAATTAGACTCTGCCTATCTAGGAATATGTTGCTTCCAAATCTGCATTTAGCTCTCCATAATATGCTCATTTGTTATATAGTTTTGAGTTTACATATCATGTATATTTATTACCATATCCTGCTCAAACCTTTGGGCGTTCTTTGTAAGAATATCTTATTTTTTCCATCACAGCCTTCTACTGGAACCATTGTCATGAACCAATCAACTCTTTGAGAATTAAAGGTACCAGTATACTCGACTACTATTCTCATGCTGCTTTGCTATCTACTATTTTCGTACTTGATTTGGCTTGCATGTGGTGCCTTCTTTGAGAATTAAAGGTAGGCCAGTATATTAGGACCATGTTCATATTTTGGACTTTTTAGACATATTTTTCTGCGACAGTGTTCGTCTTGAGTTTTACCTAAGCTTTTTGGGCATTGTTTGTTGCTTGTTAAAGTTCAAATCAGTAGACACTTTACTATCTGATGATGCAATATCAGGCCTCTCAATCTCGTGACTTGCCTGCTAAGCTAATATAATATATGAGTATTTTTTGGCACATATATTTGTTCTGCTGTGTTCGAGACATGTATAATTTATTTCAACCGTGTTATAATTTATCTGTTTTATTTTGTACAAATTTAAGCCAATATCGGTTTTAGTTTATACTTTCTTCTGAGCTCAATTTGTAGAGCTAATGCCTGACTATCTCTCTGGGTTCTGCGACACTTAAAATCAATCATGATGTCAGTTTTATTCCTGAGACCAATTTATAGCTCAAGTTCTGACTATATCTTCCTGAGATCATTTGTCTGATTTGTTTCTACAGATTTCAGTCAATTATTGAAATATTTTTGTACAGAATGTACCTATTCGTTTGTGATGATGACGATGAGATCAATTTTGTTTCTGTCAAATGGTGAGGTAACTATTTTTAATTCTTATGCCTTTAGTTAGTTTGACAGCTACAAATTGGATATAGATAATGTAAGTAACCTTAGATATAGAGTGAAAGCTTTCATTTCCTACAGTCCGCAAGTTACAAAATTGTCCATCGTATTATATTCCAAAGTAGGAGAGAGAACTATTATGCAAACACACCAAGACACATTGTTATCCACGTTACATATTTGCCCGAACATTCATACATGTTGGCTACCAATTCTTCACCATAAATCCAGAAGAGAACTAGCGTAACAATTGGAGCTTTGTCCTGCAGTTTATTTAAAGCTACAAACTCTGAGCTACAGCCTGGAAGACAGGGTTTTGGGGTTGAGCTTAGCATGCATAGTTGATGCGGAATGCAACTATAACCGGCGCAGCGGAGTGCGCCTTACCCTTCTGCTTATTGTGGTTGCAGTTCTTCGAATCAAAATGTTATCCAGTCGGCTCCCAATTCTGCTTATTATGGTCCTTGCTTAGCCATATAATCACATGCCAGATAGGTCACATGGTTGATTAGAAAAGAGCGTTGAGGGTCTATGCTTATTGTGGTTGCAATTCTTCGAATCAAAATGTTATTCTTGGTTGCTAGATCAATTTGGTTATCCTGTCGGCTCCCAATTTCCAGTTTCTTATTATATGAGGAATTGATGTTTTACTGTTAATTATTTTGTTTGTTTTTTCTCTGATTCTTTGCTTGATGTGTTTTCGATTGGGAGCTCTCCACTGGGAAGATACCTTCACGCCCAGCCACCTCTTCACCACCACGCGCCAGTCAGCGCATGAGGCGGCAGAACTGGCGGCGCCGTCCAGCAGGAGCACATACACGATATAACCCTTTCTCATTCGTGTGCGTGAAGTCGAGCATGCCCGCGCTGATGGGCGCCGTCGCCGTTGACGGCAGGAGCGCAAGTCGCGGCTCAGGCCGCTGCTCCGTTGGGATCACCATCGTGTGCGGTCGTTGTACTCGCGTTGCGCGTGCGCTCAGGTACTGCAACCCAGGTTCCACTCTCTCATAGATGTCCATATATACACAGTTCTGATCTCCTTTTTTCTGCTGCTCCATACAACATACAACAGAGTCGTTGTTGCAATGAGAGCTCGGTGTCGTGTCCGCCGGCTGAGCGGCAAGCTGGAGCTGCAAGTCTCTGAACATGGTGGTGCTACTGTGAGGATATCATGTCTCTCACTCTATGTATCTCTCATCAGCCCTTTCTTATAATATCATGTTTTAATATATTTGTGCAAAAGATTTTAGAGTCAAAGCAAGGCTTGCTCTTTCTGATAAATCATGTTTCACTTTTATAACTAGGTCATCAGTGTTCCCTATATATCATCCATTGCGATCAATTAAGAGGTGAAGACATCATGTTTGGCAATAACTCTCGCTTAGACAAAGGTATATGCTCAATTATTATGAAGTAGGAAACTAGGGAGTACTACTGTTAATCTTTCTCTAGCAAGTTCAGGCCATATGTCATCCAGAGTTATTTACATGTTAATATTTGGTCGATGCAAAAGATGTTTGTCTATAATTTTGTACCCTCTTGAATATGCACACTACCATCCCATGATCTTCTCGGAGTACCTCAGAGTGTGTTTGAGCGACGTCACCACATCCGATGGAGCCAGCCCTGCACTTTACGATGTTTTCATGCACCATGTTAATCTCCTGACGTTCTTAAGTGGCACTAAAAAGCTTCATTGACTTCGTGTCAATATAAAAGAGTTTATATGTGTCATGATTTCTTTTTTTATCATTGTCAGGTTAACATGAATGGATATGATGGTATGATCTCCATGGGCCTCAATACTGCCATCAGATCAGGTTAAATGAACATGCATGTATAATATGCTACTCTTTTCTCTGATTCTCATCCTACAGAGGGTTAATTTCTTGCCAGGTGATCTGATCAGATAGTTTATTTTTTTATCTTAAATGGAGTAGCCATCAGATCAAGTTAAATGAACGTTGCTTCTTGATCTCCTATCTTACTGGCTCATTTCTTTATTTTAGATGTCAAAACTGTTATTTCAGCAAGTAGAAATTTAAATCACTGCTAGCTATACAGGAGAGCTAATTCTCGCTATCTCGACGGGGCGGCGATCATTCACGTGAGGCCCGGCGGCGAGCAGTGCTCCTTTTGCTGAGCGCCGAGGGGTCGAATGGCGCTCCGGATTCGAATCCGGGAGCGGTGGCGGCCAGGGCCGAGCTCGAGCCTGGGCGCGTTGGTGAGCGTGGTGGCGGTTGTGGCCGAGCTCTGAGCACGGCAGCGGCCATGGCCGAACTCAACCGTCTCGTACGTGACGATTCAGGGGCGCCACCAGACGAGAAGAAAGGAGGAGCGAGTGGCAGAGAGGAGAGGAGCAGCAGCCATGGCGACCACTCTCTCGTTATCTTCTCCCCTCTTCCTCGCCACTCCGCCCAGAAGTACCAACCCACCTCTGATAACTCCCCTCTCACTGAAGTTCTTGCCATCCGGTATAGCACCTCTGCCCGCGTAGTGACTCTGAGCTCAAAGCGGTAGCTTCTGTTTCGTTAGGCTGGATAGGGTTTGGGTTTGGGTTTGGGTAGGCATGTTTCTTGGGCGCATGCTACTCATCTGAACGAACTCACAGTAAATTGGAATTGAGTTGAAATGTTTGTTAAGTTTGTTGTAGAAAAACCATTAATTAATGTCTTGCATATGTGTTTCCTGAATGAATGAAGGCAGTCCAATGTAAAGCACATCCAGTGGCATGACCTTTTTTCTTTCTATACATCTACAACTAGACATGTGGTTTCATCTGGTCCATCATGGAGCACTGCAAATCTACCATGCAAGCGGTATTTTGCTGGTATGAGGAGACATGGCCGGAAGCAACAGCGAAGCACACCAGTAGTATCTCTGGTTAGCTCACAAACATCTTTGTGAAGTACTACCTCAGGAGTATACTCTACTTTCAATCTTGTATCTGCATTAATCTGTTAACCTATTTTGTCCCCCCTTCTTTACAGTTTGGGAGAAAGACCGCAAAGAAGACCACCAGAGAAACAGTCGTCCCAGACCCAGACTATCGGCTACTGATCGCTATACTTGGTGAGCAAAGAAGACTACTATTCTCATTTTGCTTTGCTATCTACTATTTTCATACCTGATTTGGCTTGCTTGTGGTGCCTTCTGTTGTATAGATGCATTGTTATGAACCATTGTTTGGAGTGCACCCCTAATATAAAATACCAAATTTGTGTGTGTGTGTGTGTGTATGTGTCAAGTTCTGCTCTAAACAAATATGTGAGACACACAAATGCACATATGTGTATTCATGTCCAATTGTTGCGGCAGGTGCAATTATATTTTGATCCAAATCTCTAAACAAGCATATGTACAGATACTAATGCCAATGCAGTTTTGCTCTTCCTAGGATGGCCTGGATAGCCTGAGGTGAGCAGCCTTTGATACGCCGTGTTAGGCGCACAGGTGCTGCCTTCCTGATAAATCCGGCTGCCACCGACTGGCACGAGCTCGCTACGGCCTCCTCCTCTGCTCCCTAACAGCCTCCTCCTCCGATCTTGTAGCTATTGCCTCATCGCCAACCTACAACAAAATGTGAGCCTCCTGCCTTTATATGTTGTCATGATTAAGAAGGTTGGAGTAGCTTTATTAATGGATGAAATCCCCTGCCTGTTCCGTTCACCACCCCCAGTGACCAGTGTTTAGCCCCAACGTCCGTCCCGCTAGGTCCCAGCCTCATTTCATTGGTTAATCTTATGTATAATACTGTGATAAAACAGTGAGGTGTATGCAGATCTATGACGGTATATCATACTTCTGATTGTAGTGATAAGACAGTGAGGTGTAATCTGGCCTTTTTGGTTCAGAGAGATAATTTGATCACTTTCTTAAGTTGCTGCATGCTGTTATATGCACTATGCTTAGGTTATTTGCTACTAAACCAATAGTGAAATATACTTTTATGTTCATATATTGTTTGGTGGCTTCTCAATTTGTGCATGAAAACAAACTTTGCTTCCGAGTGACTCTTCATTAGGCTCTTGTTTTATTCATGGTTGATGAAATAATGAATGCAAAGATAAGTTTCCTTTGATTTAGTTGCTCGGCTGACAAGAATATGCATTCCTCTGTATACCACCTTACCTCTCCTGTGATGCTTTCTATGTTCTGGATTCCCTGTATTAGATAAGGGCCATTGCTTACTTGAACCATTTTGATTCTGATTGGCCTATTGTTAAAATTCAAGATACTAGGGTTGATGCTTGAGTACAGAAATCATTGCATTCCATATATCTTACAGTTTGTTTGTATCAGCTTCGTGTGAGGCGGTACCTATGAAGTACATCGACAAGGCAGATGGATTACGCCACTTATTAGTATGCTTAGTGATTATGGCTCCGTAGTTGGCTCTTTTTATTATGTTCCTGTTCTTATTACCTCCTCTTATGTGTTCTCGCTTTTGTTATCGAACTTCATGTCGAATGGCTATCTTTTGTGGTCGTATGAACGGGCCGAGCTTGATCCTGCCTTATAAAGTGATGTTGATCTTGTGCTCCATTATGTTTTACTTTTATCACAATTGAATGTTTCTTTATTTTATTATTACCCTGTATAAGTGCAAATGCTATACCTGGGTTCCTACTGACATAGTGTTACATGCTTCGGCAAAACGCTTGGACCGGCACCCTCGCGCCAGGGCGCGATCCCGATCTAGTTTGTTAAGATCGACGATGACACATGCCACAGGAAGGCTGACCAGGAAACTATCATTTCATTTCTCAGAGCTCTTGGAGGGTTGGTTGCAATTAGCCACATCTTGTTCGAAGATGCTTTGTTCGCAGCTAATAACATTGAAGGCAGTTCCTTAGAGTACATCCGAAACCAGGACGTAGGGGCATATAATCGCATATTCCAGCGGAAGATGACACAGTTGGAAGGTGAAATTAGGAGTTCTTCGCCAGTCAAAGCACATGAGGTATATACATACTCCTTCCGGTCCTTTTTAGTCTGCATATAAGTTTTGTTCGAAGTCAAAGTATCTCTACTTTGACTAAATTTATAGAAAAAGTACCAACATTCACGATGCCAAATCAATATTGTTAGATTCAGGGCCATCTCCGGGAATTTGGAGCCCCGGTGCGAAATGCAAAATAAAACCCTAAAACATGAAAAATGTATATAACTTCAAATATATAGTCTGACCCTTTTTACTGTAGGACAATGAGTTATCACAAGAAAGTTTGCTACTGTGCATCGACAGCAGCTAAGCTAGCTACAGAAGAGCGGAAATATCGGAAAAATAAATCTAAAACCTAACGACTGATCACACAGAGAAGAAAATACAAATACATGCCTGAAGTTATAGTATGTGCGTAGATAAAAAAAAAATCAGTTGATCTCCTAGACCTAGTATATGCGTGGATCACAAAATTCACAATTAATTGCTCTCCTGGATATGGTGTATACGTTGGCCAAACTTGCTTTCAGAATACAGTATAATACTACGAATCGAATCAGGACTCAAGAATTTTGTATGGACTCCAGAATCAGGACTCACTAGATGAGAAGGCGGAGAGCTTCTGGCCAGCCCAATCGATCGGCTCAACGCGTGCCGGCGAGTGCGAGTGCGCGAAGGCTCAAAACGCTGGAGGCTCTCGAACACACGGACGAACACCAGATTGGGCAGATGAAAGGGCAGAAGCAGGGCAGGCGGCGCGCCGCGCAGATGAAGCAGAGATTAGGAGAATACTTCCACGCCGTGAAGATTCAGGGCTGGGCGACTCGTGGACAAACAACCGAGCACGGGCAGCCTTTTTTTCCTTGGGCAATTATCGCTAAGGGGCCTTCTAATGACACAACGACTTCGGGGCCCCACTTTTTTGGGGGACCTTGTGCGGTCGCGCCAGTTGCACATGCCTGTTGACGGCCTGGTTAGATTCATTATGAAATGTAGTTTCATGGTATATATATTTGATATTATAGATGTTAATATTTTTAATATAAATTTGGTCAAACTTCGTAAAATTTGACTTGACATAAATCTAATACGCGGAGTAAAAAGACCGGAGAGAATATATACCTCCTTTGTTTCACTTTGCATGCTCATAGTGATCGGTAGATCCTTAATTGTCTTGCAGATTCTGGTGTCTATACTACATGAAGCAATGATGCACGTTGATCTGTTTATATTCGCTCAAACTATCGGTCGCAAAAAGGCACTAGCCCACGTCCTGGGTAATTTTATCTCCTTTGGCTAATCTTTCTCGGTTTCTTTTTTATATTGAAATGATTTATTTTCATGTTATCAAGTTAGACAACCGAAGCAAATCCTAGATTGTTATCCCTAGTTATGACAATGCATTAATTTTTTTATGACGTTCTACACTACAGAAAAACAACAATAAGTTTGGCCCAGATGATAAGGAGCATGACACCTTCAGCGGAGACCGGCCCTTGATCTGATCGTAGTGGTCGATCTGACGTGTTGATGGAGACACCTCTCAGATGCTTTGCATCAAATGTGCATTCCATCAACCTTTTTTCTGATAAAGGAAGTTTTCTGTTTACCCATAATTTACCCATCAACTTTATATATGAATCGAATAATAAGTTTAAATATGTTTTAGTGTACTATATATATATATATATATATATTGTATATGGTATATGCTAAGCCTCAGTCGATTGAATTTTTTTTATGCCCAGTTATCGATTAGCATCATTAAAATTAAAATTAACATGATTTGATTTTTAGCGTTAATTCTATTGTATTATTGTCTTTTTTGCCTACTGGGCCTGCTGCCTCTGTTTTGTTTTGCTTTTTTTTAGAACACTGTTTTGTTTTGCGTCGCACGTATCGTATTGGGCTTGTAAGTAAAATATATTTTTCTTTTTCATTTTTATTTATTTGAAATGAATATATGTATAAACTTAAATTTACTAAAAAATAAAACTTAGAATTAGAAAAAAAATAGCTCAATTAAAAAATTAATAGCTTTAAAAAATTGTTCATGACAATGACAAAATGATCCTGCATTTCAGAAAAATGTATGTCAAATTTTTGAAAAATGTGTAGACAATGTAAAACAAACTTATGCGTAGTATAAAAAATGTTTCATACCATTAAAAAAAATGTAGATGACATTTCGAAGAAATGTTTCCGCATTTCAAGAAAATGTTTGTGACATTTAAAAAATATTTATACGATGTAAAAAATGTTTGATTAGTTTAAAACTATATTTTTTTACCATACAAATATGTTCAGTGCCTTTTTGAAGAAGTGTTGACCATGTATTAAAAAAAGTGTTCAAAACATATATTAGAAGAAAAAATGCACATCATGTATTTGAAAAATGTTCAACGTGTATCAAAACAATATTTCACGTTGATGTCTTGAACTCTCAAATTTATTCGAAAATAATTAAAACAATGAATATGATTTTGTTTGACAAAGTATAAACAAAATGTAAGCACCCCTAAATAAATGTTGATAGCTGTCAAAAAAATGTTTATGACAATAAAAATGCTGCATTTATAAAATTGTGTGTGAAAATTTTAAAAAATGTGCATGTCACCTCCATATAAAAGTATAAGACGTTTTTGTTAAAAAAAAGTCTTATATTTTTGTACGGAGATAGTATAATGTAAAAGAATGTTTGCGGAGTGCCAGTTGAATCCTATTGCCAATGGTTGGCGTGCTGAATAAGGTAAGGGAACACAAAACCTCCCACTGGTTGGCGCGCGCTGATATCCATCAAAATTTAAGAGAGTTAGTGACCAGTAGGGAGCTCTAAACATGAAGAACTAACGGTAACAACATATCCCAACATTTTTTCTCTAAATTCAAAGATGAACATTTTTTTGGAAAAAGTGCATTTTTTAAAATGCGAACATTTTTCAAATTTGTGAAGATTTTTTTATAATACACTTGAATATTTTTCAAAAATAGCAAACAGTTTTGAATCTGTGAATCCTTTTAAACTCCGAACAAAATTCAAAAACAAGAACTTTTTTTAAGTCCGAAAAAATTTGAAGGGATTTTTTTGAACCTAGGAACATGTTTTGAAACTCCGAGAAAAATTGGAAAATGAAAGAATTTTTCAAAAACTAGTTTTTTTAAATTATGACATGTTTTATGAAATCATGAACATTTTTTCAAAATCATGATTTTTTTTAAATAAAAGAAAAGGAAAACAAGAAGCAGAAAAAAATGAAAAATGAAAAAGCAAAAAGTACACCATGAAAACCAGTAAATGAAGACAACAAAACACTGAAAAACTGAAGAAGAAAAAACTTAACAGGCCAGCCCACTAGTTTCTCCCCTGTGCGATACGACAGCAGTTTGCCGCAATAAGAGCCAAATAGGGAAATGCGAAGAATAAGACTATTTCTGTACACAACGCACACCCTGATCCGTTCTTTAGGTTCCTACTAACACAGATGCCAGTGTGTTACAGTGGGGGAAACATACTCTTGCACAATCCTAGTGAGCCATCTGTGTTGCCACTTCTCCTCTTTGTCACCATTGTCAACGGTGGTCACTTGTCTACCTATTTACGACAAATGTGATCAATCCCTAGGCGGTGAGCTAAATCATCACACGCAGACACACTACCATGCCGATCACACGAGCCCCTCCTTGCACTGACTTGTAATTCCTTGTGTGTTGCAACCGTTACATTCATCTTCAGGTGGTGCATTCCGTTATTGACCGCGCACAATAATAATTCTTAATGCAAACTAAGTTAAGGTGTGAGGTTATCAACTTCTTGACCGAACATAAGCTGCATACACTTCACCATCGCCACCGTGCACCTTCTTCATCTCTAACCTGAACTTGGGCATGTTTCCTGCAGCGAAATATGTCGTGTTCTTCCGCCATGGCCATCGAACCATACTTTAAAAAACCAAACATGTGAGTATCCCTAACTTATTAACCTGATGTCAACACTGATTCCCCAACATTATATTTTTGGTCTTCTTGCAACAGGCTCTCACATACATAGGATTACCTGATGATACTCCATGACATAGCAATGTGAGAGTAAACTTATTCTTCTAACAATCACGTATAAAAAATGTGAAAATTGTTATTCATGAAGTTCATTCACATTGGCTGCAAATCAATCAATTGTTAACTTTACTTTCGCATTCCCGCAAAAAAACATTTGACTTTCACATTGCCCTAAATAATTCATAACTCATTACAAATTCTAATATAAACATGGTCAAATATAATTTATACGTACCACAAGAAATTCAAACAACAGTATCGGGAAATGGAGTACGCAACGTACATGTAGGTTACTTACTGTTCAAAAACAATGTAGGTTACTTAGCGTGTGTGATGACCCCATTTATTTAATGGGTCCTCTCTCCCATCTCAATGTTCTTCTAATTCCTTTATTTCATGCCGAATTTATTACCTCTTTTAATTTCTTTCCTTCATGCTCATAATAGCGAATTTATTCCTTCTTTTAATAATTATTTTCCTTCCTTCCTTCCTGCTCATAAGAGGATTTAATGGGTTCTCTCCCCCATCGGCCCATGCATAGAAAACATACTCCCTCTGTTCCTTTATGTAAGGTGTATTATTTTTGGCACAGTGACCAAGACACATAATTATAGACAACTTAGGACAAAATTACCCTTGGCAAATTCATATGTTAGTGGCCAGTAAATCAATTAGTCCATGAAAGAAAGAGATACACGCAATTGAGAGCGAGATACTTTTCTTCTTTTAATACAAGGAGAGATGCATGCAATTAGGAGAGAGATATTTTCCTTTTTTTGGAGGGCAAAGAACGAAATTATGAGGAACTAGATGAAATGTACCTTACATTGTGAAATTTTATCAAAAAATAAATACACCTTATATAAAGAAACGCGCGAGGGGGGGGGGGGGGGGAGTAATTTATTTATTCATTCTTCTAATTTATTCCTTTCTTTCTTGCTGAATTTATTTCCTTCTTCTAGTTCTTTCCCTTTGTGGCCAACTGCTCATAATAGCGAGATTTATTCCTTCTTTAATCATTTCCATTTATTTTAGAGAAAAAGCATATGCCTGACTATATACATAAAGTCAAAAGGCAACCACAGAGTCATACAACCACAAACGAGATAAATTTAGTTCAGTAGCTCACCCGCACCAGAAATTACAAAGAACAGGGCACGTAGGCTGACCACTTATGGACAATAGGAACGACAACAAGGAATGGCATCATAATACCAAACTACACCACAGGAGCTTGATCACGATGGATGAGAGATAACGACGTAGCTCGGACACGCGAAATCAGTAAGCTATGTGGCTTCCTCGTAGCACACCTTAACCAGTGACTTCCACTGCTGTAAAAAGATGAGCAATTTGAAAAGACAATCAACAGGTTTTGTTTAATAGTGAACTTGTTTCTAGCCGTCCATAAACCCAACATATAGCAGCGAAACCAAACCAAAATACACGTCTCATCTGACCAGTCAAAGTCCTAGCAAGATCAAGCAACTCCGCAAAAGAATTAGGAGCCCAATTAACACCCAACCACGAGCGGGTGCAACTCCAAAGAAGAAGAACTAAGTCACATTTGAAAAGAATATGATTCGAATCCTCTCGCCCAACACACAGGGCACAAAATCCGATGTCAGCCTATTACGTTTACAAATTCGGTTCACAGCCAGTAGCTTACCTCTAATGACTTGCCAAAGGAAAATTTTAATTTTCAGAGGAATACAAGCACGCCAAACATCTTTAAATTTGGTAGTATTCAAACCAGAAATCAACCTAGAATAGAGAGATTTAATAGTGAACCATCTAGATGCAGAATGGGGCCAAAGCACCAAATCCGCAGCCTGAGCACGGGGAAGGTAGCAGCGAGACTATGCCATTCCTCCAACTCCGCAGGATACAACACCCGAAACCCCAAATCCCAGTTATTATAAGAGAGATCCAAAATGGAAATATCAGGATTAGCACAGTAAGAAAAAAGATCGTTGAATGTCAAACAAAGCGGCGCATCACCGTGTCACCAATCAAACTAAAAACAGACTGACTTGCCCTCATGAACGAGAAACTTGACATTAGTGCGAAAATCATCACGAACTTTAACCAAATCATGCCAGAACTGAGACCCTCTAGCACTAGAGGCGAACAGAGGACTAGAAGAGGGGAAATATTTTGCTTTTCGAATATCGTAGCGCAGTATCATAGGAGAAGCATTAAGAATCCTCCAGCACCATTTTATAATCAGACATTTGTTCATAACGGAGGTGTTTATAATGCCAAGCCCTCCCCCTACTTATGCCTACATGAGTACCTTATGAACGGCGATAGAACCACATCAAGAACATCGCCGGGGGGGGGGGGGGGGGGGGGGGGGGGGGGGGGGGGGAGGGAGGCAAGCGTTGATGAGGCAAACCTTACCAGCGGAAGAATTATAACTGCCATGCCACGACATGACCGTATTACCAACCTTGAATAGAGTAGGGGCAAAATGCCTAGAACATAACTTGAGAGGAGAAATCGAAAGCCCTAAGTATATGAAAGGGAAGGAGCCAAGCTGACAGTTCAAGAGAGTGGCAACCCGATGCGCCTCCACTGTCGAGCTACCAGAGGTAAGGACCTCATTTTCATCTTCATTTTTTATTTTTTGTTTGCATTTGAAAAGATATTAACTTTTTTTTGAATCCATGAACTTTTTTTTGAAATGCGTGAATTCTTTCAAATACGCGAACATGTTTTGAATCCATGAACTTTTTTTGAATACATGAACTTTTTCCAATTTCATTAATATATTTTTCAAATTAATTCACTTTTTGAGACCATGAAATGTTTAAAAATTGTGATCCTTTTTTGAATTCATGATTTTTTTTTAATTTGTTGTTTTTTGAATTTGTGTACTTTTTCTCACAAACTTTTCTTTTAATTAATGAACTTTTTTGAATTCATGTTTCTTATTCAAACTTGCAAACAGTTCTTAAAATTTGTGACCCTTTTTCATTTCACCAATTCATCAATTGTTGAAAAAAACACTAATCAGTTTTATTTTCTGAACTAGCAAAGTACCAG
The DNA here is from genome assembly GCA_011799875.1 of Thinopyrum elongatum. Taxonomy (NCBI): domain Eukaryota; kingdom Viridiplantae; phylum Streptophyta; class Magnoliopsida; order Poales; family Poaceae; genus Thinopyrum; species Thinopyrum elongatum. Next base: position 115,290,230 of record CM022298.1, on the reverse strand, counting down.
AGCAGAAAACGATTGAAAAAAAATTGTGCATAATCGACGGATCGAGTGAAGCCAGTTGGCGAAACAAGTGTTGGGCCGTAGCCCAAGATAGTCGGCGCCAAATGTGAGGAGCTCTCGAGTGACAACTCGTTGTAAAAAAAAGAGACTGTGTAACAACCCAGAATCACATATTTTCGTCGGGCTAAGGACTTGACACTATGTTCATGGATTATGTGTATGTCATAGGACGCAGCGTGTTTTCGGGCATGAAACGAACCATGCACGTTGCCGAAAGCCCCTCCCCCCCTTGCTCCTGCTTACGAAGTACACAGATACTACCAACCACGAATCACACAACAACTCATCCTCCTTCACCAAGTACCCCGCCATCCTTCTTACTCTAAAAAACTACATGAAATTTGGAAATAAGCTCAATGGCATTTGACCGAACACCTGCCTGGCATTGATGTCCGCCATGGACGGCGTCGACAGGGGGGTGGGAGTTTGTTCTTTCTTGCAGTGCACCCCCACTCTATTGGCCATATATGATGATACAATCTCGAAGATTTTTGGTTTCATATTCTCCTTTTTCCATTTTGTTGTTAAGAATATCACTATATCCTTTCTTTTCTATGTTGCACTGCCAATTAAATTAGAAATAAACATCATCATGGAGAATGAACGCACGGGCTGCGTGTAGACTACCCCTATAAGCACCTCTGAGAGAGTGGTCTGGTAAATCTTGAGATTGACGAAGTCACTACAAGCACCTCTTTCGATGGGAACATCTCTCCTACTGAATAAATATCGTCGGAATGTTTGGAATAAATCCAGCAAAATGTTCCTAAAAAAATCTAGCAAAATGTGAGCATCCATGCCAAGTTTAGGACTTGAACCCAATTGCTTGTTCTTTTGTGTGATATACTTTTTTTTCATGGTAATACATGTCTCATTTATATCATAAGAAACATTGTACAAGTCACGTATATACCGATTTGGCAAAACTGAATTTGTTTGATTGTCCAATAAACTCAAATGGTTACATGCCATTTATATTAATTTTTTTTGCTATTGATTAATAAGAACATTTCCCATCCAACAAATCCAAGCAAGCTACGGAGGAAATGAAAGGGTTTATATATAAACCCTGCACCAGCATAGAAGAGGATACATTTTGTGCATGGCCCTCTGATGGATGGGTCTGACCGTGACGTACCCTAGAATCAGCACCAAGTACCTGGCGACCCAAGAAAAAAAAAGGAGGTCGCCTGCTTGACACTTGTCCGTGAACATCTACCTTTCCGTTGAACTGTCAAGGCGTAGTACGTCTAGTACGTGGTCCGTGTACTACCCCCCTTATCTTCTTCCTTCAGGTAAGTACTGTACGTAGGAGAGTACGTACTTGACATGTTCCTCCAAAACTGAATCCAACAAAACTACAATCCAAAACTGAAACTTTGAAGGTGCGTACTAGTTTGCCGATTGAGCTGATCCGCCCCGTTCGTTCATTGCACTTTGAACACCTCGACTGATCGAGTCCATCGTCCCCTTCATAGCAGTAAGAGAGCACAGTAGTAATTTGCAGGTCATTTGTGTTGGCTAAGAACGAAGACTAGTGTAATCGTTGATTTATTTTGTATGGCCGCAGACTGAGGTTTTCCTTTATCTGTTTATTACTTCTCATGTCTTAGAAATAGACTATTAAGGCCTATTTTCAGTCAATTGGTAATAAGTATCTCTGTTTTGCTAGTTCACGTTCGACCAAGAACTTCAGTAATTTCATGCATGCATGGTTAATTTCTCTTCAGTGTTAAGTCCTGTCCGTTTTTGGTTTGTAGTTCGATTGTTTTGTTTTGTTTGCTCATGCTAGACCGGTTTATGGTCTTCTAAATTTGTTCAGCTTGAACGCCGTCCACTATTAAGCTTCTCAAGTAAGCTCAGCCTCTTTTATTCAGGTGGGGAAAACTCCCCCCCCCCCCCCCCCCCCCCCCCCCCCGCGCGGTGAAAATTCAAAAAAAAAAAAAGCTCGGCCTCTTTAGACTATACAGTAGTTTTTTTTGTACGATTTATAGATAAACAAGGTTGGCATTTTAAATGGTAGAGATTCGTAAAATGTTCGTGTTTTCAATAATTTTTTCGCGTTTATATTTTTCAGATTTTAAAAAATGGTTCGAATTAAAAAATTGTTCACGTATTTAATTTTATTTTCAAAAAAAAAACATGTTTTAAAAAATATTTGTAATTCCAAGATTTGTTCACATATTCTCAAAAAAATTGAAACTTAATTATAAGAGGATTTTTTTTACCACAAATAGTAGGAAAAGCCCCTACTATAATTTTATATAACGAGCATAAAAGTGCAAAAAAAAGGATATTTTTATAGGAAAGAAGGGGGTAAAGTGGGGTTTTCGAAACTTTCTAGATTAGCTAATCTTCTGTATATTTGATCTTCTACAATTTTCTTTGTCTCCATGAAAAACACCGAAGTCCAGGAAGTGAAGCTAGAGACAACGACTTCTAGAATTTTTACAGAACATCAGGGGAATTGTTTTTTAAACACTATACAGACTATATACTTGCAAGCAACGTGCGCACACACACCCCCTATGCCAATAAGCACCTCTCCCCGAATCCTATCGAAGCTGCGTGGGCGGGCCCATTAAAATTGTATCCGGGAGTTCAAAAGTTTGTTTTAGGAGTCTTCTAGAAGCTTCCCAATCCTGTTTTGGGAAACAGAAAAATGAGAAGAAAGATGGGCCCATTTTTCTTCTAGAAGTTGCGTGGGCGGGCCCATTTTTCTTTTTTTGATTTTGTTTTTTAGACTGATTTTGATTGGTTTTTACCATTCTTTTCTATTAATTTTTTCTTTTTTCTTTATTATTTTTCTTTCCCTTCCTTTTATTTTTTATTTTATTTTTCAAAATGCACGAACTGTTTTAAGAAAGTGATTAACTTTTTCCAATTTCATAACCTTTTTTGCAAATTGATGAACGTTTATTGAAAATCAATGAACTTTTTTTGAAACTCGACGAAGTTTTTTCCAAAATTGGTGATTGTTTTTCAAAATTGTGAACTTTTTTCAAATTCGCTGAATTTTTTAAATTCTATGATTTTTTTTCAAATTTTTGAACTCTTTTTTAAGTTTGTGATCTGTTTTCCAAATCCATGAATATTTTTTAATTTACTACCTTTTTTGATTTTTCCCCAAAAATGAATTTTAATTATTTTTTTGCGCATTTTTTCGAAAGACAACGGTTGAGCAGAGAAGTTGTAACATCCCAAATTTTCAATTTGGAATGTTATACATAGGTCATCATATGCATATCATATTTTATTTGCATTTCGTTTGTGATCCTAGAAATCTTAAGCAACTCAAGGACCCACGGAGAGAGTTGGGGATTTTATTTATTTTCATATTTGAATTTTCTCAAATATTGAAAAGAGGATCATTTTGGTTTTATTTATTTTTCTCTCCAAAATATTTCATATTAAAAATATATGGGAGGAGATAAAATGACTTTTCCAAAATAAAATAAATATTGGAGGAAAAATATTAAAATCAAATAAATAATTTTTATTTGGATTTTATTTGCTATTTTATTTGAATTAGAAAAATATGCATTTTTCAAAACTGTATTTTTAGGCCAGAAAAATGTTCACCTTTTTCTAAATATTTTATTTAGATGGATAAAATTATTTTTGGAATTTTTAGAATTTTTTTTATTTTATTTAGGATTTTTGTTTCGATGGAATTTATAAAAAAAAAACCTTTCGCCCGACTGGGCCGAAGGCCCAGCCGAGCCAGGCCGCCGCCGCCTTCCTCTCTCGCGCCGCCGTGCTCGGCACGGACGCCGAGGCGAGTCCGAGCCGGACTCTGCCCCGGGTCGGCCCCCTCCCCAAGCCACGCCCCCCCGGCTCCTTTAAATACCGAGGGCCCCCCTCGTCCCCATCGAGCCGCCGCCGCCGCCCCGAGTCGCCGCAGCCGCCCTTAGCCACCGCCGCCTGCCGCCGACGCCGCCGCGCCCGCAGCCCCGCCGCCCCGCCCCGCAGTCGCCGGAGCCGAGCCGCCGCGGCTGGTTTTTTTTTCGGTTTAGGTAAAAACCATTTCGTTTTAAAAAAAAAAAAAAAACCTAGTTCGGTTTTTTTATATTTTATTAGATCGGTTCGGTTTTCTCGGTTTAGTTCGTTTGCGAACGTTCGTTCGTTTGTCTCTGTTAGCGGACGTTCGTCCGATAGATTTTTCATTTTCTGCCAGGGACCTATCCGCGATTACTTTTATCGCAGATTAGCCCCTGATCTTCAAACCCTCGCCGTTTCTAAACCGTTTGTCCAAATCTAGTGAAACCAATGCCAAAATCTTCGTCTCGAACCCCTATTTCTGTTTAATCAACTTGAACATGATTTTGACAATTTAAAATTTGGTTTCAAGCAGATTTGTTTTCGAAGTTCTTTTGACCGTAGTTTCAGTTCCGTAGCTCCGATTCGATTGATTCTTTTTGCAGATCGAATCTCTTCAGTTGAACTTTCCGATTTGATCTTCTTATTTGAGTTTTACTCTTGCATATATGCTTGATTGCTTATGTATGCTATTGTTTGGTTGCGATAGAATTCCCGGAGTGCGAAGCGTGCTACTACGAGTCTCTAGGGTTTGCAGATCGTCAGCAAGGCAAGTAACACATTGATCATAACCCTTTATTACCCAGTTTTTGTGCATTAGTTGCAATCCTCAAACATTGCATGATTAGGATGTGATTAACTTGTGGGTATTGGGAAGTAGATGATGAGGTAGAACCTATTGCCCTTTATTATCAAACCCTTGGGAGTTACTTCTACGTTATGCTTATATTACCATGCTATGCTCGTAGACGTGGATTGGGTTTGAGTGTATCCATGACAGATGTGAGATTGTTAATTAATGGTTAACTTAAGGTGGCTACTTAAATACACATCTGGGTGGATTGGTTGCAGGCACCTGGGGATATACCAGTGTTGTCTTTTTGGTTCGCCACCCAGGCTCAAAGGGATCATAAGATTATTCATGCTAGAAACTTCCGTGTGCAGCCACAAGCTATTATGGGCTCTAGCATAGTTGAGTATGTTGCATGACCTCTTCTAGTGGTAGGCTAGCAGATGTAGGGGATGTAGGTTGGTACTGTCTACCCAGGGTTAGAGTTAATGCTTCTGAAAGACTGTGTCTCGGTCATCCGTTTCTCAAACACCATGTAGTGCGAGAAATCCAACGGAGGAGACCGAGTCTTGTGGAGAAAAGTGCGCAAACCTCTGCAGAGTTTATAAACTAATCATGGTTAGCCGTGTCCCCGGTTATGGACATCTTGAGTATCTGGTACTTGAATTATTGATTTGATCCCATCACTCTAAATTAATTTGTTGGGTTTAATGATTACTTTTAATTGGGATTGAGATGGGGATTTACCTTCTCAATGTTTAACAACCACCATGATAGTTAAATAAAATAAATCCCTTTGTTGTAGGGAAAAATTGGCTTTTTCGCAAAACAATATAACCCTAGAGCTTTCCACCAGCCATATATGCATGTAGTGATAGCATTTATCTGTTCATTGCTCTTCTGTGTTATATTGCCAGCATATTCCAAGTGCTGACCCGTTTCGGGCTGCAACATATCATGTTGCAGACTTTTCAGACAAAGAGTAAGGTGCGCTAGGTCGTTGTCGTGCACTCAGCTATGCCGTTGGAGTTGATGGACTCACTTTATCTTCCAAGCCTTCCGTTGTTATCTTATTTAGATGGCCTTAAGCCATATTTATTGTAATAAGTTCTCTTTTGAGACATTCGATGTAATAAGTGTGTGATTGCACTCTGTTATAAATCCTTTGAGTACTATGTGTGTCAGCATTACCGATCCAGGGATGACACATGAGCACAGAGATTCGATCCATTCGGGTCGGGTCGCTACAGAGATGGTATCAGAGCACACGCTGACTGTAGGACACGACCACTAAGAAAAGCCATAGGTCACTCTTCTCTACTCATTTCTGACTCTCTTCTTCTTCTACTCTATAGGATGGCGGACTCAAGGAACAAGTTTGCACAACCGGATGAAGACACACCTTTTGGACGACACTTGAAGGAAATCACTAAGTACCTGAACATCGGAATACCAAGCTTCACCGGGACCTACACCGCCACTTTACCAGAAGAGGAGCGTTGGATGATTCGAGTTCAAGTTCCAGGAAGGACGTTCACGCCAGTTACCGAGTCCATAGAGTTTTCCTTTGATGCACCAACCTGGAGTCTAGGTAAGAGCATGGCAGCCCACATCGCTATGGGACGCATCGGCGAAGTTTATCACAAGGATCTTAAGGACACCATCTACCAGATATGTGGGCGCCGAGATGAGCAATGGAAGATGATCAGCACCAGGAGAAACAGGTCCATTGCAGCTTTCATTCAGGAGTTAAACCAGCACATTCGTCGACAGGAGAACCAGATGTGCGCAAGCATGATAGATTTGAAGAAGGTGATGACCAGGAACATGGAGCTAGAAGAGGAACTCAAGTCTACACGCGACGGATACGAGGAGGAAATCGCAATACTAGTGGAGAATAATGACGACCTGACGAGGAAGCTAGGAGTGTTCATGGGAGACCCTGCGCCAGGAGGAGATGATGACCATCTCGACGACATTCGTTCGGAAGACTACATCATCATCGACGACACCGACTCCGACCCCGATAGTAGTGATGATGATTATGAAGACGAAGCTGGAGCGGATATCATGGAGTCTTCCACCGATCAAAATTTCTAGATGACCACCATATTATCAGTAGTATTTTCCCCATGTATATAGCAATAGTCCGAGCACTTCTGTAATGGTAGTTAGATCATTTGTATGCCCTTGCTTGAATTGATTTTTGGTGTGATATGAATGTGTTTGTCTCATGTGCATATGGGTAGTGCTTTCTCATTAGACCTCACTCTATTCTAATCTCTTCCCTCTAAACCCATCAGATGCCTCCGAGACGTGACTCCGGTTTTGTCTTCCCACCGGAGCTCACTCAGTTGATTCAACAGCAGAATGCCCTGATGCAGCTACTAGTCTAAAACCAAGGCAACAACAACAACAACAACAACCCACCGCCACCACCTCCAGTTGACAACTTAGCCCATTTCCTAAGGTTGAATCCGCCGGTGTTTTCCAGTAGCACCGAGCCGATTGTTGCTGATGACTGGCTACGCAGGATTGGAAGGGAGTTGACCACTTCAGGTTTCACAGATGCTGAGAAGGTGCGATTTGCCGCACATCAATTGGATGGACCCGCAGCCTCATGGTGGGAGAATTACATAGCCACTTTTCCTATAGCCAATGTCACCTGGGATCAGTTTTAGCAAGCATTCCGCACTGCACACGTTTCAGCAGGAGCTATGAGCATGAAGAAGCGTGAGTTTCGCAACTTACGCCAAGGAAATCGTACTGTGGGGCAGTACGTGGATGAGTTCAGTAAGTTAGCTCGCTATGCCTCGGATGATGTGGCCACTGACACCGCGAAGCAGGAGAAGTTTATGGAAGGGTTGAATGATGAGATGAGTATGCAGTTAATGGTGGCAACATTTAACAACTACCAGGAGTTGGAAGATAAGGCTCTTATGGTTGAAGGGAAGCAGCAACAGATTGAGAGCCGCAAAAGGAAGTATGGATAAGGGAAGTATAATTCAGGAGCTCAGCAGAAGCCTCGTTTTACCCCGAACTCGGGAGGATATACACATAACCATGGAGGCCATACTCACAATGGAGGAAGTTCGCATAAACACAGTGGCCCCAAGGATGGAAACGAGAATGGAGCAGGCAGCAATCAGAACCGCTCTAACCCAGCCACACCCGCCAAGAAGGACCAAAGTCACATTACTTGTTTCAAGTGCGGGAAGACTGGACACTATGCCAATGAGTGCCCCGAGCCAAAGAATGGTAATGGCAATGGAAGCTCTGGGAAGAAGCCCAACCCTTTCAACAGGGGACAAGTGAACCACGTGAACGTGGAGGAGGTTGAAGAGCAGCCAGATGCAGTTATCGGTAAGTTTTTGGTTAAGTCATTTACTGCAATCGTTCTTTTTGATACTGGTGCATCGCATTCATACATTTCAAGGGGATTTGTGGACAAGTTTAAGTTACCCACCTTAGCCCTTAGGTCACCCATGTTAGTAAGTTCACCAGGTGTAGAGTATATGGCCAGCCGATGGTGTGATCGGTTACCCTTGACCATTGGTAGCCATGTATTTCCCTCAGACCTAATAATTTTGGAATCACAAGGATTGGATATAATACTAGGCATGGATTGGCTGTCGAAGTATGGAGGAAACATTGACTGTGTGAGTAGGTCAATTCTGCTCACCACCCCGGAGGGAAAAAGGATCAAGTATGTATCCAGGCATGCACCGAGGAAGACCCAAGTAAATTCCCTCTCAGGAGTTGTTCAGGAAGAAGTGCCTGTAGTGAAGGATTACCCGGATGTATTTCCAGAGGAGTTACCAGGCATGCCGCCAGATCGAGACATTGAGTTCTTGATAGAGCTGTTGCCCGGAACCGGATCGATATCGAAGAGACCATACCGGATGCCCGCAAATGATCTGGAGGAGATTAAGAAGCAGATCAAGGAGTTACTGGAGAAAGGTTACATTCGATGAAGTTCATCACCGTGGGGAGCCCCAGTGCTTTTAGTTGAGAAGAAGGATGGATCCTTGAGAATGGTTGTCGATTATCGCGCATTGAATGAAGTGACGATCAAGAACAGGTACCCACTGCCGATGATCAATGATTTGTTTGATCAGTTGCAAGGAGCTAAAGTGTTTTCCAAGATCGATCTGAGATCAGGATACCACCAGTTGAAGATCCGAGAACAGGATATACCTAAGACAGCCTTCACCACAAGGTATGGGCTATATGAGTATACGGTTATGTCATTTGGATTAACTAATGCCCCTGCCTATTTCATGAGTATGATGAATAAAGTGTTCATGGAGTTCTTGGATAAGTTTGTCGTAGTATTCATTGATGATATCTTGGTATACTCGAAGAATGAAGAGGAGCACAAGGAACATTTGCGTTTGGTTCTCGAGAAGCTCAGGGAACATCAGTTGTATGCCAAGTTCAGCAAATGTGAGTTTTGGTTGAAGGAAGTTGGATTTCTTGGACATGTTATATCAGGAGAAGGTATAGCAGTAGACCCCACCAAGGTTCAGTCAGTCACTGAGTGGTTGGCACCCACCTCAGTTGGAGAGATCCGCAGTTTTCTTGGACTTGCAGGATGTTATCGGAGATTTATTGAGAATTTTTCTAAGATTGCGAAGCCTATGACGGAGTTATTGAAGAAGGACACCAAGTTCAAATGGACAGATGAATGTGAGGCAAGTTTTCAGGAGCTGAAGAAACGTTTGGTTACAGCCCCAGTGCTGATTCTGCCGGATATACGTAAGGAATTCCAAGTGTATTGCGACGCTTCTCGCTTAGGACTTGGAGGTGTACTTATGCAGGACGGAAGAGTTGTCTCATATGCCTCACGTCAGCTTCGACCGCATGAGTTGAATTATGCCACGCATGATTTGGAGTTAGCAGCTGTAGTTCATGCACTCAAGACCTGGAGACATTTTCTTATTGGAAACCGTTGTGATGTGTACACGGATCATAAGAGTTTGAAGTACATTTTTACTTAGAAGGAGCTGAATCTCAGGCAAAGGAGATGGTTGGAACTTATAAAGGATTATGATATGAAGCTGCATTATCACCCAGGAAAGGCCAATGTCGTAGCAGACGCTTTGAGCCGGAAGAGCTATGCCAACACCCTCGTAAGCGGAGGATTACCCAAGGAGTTAGCCGAAGATCTCAGGGAGCTTCGTTTGGAGATAGTTCCTAGAGGTTTTGTTGCAGCATTAGAAGTTCAGTCAACATTATTGGGGAAGATTCGAGAAGCTCAGAAGGATGATAAGGAAATTGCTGAGATAAAGGAGAGGATGAACAAAGGAAAAGCCAAAGGTTTTCGTGAGGATGAGTACGAAACTTTATGGTTTGAGGACCGTGTTTATGTACCCAATAATGCAGAGATCAGGAAGTTGATACTACAAGAAGCTCATGACTCGCCATACGCAATACACCCCGGAAACACCAAGATGTATTTGGATCTGAAGGAGCGTTTCTGGTGGACTGGTATGAAAAATGACATTGCCGAGTATGTAGCCGTATGTGATGTATGTCAGAGAGTGAAAGCAGAACATCAGAAGCCAGCAGGATTACTGCAGCCTATGCCGATACCCGAATGGAAGTGGGACAAGCTTGGCATGGATTTTATCACCGGATTGCCCAGGACCCGATCGGGATATGATTCTATCTGGCTAGTAGTGGATCGATTGACCAAAGTAGCTCACTTTATCCCAGTGAAAACCACCTATACGAGTGCAAAGTTGGCCAAGATATATATGACCAGGATCGTATGTCTGCATGGAGTTCCGAGGACCATCGTATCAGATAGAGGAACACAGTTTACTTCAAAGTTTTGGCACCAGCTGCACCAGACTTTGGGTACCAGGCTAGAGTTTAGTACAACTTTTCATCCGCAGACAGATGGACAGACCGAGAGAGTCAACCAGATTTTGGAGGACATGTTGAGAGCTTGTGCGCTAGATTATGGATCTAGTTGGGATGACAATTTGCCCTACGCAGAGTTCTCATACAACAATAGCTACCAAGCCAGTTTGAAGATGGCACCTTTTGAAGCTTTGTATGGAAGGAGATGCAGAACACCGTTGATGTGGGATGAAGTTGGAGACCGTCAGTTGTTTGGACTTGATTTGATCAAAGAGTCAGAAGAGAAAGTTAAGTTGATTCGAGATAGACTGAAGGTAGCCCAGTCCAGACAGAAGAGTTATGCAGACTCGAAACGCAAGGAGGTAGTCTATGAAATCGGAGACAGAGCATATCTTCGTGTGTCACCTCTGCGAGGAGTTAAACGCTTTGGAGTCAAGGGAAAGTTAGCCCCGAGATTTGTAGGACCATACCAAGTTTTGGAACGTATGGGAGAGGTGGCCTACAAGTTGGAGTTACCCGACGGACTATCAGGAGTTCATGATGTGTTTCACGTTTCCCAGTTGAAGAAGTGCCATGCTGAGATGGCCGATATTCCTCTGAGAGATACAGTACCCTTGGAAGCAATTCAGTTGGATAGTGATCTGACCTACGAGGAGAAACCCGTCAAGATCCTCGAGTTTGCCAGCAGAGTTACACGCAGCAAGGTTATCAAGTTTTGCAAAGTTCAGTGGAGCCACCATACCGAGGATGAAGCCACCTGGGAACGAGAGGAAGATTTACGGAAAGACCACCCACACCTATTTTCTAGCCAACCCGAATCTCGAGGACGAGATTCATCTTAAGGGGGGTAGGTTTGTAACATCCCAAATTTTCAATTTGGAATGTTATACATAGGTCATCATATGCATATCATATTTTATTTGCATTTCGTTTGTGATCCTAGAAATCTTAAGCAACTCCAGGACCCACGGAGAGAGTTGGGGATTTCATTTATTTTCATATTTGAATTTTCTCAAATATTGAAAAGAGGATCATTTTGGTTTTATTTATTTTTCTCTCCAAAATATTTCATATTAAAAATATATGAGAGGAGATAAAATGACATCTCCAAAATAAAAGAAATATTGGAGGAAAAATATTAAAATCAAATAAATAATTTTTATTTGGATTTTATTTGCTATTTTATTTGAATTAGAAAAATATGCATTTTTCAAAACTGCATTTTTAGGCCAGAAAAATGTTCACCTTGTTCTAAATATTTTATTTAGACGGTGAAAATTATTTTTGGCATTTTTAGAAAAAAATTATTTTATTTAGGATTTTTGTTTCGGCGGAATTTATAAAAAAACATTTCACCCGACTGGGCCGAAGGCCCAGCCGAGCCAGGCCGCCGCCGCCTTCCTCTCGCGCGCCACCGTGCTCGGCACGGACGCCGAGGCGAGTCCGAGCCGGACTCTGTCCCGGGCCGCCCCCCTCCCCAAGCCACGCCGCCCCCCCGGCTCCTTTAAATATCGAGGCCCCCCCTCGTCCCCATCGAGCCGCCGCCGCCGCCCCGAGTCGCCGTCGCCGCCCTTAGCCAAGGCCGCCTGCCGCCGACGCCGCCGCGCCCGCAGCCCCGCCGTCCGCGCCGACACCGCCCCGCCCCGCAGTCGCCGGAGCCGAGCCGCCGCCGCCGGATCTCGTCGCCGCCGCCGCCGGTTTTTTTTTCGGTTTAGGTAAAAACCGTTTTGTTTTTTTTAAAAAAAACCTAGTTCGGTTTTTTTTATTTTACTAGATCGGTTCTGTTTTCTCGGTTTAGTTCGTTTGCGAACGTTCATTCGTTTAGATCTGTTAACGAACGCTTTCGTTCGTTTGTCTCTGTTAGCGGACGTTCGTCCGATAGATTTTTCTTTTTCTGTCAGGGACCTATCCGCGATTACTTTTATCGTAGATTAGCCCCTGATCTTCAAACCCTCGCCGTTTCTAAACCGTTTGTCCAAATCCAGTGAAACCAATGCCAAAATCTTCGTCTCGAACCCCTCTTTCTGTTTAATCAACTTGAACATGATTTTGACAATTTAAAATTTAGTTTCAAGCAGATTTGTTTTCGAAGTTCTTTTGACCGTAGTTTCAGTTCCGTAGCTCCGATTCGATTGATTCTTTTTGCAGATCGAATCTCTTCAGTTGAACTTTCAGATTTGATCTTCTTATTTGAGTTTTACCCTTGCATCTATACTTGATTGCTTATGTATGCTATTGTTTGGTTGCGATAGAATTCCCGGAGTGCGAAGCGTGCTACTACGAGTCTCTAGGGTTTGCAGATCGTCAGCAAGGCAAGTAACACATTGATCATAACCCTTTATTACCAAGTTTTTATGCATTAGTTGCAATCCTCAAACACTGCATGATTAGGATGTGATTAACTTGTGGGTATTGGGAAGTAGATGATGAGGTAGAACCTATTGCCCTTTATTATCAAACCCTTGGGAGTTACTTCTACGTTATGCTTATATTGCCATGCTATGCTCGTAGATGTGGATTGGGTTTGAGTGTATCCATGACAGATGTGAGATTGTTAATTAATGGTTAACTTAAGGTGGCTACTTAAATACACATCTGGGTGGATTGGTTGCAGGCACCTGGGGATATACCAGTGTTGTCTTTTTGGTTCGCCACCCAGGCTCAAAGGGATCATAAGATTATTCATGCTAGAAACTTCCGTGTGCAGCCACAAGCTATTATGGGCTCTAGCATAGTTGAGTATGTTGCATGACCTCTTCCAGTGGTAGGCTAGCAGATGTAGGGGATGTAGGTTGGTACTGTCTACCCAGGGTTAGAGTTAATGCTTCTGAAAGACTGTGTCTCGGTCATCCGTTTCTCAAACACCATGTAGTGCGAGAAATCCAACGGAGGAGATCGAGTCTTGTGGGGAAAAGTGTGCAAACCTCTGCAGAGTTTATAAACTAATCATGGTTAGCCGTGTCCCCGGTTATGGACATCTTGAGTATCTGGTACTTGAATTATTGATTTGATCCCATCACTCTAAATTAATTTATTGGGTTTAATGATTACTTTTAATTGGGATTGAGATGGGGATTTACCTTCTCAATGTTTAACAACCACCATGATAGTTAAATAAAATAAGTTCCTTTGTTGTAGGGAAAAATTGGCTTTTTCGCAAAACAATATAACCCTAGAGCTTTCCACTAGCCATATATGCATGTAGTGATAGCATTTATCTGTTCATTGCTCTTCTGTGTTATATTGCCAGCATATTCCAAGTGCTGACCCGTTTCGGGCTGCAACATATCATGTTGCAGACTTTTCAGACGAAGAGTAAGGTGCGCTAGGTCGTTGTCGTGCACTCAGCTATGCCGTTGGAGTTGATGGACTCACTTTATCTTCCAAGTCTTCCGTTGTTATCTTATTTAGATGGCCTTAAGCCATATTTATTGTAATAAGTTCTCTTTTGAGACATTCGATGTAATAAGTGTGTGATTGCACTCTGTTATAAACCCTTCGAGTACTGTGTGTGTCAGCATTACCGATCCAGGGATGACACGTGAGCACAGAGATTCGATCCATTCGGGTCGGGTCGCTACAGAAGTGGTCAACCATTGACCAGAGCATATGAGGCGTGCGCCAAGCTAGCGAATCGCGTTTCCTCATGATGGACCGGCCCATATCAGTAGACACGTGGCGCCAGGTCCCCTGACTGGCGCAGAAGGCACCGATTAGGAGGTCTCTACATCTCGCATCAGTTCATATAGTTCTCACGCCGAGTTACAAACCCGTTGTCAAAGATAAATAAGGGAAAGATGGAAAAGCCAATATTACGCTCCTAGCGTCAAATTGGTTGCGAAACAAACAGGAATGCTGAAGTTGGCCGACTGTAACACCCCCTGTATTAAGCTACAGAGATCACCCTTTTGATGAGGCCATGTCATCATGATTAATAGTGCATAATCATCATTAGCATCATATTGCATTTCAACTCCTAAGTCAAATTCAAATTTAAATGAAAGTGGAATATAAAAGTTGTCCAACATAGAAACTAAAATGTCAGATAAATAACAAATATTCCAGAGGCTATTCTAAAATTGAAACCAACATCATTGGAATTGGATAAGTGACTCGAACAACCTCAAACAGTGGAAAAAGATAATATTTAATAACCATTTATTAAATCTGAAATAAATATGGAATTATGTTTTGTCCAAACTAATTTTAGGTGTTAAGGAATAATGCAATGGTATTTATGAAATAGGTCACACTTTTTACAAAAACCATTTGAGGCCTAAACATTTAACAGTAGAGAAAAGAGAATAAAGAAAAGGAAAAAAAAACAGAAAAGGATAAAGGAACCCCCCCCCCCCGACTGGGCCTCGGCCCAGCAAGCCACCGGGCCGCCAGGCGGCCCAGCCGGCGCCTACTTAGCCGGCCACCCCCCCGGCCAAACCCTAACCCTACCCCGATCCCCCCCCCCTCCCCCTGTTCTCTCTCCTCCCCCCCCCCATCTGGATTGGGCGCAGGCCGATCCCGTCCGCCTCGTCGTCGACGCCGCTCGCCGACGCCGCCCGTCGCCGCCTCCCCCTCGTCAGCCCCCACCTCCCGATCCAGATCGGGATCGGGATCGCGGGAACGACCCCGTCCCTCGGTCGCAGCGACGACGCGCCGCCTCGCCGTCGCCGTTGGACGCCGCCGCCCGGATCCCGCTCTCCCTCGCCGGCCTGCTCCTCCCGACGCCGCTCGCCCGACGCGCCGACCGCGCGCCTCGCCCTCGCCGCACGACGCCACCGCCCGGAGCTCTCCCTCGCCGGTCTGCTCGTCTACGTCGCCGCCTTGTCCCCGCCGGCCTGCCTCCCCGTCCGTGTCCTCGTCGACCACCCCGACCCCGCTGCCCCGTCCCTACGGATCCCGGTGAGGCCTGGGCCTCTCCCCCCCCCTCTTGCTCGCGCACGCGCCCGGGCGCACCGCAGTCGCCGCGCTCTGCCGCACGCGCGCGCGCGCGCCCACTGCCTTCGCTCGCGCGCCGCGTCGCTCCTCGCCGCCAACGCCGCTCCGGCCCCCCCCCGCTGCCTCCGCGCGACCGCCGCCGCTGCCGCTCCAGCCACCGCGCTGCCGCCCGCGGCCGCTCCAGCCACCGCGCCGCCTCCCCGTCCCGCCTCCGGCCCTGCCGTGGCCTCGCCGGCGCCGCGCCCGCCGACCGCCGTGCGTCCCCTTTTGGGCACCGGACATGCGGTCCCGAAAGGGGCACGCCCGGACGTGTCCGCCCCTGGGCCACTGCCCAGTGGGGCCGAACCCCTGTGACGCGGCGAATGGGGCCCACGGCCCAGAAACAGTTTAAGAAAATAGAAATAAAGATAATAATTAAAATAATTAAATAATAATAATTAATTAATTAATTAATTAGTTAATTAATCCTGATTAGGTTAATCTAATTAACTAATTAGTGTTAATTAAACAGTAATCAGTAATTAAATTAATTAAACCTAATTAACCTAACAGCCTATGACAGGTGGGACCACCCTGTCAGGTGACTGCTGACGTCAGCATGATGTCATGCTGACGTCATCAATACTGTTTCGGATAATGTTGAATTAAATAATTAATTAAAATTTCAGAAATTAATAAAAACTTTAGAAAATCATATCTTTTAAACCGTAACTCCGATGAAAATATTTTATACATGAAACTTGCTCAGAGCGACGATACGAACCCGGATACGCCCTCGGTATCTCCGTCAGACGCCCGCAGCTATGAGAACGTTGAACAATTAGACCGATTTCGATAAATGAATAGTGTCCAACCCTAATTAAATAAATCCGAATAAATTCCTAAATTAACTAAATCGCTTAGTTAGGCTGTATATCACCCCGGCCCTGCGTTTAGACATGTCATGCATCCCTGTTGCATTATTGCCGTGTGTTTACTGTTTCTTCCCCCTCTTCTCTTCGGTAGACTACGAGACCGACGCAGCTGCTGGTGCCCCGACCGACTACGTTGTTGACGACCCCTACTTGCCAGAGCAACCAGGCAAGCCCCCCCCTTGATCACCAGATATCGCCTATTCTCCTCTATACTGCTTGCATTAGAGTAGTGTAGCATGTTACTGCTTTCCGTTAATCCTAGTCTGATGCATAGCCTGACACTGTTGCTACATCTGTTAATACCTTACCTGCAATCCTAAATGCCTAGTGTAGGATGCTAGTTTATCATCATTGGCCCTGCATTTTTGTCAGTCTGCCTTGCTATACTATCGGGCCGTGATCACTCGGGAGGTGATCACGGGTGTATATTATACATATATACATACTATACAAATGGTGACTAAAGTCGGGTCGGCTCGAAGAGTACCCGCGAGTGATTCACGGATTGGGGGCTGAAAGGACCTTTGTCCCAACGGCCCTTTGAGTGGATCTTTGTGGCGGAGCGACAGGGCAGGTTGAGACCACCTAGGAGACAGGTGGGCCAAGCCCTGGTCGGCGTTCGCGTTTACTTCATAATAACACGCTTAACGAGATTGGATATTTGATCTGAGTCTGGCCACTGGCCTATACGCACTAACCAACTACGCGGGAGTAGTTATGGGTATCCCGGCGTCGTGGTATCAGCTTCAAGCCTTCTTGACGTCAGCGACTGAGCGGCGCGCGCCGTGTTGGACCGCGCTAACGTAACCGCCGTGATCGTGTGGGTTGCTAGGTCTGCTCGCGGCCGCGTACGCAACGTGCAGGAGCGCACTGGGCGATGGGCCCAGACCCCAGAGTGCCTAGGATTAGTCCGGCGTGCTGACCTCTCTGTTGAGCCTAGGTGGGGCTGCGACGTGTGGATCTTCCGAGGCCGGGCATGACCCAGGAAAGTGTGTCCGGCCAAAGGGGATCGAGCGTGTTGGGGAATATGTGGTGCACCCCTGCAGGGAAGTTTATCTATTCGAATAGCCGTGTCCCTCGGTAAAAGGACGACCCGGAGTTGTATTCCGACCTCATGACAACTAGAAATGGATACTTAATAAAACACACCCTTACAAGTGACAGATATAACCCGGTGGTCGCTCTCTCGCATGGTGGCGACGAGAGGATCGACGGGTAGGATTATGCTATACGTTGTTGTTTGGTTAACTTCCAACTACTCTCTTCTATTGCTTCAAGATGGAGGCTGCCAGAAGCGTAGTCTTCGACAGGACTAGCTATCCCCCTCTTATTCTGGCATTCTGCAGTTCAGTCCACCGATATTGCCTCTTTACACATATACCATGCATATGTAGAATAGATCCTTGCTTGCGAGTACTTTGGATGAGTACTCACGGTTGCTTTCCCCCCTCCTTTTCCCCCTTTCCCTTCTTGCTGGTTGTCGCAACCAGATGCTGGAGCCCAGGAGCCAGACGCCACCTACGACGACTACTACCACCAGGGCGGAGCCTACTACTACGTCCAGGACGCCGACGACCAGGAGTAGTTAGGAGGATCCCAGGCAGGAGGCCCTGCGCCTGTTCGATCTGTTGTATCCCTGTTTGTGCTAGCCATCTTATGGCACCTTGTTTAACCTATGTCTGTACTCAGATATTGTTGCTTCCGCTGACTCGTCTATGATCGAGCATTTGTATTCGAGCCCTCGTGGCCCCTGGCTTGTATTATGATGCTTGTATGACTTATTTATGTTTTAGAGTTGTGTTGTGATATCTTCCCGTGAGTCCCTGATCTTGATCGTACACGTTTGCGTGCATGATTAGTGTACGATCGAGCCGGGGGCGCCACAAGTTGGTATCAGAGCCGACTGCCTGAAGGAATCCCCCTTTCCAATTCCTTGGCCGAAGTTGAGTCTAGACAAAGGAAACCGTTTTACTAACTTGGCTGTGTGGCTTACGGGCCCACATTGCCAACTGGGTGGTATTAGGATCTTTTATTCCTCGTCTATACTCTGGGACTCTGATCTCTCTTCTACTCGGGTTAAATGAAGTTTACTAATGCCGACATTTAGGTTCTCGTTAATTCTATCCACCCGGAGAGCTGGATTCAGTGCGATTTCTCTGTCTTTGATCTGATTAGTCTGATAATCATTTTCCTTTCCATTGTTTTGTTTAACCTTTCCTTCCGAGATTGGTTATATTTCTCATTGTCTTATGACAACCCTGAACCTTTCTATTTCAGATGGATCGGCTATTTCCACCGCGGCCTACGACCCAGCTTGTGCTTCGCACTTGGGCTCGTGATACCCCTGGGTTTCCAGCTGTCCTGATCGCTCTCATGACCAGACTTGGCTACCGTTGGTACCCTGAGTACTTGGTTTATGAGGTTTACCGCGAGTTCAACCAGGAACAGTACTATGCTGAAGTTCGGATTTATGATCAGCAGAACAACTCAGACACCGAGCTACACCTTTTTCACGGATTAGGCGTGACGATTGAGATGGCAGTCCATGATGCCGCCTACTCCGCTGTCGCACGTCTACGAGGGGAGCACAATGCTATCTTGGATGACTCCGAGTTCCGATACATTCCGTATGCCCCTGCTGGAGATGCTACCGGATACTACACGGCTATCTGTGCCCCGTACGAGCCTCGTCGCTACGACCCGCGCGTTCTGATTCAGTGCACTCAGGCTCTGGATCGCACTGTTCGGGCTCTTGCCGTCGAGTTGGTTGCCACTCGAGCACGTCTCTACGATGCTATGACGCAGTTGCTGCCCGCTGTTCGTGCAGGGATACATCCAGAGCACATCCTTTATCCGCGCAGGACTCAGATGTATGCTGGTATTGACTGGCCTATTGTTGGGGGTCACACACCGACACGTGGACCTCTTCTTACAGCTCGAGACCGGGTTCTGCATCAGAGTGCACATGGAGCACAGGATCTTTCCGCGACGAACATTTGTCGTCCGCACTCGCAGCTACCCCGATACAGTGGTTCTCTCCGACGTTGATGTAGCCTTTGCTATCTCTCGTTGTGTACTTCCTTACCGCGTGCCTGCGCGCCGCCTAGTATGTCTAGCTTTTGATTTGCGCCGTTATGCTGTCCGCTTGTACCCGACGTTGTGTATGGATCTGTATGTCTTAATCGACTACTTTTATGTATTTGATGCACTGCTTAAACTATTGTCGAGTTACATCATGCTTGTCGCTAAGCACTCGTGCTTGCTTTTACTAAACTACCCCCCCCCCTGTTGAAAATTAGCAGGATGGTTAGACCCGCTGGTCGTGGTCGTGGACGTGGTGCCAACGATCCACCACCGCCGAACTATATGGCTGGAATGATGCAGCAATTTGAACTGCAACGTCAGTTCATGCAAGGGATCATGGATCAGTTTCCTCGTCCCAATATGAACCAGTATCCGGGCCCAGGGACCTTGCAGGACTTTATGCGCCTCAACCCAACCGTCTACCGCGGCTCAACTCAGCCCCTGGATGCGGATGACTGGCTTCGCGACATCACCTATGAGTTGGAATCTGGTGGCGTTGCCCCTGCAAACTATGTCACCTTCGCCTCCTTCTTTCTCAAGGGCCCCGCTGCTCAATGGTGGGACAGCCACAGGCGCACTCAACCAGCTGGCACAGTCATCACTTGGCCGGATTTCCAAGCTGCCTTCCGTGCCCGTTTCATTCCCCAGGGAATCATGGACCGGAAGAAGCAAGAGTTCCGCAACCTCACCCAGGGCAACAAGACAGTGGAAGCTTATCAGCGGGAGTTTCTGGAATTATCCCGCTATGCTGAGGAAGACATTCCCACTGATGCTCGCCGTCAGGAAAGGTTTCGCCAAGGACTTCAAGCTGACATCAAGCTAGCGCTCCTTGTGCATGAATTTGATAATTTCTCCATCTTGGTGAACAAGGCTATCCAGGTCGAGACTGGTCTGCAGGCACACCAGGGATCTCTTAGGCGCAACCGTGACACTGGTTCATCTTCGAGCCAGCCTGCACAGAAGCGTCGGATCTGGATTCCAAACAGCGTGTACCGTCCAGCTGCACCTGCTCCAAGACGGTCCTATACTGCACCACGCCTGCCTCCACCACCTAGGCAGCCAGGACTTCCAGCTCCACCACCCCGAGCTCCTGCTCCTAATCCCAATGATAGTCTGTGCTACAAGTGTGGGCAGCCAGGTCATTTTTCCAGGAACTGCATTCAGAACCAGAACCAACTGGCACTTCCTGCAACTGGCCGTAGGAACAATCAGCCTCGCAACAACAATGCCAAGACTTATGGGCGTATTCAGGCCAACCACACCGATTTCAATGAAGCTCAGGACCAGCCTGCCACCGTGATGGGTACTCTCCTTGTTAATTCAGTACCAGCTTTTGTTTTATTTGATTTGGGAGCATCGCATTCATTCATGTCCGAAGAATTTGCATACAAACACGACATTAAATGTGAGGTCATGAACACTGCAATAGTAATACACACCCCCGCGGGTCAATGTCAAACCTCCATGGGTAGCAACGACGTCACCGTTGAAATTGAAGGGCTGGAGTTTCATGCCTCCCCTTTCATACTAAAGTCTTGTAGTATCGACCTCATTCTCGGAATGGATTGGTTGAAAGCGCATACTGCTTCTATAGTTTGCGCCACGAAGATCGTCCATCTTCTACACCCTTCTGATGAAATAATAAGCTACCAGGCTCAAATCATCCAAAATGCCGAGGCGAGACTTTATGCCTTGAATGCGTTAAACGCATCACCACTTGAAGGCATCGAGAACATTCCAGTTGTTCGCGAATTCCAAGGTGTTTTCCCAGAAGAACTCCCAGGGATACCCCCTGCTCGAGCTGTCGAATTTGTCATCGACTTGAAACCAGGCACCACTCCTATCGCCAAGCGACCCTACAAGATGCCGCCGCATGAACTCCTTGAACTTAAGGAGGAAATCGATGCTTCACTTCGTAAGGGTTTCATTCGCCCAAGTTCCTCCGCTTGGGGAGCACCTTCTCTCTTTGTCAGGAAGAAGGATGGATCAAACCGATTGGTCCAAGATTACCGTCCTATTAACCAAGCAACTATCCAGAACAAATATCCCCTTCCTCGGATAAACGATCTGTATGATCAACTGGCGGGTTCATCAGTGTTCTCTAAACTCGACTTAAGGTTGGGTTACCACCAGATCCGCGTTCGTGAAGAGGATATCCCAAAGACCGCCTTCGTTACTCGATATGGCTCATACGAGTACACTGTCATGTCATTCGGCTTAACCAATGCTCCCGCCACATTCTCCCGCCTGATGAATTATATATTCATGGAATACCTTGACAAGTTCGTCGTGGTTTACTTGGATGATATCCTAGTATACTCCAAGAACAAAGAGGAACATGCTGAACATCTTTGACTTGTTCTGGAAAAACTTCGAGAGCATCAACTATATGCTAAGTTTTCCAAGTGTGAATTCTGGCTTCCCGAAGTAACATACCTTGGGCATGTCATCTCCAAGGATGGTACTGCCGTCAACCCCGAGCGAGTTCAGGCTATTCTTGATTGGGCTCCTCCAAAGAACGTCAAGCAAGTTCGAAGTTTTCTCGGACTCGCCAGCTATTGCCGTCGATTTGTCGAGAACTTCTCCAAGATCGCCAAGCCCCTGACTAACCTGCTTCATAAAGGCGTCAAGTTCGATTGGACGGAAAAGTGTCAGGAAAGTTTCCAGACGCTCAAAGACAAGCTGACTTCTGCCCCAGTGCTTGCCCCTCCTGATTCCCAGAAGGATTTTGTCATCTATTGTGATGCATCCCGTCAAGGATTAGGCGGTGTCCTAATGCAAGACCGCAGAGTAATTGCTTATGCTTCGCGTCAATTGCGTCCGCACGAAGAGAATTACCCAGTACATGACCTCGAGCTTGCTGCCGTCATCCATGCACTAAAACAGTGTCGACATTACCTTCTCGGTAATCGTTGCGAGATCTACACCGATCATCAAAGTCTGAAGTATCTGTTCACTCAGCCAGACCTGAACCTCCGTCAACAGAGATGGATGGAGACCGTAGCGGATTTTAACTTGGGTATTTCTTATACCCCTGGCAAGGCTAATGTAATGGCCGATGCCTTGAGCCGCAAGTCTTATTGCAGTCACCTCCAGTTTCACGAAGTTCAACCTTCGCTTATTGAAGAATTCAGAAAGCTGAATCTCCACATTGTTCCTCCTGGAGCACTCGCTCCCCCTCCTGAAGGTTCCTACAAAATGAACCTCCACATTGTTTCCCAGGGTTCTCTTAATACCCTGGTTGCTAAACCAGATCTCGTGGACAGCATCAAGACGCTGCAGGGTTATGACTCTCAAGCCCACAAGATTAAGCGCTATCTCGCTGAAGGAAGGCCTTCGTTCTTCACTATTGATGATACTGGCACATTGTTCTTTAAAAGTCGTCTAGTGGTCCCCTCTAAAGGTAACCTGGGTATGACTCAGGAGGTCATGCAAGAAGCTCACGACACTCCGTTGTCTATTCATCCCGGCAGTACCAAGATGTACCAAGACATCCGTCAAAGATTCTGGTGGTCAAACATGAAGCAAGACATTGCTCGCTATGTTGCTGAATGTGATGTTTGCCGTCGCGTCAAAGCAGAACATCAAAGGCCCGCCGGAACTCTGCAACCAATTGCTGTTCCTGAATGGAAATGGGACCATGTTGAAATGGACTTTATCACTGGGTTTCCCAAATCACAGAAAGGTAATGATGCTATTCTTGTCGTTATTGACCGACTTTCCAAAGTTGCACATTTTCTAGCCGTCAAAGAGACGATCACTGCTAGTCAGCTCGCAACTCTCTACATGTCCAGAATTGTTTCACTTCACGGTATTCCACTGGTTATCAGTTCAGACCGTGGCAGCTTATTCACTTCAAGATTCTGGGCAAGTTTCCAAGAAGCTATGGGAACTCATCTGTCCTTCAGCACCGCTTTTCACCCTCAGCCTCAAGGACAAGTTGAACGAGTCAACCAAGTTCTCTAAGACATGCTTCGAGCTTGTGTCATATCCTTCGGAAGGAAATGGGAAGAATCTCTCCCATATGCCGAATTCTCTTACAATAACAGCTATCAAGCCAGTCTGAAGATGGCCCCCTTTGAAGTATTGTACGGACGAAAGTGCCGAACCCCTCTAAATTGGTCAGAAACTGGGGAACGTCCACTCTTCGGTCCGGATATTATCCAACTTGCCGAAGATCAAGTTCGCGTTGTCCGCGAGCATTTGAAGACTGCTCAGTCACGTCAAAAGAGTCAGTATGACCGCAAACACAAAGATATGGTCTATCAACCTGGCGAAAAGGCTTATCTTCGAGTCACACCGATGAAAGGTACACACCGATTCGGGATCAAGGGCAAGCTAGCTCCTCGCTATATTGGTCCTTTCACTGTTCTTGAAAGGCGTGGTAGAGTGGCATATCAGTTGGAACTTCCACCGAACCTTTCTCAGGTTCACGATGTGTTCCACGTATCACAACTCCGCCGCTGCTTCAAAGACCCTATCCGCGGAGTAGATCACGAATTGCTTGAACTGCGACAAGACCTCTCTTATAGAGAGCATCCGGTCCGCATTCTCGATCAAGCCGAGCGTCGCACACGCCAGAAGGTTATCAAGTTCCTCAAGGTTCAGTGGTCAAACCATTCTGAGGATGAAGCCACTTGGGAACGCGAGGATCGTCTTCGCGATGAATACCCCGCTTTGTTTCTTTCTACCTCCTAAATCTCGGGACGAGATTTCTTGTAGTGGAGGAGATTTGTAACACCCCCTGTATTAAGCTACAGAGATCACCCTTTTGATGAGGCCATGTCATCATGATTAATAGTGCATAATCATCATTAGCATAATATTGCATTTCAACTCCTAAGTCAAATTCAAATTTAAATGAAAGTGGAGTATAAAAGTTGTCCAACATAGAAACTAAAATGTCAGATAAGTAACAAATATTCCAGAGGCTATTCTAAAATTGAAACCAACATCATTGGAATTGGATAAGTGACTCGAACAACCTCAAACAGTGGATAAAGATGGTATTTAATAACCATTTATTAAATCTGAAATAAATATGGAATTATGTTTTGTCCAAACTAATTTTAGGTGTTGAGGAATAATGCAATGGTATTTATGAAATAGGTCACACTTTTTACAAAAACCATTTGGGGCCTAAACATTTAACAGTAAAGAAAAGGGAAAAGAAACAGAAAAACAAAAGAAAAGAAAAGGCCCCCCTGGCCAACTGGGCCAGGCGGCCCAGCTGGCCGACCCACCTGGCCCAACTGGCCGGCCCAGCCCCATCCCCTGCCTTATCCCCATGGGGGGGGAAACCCTAACCAGCCACCCCCCCACTTCCCCCCTCTCCCGATATATCCCCCCCTCTCCCCCGATTGGATCGGGATCGAGAGGTGGAGGTCGCCGCGACGACCCCGTCCCTCGGTCGCGGCGACGACCGCGCCGCCTCGCCGTCGCCGTTGGACGCCGCCGCCCGGATCCCGCTCTCCCTCGCCGGCCGGCTCCCTCGACGCCGCTCGCCCCGACGCGCCCGACCGCGCTGCCTCGCCCTCGCCGCACGACGCCACCGGCCGGAGCTCTCCCTCGCCGGTCTGCCTCGTCTACGTCGCCGCCTTGTCCCCGCCGGCCTGCCTCCCCGTCGCCGTCGTCCTCGTCGACCACCCCGACCCCCGCTGCCCCGTCCCTACGGATCCCGGTGAGGCCTCGGGCCTCTCCCCCCCTCTCTGCTCGCGCACGCGCCCGCGCTCCCTGGCCTCGCCGCGCCGCGCTCCGGCCTTGGCCTCGCCTCTGTCGCACGCGCGCGCGCGCCGCCCACTGCCTTCGCTCGCGCGCCCGCGTCGCTCCTCGCCGCCAACCGCCCGCTCCGGCCCCCCCCCGCTTCGCCTCCGCGCGACCGCCGCCCGCTGCCGCTCCAGCCACCGCGCTGCCGCCCGCGGCCGCTCCAGCCACCGCGCCGCCGTCCCGCCTCCGGCCCTGCCGTGGCCTCGCCGGCGCCCGCGCCCGCCGACCGCCCGTGCGTCCCCTTTTGGGCACCGGACATGTCCGGTCCCGAAAGGGGCACGCCCCGGACGTGTCCGCCCCTGGGCCAATGCCCAGTGGGGCCCGAACCCCTGTGACGCTGACGAATGGGGCCCACGGCCCAGAAACAGTTTTAAGAAAATAGAAATAAAGATAAATAATTAAAATAATTAATTAATTAATTAATTAATTAATTAATCCTGATTAGGTTAATCTAATTAACTAATTAGTGTTAATTAAACAGTAATCAGTAATTAAATTAATTAAACCTAATTAACCTAACAGCCTATGACAGGTGGGACCCACCCTGTCAGGTGACTGCTGACGTCAGCATGATGTCATGCTGACGTCATCAATTACTGTTTCGGATAATGTTGAATTAAATAATTAATTAAAATTTCAGAAATTAATAAAAACTTTAGAAAATCATATCTTTTAAACCGTAACTCCGATGAAAATATTTTATACATGAAACTTGCTCAGAGCGACGATACGAACCCGGATACGCCCTCGGTATCTCCGTCAGACGCCCGCAGCTATGAGAACGTTGAACAATTAGACCGATTTCGATAAATGAATAGTGTCCAACCCTAATTAAATAAATCCGAATAAATTCCTAAATTAACTAAATCGCTTAGTTAGGCTGTATTTCACCCTGGCCCTGCGTTTAGACATGTCATGCATCCCTGTTGCATTATTGCCGTGTGTTTACTGTTTCTTCCCCCTCTTCTCTTCGGTAGACTACGAGACCGACGCAGCTGCTGGTGCCTCGACCGACTACGTTGTTGACGACCCCTACTTGCCAGAGCAACCAGGCAAGCCCCCCCCTTGATCACCAGATATCGCCTATTCTCCTCTATACTGCTTGCATTAGAGTAGTGTAGCATGATACTGCTTTCGGTTAATCCTATTCTGCTGCATAGCCTGTCATTGTTGCTACTGTTGATGATACCTTACCTGCAATCCTAAATGCCTAGTGTAGGATGCTAGTTTATCATCATTGGCCCTGCATTCTTGTCAGTCTGCCTTGCTATACTATCGGGCCGTGATCACTCGGGAGGTGATCACGGGTTATACTATACGTATATACGTACTATACAAATGGTGACTAAAGTCGGGTCGGCTCGAAGAGTACCCGCGAGTGATTCACGGATTGGGGGCTGAAAGGACCTTTGTCCCCACGGCCCTTTGTGTGGATCTTTGTGGCGGAGCGACAGGGCAGGTTGAGACCACCTAGGAGACAGGTGGGCCAGGCCCTGGTCGGCGTTCGCGTTTACTTCATAATAACACGCTTAACGAGATTGGATATTTGATCTGAGT
Organism: Thinopyrum elongatum; assembly: GCA_011799875.1. Taxonomy (NCBI): domain Eukaryota; kingdom Viridiplantae; phylum Streptophyta; class Magnoliopsida; order Poales; family Poaceae; genus Thinopyrum; species Thinopyrum elongatum. The sequence goes on along the minus strand of CM022298.1, from coordinate 115,263,440 downwards.
CTGGCCACTGGCCTATACGCACTAACCAACTACGCGGGAGTAGTTATGGGTATCCCGGCGTCGTGGTATCAGCTGAAGCCTTCTTGACGTCAGCGACTGAGCGGCGCGCGCCGTGTTGGACCGCGATAACGTAACCGCCGTGATCGTGTGGGTTGCTAGGTCTGCTCGCGGCCGCGTACGCAACGTGCAGGAGCGCACTGGGCGATGGGCCCAGACCCCAGAGTGCCTAGGATTAGTCCGGCGTGCTGACCTCTCTGTTGAGCCTAGGTGGGGCTGCGACGTGTGGATCTTCCGAGGCCGGGCATGACCCAGGAAAGTGTGTCCGGCCAAAGGGGATCGAGCGTGTTGGGGAATATGTGGTGCACCCCTGCAGGGAAGTTTATCTATTCGAATAGCCGTATCCCTCGGTAAAAGGACGACCCGGAGTTGTATTCCGACCTCATGACAACTAGAAATGGATACTTAATAAAACACGCCCTTACAAGTGACAGATATAACCCGGTGGTCGCTCTCTCGCATGGTGGCGACGAGAGGATCGACGGGTAGGATTATGCTTTACGTTGTTGTTTGGTTAACTTCCAACTAATCTCTTCTATTGCTTCAAGACGAAGGCTGCCAGAAGCGTAGTCTTCGACAGGACTAGCTATCCCCCTCTTATTCTGGCATTCTGCAGTTCAGTCCACCGATATTGCCTCTTTACACATATACCATGCATATGTAGTATAGATCCTTGCTTGCGAGTACTTTGGATGAGTACTCACGGTTGCTTTCCCCCTCCTTTCCCCCTTTCCCTTCTTGCTGGTTGTCGCAACCAGATGTTGGAGCCCAGGAGCCAGACGCCACCTACGACGACTACTACCACCAGGACGGAGCCTACTACTACGTCCAGGACGCCGACGACCAGGAGTAGTTAGGAGGATCCCAGGCAGGAGGCCCTGCGCCTGTTCGATCTGTTGTATCCCTGTTTGTGCTAGCCATCTTATAGCACCTTGTTTAACCTATGTCTGTACTCAGATATTGTTGCTTCCGCTGACTCGTCTATGATCGAGCATTTGTATTCGAGCCCTTGTGGCCCCTGGCTTGTATTATGATGCTTGTATGACTTATTTATGTTTTAGAGTTGTGTTGTGATATCTTCCCGTGAGTCCCTGATCTTGATCGTACACGTTTGCGTGCATGATTAGTGTACGATCGAGCCGGGGGCGCCACAAGTTGGTATCAGAGCCGACTGCCTGAAGGAATCCCCCTTTCCAATTCCTTGGCCGAAGTTGAGTCTAGACAAAGGAAACCGTTTTACTAACTTGGCTGTGTGGCTTACGGGCCCACATTGCCAACTGGGTGGTATTAGGATCTTTTATTCCTCGTCTATACTCTCAAAGATTTTTGGTTTCATATTCTCTTTTTTCCATTTTGTTGTTACCAGTATCACTGTATCATTTCTTTTCTACTCCCTCTATAAAGAAAGATAAGAGCGTTTAGATCACTAAAGTGGTGATCTAGACGCTCTTATATTTCTTTACGGCGGGAGTATGTTGCACTGCCAATTAAATTAGAAATATACATCATTATAGAGAATGAACACACACATGCGTGCATACACAGATTACCTCTATAAGCACCTCTAACAGACTGGTCTGGTAAATCTTGCGATTGACGAAGTCAGCACAAGCACCTCTTTGTCGTTGGGAACGTCTCTCCTACTAAATAAATATTGTCGGAATGTGTGGAATAAATCCAGCAAAATGTGAGCATCCGTGCCAAGTTTAAGACTTGAACCCAGTTGCTTGTTCTTTGTGTGATATACTTTATTTGATTGTCCAATAAACTCAAATGGTTACATGCATTTATGTAGTCCCTCCGTTTTTATTTACTACGCATATTAGGTTTGCCTAAAGTCAAACTTTATATACTTTCAACAAGTTTGTAGAAAAATATATTAACAGATACATCACCAAATCACTATCATTGGATTCATCATTGCATATATTTTCACATCATATAATTTTTTTACTGTAAATGTTCATATTGTTTGACTTCAGACAAAGCTAATATGTGAAGTACATAAAAACGGAGGGAGTACTGTATTATATTGCTACTATTGATTAATAAGAACATTTCCCATCCAGTAAACTTATCAACAAATCCAAGCTAGCTACAGAGGAAATTAAAGGGTTTATATATAAGCCCTGCACCAGCATAGAAGAGGATACATCTTGTGCCTGGCCCTCTGATGGATGGGTCTGACCGTGACGTACCCTAGAATCAGCACCAAGTACCTGGCGACCCAAGAAAAAAAAAAGGAGGTCGCCTGCTTGACACTTGTCTGTGAACATCTACCTTTCCGTTGAACTGTCAAGGCGTAGTACTACGTCTTGTACGTGGTCCGTATTCCCCTTATCTCTTCCTTCAGGAAAGTACGTAGGAGAGTACGTACTTGACATATCTGAATCCAACAAAACTACAATCCAAAACTGAAAGTTTCAAGGATCAACAACAGCATGCGTGTGCGTACTACATTCTCGAGCCTCTCGAGTACTCTCGATCCGCCACTTTAATTCCACAAGACTAACTAATTAGAGAGAGACTGTAATAAGTTTAGAGAGATAAAATTAAGCATGTCACTCGTGCATGCATGAAAACTTACTAGTAGTAGTACGTAGTAATAGTGCTGCTAATTGAAAGAGCCTAAGTACATGGATGTGAGCATCCGCTAAGCTAGGGCACCGAAACAAGCCACTCTTCTTCTTCGTCGATCGATCGATCTTCTACTGCTGCCACGTACTGTGACCGATCGAACTCTCCAAACAAACACTACTACCTAGCTATGGTCGATGGTGATCACAGCAGATAGACCATTAAGTGAGAGCAATGCCGGTGTGCATTTGCTTCAGTGCGAGAGGAAGCTGAAGGGGGAGTAGCCGTTGTCCGAGCCCTGCGACGAGGCGACCATGTCGTGGCCGCCGCCGTTCGCGGGGGCGAACCCGCCGTACGCCGCGTCGGCGCCGCCCCAGAAGCCGGCCACCATCGACGCCAGGTCGTCCACGTCCTCCCGGAGGCCCAGCCCGTAGGCGTCGGCGTCAGACACGGAGTAGCGCCGCGCGTCCTGCAGGTCGCCGCCGCGGGGCCGGAGGCAGCTCTCCGGCACCACGCTGCTCAGGTACCCGGAGTTGTCGTCGGCGCTGGGGAAGAGGAAGTCGTGGCCGCTGCTGCGCACGTCCATCGGGCTGGCGTGATCCGCGGCATTGGGCACCGGCATGGAGCACTCGCCCGCGCCGGCGCCCGGGCCCTGCTGGTGGTAGCCCGCGCCGCCGTGGCCGTGGCCGTGGTACGAGCTGCCAATGTGCGGCGCCGCCGCGCACGCGTGCTGCTGCCCGCCGTACGGCATGTTCGAGGACGCGTAGGCGGCGGGCTGCTGCTGCGTGTGGAATGGCGCGAGGAACGGTGGGTAGTTGTTGTATGCGGCGTGCGCGTAGACGAAGTTGGTGCGCGCCTGCGCGCCCTTCATGGAGAGCGCGGCGCGGTCGTAGGCCAGGGCGGCCTCCTGCGCCGTGTCGAACGTGCCGAGCCAGTGCCGCTCCTTGGTCGTCGGGTCGCGTATCTCCGCCGCGTACCGGCCCCACGGCCGCCGGCGCACGCCCAGGAAGCGCCCGGGCTCCTGCGCGCGCCGCCTGCCACGCGGCGCCGGTCGCTCGCTCGGAGACGACGGCGGGGACGGCTGCGGCTGCGGGTGACCGGCGATCGGCTTCGGCAGCGAATGCTCCGAGAAGGCCATCATCTGGGAGGCATGGCCGCCGCCGCTGCTGCTGCGAGAGCTCATGGCAGAAGTGAAGTGAGGCTGGCTACTATACTGCTGCCACTGCCTAGCCTGTGCTCTGAGGTGTGAGCTAGCTAGCTTAGGTTGAGGAGGTTGGTTGCTGTGAGCTTCTAGTTTGTAGTGTGTGTAGTGCTCACTATGGAGGGAGGCAGGGTGGTATTTAAATGGGGAGCTCGATCGGAGGAGGGAGAAGCTAGAAGGAGTGAGAGCACTGTGGATGAGATGGCGAGGTAGGGGAGGGGAGTGACATGCATGCGCTGCACTGCACTTGTTTAATTCTAGGAGTAAAAGGAGGGGATGGAATGGAAAGCTCACTGCATGTTTGTATGTATGCACCTTGTGTTTGGATTTGTGTGCCCTAACCTTAGGACCAAAGAGATGAGGAGAATGTTGTGCCAGTCAAACATATACGTAGCTATATATGTGTGTGTATGTGCTGCTAGAAAAATAACACTTCGAAGTAAGAATGTTCTACTCTTAGTTTTCATGCACACACTTCATTTATGAATATTATGCAATTAAGTATTAATTAGTGTCATTTTCAGATATGATTATCTTTGTCATGATTCTAGTCCACTCCAAATTAATCAACCAGCATATGAGTATATGACACATCGGTTGTGAAGCCAGAGCCGATTGAAGCCCCTGCCAAGACAAACACTTTAATTATTAATGGTCCTACAAACAGCTTGTTGTGGCATCTATGTTAGTTGGGCATACTGCCTTGCATGCTTTGATGATTTACTACTGAGTACCAAGTATTGCAAACTAATCACATAGTGTAAAGATGCCTGCCACTGACAAGAAAAGGAGGGAAAGAAGAGAGCTTACCTACCTATGCATCAAGCCTTTTGAAGAATTGTAATCTATTTGTTTCGAGAGAGACAATTGCAAAATCTATGCTCAAAGATACTAGTACTACAATAGCTATTATGATACGTGCCAAAATGCTACACAATTATGTGCTTTTTAACACTCTGACCATATGGCTTTTCTTTCTTGTGTGTGTCCATGTGCTTGCTTGCGCAATACGTGCAAACTAAAATGAACATAGGAGAAAGCTACCGCTTTGTCTTCGCTAAAACATTAACCACAATAGGTTCATCAATATATGTTGTTGATGCTCTCGACAAGACATAATCTCTTATAAGTAACTTTGTCTTCGCTAAAACATTAATCGTTTTGACCATCGGTTCCATAAATAATAAATTTAATAAAAGTACACAATTTTTATCTTTTGAAAATATTTCTCATAACAATCTAACGGTATACTAGTTTCCATATCATCAATCTAAGGAATCATGTGTGCACCATCAGCGGTCAAAGTTAACGCGTCTTGACCACTCAGATTCTAAAACATCACATTGCCTCCTCTTGCATGTACTAAGAAACATTCAAATGGAGTGGTTAGCTTGCCCTCAAAACAAGATAAAACAACAGTGTGAGATGTGTAGAAGGCACTCTTTCTTATGCCACCACTTCCTGTTAATTATGCTTCTTTGTTTCCATGCATGCAACCTTGAGTGACTCTCACATGAGGTGAGGGCCCTCTTTGACTCCTTTTCCCTAGTGAAGCTTTGCTTTGCCTGCATGAGCTAGACAAATGCTTGGACAAGGATCATTATCCCTACAAACCCATTGGATTTATGCGGATTCTTTATTCCTAATGGACATTCTACGGATTAGTGCGCATGTGCGTGCCGGTGCCGAGCTTCAAACCAGAACAAATCGAAAGGAGTGACGATATTAAATCAGGAAACAAGAGAACTATCCCTTTCATGTCTCTCTAGAGCCATTCTCTAGAGCCTAATCCATGGCTTTATGGGGTCAAAAAAGGACATTGAGAGAGAGAGAGAGCGCTTAACCTGAAAGGAACGTCGAGGTAATGCTGCGATTAACAGCACTCGCAACCGACTGTTAAGTGTGTGCCATGTGAGGCTGATGAAAAAGAACAGTTGACGTGGATCGACACTGCTTTTTACCCACCTAATTTTTCCTCGAGAAATTAAACATGATTATCTAATTGCGTATGACTTTTGACACCAAAATCATCGTACTATTACAATAATTTAGGGGAAAATTACATCTGTGAATGATAATGAAACAAATGGTTTGATCCACTTAAACATGGTGTTTAAATCTTCCTAGTTGGGAGCATCTTCAAAAGGATGTTCTTGGAGTTTACAAAAGCATTGACTTCCCCTCCCTCGTGAGAACAATGGTGAAGTTGGATTCTTATGCAAAGCTGCATCTGGTGGTGCAATTCTTGCATCTAAGGCCCTAGCTTCTACGAGTGCAACTATACATAAGCATGTGTGTAGATGTAGATCGCATGCATGACAAGAGAGATCTTATCTCATGAGCTTGACTTCCCCTACCCCATCTCGCCTCTCCTTCTCTCGTGTGTGAATTTGGCATATGTTGGTTTGTGAAATGCAAGATGGGGTCACAGGCCAGGCCGGTCAGGCTGGTCAAGCGCCCTAGCTAGACAACATCTGAAAAGGTGTGAGGAGGAGAAGCTGGTGCATGTTCAACTAGTAGAGAAAGGAAAAGGGGCTGGGGTTGGGGCACAATCTGAGGGCAAGGAGGCTCCACACATGCATGCAAAAAATATATATATATGCATGACTAGATTGTACCAGAAATGTTTAAGTTAGTTAATCTGCCGAGAGAGACCAAAACCGGAGCGTACTAATTATGATGGAACGAGCACGGCTCACAAGACACATGTTCTTGTCCATTTCATAGGGTCGCCCGGGTTTTGGGGTGCCCTTTTCACTACTTTGACTTTGGACCTCCTATTGGAACAACAGGTGCTGTGCAAGACACAAGCAAGAAAAAAGTATTTCAAGTTTGTGGGAGGGAGGAACTGTCGAAGTATGCAAGACAAGCTCAGTAAACATAATTAAGAAAAGGTAGAGAAAGACCACTTGTGGCATGCACATTTGTCCCATCAAGTTGTGGTTTGAATAAAGTGGGGGAGAAACAGGAGTTTAATAGTGGCAAGTGTGTGTACTCACAAATAGATCATAGCTCCCAAGACTGGCTTTAATCATTTGGAATTTTGAAGCCTCGTTTCAGTTTGTAGGTTTTTCACTAATTGTATATTTAACAAAAATTGGGAATTATATGGTGAACGTTCGCTACACCTCCCTACATGTGACACATCCAGCTCCATCTGATGGGGTGTCATTGCACTGATCGTGACATCATGATGAAATCATCAATGATGTGGCAGTGGCGCTATTGTGAATTCCTGAATAAAACTGTTGGGTTTAGTCCCAAGAACCCAAAATACACTCCTATTTTCGTGAACATCATTTTAGTTGTTGCCATATTATTTTGCCAAATGGTAATATAATAATATCAAGATGATATCAATTACACTCAGTCTCTGCAATGACACAATATCAAGATCTAGTCAAGACATTGAAAATGGACACGGTCAAAGAAGAAGGAGAATAACAAGAAAACAAAGAAGTGTGTCGAACGAAGAAGAGTAGGCACATTCGCCACCATCGATCGGCGAACCGATTGCAATGAGGAGAACAGAGGAGGAGAAGGTAGATGGGACCGGTGGTGGCTAGGGTAATTGCTTGTGCCTCCTCCTAAGGGTGACGAAGGCGTGGTAACTTCTTCAGCGCAATTCTTTTGGTGGTTTATGGCTTAAGTCACCCCCTCCCAGGCCGCCCGACTTCTAAATAAGTAGGGGAGTTTAGAAGCCGTCAAAAGAATCGGGCCTTCGTTTGCTACATATATGTCGACACTTATTTCTATCATAGGAAAAAACATGTCGCCCGACTTCTAAATAAGTAGGGGAGTTTAGAAGCCGTCAAAAGAATCGGGCCTTCGTTTGCTACATATATGTCGACACTTATTTCTATCATAGGAAAAAACATGTCAGCCTTCACAATTAGCGCTTAATTAGTATTTCATCCGTAAAGAAATATAAGAGCGTTTAGATCACTACTTTAATTTACAGAGGAAATACTTCACTTTCTAGTACCATTTGGAAAATTGAAGCTGATTAGTCAATTAACAGCATGAGAGGGGGACCATATAAGGAAACTTTTGAGTTCGAACCAAAAGCCCGCAATTAGGACAGGGGGTTACGTCGAACTGGTCAAACAGTGGTGCTGTTTGTGCGATTTAATTAAGCAAGCCGACCAAGTACCAAGAGGCAGCATATCAGGTGCAACGCCACCACACCAGTGGTACGTACACTTGAACATCGCCGTGAACAGAATAGACGAGCATGATTGGCACTGGGCTGATCTGATTTCCTTGAGCAAGTTCCGATGCATGGCTCGACGCGTACTTGACTGAGCAAAGCAAATGATTAACCTAACATAAGCATCGCGTGTGTGCGGTAACTACTTGGGATTTGACTGTAGAAAATTACTAGTTGGGGTTTGCACGTGGCTTGGGGATTGGTAGCCGATCATTCACCAGAGGTAATTCCTCTCTGCAAAAAGCCCCGCTGGTACGTACTGTCCTGGTATAGCTAGGCAGTATCTATACGAAAGAAATACTACTAGATTTTTTTAGTGACACTAGAGCATCTCGAACGCAGAAGTTCATTCTTCCCTATATGTCTGGACAGAACGGTTCATGCATTTTTATTTTTATTTTGAAAGGACCAGCCTTGGTCGGTATTTCATTGATTTAAGCAGAGAGCAGTGGGAAAAAGGGGGTACAAAGGCGGTGATCCGAAGATCAAGGAGAAAAGAAAAGGGAGAACAACGGAGTGCCCTGGGCACAAACCGCTAGCCTATTCTCATAGCGGATCTGCGAAGGGGCTCTGCAAACACTACCAGAATAACTGCCGATGCCGACGGTTTAATCAATGCCGACGGCCCCCGACGGCATAGATGGAGCTATCCCGACGGCCTAGGTCAAGCCGTAGGCATAGACAAGCCGCCGGCATATGTCCACCTATGCCGACGGGGGCCGTCGGCATAGCTCGGCTGTCGGCATCGCTGGCTATATGCCTACGGTGGCTGTCGGCAAAGGACGGGCCGTCGGCAAAGGACGGGCCGTCGGCATAGCTATGGGACCGGCTACCCGGGCGGCGACGGCCGTTTGACGGCGTGAGGCCTACGCCGACGGAGCTAACGGGGGCCGTCGGCATAGCTATGCCGACGTCATCAATCCGCGTGCTCTGCCACATCATCGATCCGAGCCCCTCGCCGGTCTGTGGGGTGGCATAGGTATGCCGACGGCCTGGCCCATGGCCTCTGCCACGTCATCGATCCGCGTCCTATGCCACGTCATCGATCCAGGGCTCTGCCGATCCGTGGCCGTAGCTATGCCGTCGGCATAGATTTGTGCTAATTTTTTCCTATTTTATTTATTTTCTCTTTTTTATTTATTTTATTTTTTTCAAAACTAATTTGATTAACTTAAATGCGCCTTATGTAAAAAAAACATACCTCAATTATATATCGATTGCCCCCCCCCCTCACGGACGTCGCTGCCGCCCTGTAACGGAGGGGGGCAACAGGACGGGGTACCATGGGGGGTAGCAAACACGTCAGGTGTTGCGGTGGGCCCTCCTACGCGTGTGGAAGCGTGGTGGCAGGCGCAAGCACCCGGCACGCGGCTCCGGGTTGTGCCCCCCCTAACGAGCGTCGCCGCCGCCGTGTCACGGAGGGGGGAAACAGCCACGTCGGGCCGACACGGAGGAAATCTTGGGGTGGGTTGGGCCGGGACCGTGTTCGGGGGTGTAGCTATGGGATGGGCTATGACAACCCGGTGAAAAGGTCCATCGGTCAAACCTCGTCCGGTGAAAGTCAAAGGACTAGATCCGCCGGTCGACTGTGTCTGGTTTAGACGGGACGGGGACCATGGGGGGTAGCAAACACGCCAGGTGTTGCGGTGGGCCCTCCTACGCATGTGGAAGCGTGGTGGCAGGCGCAAGCACCCGGCACGCAGCTCCAGGTTGTGCCCCCCCCCCCCTCACGGGCGTCGCTGCCGCCGTGTCACGAAGGGGGAAAACGGTCACGTCGGGCCGACACGGAGGGAATCTTGGGGTGGGTTGGGCCGGGACCGTGTTCGGGGGTGTAGCTATGGGCTGGGCTATGACAACCCGGTGAAAAGGCCCATCGGTCAAACCGCGGACGACGAAAGTCAAAGGGCCAGATCCGCCGGTCGACTGTGTCTGGTTTAGACGGGACGGGGACCATGGGGGGTAGTAAACACGTCAGGTGTTGCGGTGGGCCGACCACTGCTACGTGGAAAGCAGTTGCGGGCAATATAAGTGCCCACCACTCGTAAAGTTTTACATATTTAGCCGTGGGCTAAAAGCAACAGTGGCAGGTGACACACTAGCATCGGCCACAAGTTTGTCATGCACTAGCGGCGGGCCAAATGTTTGTCCGCCACAGAAATATTTCGCTGCCCGCATCAAGATTTTCCAGATTTTCCAAAAGTTAGAAGTGACGGGTGTATCAGAGGGCCTGCCACAGATATAATTAGTAAATGCTTGAAAAAATAATCATATTTACTAAACCTGAATATTGCAACTAAAAGTCTCATGCTCGAATAGTGGCCAAATTCGAGCATGAGACTTTCAAATCAGATTTTACATCATTTATTAAACATAGAAATATTTTGTGGTTGAAATGATGTAAAAGAATGGAGTTGTGTGGTAGGTTGTGGTTTCGTTCGAAACGTTCATACTTGGCCGGATAGGGTTCAGTTTGTACATGAAGTGTATTAAATTTTTTCCGTAACGCTCTTAGATTGTTACCACACACTACACTACAGTGGTCCTATGAAGACACCATGCCAAGTTTCATCCACTTTCGAGCTTGTTTGCACATTATTTGGAACCGAAGAGCCTTTTGCCCTTTGTAATGGCCATAAAATCAGTTAATGCTTTGAAAATAGCAAATCAACTGAAAAAGTAGCCAAATTTGAGTATGGGACTTCCAATGATGTGTATTAAACATGGAAAATTTTGAAGTTGAAATTATGTAAAAGAATGGAGTTGTGTGTGGTATGTTGTGGTTTCCATTCGGAACATTGATACTTTGACAGAGAGGGTTCGGTTTGTACATGAAGTGCATCAAGTTTTTTCCATAACACTCTCAATATTTTAGCACACCTAAAGTTGTCCTATCAAGACACCATTCCATGATTCATCCATTTCGGAGCTCGTTTGCACGTTATTTGAATCCGAAGAGCGTTTTGCACTTTTTAATGGCCGGAAATATCAGTTAATGCTGCAAACATAGAAACCAACTCAAAAAGTGACCAAATTTGAGCATGAGACTTCCAATGGCGTATATTAAACATGGATAAAGTTCAAGGTTGAAATGATGTAAAAGAATGGAGTTGTGTGTGGTAGGATGTGGTTTCTGTTCGAAATGATGGTACTTCGACGAAGAGGGTTCAGTTTGTACACGAAGTGCATCAAGTTTTTTCCGTGACGCTCTTAAATTTTTACCACATCCTACAATGTCCCTCTGAAGACACCATGCTAACTTGGAACCGAAGAGCGCTTTGCCATTTTTAATGGCCAAAAAGTCAGTTAATGCTTCGAAAATAGCAATCCAACTCAAAAAGTGGCTAAATTTGAGCATGGGACTTCAAATATTAAACATGGAATTTTTTTTGAGGTAGAAATGATGTAAAGTAATGGAGTTGTGTGTGGTAGGCTATGGTTTCCGTTCCAACCGTTCATACTTCGCTAGAGAGGGTTCAGTTTGTACGCGAAGCACATCAAGTTTTTTCCATAATGCTCTAAAAAATTTACCACATCCTACAGTGGTACTATGGAGAAACCATACCTAGTTTCATCAATTTTTTAGCTCGTTTGCATGTTATTCGGAACTGAAGAGCGTTTTGCCCTTTTAATGCCCAAAAATCATTCAATGCTTTGAAAATAGCAAATCAACTAAAAAAAGTGGCCAAATTTAAGCATGGTACTTCCAATGATGTGTACTCCCTCCTTCCACAATGTAGTGCCTATAGATCTTTTCAGAAGTCAAAGATTACAAACTTTGATCAAGTTTGTAGAGAAAAACATATACATCTAGAATACCAAATACTCCCTCCGTCCCAAAAATCTTGTCTTAAATTTGTCTAAATACGGATGTATCAAGTCACGTTTTAGTATTAGATACATCCGTATCTAGACAAATCTAAGACAAGAATTTTGGGACGGAGGGAGTACATATTACTAAATATATCACAAGACATGTTTTCATATTATGTATATTTCATCTCATAGATACAAATAGTTCTATCTATAAGCTTGGTCAAAGATTATAAAGTTTGACTTTCGAGAAAATCTATATGCACTACATTATGGAACGGAGGGAGTATTAAACATGGAAAAAATTTGAGGTTGAAATGATGTAAAAGAATGGAGTTGTGTGCGGTAAGTTGTGGTTTCCATTCGAAACGATGATACTTCAGCGGAGATGGTTCAGTTTATACACGAAGTGCATCAATTTTTTTCCATAATGCTCTCAAAATTTTACCACACCATACAGTGGTCCTATGAAGACACCGTGCCTAGTTCCATCCATTCTGAGCTCGCTTGCACGTTATTTGGAACCGAAGAGCGTTTTGCCATTTTGAATGGCCAAAAAATCAGTTAATACTTCGAAAATAGCAAACAAACTCAAAAGGTGGCCAAATTTGAGCAAGTGAGTTCCAATGGGCTGTGTATTAAACATGAAAAAAGATTCAACCTTTTTCGTCGTCGTTTGCATTGTATTTTGAAACGAAAATGTAGAAACAAATGTGGTGGGCCCTTAGCACCGCTCGCCACCCCTAAGCTTTGCGGTGGTGGGCCTTAGGTTGCGCCGGCCACATCGAAACTGCAACCACACTAAGTCTATTTGGCGGTTTCTAAATTTTAGTTTCGTCCATCCCCTTTCTCCTGTCGCGCCCCGACCCTCAAGCCGATCTCGCCGCCATCATCGCCTCCATGAAGGTGTGCTCCTGGCCACTTTGTTGTCACGAGCATCGCGCGCCATCCTCTGCGCGTCGTCGTCCTCCCCATCGGTTTCCCTTGTCGGCATCGCCGTGCGCTGGCCCCTCTTCCTCGTCACACGTCTCCTCCTCCACCGCCGTGTCGCGTCTCTCCACTACCGTCGTGTCTCCTCCTCCTCCGTCGCGTCTCCTCCACCACAGTCACCTCTCTCAAGGTGTTGGCACCCTCTTTTCCCACATCCATGGAGTTAGATATTGTTTGGCATGTAATTTGTTTGTTGAAATGCCACACAAGGGTGTTACATGTTATTCGATGTACCGATGTTGTATTGGTGATGTTCGGTGCTACAATATTCGATGTTTGAATTGGCAGGAATTAATATGAGTGCCAATGTTTTGACGAAACGTCGATTCGTTTTTGTCGCGTCAAATTTCTGGCAATCAATATGGCCTAATTTTAGCAAAGGTCATGTCGAAATGTTTCGTCAATATTTTGTTTTTATGTTTCTTTAACTCTTTGTTACAATACTGTAGTTCGACAAATGGATCCTCATTCGGACCATCATCTCACGAGGAACCCAACTACATCGACCCTGACGTCGAGATGGGCGACCACCAAGAGGAAGAACCGACCACTGGTCAAGAGGAAATGGGCCACACGAACGGGGCTTCATCTAGCACCGCTGGCACAAGCAAGAGCAAGCGAAAGGTTAGCAAACTGGCCGAGCTTCACGAAGGCAGCATTACAATCACCGAAGTGAGCCCGGGAGGCAAGGCCGCCAGTCCGGCTGAAGCAGCAAGTACGTACAACAAAATGCTAGGTTGCATTTTGCACAAAAAAGTCCAGATCACTTGCACAGATTTGGCCGTAGAAAGGCAGAAGCTATTGGACGCGTTACACCGGAGTTATGCCTTCTTGCTTGCCGACAAAGAAAAAGACGAAGACTATGCCCACAAGAAATGGCAAAAGATGTTAATTAAGGGACTGGAAGAGCAGGGCCAAAGTGACTCTAAAGGGTAAGGACTTCGGTATCGTCGTTAAACGGCTGAATCCCAATATGGATCCCGGTCAATGGAGGACATTTTGTGAATCCTTTGAAAGCGAGTCAAGCAAAGAGGTCAGCACTTATTACCACTTATTACCGTAATTTATAGTCAACGGTCCCATGTAACCACCGCCTCGGCCCTGGTGGTTACAAAGCTGCAGATGGCAAGTGGATGGAGGCCGCGGACTTTGAAGCCGAGGGTAAACTGGCTCGGTTCCCCGAACACCGAGGTCATCCTAGTGACTTCCGTTTCCTCAGGGTCCATGCAGTGCAAGACCCAGAGACTAAGGAGTTGTACCTCCCGACGCCAAAACTTCGCTCGATCAAAGAGAACCTGGTAACCGCAATGAGCACTAATAATTTATTACCTAATACATTTAGTGTCTTCCTAACCGTTTACCACGACATATGTATTTTTCCCGGAGAAATATAGAGTAGGAATTTTGACCCACTCACCAAGATTCTCCCCACGGCCATAGGTATGACAACCCTCATACCCGGGGTAATCAACGAGGACTTCCGAGTCAACAGGATGGTAAAGACTGGGTGTGCATTGGGCGTGGGAAAGGCCAGGTGGGACGACATCTATCCTGAAAATAAATAACTTCAAAAAGTCAGATGGAAACCATGTATGATGAAAACATCGTTACCAAAGTGCAAGAACAACTTGGACCCGCGGTAGATGCAACAGTTCAAAAGAGGTTAGCTGAAATGTAACCGCACGGCACGCCGAGTCCTGCCAAGTAACATATGTCTAGTGCAGCCAACAACCACGATCATCGCAGTTTACTTCATGTTGGCTGCTTGCCAACCTGGACAACGTGATGACATGGATTACCAAGGGGGCAAGTCACCCCTTTTACCGATGGTACTAGAATGATGCATGGAGTCGTCCTGCCACTGGACACGACGAGGGTGGAGGTGCTTGAGGTAAAGACGGGCTTTGAAGCATGGTCGTCGCCTCATCCCCCCGAAGAGGGCGTCATTACGTTAGGACAAGTGACTCGGGGCCACCTGGTTAAGTGGCCGCTGAGTGATATAGATGAGATTCCCTGCAGATTATCTGGTAATGACGATGATCCCGCCTTCGTGAACCTTGACCCCCTGTTCAACCTTGCCAGCGCCGCAGACATAGTCCAAGATATTCCGCCATCAACGGGAAAGGATCTACCTGCCAATTCGCCGACACCAATGGTGCTTGATCAATGTCTTAAGACAAAGAGGAAATCGGGCTCCGGACCATCCGCAGACAAACCACATGTGCCCATTGTCGTCTCCGAAGGGCGCATATGGAATATGTATAAGCCCGATCAACCGACGCTATCAGACTCTATGTTGAGGACCCTCTCAATTAAAATTCACCTTCTACACGCCGACATAATAGCTAGGTCAAAAGAAGGTGACTAGTGTTACACGACTAAGGTTATAGAGGGTGTTCATTTCGTCGACGAGTTACCCACCGATAAAATTTAGCTGCACTTTAATGAGGTGATCCATGCAAATATCTTCTATGTCAGTAAAGTTCCCCGTCCTTAATGAGACTTTGGACACTTGATTAAGCTTCAGATCCCCAAGTCTGGCATAGTAATGTGGCCCGAGCTGATCCTTATCACATGCATTGGGACAATTTGGGCCAGAAACTCATCGCGGACTACCTCTTCCGGTGCATGATTGCGAATCATACGCGGAAGGGCACCTATTCGTGTCATACTTTGAAACATAAGTCATTCACTCTGTTATGCTAAAACATATACATGACCTTGTGGTTTGATCTCATCCATGTTAATATCTTCAATTTTCTGCGTAGCAGTTGACACTGGATCATAATCACACTATTGTCGGCGCAGGACCAGGCTTATTTCTTCGATTCGAAGACATACCCTTAAAAGCCTTGGACCAAACTGAAGGAGGTTCTGAATGCTTCTCTACTCATGTATAAGAATTACAAAAAATATGACACAACATTCGGAGTTCAAGTTCATTATCAGCTCTTCTTGCTACCAAGAACAAAATGTCCAAACCTCCCAAAGGTCTGGCTACTATGCCATGGCGATGACTTTTTGTGCACAAGCAAATTCTTGCAAAGTCATCGCCAAATCACCAAGTGGTGCGAGGAGAAGGAGAGGGACATGGAGATAGGGGGATTCTCAAGAGAGCATGAGCGCCTCCAGAAGGTGTGGGCCAGGATCATCAATAGGGAGGTTGTCACGAAGGACGAGAAGTTCCACTGCAAGTCAGAGCCAGGACGAACAGCAAACCGACTGCAAGCACAAACATTCAAAGGGCGTGGATGACTTGTTCTCGATGATTGCCCATGTCCCAAGCCGGTAGATAGAATTATTTAAAACAACTTGTCAAACTGTTAATTATATGGTAAGACATGTTTGTTGCCCTGCACTTCTTACTATGTTTACTTCACAAACACTCTTAATTATTGTGTCAACATTGTAATGTGTTGTATGCATGTGGATGAATGTTTGAATGTTGAGACTACATTTTACACATGTAATGAAATGTGATGATCAAGTGCAAAATGCTGCAACCGCATGATTAAATGTTGCCGCGACAGCGTTTCTTCTGTAGGCCTGGATTTCTACAAGTGGCGGCCGTCAAAAAGGGCTAGCCACTGCTGCCGCACATGACTGTGGATGCCCGCCATTGCTACCTCGAGGACCTGTGGCGGGCACTAAGTCAAGCCCGCCACTGAGTTGCACCAGTAGCGGGTGTCCCGTTCGCCATTGATGCCATGTTAGCAGTGGCGGGCGCCTCTGAGGGCACCACCCGCCACTGATGGGCTTTTAGCGCCCGCCTCTGCTAGGCATCCTTGCAGTAGTGTAATGGCGAACATCTATTTCGATAAAGAGGAATAGCGTCGGATGGCCCCCATCCGATGTTTGTGAATACGGTCCAATCCTGTCCACGAATATTTGAGGGTGTCCGTTGGAGACGCCTAAGGTAGTAGTATCTATACGAAAGAAATGCTAGTCTTTTTCAGTGACATTACGAGCATGCAACAACGAGTGAGGGGTGGAGTGTGGGGTGGCTAGCTAGTAGGAGCGCGACAGATGTGGCAAGTACGAGAGTACAACCCCTTGCAAGAACGGGCCTCCTGACCATACATGACGGACCCGGTAGCCTGTCTCGCTCGCTCCACAGTACACTACCACACCACACCACACCACACGAGAAGAGAATCTGCATCGATCGACATGCATGCATGCACACATGCAAGGAAATCCACAGCACCCCAACCACTCCCCGGCCCCGCAGCTAGCCAGCCAGACACATACGTAGACGGACGCGCGCAGCAGCATAAACTAATGAGTTTCTTGGTCATGAGATGAGAGACATGGATGGGCCGGCAGAAGCTAGGGGCTGGGGTAGAGGAGAGGAGTGCGTATATGGGAACCGGCCGTAGGGTCGTGCGGGTGACAGTGGCGGGGGGCGACGTGTCGCGGTGGAGGGCGGGGCCCCGGTACGCCGGGTACGCCCCGCTTGCGCCAGCCACAGCGACATACGGCGCACGCACACGCGCGGACGTACTACGCCCCTGGCCTACGCACTATCAGAGACGACCAGCCGCTCCATCGCTCGCCCGCGCGAGTACGTACGCCGCGCGCCGCGAGCCGGGACGTGCCAGCCGCTGACTCTACACCTTACCTCGTACCAGCCGCGCGTATGTATGTCGTCCTACGTAGCCGCTGGATTATCCAGCCACCACCGCCGCGCGCCGGCCGGGCGGCACGGCGGGCGCCGCTCCCCGGGACGAGCCTGCCGGCGCTGATCACACCTTACCTCGTACACGGCCGGCCGGCGCCATGCTCAGTCGCGCGATGCAGCGGCATGGACGTGTATTTTGCGTCTGGTTTACCACGAGAATGGGAGATATTACCCGGGCGTGTACCTGCATGCAAGAACAGTGCACATTCCGTTTTTTTTTTCTTGATGAACCGGCCTGGAATTGCAATGTCAACTTTGAATTTCTTTTCGTTTTTGGTGTCCATTCCTGGTACACACACACTTGGCGAAAACGTGTGCGATTCGGTTAGGTCACGAGTTTGCAGTGTCCGAGACAAGTGCATGTTTTCAGTGTACTTCATCAAACCCTGCAAGTACACATGGGAAACGAGAATGTGAGCAAGATAGGTCGTCCACGATCAATTCCTTCAGTCGTCACGCTCCAGCTTGCTTGTCACCACGTGAGAGGGTGGGATCGATCGATGGGCCTGTGGCCGGTCCATGTGTCGTGCGTGGTGTGGACAAAGAAGAAGGGCGTATGTACGTGCGTGCGACAAGTTGACGGCCAGATGGAACGGGAGGGTAGAAGGATAGCGGGGAGTTGCGCACTGTTCATGCAGCACACGATCGATCGATGGTGGATGAGGGGAGGGCATGGGCCGGACGTGTCAGGCCGTGCGCGTCCGCCCAAAATGGCAATAAGGAATAACTTTTTTTGCGAAATAATAAGGGCATCACTATTATAATATTTTTTGCGAGGGACATCACTATTATAATTTAGAGGAGGATACAACCGAGTATTCTTAAAGGACAAAGGAGTAGATTTTCTCCTCTAAAAAAGTGTCATTTCTTTTTTTGTGGTGGAAAAAAAAGTGTCACTTCTAAGCGACCCAGGTGGACCCCTGGTCGCGCCACCTGGCCGCGTGGAGGCCTAGGGTTGGCTCCTGGCCCCTCCCGGCACTTTCTGGAACCTTCGTCTTTCGAGAAAAATCTCCGTAAATCTCCACGGTATTTTGAGCTTCGTAAATATGGATTTTCTGAAAAGTAAGAAAACATGCAGAAAAAACAAACTGACTCTGGGCACTGAATTAATAGGTTAGTTCAAAAAATATATAAATTGCTATAAAAAGTATTCAAAGGTGATATTATAATAGCATGAAACAATAAAAAATTATAGATATGTTTGAGTCGTATCAACGAGCCGGAGCTCCACGGGCCTTGTCGTGCCACTAGGGACGGCTCGGACTGCCTAGAGTCGTGACTACACTTACCCTACCTGGCGTGGAGCTCGAAGAGCCGCCCTTGTCCACCCACGTCCGACGGCGAGCGAGATCCTCGTTGGATGCCGTGGAGCTCAAATCCTCTTGGGTGAGCGCATCCCAGTCAATGGGGTCTGCTTCGGATCCGGATCTGCTGTCGGAGCCGGCCATGGTAGCGCGGGGCAACGGGAACAAAGCGAAGGGCAGGGGAGAGGATGGAGAGGGGAGTGAAGCTGTCGAGAATGAGGCTTATGTAGGGTCAGGGTGGGCCAGCCTGGGCATGTCCAACATGGCAGGTGCATCTAGACCGCCTCATATCCATCTCACGCATGGGCTGGGTTTGAGGGGTGCTAGATAGCCCGTGTAAGGAAACATAGTAGAAAAAAAATCATACGAATCAAATCCAGGAACACTATGAAGGTCCATATGGGATTAGATTGGCTGGGTTTGAGGGGTGCTAGATAGCCCGTGTAAGGAAACATAGTAGAAAAAAAATCATACGAATCAAATCCAGGAACACTATGAAGGTCCATATGGGATTAGATTAGATCGTTATCAACTAGAGTGCAACGGAAGTAGAGTTGTAGATTGTTGATGCAAATTCCCGCAGCTAGGATAAACAACCTCCCAACCACGAGAATTTTCTCTCGAAGAAAGATCGAACGGACGACCACTTTGTTGGTATCCACGCGTACGGAATCAATAATCCGACAGGGCTTCGCCATCCAGATCTAAGCGGTGTCAGAGTAGAAAAACGGGGGAGCAACAGCCTCACGGCGTGGAGGAAATCGTGGGAGAGAGGGGGTGCAGCAAAGAAAATTGTGTCTTTAGGGGGTCTCCCATCCCCTCTATTTATAATAAGGCAGGGGTGGCCGACTTGGCGAGGGGGCTGCTCCTACCCTCTATTTATAATAGGCCATGGGGTGGCCGACTTGGGGAGGGGGCTCCCCCAGAGGGGTGTGCCCTCATCTAGGGCCAGTTGCCCCCAAAGGGGCGCACCCCTGTAACACCCCCTTGTAATAAGCTCTGTGACACTCTGTTAAAGCTGTCAAGTCATGATCATTTGCAGTGCTAAATCATATGGGTTAATGATCCAATTCAAATTCACATCTGAAAATCAACTCAAGTTCAAAAGTGAAATATGGAGTTGATCAAACACTGTTGGAAAAATGTTCATTAAATGGCAAATAATCCAGGAACATTTGTAAAATCATCATCATTGAAGTTGGAGTTAGACAAGTGACTCAAACAAGGTGAAACAGCACCAAAACAGCAATATTTGATATATTTAAAATCATATTAAATTCAAACCAACTTCAATTCTTCCCAAACCACTTTTTGGTGAGAGCTAATATTGCATTGCAATATTTGGGCCAACTCCCACATTTTTCAAAAGAGCACAAGTGGCCTAATCTTTTTGAAACAGAAAAAGGAATAAAAGAAAAGGGAGAAGAGAAATAAGAAAAGAGAGAACGCTACTGTTGGCTGGGCCTAAGTGCACAGTGTGCAGCCCAGTCCAACAGCATCCCACACCGTCTCCCTCCTCCCCGTGTCGACTTCGCCATGGCTGCGCGCGCGCGCGCCGGCCAAGCGGCGACACGGCGGCAGCCACCGACGAAACAGGGAGGCTGAGGGGATAAGGACGCGCCCGTGCGTCTCCCCTGGTCCTTCCCGTCACTTCTCCCCCTCTCCCTCGCTCGCTCCGCTCCTCCCCTCATTCAGATCCAAGCGCAGCCGAGCGGGTCCGCTGCTACTCGCCGTCATTTTCGCAGCCACCGGCCTCGTCTCGCCTCACCACCGTGTTCCTCGTCTCCGTCGTGGTCGACCGCATCGACCGTTGCTCTCTGGTGGAGCTGGGGAGCTCCACAGGCGTCGATCTTCTCCGCCCCTTTCGCTTCGGGCGCCGACGCCTCGCCGCCGATTCCGTCGACCCCTGCTGCTACAAAGCTGTCGAGGGCCTTTCTTGGCCACTCGGTGAGCACCCGCACTCCTCTCTTTCCCCTAGGTAACCGCGTAGCTCCCCTGGTTAGCTGCTGCGCTGTCGCCGCCGTGACCGAGCTCTGCTCGCCGCCGTTGAGCTCCAGGCTCACCCACCAGTGCACCTCGAGTTCGTTCGAGCGCGTCACCGTGTTCCGTAGGTCGCTAGGAGTACATAGCACATGCGCGCGCGCTTCCTAGAGCTCCGCAGCCTCGAATCCGTCGACGCCCGAACTTCGGCCGCCGCTTCGAGCTTGTTTCCGGCGAGCTCCGACCACCTTAGCCCGCGGGACTGGCGCCGTTGGACGCGGTTCGTTCTCAGCTCTCGAACGCGCCCAAACACGCTGCGACTGGTGCCTTGTAGCTCGATTCCGAGCAACTCCGGCGCTCGGCCGCCGCAGATTTGGTCGCCGGAGCTTATTCCGGCGACGACGTCGGTGAGGCTGACCTGGCACTGACGTGTGGGGCCGCCTGAGCCACTGACGGGTGGGCCCAACTGATTCGTTGACCGAGTCAACGCGCTGACGTGGCAGCACAGTGCCACTGACGTGTGGGCCCCGGCGATTAATTAGACTAATTAGGCAGTTAATTAAATAAAGATAATTAGATTAACCTAAATGTCTCGCTGACATGTGGGGTCCACCCCCTAATTAACCCTGGTAATTAAATTAATTCACTGGTTAAAAAAACAGAGGCTGACATGTGGGTCCTACTAGACCCACATGTCAGGTTTGACCCTGGTCAACCGCAGTTGACCTGCTGACGTCACTGTGACGCAATGCTGATGTCATAAATCATTTTCTGATAAATAAATAAATTTCAGAAATTCAAATAAACTTTAAAAATTAATAACTTTTAAACCGTAGCTCGGATCGAAAAAGTTAAAACATGAAACTTGTTCAGAACGACGAGCCGAGTCTGATCGTGCCGTCTGTTTCTCCATCGGAACCCCCTACGTAGAAGAACTCGTAACTCTAGACCCAAATGCGGCAGATGAATAGTGCACACACGTCGGATATTAAATCCTAGAATAATTCTAAAAATAACTAAAATGACTTAGATGCATAATTAGGCAACCTTGCACTGCATCATAGCATCACACGCACCGTATTGCATTTGTGAGTATTATGTTTACATGTTTCTTCCCCCTCTTCTCTCTCGGTAGACCCCGACGTTGACGTAGCTCCCGAGGCAGACGCAGCTCAGGAGTACGACTACGTCCCCGACGATACCACTGAAGACCTTGCCCTTGCCCCCGAGCAAACAGGCAAGCACCCCCATTTTGAGCATGCCTATATCGCCTATTCCCTTCTCTCTTATGCTTGCATTAGAACTGCTACTGCTACTGTTTTCCTATATCTGCTGCATAGCCTGATTATTGTACCCTGCCTTGCTACCTTACTGGTTATCCTAGACTGATTAGTATAGGCTGGGTACAGACACGACAGAGACCCCCACTTGATCCCGACTGCCCTGCTGGATATCAGAAGACCCGATCATCGGGATTGAAAACTAGACCCTGACACCGCACATCACTTCCCCTTAGTTGCCGACACTGCTGGGTTACCGTCGAGTGCCGAGGGTGATACCTCGTCAGCACTTCTGATGTTAACCTTGTAGGTTAGTTACTCGGTCGTGGTAAGCGAGGGTGATTCCTCCTACACCACCCCCGATAACGACGTCGTCGCGCAACTTCTCAAGTGTGGACCTCGAGGGTGATTCCTCCTTCGTTCACCTTGATGATAACATCAGGTGGGGTTCCATCGAGGGTGATTCCTCAGGGCTCCCCTGGTGTAAGACACACAGTTACTGTTGATGAGTGGACTTGCACTAAACCATGATACTAAAGACGGGTCGGCCCTGAGGGGTACCCGCGCGAGCTTAGTGCGAAGTGATGTGGAGTCGGGTTGACCTGGATGGTGCCCGCGAGATAACACGAGGCGTGGCCGGGCATTCTTAGCCCTTCCCGCAAGTCCTCGAGACGGGGCGACGGGGTCACATCGATCATGAGTCTCTGCTCGTTTCCGCGCGCTCCTAATCCACTACGGTTTGGATATTTGATCCGAGGGGCCTCTGGCCCGATAGCACTAACCATCACGTGGGCATAGTATGGGCGTTCTGCGTCGTATACATCAGCCAAAGCTCTATTGACGTCAGCGAGGAGCGGCCCGTTTTGGATTGGACTGGGAACGCAACTGCGCTTGTATTAAGGGGTTGCTAGGTCTGCTTCCAAAACGTCCTCGCAACGTGCAGGGTTCCCGGGGCGAAGGCCCAAGACCCCCGGGGGCATAGGTTAGTCCGGCGTGCTGACCTCTCTTTAGAGCCTAGGTCGGGTTGCGGCGTGTTGTTTGGCCGAGGCCGGGCATGACCCAGAAAAGTGTGTCCGGCCGGAGTTAAGCGAGCGTGGTGGGTAAGTTGGTGCACCCCTGCAGGGAAGAAACTTCTATCGATAGCCTGTCCTAAACGGACACTCGGAGTTGTATCCCGATCGGTACAACTAGAACTTATGATGAGAACTGGATAGTACGGCTCTGGGATTGCTTTCTCGCAGGGAGTCGAGAAAGGATCTCAGGTCGAGGTTAATGATACTACTACTACTACTACTTTACATTATGTTCATCTGCTCTTTCCTGATGCTGCAAGACTGTCGAAGATTATTGAAGATGCTAGTCTTCGATAGGACTAGCCTTTCCCCCTCTATTCTGGCATTTCTGCAGCCCAGTCCACATATACAGCCCCCTTTGAAAATGATCAGTGCTAAATCATATGGGTTAATGATCCAATTCAAATTCACATATGAAAATCAACTCAAGTTCAAAAGTGAAATATGGAGTTGATCAAACACTGTTGGAAAAATGTTCATTAAATGGCAAATAATCCAGGAACATTTGTAAAATCATCATCATTGAAGTTGGAGTTAGACAACTGACTCAAACAAGGTGAAACAGCACCAAAACAGCAATATTTGATATATTTAAAATCATATTAAATTCAAACCAACTTCAATTCTTCCCAAACCACTTTTTGGTGAGAGCTAATATTGCATTGCAATATTTGGGCCAACTCCCACATTTTTCAAAAGAGCACAAGTGGCCTAATCTTTTTGAAACAGAAAAAGGAATAAAAGAAAAGGGAGAAGAGAAATAAGAAAAGAGAGAACGCTACTGTTGGCTGGGCCTAAGTGCACAGTGTGCAGCCCAGTCCAACAGCAGCCCACACCGTCTCCCTCCTCCCCATGTCGTCTTCGCCATGACTGCGCGCGCGCGCGCCGGCCAAGCGGCGACACGGCGGCAGCCACCGACGAAACAGGGAGGCTGAGGGGATAAGGACGCGCCCGTGCGTCTCCCCTGGTCCTCCCCGTCACTTCTCCCCCTCTCCCTCGCTCGCTCCGCTCCTTCCCTCGTTCAGATCCGAGCGCAGCCGAGCGGGTCCGCCGCTACTCGCCGTCGTTTTCGCAGCCACCGGCCTCGTCTCGCCTCACCACCGTGTTCCTCGTCTCCGCCGTGGTCGACCGCGTCGACCGTTGCTCTCTGGTGGAGCTGGGGAGCTCCACAGGCGTCGATCTTCTCCGCCCCTTTCGCTTCGGGCGCCGACGCCTCGCCGCCGATTCCGTCGACCCCTGCTGCTACAAAGCTGTCGAGGGCCTTTCTTGGCCACTCGGTGAGCACCCGCACTCCTCTCTTTCCCCTAGGTAACCGCGTAGCTCCCCTGGTTAGCTGCTGCGCTGTCGCCGCCGTGACCGAGCTCTGCTCGCCGCCGTTGAGCTCCAGGCTCACCCACCAGTGCACCTCGAGTTCGTTCGAGCGCGTCACCGTGTTCCGTAGGTCGCTAGGAGTACATAGCACATGTGCGCGCGCTTCCTAGAGCTCCGCAGCCTCGAATCCGTCGACGCCCGAACTCCGGCCGCCGCTTCGAGCTTGTTTCCGGCGAGCTCCGACCACCTTAGCCCGCGGGACTGGCGCCGTTGGACGCGGTTCGTTCTCAGCTCTCGAACGCGCCCAAACACACTGCGACTGGTGCCTTGTAGCTCGATTCCGAGCAACTCCGGCGCTCGGCCGCCGCAGATTTGGTCGCCGGAGCTTATTCCGGCGACGACGCCGGTGAGGCTGACCTGGCACTGACGTGTGGGGCCGCCTGAGCCACTGACGGGTGGGCCCAACTGATTCGTTGACCGAGTCAACGCGCTGACGTGGCAGCACAGTGCCACTGACGTGTGGGCCCTGGCGATTAATTAGACTAATTAGGCAGTTAATTAAATAAAGATAATTAGATTAACCTAAATGTCTCACTGACAAGTGGGGTCCACCCCCTAATTAACCCTGGTAATTAAATTAATTCACTGGTTAAAAAAACAGAGGCTGACATGTGGGTCCTACTGGACCCACATGTCAGGTTTGACCCTGGTCAACCGCAGTTGACCTGCTGACGTCACTGTGACGCAATGCTGACGTCATAAATCATTTTCTGATAAATAAATAAATTCCAGAAATTCAAATAAACTTTAAAAATTAATAACTTTTAAACCGTAGCTCGGATCGAAAAAGTTAAAACATGAAACTTGCTCAGAACGACGAGACGAGTCTGATCGTGCCGTTTGTTTCTCCATCGGAACCCCCTACGTAGAAGAATTCGTAACTCCGGACCCGAATCCGGCAGATGAATAGTGCACACACGTCGGATATTAAATCCTAGAATAATTCTAAAAATAACTAAAATGACTTAGATGCATAATTAGGCAACCTTGCGCTGCATCATAGCATCACACGCACCGTATTGCTTTTGTCTGCATTATGTTTACCTGTTTCTTCCCCCTCTTCTCTCTCGGTAGACCCTGACGTTGACGTAGCTCCCGAGGCAGGCGCAGCTCAGGAGTACGACTACGTCCCCGATGATACCACTGAAGACCTTGCCCTTGCCCCCGAGCAAACAGGCAAGCACCCCCATTTTGAGCATGCCTATATCGCCTATTCCCTTCTCTCTTATGCTTGCATTAGAACTGCTACTGTTTTCCTATATCTGCTGCATAGCCTGATTATTGTACCCTGCCTTGCTACCTTACTGGTTATCCTAGACTGATTAGTATAGGCTGGGTAAAGACACGACAGAGATCCCCACTTGATCCCGACTGCCCTGCTGGATATCAGAAGACCCGATCATCGGGATTGAAGACTAGGCCCTGACACCGCACATCACTTCCCCTTAGTTGCCGACACTGCTGGGTTACCGTCGAGTGCCGAGGGTGATACCTCGTCAGCACTTCTGATGTTAACCTT
Source organism: Thinopyrum elongatum (assembly GCA_011799875.1). NCBI lineage: Eukaryota > Viridiplantae > Streptophyta > Magnoliopsida > Poales > Poaceae > Thinopyrum > Thinopyrum elongatum. The sequence continues at coordinate 115,237,387 of CM022298.1, read as the reverse complement.
GTAGGTTAGTTACTCGGTCGTGGTAAGCGAGGGTGATTCCTCCTACACCACCCCCGATAACGACGTCATCGCGCAACTCCTCAAGTGTGGACCTCGAGGGTGATTCCTCCTTCGTTCACCTTGATGATAACATCAGGTGGGGTTCCATCGAGGGTGATTCCTCAGGGCTCCCCTGGTGTAAGACACACAGTTACTGTTGATGAGTGGGCTTGCACTAAACCATGATACTAAAGACGGGTCGGCCCTGAGGGGTACCCGCGCGAGCTTAGTGCGAAGTGATGTGGAGTCGGGTTGACCTGGATGGTGCCCGCGAGATAACACGAGGCGTGGCCGGGCATTCTTAGCCCTTGCCGCAAGTCCTCGAGACGGGGCGACGGGGTCACATCGATCGTGAGTCTCTGCTCGTTTCCGCGCGCTCCTAATCCACTACGGTTTGGATATTTGATCCGAGGGGCCTCTGGCCCGATAGCACTAACCATCACGTGGGCATAGTATGGGCGTTCTGCGTCGTATACATCAGCCAAAGCTCTATTGACGTCAGCGAGGAGCGGCCCGTTTTGGATTGGACTAGGAACGCAACTGCGCTTGTATTAAGGGGTTGCTAGGTCTGCTTCCAAAACGTCCTTGCAACGTGCAGGGTTCCCAGGGCGAAGGCCCAAGACCCCCGGGGGCATAGGTTAGTCCGGCGTGCTGACCTCTCTTTAGAGCCTAGGTCGGGTTGTGGCGTGTTGTTTGGCCGAGGCCGGGCATGACCCAGAAAAGTGTGTCTGGCCGGAGTTAAGCGAGCGTGGTGGGTAAGTTGGTGCACCCCTGCAGGGAAGAAACTTCTATCGATAGCCTGTCCTACGGTAACGGACACTCGGAGTTGTATCCCGATCGGTACAACTAGAACTTATGATGAGAACTGGATAGTACGGCTCTGGGATTGCTTTCTCGCAGGGAGTCGAGAAAGGATCTCAGGTCAAGGTTGATGATACTACTACTACTACTTTACATTATGTTCATCTGCTCTTTCCTGATGCTGCAAGACTGTCGAAGATTGTTGAAGATGCTAGTCTTCGATAGGACTAGGCTTTCCCCCTCTATTCTGGCATTTCTGCAGCCCAGTCCACATATACAGCCATCCCTTTGAAAATGATGCATATGTAGTGTAGATCCTTGCTTGCTGAGTACTTCGGATGAGTACTCACGTTTGCTTTATTTTCTTTTTCCCCCATATTCCATTTGATGCCACCAGACGACGGAGCCCCTGAGCCAGACGCCCCAGCCGACGACCAGTACTACTACCCGTCTGGCGAGTACTACTACTACGAGGAGCCGACTGACGACCAGGAGTAGGATTGGAGGGTCCAGGGCAGGAGGCCTACGCCTTTCGATCGTAGCTTTTATTTTACCCCGCCTCTGTGAAGGCTTATCTCTCTCTCTCTCTCTCTGTAATATATCTGTACTCAGATATCTGATGCTTCCGCTGACGCTTGTATGCCATCGAGCTATGTATTCGAGCCCTCGAGGCCCTGGCTTGTAATATTAAGCTTGTATGACTTTATTTATGTTTTAGAGTTGTGTTGTGATATCTTCAAGTGAGTCCTTAGGCTTGATCGTGCGCATTTGCGTGTATGATTAGTGCACGATTAAGCCGGGAACGTCACAACCCCCTCCCAAGGGGGGCTTGCCCCCCAAGGCAAAGGGGGATGCCCCCACTATTGAGCCTAGTGGCCCATGTAGGGCTGCTCCACTTGGGCATTGCCAAGTGGCAGCCCCACATCGCCCTCCAGAACATTCTCGGAGGTTCGGGAAACTTTTGAAATCTTCCCACTCCTTCTGGATGTTTTCTAGGGTTACACGGAACATTTCTTGTTTTTTGGTTTTTTCCGGTATCTTCCAAAACCTTCTAGTTCTCTCTCCAAAACATTTTCTCTTTATTCAAAACTTTTCTGGTGAAAATTACATAAGCTCCTACACTTCTGATACTCAAGACATCGGTGACCCTTAAGCGTTGACCCCGCAGGTTCGGTAAAGTATAGACATGACCGGAACTCCTTCCGTTCAATGATCAATAGCGAAATTGTGGACATCCATATTGAGCCCTATACCCCACACGAATGATTATCGAGATGCTTTACAAAACCCAAGGTGAGATTTATCGGCATCCACGTGAATCGGCACTTGATCACTATGCCAATTATCCTCGTTACTGGTTTTGTTCTCTTTTCTCGTTCCCGTGTTTCGACATCCCCGTGAAAAAATCACGTTGTGTCTAGCCAGGTGATGATGGATACCTCCGCACCGAGAGGGCCCTAAAAATATCTCTCCATCACCGGAGGAGCAAATCCCAGTCTCGAGCTATCAAGTCCACTGTCATACTTTTCTGATGCACCTGAAAATTGTCATTATGATCAGTACCCTGTTATGATTGACGTTTGACGAACCCTAAAGTACATCATCCGGTATGCAGAACATGATACTCTCATGGTCAAAGAAATTATGCATACGTTAACATCCGTGTGCTTATACTAATAATTTGTGACGATATGATCTCCTAGTATAACAATAAATTGGTCTGTTAAACACAAATGTTCTTCCAATAATGTGCTCTCAATGTTGCCGACATCCTTATTACTTTAATTGTGTCCATGATCAGGAAAACAGAACCATCATACAACACTTAAGCTAGCCTTAGAGGTGAGACTAAGAATCTATTTTCTGTTTATTATTCTACACATACATATGAGTTTTCCTCCTAGTCTCGTGGTTATCGCAGACTTGAGCATTGCAATTATAGCACATAAAAAATATTAAATATAAACTTAAAAATATATAATAATATTTATTATTGCATCTAAGGCATATTTGCAACAGACCGAACATTTGGCATCGGTTTAAGGAGCCTGATTGGATGACCTTTTTTGGTCTGGGCCGTGTTCGCGTGGACCACCCAGACGTTTACGGGGAGAAATAGGGGTCCGGTTTGAGATGCTCTAGGATCAATTGCAGGGGAAAATGGAGCATTTTGGCCCATCACCAACTAGGGGCATATCATACAGGCGTATACTAGCACAGGCTATACCTATATAGACAGACATGTTGGCTCCTCTGGGAAATAACAAGCCTGACAGATTCATTGGGCCAGCAGGCCATGCCAATCACTGGAACCCAGGAAAAGACACATCGAGCAGGCATTCTATTGAGGAAGGGCCCAGACAAAGCTTCCAATCCATCATCTTCCATGTGATCCAAAGAATATCCAGTAAAAACCGAAAAAGGACACAGCGGCATTGCATTTCTCAGTTCCGACAACACTTCCTCAAGCAACCCTAATAAAAAAAAAACTCAAGCAGATCAGCGGCGAGCTGCATCATCTCTGCCGCATCATCACAGACTCAGAACAGCATTCGGCAACAGTAATAAAATGCAGAATACATAGAAGTTTCCAAGCAACTCTAATGGTATAGGGACCGTTAGACCAGAACCAACTACATTCAGTTTTGCACTCTGGGGTTCTCAAGTGTTTTGTTCACTGTGACGGGTCACCTTGATGCGACTGCTAGGTTTACACTTTACAGTGTTTATTGAGGTTCAGATGAAACCAAGAGATCTAAGAAGTGCAAAAGTGTGGACGGCTGCCTTCTTTTAACTCCATGGTCCCATGGATATTCAAGAGTCATAGCGATAACTTCTTTTTCTTCTTTGATGTATTGTGGAGCTTGGACTCTTTAGCGGCCTGCATGAGGAAATCATTCATCAGAGACATAGGAAGGCTGATGACTCGAGAAAACACAGATAAGATACTGTTAGAGGAAACAATGAACATCATGAATGAAAATGTTCCATATAGGTGGTAGGTGCCAGATGGTGAAGTAAAATTCCAGTAACAGAATTATCTCATCGATAAGGGACCGTTTCATATGGCTCATACGGTGAACAGAGGTGACAGTGCCCAGAACCTATATTATGTATATCAAGTAGTTCTGGCCAATGACAACTGCATAACTGCTTTACTTTCCAAAACCTAATTTATGAATGAGGATTGTAGAATACATTTCAGTTCATCACATTATCTAATGTCTACGCAATGATTTCCTATTTTCCTTTAGAAAAAGGACAAACAGAATATCAAAACATCCACTAGATTATATTATTAAGTATGTTTCGGTCAAGAAATAGTATTACCTTTGTTTTTCTCTTTTTCTTTTTCTTTTTCTTCTTTTCCTTCCTCTGCTCCCCGTCATCTTGATTGGAAACCTCAGAGGAATCCTCAAATGATGGAACATGCCGTACTACTCTCCCAGAAGTTGAGGCCTCACCTACATTAGCAGGACAGTGTAGGTCGAATTTGGTCAGGTCTGGAAGGGATGTAGGTCAAAATAGGTTTTGAGAGGATGGGGCCAACTGGCCATGTAGGTCAAATTTGCTAGTGCAATATATAAAGAGTAAAGTTGACAACATCAACAGTGCAAAAAACAGGCGCAGAGCTCAACCACAAAAATATATCTTCACAGCAGTCCATAAATCAGGCAAAGCCTTGCCATTAATTTTAAATCAACCAGTATCAGGAAAATAAGAATCAGTCTTAAATTTATCGTTAGTGATTCAGGTGTTTCTTGCTCGATCTATAACTGGAGGCAGCATGGTAAAAAATCGCAAGAGATGTAGTAACAAGCACTCTAAGCAGGCAACACTTGGAAACAAAAGGCGTAAAATAAGGTTTATTCATGCTCCTATTTCAATATTGTGCTTAAAAGTAGCAAATGGCACCTAAATTGAAGCATAAACTTTTATCATGATATAACTCATCAAGTACATGTATTCAAAGGGCTAGATATATGAATATAGGATAGGTGGAATGACAACCCGTACCCTTGCTTGCCTTTATGGTTTCCTTTGCATTTTTCACAGCCAAATTTACAAGATCAGGATTTAGAGAGTCCAAGCCATCAGGTTGCTGTAGTTTTCTCTCGAGGAATTTCGCTAAAGCAGCAGCCTTATTTGTAGTTAGTGGTCCTCCAGGATGGGCCATCCTATTTGAAAGGAGATGAAACAGTCATATCCGTAACCAAAGAAAAGTACTAATGCCAATTCTATGTTCTTTAGCAAGCCCATATAAACATCACAAGGAATTAACTCTGCTGGTTATTTGTGCATGAGACTAACTATATCAAACCAAAGTAAAACCCTGCTTTATGTTCCATGAGATACCCATCGAAGAGCATGAATGTTCTATTTTTTTTATATACAAAACTATGACTGTACAGAAGCAAGTATGCATAGAAGCAATAACCCCAACTTAATCCAAAATCAGATACATCACCAATCACTCATGAGAGCCACAAAAAGTAAAGCATCCCAGTGATATGAAATTTTGAATCACGCAGTTCACTCGCTCATTCTTCAGTTCATGTGCAAGCAGCAGACACACCACGCAAAAAGAAAAACGAGTGTTAAAAGCATAATCTAAATCCGAGTCATTTTTCTCATCTAGCACTGCAAGCAACAGAAGCAAGCAGCGAGAAACTACTTGAAATCAGCTTATCGGAAGACTTCAATCACACAACCTGACTTCAAGTACACGCACTCCGCTTCAGATGAAGCAATCAACGAGCAAACTGACGAAGCCCTAATCCACAGCCCCAGAACGCCCTTGAGCTCGACCAATCCTCCCACCGAACCGAATTAAGCAAAATCTCACACTCGAATCGAGCCCCAACCCCGCCCACTACAACGGCGAAACCACACGACGCGCGTGGACCGTCAGACCGCAAGCTACATTAGTGCATCTGGAGGCGGCAGGCACAGGCACTAGTGAAGTGAAGGCACGACGCGGTACCTCGGGTTAGGGCGGGAGGAAGGCGGCGGCGCTGGGAGGGGCGCGAACTTGCTCCCCCGCAGCGCTTTGCGCTCCTCGTCGGTCAGGTCGCCGCCCGCCGCCATGCCGCCGCCGCCGGGCGCTGGGCCGAGGAGGAGGAAGAGGAAGGCGACTCGTCTGTTCGGGTTTGGTTGGTTGCTCTCTTGGGGTTCGATCGGACCAGATCGTCTGTCCCTCTATGCCGCGTGGGCCCGTGCGCACCGGTTTGGGGTTCGGTCGGGCTAGGTTTGCAGCCTGGCTGGACCGTGCAATCGAGTCTAGTATGGCAGATGGGGCCGTATGTACAGATGTGATTCTTTCCAAGGTTCTAAAGCGGTCAAAAAAAAAAGAAGATATGCTTTTTTTTTCTAACACATAGTACAGACGCAGGCACTTGTATATACGCGCATACACTCATTCTATGAACAACACGCACATCATATCTCAATGAGCACCTCCGAGAAACTGAATCGACATATCATTTTGAGATTAACGAAGTCACAAAACACATCTAAGGAAGTGTCTCTTTTCCAAGCAAAAGTTCAGTGCTGCCAAGCAAAATCTGCAAGGCTATGATCATGTTATGTGATTATGCTGCATTAGAAAATACTACTCTAACTTAATACTCCAAGTGTCAAATTGGTGGAAGCTATCACCATGTTAAGCCATGCTGCAATTTCAAGTTTCTGCTGCATTACCAAGGAAGCTCATAAGAAAGATCACAAGATATGGGGATAGATGTATACTGCATACCGTCCATTGTTCATCTCAAGCAGATAACACACCGTGCTTGCTCAAATATGTGGCAATGAAGCTACTGACAGACACAAGCAAAGAATGTTCGAACTTCGTAGCTGTGGATCGAAGTAATGATGTTAACTATCATGAACTGAAAGCCTGAAACGTCGTGTATTTACATGTTCACCGAAGCCCCGGAATTCAGAACGGTGGCAGCTAGCCTGTTCGGCCGGCCACCGCCCATCTTTACATCGCCTGATAGCTCGGCGACACTGACAGACATCCAAAAGAACAGGCGAAAAATTACACTAAACATAGTAGATCATGCCGACCTCGATGAGGCTGATGTGGGGTATGTGCAGCGTCACCGACGGCCCCCTGCAGTTCTTGCGGAGGAATGAGTAGGCGTAGTCAATGGCGAACGACTTCAAGAAGTTGGAGTTCTTCCTCGCCTTGACGTATGAGTGGCCGATGATGTACGCCACGCCGGCCTCCTTGGCCTCCAGGAGGTCCGACAGCTCGTCCCGCACCTGCGGGTTGATCTGCTCCTCCTCGGCGATCTGGAAACGGACCCTGCGGCGGCTCAGGCCGCCCGACTCCTGCTCGTACATGGACTGCAAGCTCTGAAGGGTCTCCGACTTGCTGCTCCTGGTCAGGGAGGTGCCTTCGTTGGAGTCTCTCATGATCAGCCCGGTCCCGGTCGCGTCGGTGGTGTGTATGACTGCCATTCTTCCTTCGTTCGATGACTCGTAGCTTCTAGAAGATGCGGCTTCCTCCGCTTCCATTTGGATGAACTTGGCGATGCTCATCACCAGGTGGTTCTCGAAGTTCTCATCGTCTTTCTGCACATCCTTATAACCGTATCTCACAATGCACCGGTACATCCGGTATTGCCTGGGGCCAATGCGCCCGATGAGGTACCGCTCGTCAACTGGAACATAGGGCACCGGCACGGACTTCACGCAGACGAAGACCAAAATCTGGTGAAATGCAGGCAGGTTGGTGACGAAATGTGAGAAGATGGCAGGCACCCCGGTCACTAGCTCTGTGTAGATGAGGCCGATTCCAGGCACACGCACGATTCCAAGGCTCGGGCCAAGTGTAAGGATCCATTTCATTGAGACCTTGTTTTGGAGATCAAACAGGTACTTTCGCCGTGTGCCGTAGTGCCACACGTACATGATGAACATGAACACGAAAGCAAGCGCAATCGGAGTCCATCCTCCTTGAGGAACCTTTATGAATGATGCAGACAGATACGCGCCCTCAATTGACCCAAAGAATATGAGGAACGACAAGGCAAGCAGGATATTCTTTTTCCACACAAATATGATGACCAGTGCCATCAGCCATGTCGTAACAAACATCACAGTGATGCACGCGAGACCTAAGATCATGCACAGGATGGGAGCAAAAGTTAGTCCAGGCATACCAAGCATAAAAAAATCATGAAAAAAAGGGCAGGCTAGATACAGTCTCATGACAAAACAAGGAAAGATGCTAGTGACCAGCTAACTATACACACCTCCCAAGATATGAACATCAACTTACCCCCTCCTACCCAAGATAGACTATTCACCTCTAAAGGATACGAACATCACACTTGGCCTATACAAGAAAAGTAGCAGCTGGTTGGCTGAATTTGCCACATCAACGAGATACGCACGATACATAATTTAGACAATTATAAATTCTTAGCACAGAAATTAAAAATTCATAGCTATATTTTGGTTGAATCAAGAACAGTGCAATTGAATGTGCATCACAGAAATGAATTGTCAACATAAGATGGTGAACTATGTTGCACAGAAAATAGCAGGTTCTGAATAAAATGAAGTATATGAGGAACCATCAGATTCAAGAGCAAAACCCAAGTGTACCATAGGATCTGCATAGTTTCTGCATTATTGAAGTGGTCGAACTTACCATAAGCATTTCCTATAATGTTTATGTCACGGAAGCCAACTGTCACAGCTAAACAAAGGACCATCAGAATCCAATTTATCTCAGGTATGTAAATCTGGCCATAGATCCACCTTGATGTATGCACAACTTTCACCCGTGGAAAGCATCCCAAAGAAAGGCACTGCTTGACAATAGAGAAGGTTGCAGATATAATTGATTGGCTGCCTACAATTGCAGCAAGAGATGCCAGGACAAACATGGGCCAAAACACAGTACCTGCAAAAGTGATGTGATATGATTTAATACTATTTTCAGCAACATGTGAAGTGAGAATTCTCAAGCATGCTTTGGTCTTCTGAAACTTACGTGGAATTGATAGGTAAAAACTGTCATGTACATCAGACATGTTCTTCGAAAGAAACGCAGCCTGCCCCATGTATTGCAGAACAAGACAGGGATATATGACACCAACAAAAGCCAGCTAAAAAAGATGAAGAGTTGTAGTGAGTCAGCATGATATATATTTTTTATCAGTCTAGCCTTAAAATATACTCCCTCTGTTCCAGAATATAAGGTGTATTGATTTCCGTGCAAGTCAACCAATTGAATGTTTGACCAAGATTATAGAATAAAATAACATCTGCAATACCTAATAGATAAAATATGAAACTACTTTGCACGATGGTTCAAATGATATAAATTTCATATTGTGGATATTGATATATTTTTCTAAAATCTCGGTCAAACATGCACTCGTTTGACTTTAAAAAAAAAAACAAATACACTTTATATAAAGGAACGGAGGGAGTAGGTCACAACTCATATATGAAGTTCTCCATACCCTGATGGATGCAGCAGTGAAGTGGCCAAGATCGGCAAACATAGCTTCAGTGCCTGCATGTATGACAAATATTCATAAGACAAACACTTCGTTACAAATAATGAATAATCATAGCTAGATAGCACATCCATTTGAATTCACCTGTCACGGCAAGAAGTACTCCTCCTAGAGAAATCCAACCATCTCTTCCTGTTATCTTGAAGAACTTCACAATATAATGCGGGGAAAGAGCAAGACATACTCTGGGATTCCAGTGGATGATATTATAGAGACCAATGATACCAATGCTCAAGAGCCAAAGTACAACAATGGGGGCAAACACGAATGCCACCCTATGAGTACCTCGGTGTTGTAGCGCAAAGAGGCCAACAAGCACAACACATGCAATGAGTACTACCCAACCTGTAAAAGAACAAGTTAGTCAATATAATGAGAGCTATTTACTAAAGGAAACTACAAGTAATGCAGATATGTTCCTCAAGGAAGAAATCAACAGCAACAGTAATATCTTTGATGCAAAAAAAGAACTATGTACTCTTTCAAGATATACAGGTTACGAAGTCATAAAGGCAGCTCATTTAAATTCTACACCAGATCATCATGCAAACAGGGGTGCCTTGAAATTTATCTAATTTTCAGTCACATCATCCCCCATACTACTAATATAATTCAAACAAATAATTAGGTGTTCTGATTCTTTCAAATTTCAATGTTCCATCTGTTACCTATCAACTTTGTCGAATTCATGCAACCGATTCTTTCCAATTTCAGTGTTCCATCTGTTTCCTATCAACTTTGTCGAACTCATGCAAATAAGCACACGAAGAAAATCTTAAAGTACACTAAATAATTGATTTCATTATCACAAAATGGGGCGATTATTTCCCTCAACTAAAGATGAAGACGAGAAAACCTTTGATTACTTGCAGGTAATTTGAGCTACAGCTCCAATTTTACAGTTCCACGCATGACAGATAGATAACTAAACATTGAAATGCATTGGATTTTAGCATATAGATTAAGAACAACCAAGATTAATATTATATCAGATAGCTTGACTGGCACTTGCAAAATAGGAAAACCTCTACATAGAATTTGACCATACTAATCAAGGGAAGTCTGGAGATGCTTGTGTTGTTTAATTCCATTCTAACATATGGAAGTTCACTTACCCACTCTGAAAGTTTGAAGTAAAACTAGATGAAACGCCTTCTTAAGAGGGTTTTTTTAATAAATATGTAACGATTATAGCATATTACTGTCACAGGAACGGGTTGCTAAATATCTACTCCCTCCGGTCCTTTTTAGTCCGCACATGTAAGGTTTGTACGAAGTCAAAATATCTCAACTTTGATCAAACTTATAGAAAAAAAATATATCAACATTCACAATGCCGAACTAATATTGTTAGATTCATTATGAAATGTAGTTTCATAGTACATATATTCGTTGATATTTTTTAATATAAATTTGGTCAAACTTTGCAAAGTTTGACTTGACACAAATCTAATACGTGGAGTAAAAAGGACCGGAGGGAGTACTATGCGGTTGGGGGAAAATAAAGAAGAAGCTACCCATACCATTTCCTAATCCACCTGTGCCTCGGTCTTGTAATCCAGACAAGGCTGCCAAAACTGCAACAAGCACAGCATGAGATGTGACAACTGATAACAGCGAAAGTATGTGTCCATAATTAAAGAAAGAAAAACAAAGCAAAGAAACAAGGACATGTTGTGCATACCAGAGATGGTGGGTGTAAGGACGCCATCACCTATCACCATGCATGCTCCAAACAGAACAAAAAGAAGCAAACATGTCCGCAGCTTCTTGTGCTTCTCTAGAAACCTTTTGAATGGTGAGGACATAGCAGTCCGATCAACCCCAGGCTGATAGTATGTTGACAGCTCTTCATCTGCCGCTTGCTGGTTTGGAAGCAGGCTCATCTTTGCATGCCTGCAGAGTAGTGAATACAAAGCAAACGTCCCACCTGGATAACACATTTACTTTATTCAGTAACCACATGCAGTGAAAAAAAAGTAGCTAAACAAAACAACTACTCCTAGATAGCTCAGGTCACCACTCTACTGTAAAAGAGAAGGAACACAAGTTCATCCTTTGGAGAAAGAACAAATACTTGAAGACAATAACGTCTGTTGCAGTTATGCTAACAGTCTTATTACAGAACTTCACCTTTTCTATATTCCTCTCCGCCTACCAGAATTTATGTGTGCTCTACTAAGCTAGGCTAAAACTTCCAAAAGATTCAATGAACCAAACTTAGAACACAGGAGCATATGCGCTGCAATTAGGAAACCAGTAAAACAAACTAGTACAATGAGATCACTCACCCTCGCCATTATCATCGGCAGCCAAGACAATTATGACGTACTTTAGCAACGGAATGAGTGTCAAGGTCCAAAATATCAGTGAAAGCAATCCAAAGACGGTCGCCTCATCACTGTACTTGTCCAGTCCAGACAGTGCGCTTTTGAAGACATACAGAGGCGACGTACTCAGGTCTCCATACACCACACCAAAGCTCTGAAACGCTAGTAGGGAAAGAGCTTTGTGATATTTCCACTGGCCCTGCAAAACAACAACCATCAGCACAGCAAGACTACGAACAATGACCACAAGAAACTGGTTGTTGACTTGGTGAATGTCTCTACTAAACTACTCCCTCCGTTCACAAATATAAGATGTTTTAGATATTTCAATATGGACTACATACGGACTGAAACTAGTGAACAAACACACTAAAATGCGTCTATATACATCCGAATCAGAACAAAGCTAGAACATCTTAAAATAGTGGACAGAGGGAAGTACACAAAACAAACGGCCAATGCAATTGCAATGATATGTCTATTTCTGGCGACGTTGGCCAAAATTGGATAAACCAGCAGCTGATGAAACAGCTTTTGTTGTATCAAAGAATTTCTAATACAGTCTACACCTCTACGGTGATTTGAAATTCAGAAACTGAAGCTATATCAATAGAGAACTCTATGATGAGGATGCGCATGCCTGTAATAAGAAGGTGAAAACAAAAAGGTCGATTCATGGGCAGCCTGACTACTCCCTGATCATCGAGCAAGCACCAACGAAATAGTTGACCCGATTCAATCACATGATACGGGTGACCCCGATGTTCCAGAACCAACCAAAATTGAACTTATATAACCAGAATAATCGCACAGCCGCATCATCCCGCATCTGGCGGTAATTTTCTCACCCCCGCTCCGAACAAGCGAGATCGAAATCTCGCCAACATCGAGTAAAACCCGAACACAGCCGCCTTCCAAATCACCCCTCATCATAATCCAAACTCCCGAGGCGGCACGGAGACGGGTGGAGCGGAGTAGCGGAGCGGTTAGTTACCTGAGGCGCGGCGGCGCCGATCTCCTCGTCCATTGGGGGCACCCGCCCACCACCTGAACCTCGCGGCGGCGGCGGCGGCGGCGGCTACTCTAAGCAGCAGCAGCAGGGGATGCTAGAAGCGGTGTAAAGCCGCGGCCACGTAGTGGCGCTACGGCCCCCGGGGCTAGCTCGGCGAGGCGGGAGGGCCTGGGAAAGCGACGGGGGTGGGGTGGGGTGGGAGGAGAGAAGCTTCCCTTCCCTTCGTCTAGTTTTGTAGGCGGACGACGACGAGAGAAGAGGAGAGCTATCGACCGGGGGAGGGGAGAGCCGCGAGCCGGGAGCGCTTGGGCTTGGTGCCTGCCTGCTCACGTCGCCGTCTCGAGGACGACGCGTAGGAGCAGCGTGGGGCGGCGGCGCCGTGGGGTTCGCGGGGCGGGGGTCGCTGGCGGGTGGGTCAGGGGAGGCGGGCTGGCGTGTGGGTCAGTGGAGGCGGGCTGGCGTGTGGGTCAGTGGAGGCGGGTTCGCACGTGCGATGCGATGGGCGCGCACGGCGGGTGGAAAGGGATGGGGATGGATCCACTGCTGCGGGTGCGCCGGCCGAGCTTGCGTGCGTGTGGTGCGGTTGTTGTGATTCCGTGGGCGAGATCAGAGCACGGATAATTCCGGCGATTATATATATTTTTTAAGAACACTCCGACGATTATATGGGTTTAGCTTTTTTTTGTCAGATCAGATCCTCATATAGTCGTCCTGGCCCGTAAAACATTTACAGTGGCCCGGAATCCTCCCGGGCAGTATATCTACGGGTCCGCGGCCGCTATACGGGGTGAAACCCTATTTCCCCGCCGCCGCAATCCCCCTTTCTCCTCTGAATTCTCGCCGCCGGCAACCCAAATCCGCCGCCCCACTCCGCTACCGCCTACAGATCCGCCGCGAGCCGGGAGCGCTTGGGCTTGGTGCCTGCCTGCCCACGTCGTCATCTCGAGGACGACGCGTAGGAGCAGCGTGGGGCGGCGGCGCCGTGGGGTTCGCGGGGCGGGAGGTCGCTGGCGGGTGGGTCAGGGGAGGTGGGCTGGCGTGTGGGTTAGTGGAGGCGGGTACGCACGTGCGGTGCGATGGGCGCGCACGGCGGGTGGAAAAGGATGGGATCTATTGCTGAGGGTGCGCCGGGCGGGCGAGTTTGCGCGCGTGTGGTGCGGTTGTTGTGATTCCGTCGACGAGTTTATAGGGCGGCCCCCTAACCTTTCGCAACCGTCCGCACCGCGCTGTCCGATCCGCGGCGCGATCCGGACGTGATTTCTCTCGCAAACCGAAGACAAACATAGGGCTTTGCGGGAGTCCGGACACAAGAAACGTCGCTCTCTACCCCCTGGCACACCCAAAAGAAAGGCGGAGCCCGTGCTTTTTGTTGGGAGACGTTGCATGGAAAACTAAAAAAATTCTACGCACACGCAATGATCTATCCATGGAGATGCTAGTAACGAGGGGGAGAGTGTGTCTACGTACCCTCGTAGATCGTAAGCGGAAGCGTTTCACAACGCGGTTGATGTAGTCGACCTTCTTCGCGCTTCAACCGATCAAGTACCGAACGCACGGCACCTCCGCGTTCTGCAGACGTTCAGCTCGGTGACGTCCCTCGCCTTCTTGATCCAGCAAGACGTCGAGGTAGTAGATGAGTTCCATCAGCACGACGGCGTGGTGACGGTGATGGTGAAGTGATCTCCGCAGGGCTTCACCTAAGCACTACGAAAAAAATGACTGGGGGTGTAAACGGTGGAGGGGGGCGCCGCACACGGCTAGGCAATTGTCTGGTGTGTGCTAGGCACCCTCCCTCCCACATATATATAGGTGGGAGGGAAAGGGGAGAAGCCAGGGCGCGCCCTAGGGCTGGCTGCCGGCCCCCTAGGGGCCCTGCCTTGCCCTGCGCCCCCCTACCATATTTTCCCAAGGGGGAAGGAAAGAGGGGGGGGGAGAGAAGGAAGTGGGAATCCTAATCCGCACTTTCCTTTCCCTTCTCCTCCTTAGGCCGGCCCATATGGGGGGCGCACCAGCCCCTCGTGGCTGGTGCGTTTCCCCTCTTGGCCCATAAGGCCCATATTTTTTGCCGGGGGTGCCCGGAACCCCTTCCGGTGACCCGATAAGTACCCGGTACCCCCCGAAACACTTTCGGTGTCCGAATACCATCGTCCTATATATCAATCTTTACCTCTCGACCATTTCGAGACTCCTCGTCATGTCCGTGATCTCATCCGGGACTTCGAACAATATTCGGTCACCAAATCACATAACTCATATAATACTATATCGTCAACGAACGTTAAGCGTGCGGACCCTACGGGTTTGAGAACTATGTAGACATGACCGAGACACCTCTCCGGTCAATAACTAATAGCGGAACCTGGATGCCCATATTGGCTCCTACATATTCTACGAAGATCTTTAACGGTCGAACCGTTATGATAACATACGTAATTCCCTTTGTCCATCGGTATGTTACTTGCCCGAGATTTGATCTTCGGTATCTTCATACCTAGTTCAATCTCGTTACCGGCAAGTCTCTTTACTCGTTCCGTAATACATCACCTCGTGACTAACTCCTTAGTCGTTTGCTTGCAAGCTTATGATGTGTATTACCGAGAGGGCCCAGAGATATCTCTCCGATACTCGGAGTGACAAATCCTAATCTCGATCTATGCCAACTCAACAAACACATTTGGAGATACTTGTAGAGCATCTTTATGATCACCCAGTTACGTTGTGACGTTTGATAGCACACAAGGTATTCCTCCGGTATTCGGGAGTTGCATAATCTCATAGTCGAAAGAATATGTATTTGACATGAAGAAAGCAATAGCAATAAACTGAACGGTCAATATGCTAAGCTAACGGATGGGTCTTGTCCATCACATCATTCTCCTAATGATGTGATCCCGTTATCAAATGACAACTCATGTCCATGGTTAGGAAACCATAACCATCTTTGATCAATGAGCTAGTCAAGTAGAGGCTCACTAGGGACATGGTGTTTGTTTATCTATTCACACATGTATTTAGGTTTCCGATCAATACAATTCTAGCATGAATAATAAACCTTTATCATGAATAAGGAAATATAATATAAAAACTTTATTATTGCCTCTAGGGCATATTTCCTTCACTTTTGTAGCATCTCGCACTGTTTTCGCGTCAAAATCCCCCACTTCTCTTCTTCCATTCTCCGCCGCTCTCCGCCCAATTCCCGCTCTTTTCTACCACCTCTCCTTCCTTCTGCCGCCGACGCATGGAACCGTCGAAGAACCTGTCGGAGATGGAGCCGGTGGAGGTGCCGGAGGACCTGAGCATCACGCTTGCCCCGAAGGTCAGCTCGGTGACGCGGTAAACTCACCACGTCAAAGCGAAGGCCGCAAAGGAGGAGAAGCTCAAGAAGCGGTTGGCCGCCGGTGGGCCTGGTGATGGCGATGGACATGGAGGTCGTGGCGGACGCCGCCAGACGGGCGTGCCCACAGTACAGACAGCGCCGCGGCCGGAGCCTTACAAGCCTCCGTACTACTACGTCGTCAAGCAGCTCGGAACCCCCGCTGGTACGGTGCCTTACATCGTCGACGTTAACGCGGCGCCGCTCTTCTCCGAGTATTCTTAATCCCAGCTTGTCTGGGCACGGACGGCGGCCTGGGACCAGATGGGTGCCCGCACGCTGTTCGCTGCAATGCCTAGAGGGGGGGCAGTGTACGACGCGGACAGGAAGATGCTCGACATTATCCACGACGGAGACGAGGGAGGGGGAGGGGGCTATGAGGACGGGCAGGTGGAAGACTCGGATCCCACCTAGTCCGGCAACTAGCAGCAGCAGTCCTACACCCAGACGGCCACGCAACAGTCCTACACCCAGAACAGCAATGGCACACAACAACAACAACAACAACAACAACAACATTGGGCCGCCCGATGGGGAGGAGGAGGAGGACGGTGACGACGATGATCCGGATGATACAGCCGACGATCCGAAGAAGGATAGAGGAGAAAGCTTCAACATGCGGGAGGACAAGCTGTTGTGCGATGCATGGTTGGCCACTAGCATTGATCCGATCCATGGCACTGAGCAAAAGGACACAACCTTTTGGAGGAACACAAACATTTCGTGCCCTACTCCGATGCGGTCATCCGCAACCGTGAATGAAAGTCCCTCATCCATTGATGGTATACCATCCAAGAGGTCATGTCCAAGTATTGGGGTCACTTAAAGCATCTCATCACACGGTGGCCTAGCGGTGCACAAATCACCGAGCAAGTAAGTTTTGTTGATCACTAGCGTGTCCAAGTATTGCAGGCACTTGAAGCCGGATATGCTTTAGTTTTGTTGATCACTAGCCGGATATGCTTTAGTTTTGTCGATCAGTAGCCGGACATGTATTGTTTTGTTGCTCACTTGACAGATATGCATTGTCGACATTGTTTCACTTTTTAGCCTACTCGTGCTTGTGTGGCGTACAAGAAGTTGGACAAGAAGTCATTCACCGTAATGCATTGTTGGTTGAAGTTGAATGAGCAACCGA
The DNA here is from genome assembly GCA_011799875.1 of Thinopyrum elongatum. Taxonomy (NCBI): domain Eukaryota; kingdom Viridiplantae; phylum Streptophyta; class Magnoliopsida; order Poales; family Poaceae; genus Thinopyrum; species Thinopyrum elongatum. The sequence goes on along the minus strand of CM022298.1, from coordinate 115,220,148 downwards.
AGTGGAACCTTTTCATTGCCAAGACTACCGCCCAAGCCAATGAGAAAGAAACCGGTGACCCTACCGACCCAACCCAAGAACCGCCAAAGAAGGTTAGAAGAAATTTGCAGGGGAAGAAGTTGGAGAAGGAGAGGACGAAGCGAGAAGGTGCGGCAGTCAAGCTGACGGAGAGGTTTGAGGAAATCTTGGCGAAGAAGGAGGAGGCATGCATGAGGCGCTCGGAGATCAAGGAGGAGAGGTTCAAACTGTTGATGGAGGCGACTGACAAGAAGCTCAAACTCGAAGAGCGGAGGACCATGGTCAACAAGAGGAAGGCCGCACTCGAGAAAAAGAGGGTGAAGATGACCGCCAATACGGAGGACGCCAAGATGTTGATCTTGAATGTCGACTCTTTGAATGCCGACGCAAGAATGGTCGTGCAATCCGTCCGCTACCAGATGTTGCAACGGTAGAAATAAGCGTTGGCGGCGGCGGACGCGGAGGCTGCCTACGCGGCGGCGACGACACCTCCTTGATCGGGGAGCAGCTGGTTGGGATTGCCGGTCCGTTAGGGCAGAAATGCACGGACTGCCGGACTGGTGTTCTTATGGATTTCGGGCATGTAAAAACTAAGCATATTTGTCTCTTTTTGGTTGTGATCGGGCATGCAATCCGACACTGGTGTGATCCGGCGCGCTGTGTGAATTGAAGTATATTTGAATTTCAATTTACTGACGGACATAGACAGGCTACGGTTGAATAATGGCCTCCCACATACGTGTCCGCAGACTGATCCCCTGTCCAAATACGAACGCGGGAGGAAATTTGCGGGTTGCCGTTACAGATGCCCTTACTCGTGTGTTTTTACAAAGAAAAAAATAGCAATTTCCAAAACAAGAAGGGTCGTCAGTTTCTCGAGAGAGACCACCGTGCACAGCACGCACATGCGCACAAACGTGCTCACGCGGAGTTTGTTTTTCGAGAGCACCACGCGGAGTTTGTTGAAAAGTGAAACAGAAATCTAGTCAGTATGTTGAAATTGGAGTCAACTGAGCTCCATGCAATTTTACGGAAACGAGTATTACTAGCACCACTATTTATATTATAGGACGGAGGGAGTACGTAGTTGCTTGGATAGCTAGTGTTTGAGAGTAGTTATAGGAAAACCAGTTTGGGGGGTTTCTAGGAAAAACCAGTTTTGGTTGTCGTTTTGTTAAAACTAGCTTAGAGCATCTACAGCCGGACTCGGAAATCCGGGCTCTTAAACGCCCACGGACGCACCCGGACGCGTCCGCGGACAGTGACCGGGCATTCCTCAAATCGCGTCGGCCACATCCACGTCTCTCATATCCGAACTCCTATATCCATACTATAGCATGTAACGTCGATCAAACTACGTAGATCATCTCCGGACATAGAAATTGCACAATAGTTCTCCAAAAAATCCACCAAAGTTCACACAAACGACGGACAACTAAATACTACATCTAAAACTTGAAACTAAAATCAACTTCACCACTTTCGGGCTGGCCTTTTCGCCTTCTGGTCGCCGGCGTAGCTGTACCCGTCGTCGGCTGGTGGAGGATCGTCTGATTCGTCGGAGGAAGAGCCGTCGTCGTCGGAGGAGGAGTCGATGATGACGAGGCCCTTCAGGCGCTGGACGGCCCGGTCCTGCTGGCGCCTGAGCTTGGCCAGCCGAGCCGCCTCCTTCGCCTTCTCCAACGCCTCCCGCTCGGACTGCTCGATGGCAAGCCGAAGAGCCTTGGCGTTCTTTCGGCAGAGCCGCCGAGTGTCCATCTCCACCGTCATAAGCGACCGGCGGTAGACCCACGCGAGGAGCCGCTGGTCCTCGTCGGGCTCCGCCGGTAACTCATGCCGGCGGCGGACAGAGCTCTCCACAGCCCCCGCCTCCCTAGCCCGCTGCCTCTCGTGGCGGGCGGCGCGCGCCTCCAACTCCGGCGTGCGCGTCCGAGCCGGCGGGGCGGGCACAAGCACCCACCGCTGCCCACGAGGGGGAGCAGCAGCCAGCGGGCGCGAGGGGACGGCGTAGGGAAGCAGCAGCCGGCGGGGCAATGGGACGGCACACGGGAGGCGCCGATTGCGCTGGCCGCCTGTCGAAGCTGCCCATGGGCCGGGAGGGGCCAGCGCCGGCGTCCGAGATGCGCCGATGGGGAAGCACGGGTGGCTGCGGCGAGGCTGCAGATCCGGAGCTGCCCCCGGTGTCCACCTTCGACCGCTCCAAGGCGATGCGGAGGGCAAGCTCATACTCCGAATCCACCTCGTCGTCGGAGCGGCTGCCGGAGCTCGACATTGCGCCGGATTCGATCGGAATCGGGGAGGGGAGAGGAAAGGACGGAGCGAGAGAGGAGAGTGAGTGAGCAAGGGTTTTGGACCGACGATGCCGATGGGTTTTTTTTGTGGGACATCCGTGGGGTCGGTGGTGGGCCGGGCTTGTCAGGTGGGTGCGCCCGGGCGTGCCCGGGCCACCCCATATCCGCCCCATATTTGGGCTGGATATGGGGGGTGCCGGTCAGTCCGGGCGTTTGAGCCCTGTTTAAGGCGTCCGTCTGGGTCGAAAAAACCTGACCGTACAGTGACCGGGCATATGAGGCGGATTTGAGATGTCCGACTGTAGATGCTCTTATACTAGAATACTCCCTCCGTTCCTAAATATAAATCCTTCTAGAGATTTCAATATAGACTATATACGGATGTATATAGACATATTTTAGAATGTAGATTCACTCATTTTGCTCCGTACATAGTTCATATTAGAGTCTCTAAAAAGATTATATTTAGGAACGGAGAGAATACTTTGTTTGGACGTGGTTGATCATGCTGCAATATCACACAACCGAGGCTTTCATGCCGCCGGTGCTTCGCGTCATCCTCAACATTTGAGAAATACAAGCCCAAGTGGTTCACGCGAGAGGTGAGGATATGGAGGAACGAAGGGAGGCACGACCACGCCTAGGACGCCTACAATGGCACGGTTCGTGCTGCACATGACGGGCCCGTCATGGCCACGGATCCTGGGCGTGCTCGACCTCTTCCAGGGCGTGTGTGCGGTCAGCGGGGAAATCGGGCACCACAGCGTGCATGTCAACCTCATGTACCCAAGTGGCGTGGCCACGCTGCCGAGCTGCGTTGGCCGTAAAGATGGCCATGAGAGCATCGGACTTTGCAAATCCGGCCTCTCAAACGTCCGCGGACACGTCTGGGCGTATTTACGGACACTGACCGATCGCGTCTCAAATAATACAATCCATATTTGGACACCTCAATTATCATATCTTAAATCCGTACAAATTCATGCAACTACGTCGATGCATACACATTGTTTGGCTACTCCATCACACTACACTAAACATGTCATCGGACTATCAAAATTTGGCATGTTTGGCTATGGTGGAGATCATCCACGGCTGCCCTTGCCCTTCCTGACGCCCTTGCCGTCCTTCTCGCGGAAGTACTGGTCGAAGACGCAGTAGGGATCGAGCCGGATCTGCTCATCGCCGGAGCTGTCCTCGCCGTCGTTGTCCTCCTTCTCCTCCTTCGGTGGCAGTCCGGCCATGGCACGGACCGCCCGATTCTGCTCTCGAGCGAGGGCGCGCGTATTCCTCCGCTGCCGTTTCTTCACAATGCGGGCGCGGATGGCTTCCTCCTGTGCGGTCGCCCGCGCTGCCACATCAGCCGCCTCCGCCGTCGCCATTTCTGCCGCGATACGCCCCTCGGCGGCCCTTATCCTCTCCTTCCCACGGCGGGCTGCCCGTTCGTGGTGGGACTCATAGTCTGCCCGATCGATGATGGGGAAGGAGAGATTTTCCGGCTGTCGGGACCGTGATTATATAGCCCAGGGGACTCGAGCGCCCGTTGAGCCGACGCAATGGAGTCCCGCTGGACAGATCCGTCCGTCGGCTGGGTGCTGTCCTCCTGGGAGCGGCGGAGTGCAATGCGGACCGCCATTGCCTCCTCCAACCCGCACGGATGACACCCCAGTCGACGGATCCGGACTGGTCGGAGTCAGATCCGCTGCCCACCATGGCGGAGACGGTCGGAATCACCGGAGGTGAGCTCGGGTGGCGGAGGGAGTGGAGGGGAGAGGAATGTGAAGTGGCTAGAGTTTGGTCCTGATAGCCCAGAAGTATAGGGGTCGTTTGTAGCATTTTTCGATAAATAAGAGTGTCAAACCCAACGAGGAGCTAAAGGTAGAACAAATATTCCCTTAAGTTCTATCGACCACCGATACAACTCTACGCACACTTGACGTTTGCTTTAGCTAAAACAAGTATGAAACTATTTTGCAAGAATAAAACTACGAGTACTTTGCGAGAATAAAACTACAAATAAAATGCAAGGTAATAAAAGTAGATAGCTTTTGTCAACAAGAAAGTCATTTGTCCCTAGGCAATCGATAACTAGACCGTAATCATTCTTGCAATTTTATATGAGGGGGAGGCATGAGCTAACATACTTTCTCTACTTGGATCATATGCACTTATGATTGAAACTCTAGCAAGCATCCGCAACTACTGAAGATCATTAAGGTCGTAAAACCCAACCATAGCATTAAGTATCAAGCCCTCTTTACTCCCATACGCAACAACCCACTTATCCGTGTTCAGGCTTCTGTCACTCCGGCAACCGACAATAAGCAAATTATGAACGTACTGCAACACCCTACAGCGGGGAACCCCCTCACGTTTGCGCGAGACGGAGGGCACCGTAGGATAGCACCATAATAAAATATACACTCAAACCAACCACGATCATCGATTAGCCCATAGGACAAAACGGATCTATTCAAACATCATAAGATAGCCATAGATCATTGGGAAATAATATATAGCGTTGAGCATCATGTTTAAGTAGAGATTACAGCGGGGAGAAGAGGTGTTACACCGCTACATAGAGGGGGAGAAAGTTGGTGTTGATGAGGGCGAGGTTGTTGATATAGATCGCTGTCACGATCCTTGCCCCGACGGCACTCCGGCGCCACCGGGAGAGAAGGGGAGAGAGCCCCCCTCCTTCTTCTTCTTCCTTGGCCTCCCCCCTAGATGGGAGGAGAGTTCCCCCTCTGGTCCATGGCCTCCATGGCGGTGGAGGGGCGGGAGCCCCTCCGAGATTAGATCTCCCTCTCTGTTCTCTTCTGTTTCGCGTTCCCCAGATATGGCCGAAAACCGTTTCTTAAATATCTGGAGATCCGTAACTCCGATTGCGCTGAGATTTTAACACAATTTTTTTCCGGATATAAGCTTCCTTGCGCCCAAAGTAGAGCCCCAACTGAATTACGACGTGAGCACAACCCACCACCCCGCGCCTGGAGCCTGGGGCGCGCCCTGGTGTATCTTGGGGGCTGTGGGCCCCCGTTTGTGTTGATTCCACCTCCCAAAAATCACAAATATTCCAAAATAATTCTCCTTAAAATTTTGTCGCGTTTGGACTTCATTTGATATGGATATTCTGCGAAGCAAAAAACATGCAAAAAACAGGAACTGGCACTAGGCACTGGATCAATAGGTTAGTCCAATAAATCATATAAAATATTGCCAAAAATATGTGAAAGTTGTATAATATTGGCATGAAACAATCAAAAATTATAGATACTATGGAGACGTATCAACATCCCCAAGCTTAATTCCTGCTCATCGTCGAGTAGGTAAATGATAAAAAAGAATATTTTTTGATGTGGAATGCTACCTAACATAATCTTGATCATATATCTAGTCATGGCATGAATATTAATGTTGGGGAACGTTGCATGGAAAACAAAAAAATTCCTACGCTCACCAAGATCAATCTAGGAGATGACCATCTACGAGAGGAGAGATTGGATCTACATACCCTTGTAGATCGCTAAGCGAAAGCGTTAAGAAACGCGGTTGATGTAGTCGAACGTCTTCGCGATCCAATCACGATCCGTCCCGCAAACTCCCGATCTAGCGCTGAACAGACGGCACCTCCGCGTTCAATACACGTACGGCTTGATGATGCCTTCACCTCCTCGATCCAGCGAGCGATGGTTGTCGGTGTCAAAACCGGCTGATCTCGGGTAGGGGGTCCCGAACTGTGCGTCTGAGGATCGAAGGTAACAAGGGACAAAGGGAACACGATGTTTACCCAGGTTCGGGCCCTCTTAATGGAGGTAAAACCCTACGTCCTGCTTGATTGTATTTGATGAGTATAGGGGTTACAAGAGTTGATCTACCTCGAGATCGTAATGACTAAACCCTAAATGTCTAGCCTATGGGAGTTATGATAGCCTCTACGGACTAAACCCTCCGGTTTATATAGACACCGGAGGGGGCTAGGGTTGTACAAAGTCGGTTTACAGAGGAAGGAAATTACACATCCGGACGCCAATCTTGCCATCCACGCAAAGGAGAGTCCCATCCAGACACGGGGAAAGGCCTTCTACCTTATATCTTCACGGCCCATCAGTCCGGCCCATGTCACATAGCCCGGACGCCTGAGGACCCCTTAATCCAGGACTCCCTCAGTAGCCCCCGAACTTTCCTTCAATGACGACGTAGTATCCGTCTTATGTCTTCGGCTTTGCAAGGTGGGCTCTTCATTTGTACTTCGGCTTGGCGACAGTCCGGCTCTGACCTCGATGTGCTGCCTTTATGATCCTTTTCTGTGGTCGCTTCGATTTCTGCACGCCGGGCGAATACGAATGGTCTGTGATTTTTTGCAAATAAGCCCCTCACCACGCTCGGACGGCATCTATATAAGGAGAGCTAGATCCCCAAATGCCATCTCATATCGCGCAAAAGAAAGACCGTCAAGATTAACTGCGAACAAAGCTTTCCAGCATGGCCAGTGCTCCAGGTTCATCTTCGCGCCCTCATGGCCCTCAAGAGGGTGATTGGCAGAGTTGTTCCGTGCCTCATCTTCAGCCGAGTCGACTCCAGACGCAGGGCTACCTTCCCCTCGCGGATCTAGTCCCCGTTTGAGCGGGATTGGCCTCAATTGGCAATGATGTGATGGCTGAGAATTTCCCCAACCCCAAAAAGGAGGAGAGGGTGTGCTTCATCCCCTTTTTGCTGTGGGGCCTAGGATTTCCAATCCACCCCTTTCTCAGGGGCCTATTGGAATTTTACGGCATCCAACTGCACAACCTTACCCCAGGTTCGATTCTGCACATCTCAGGTTTTGTTGCCCTCTGCGAACTGTTCTTAGGCATCAAGGCCCATTTTGAACTATGGAGGAAGTTCTTTTGCCTTATTCCCCGCCATCGGGGAGGCTCCATTTTTGAAGTGGGCGGCACCGAAGTATGGCGTATAGCCAGATCCGGATACCTCATAGGAACTCCCAAGGAGGTATACCCACTGTGGTCTTCGGAATGGTTTTATATGGACGACGTCTCACTGCCGGACCCAGTTCAGCGCGGCCTTCCCGAATTTTCCAGTGCTCCTTTAAAGAAGCGTTTCAACTGGCGTCCCCGTAGTCCCAAGGAGGAAGACAGTGCGGAAATAAAAAGGTTGGTTAACAAGATCACGTTACTAGCCCATACCAAGCTCTCGATAGTCGAGGTCATGGCTATTGCAATAAAGAGGTGTGTCCAGCCTCTCCAATCCAGAGTAACTCCCTTATGGTGTTATAATGGAGAAGATGACGCTGCCCGTTACAGACGGAAGGGTCCGGTACCCCTGCCAATCTGGCCACAATCCTGGCCGATCTGTATAAGGGTGAGAAAGAAGACTTCCTCCGCTTAAACTACCGGGATGGCTATTCCATGTACAACCCCGTAGAATGGGTAAGATTTCGACTGTCTGCGCTGCCTTATTGCTGTCACAGATACTAATCAACTTTGCCCTTTGTTACCAAAAACATTCATGGAGGAAGATGATCGAGGACGTCCACTGTCCCGCTCCACAGCCAGAGGATCATAGCCGCGATGGAGACCCTGGCTTTCACGAGGATCCGGACATATACATAGAGTTCGATGATGGGGTATTCTATCAAGCGAGCCTTGACTGCTTAAGAGTGGCTATCGCCGCCGACTACCCCCGCCTCCATCCCTTCTGCATCGTAAGTATTCGGAGGGCTCTTGAAAGGAAACCCTTATCTGCACTTTTGCTTATTATACCATTCCGAACTTTTAACAGGATCGGCGTTCGGCGGACCGTACCTCCTCGAGGGCGGCCCCTACACAGGGCAGCCGTTCAAAATGAAAGGGAACCGGGAGTGTTGCAGAAACCCCACAGACTTCCAAAAGGTATATCCGCTTAATACATGCCTAGGAATGAGCCTGGATTGCTTAAGGTCTCCTTCTTATCTTTGACGACAGGAGAAACACGTGGCAGACGGTGGGAAAACGCCATGCTAGCCGAATGTCCGCCAATCCGGTGCCGGACTCGCCAACTAGGACGAGAACCGAGGCAATGCCAGATCTGAATCCTCATGAGGATTCGGACGACGTATCTGTCACAAATTCCGAAGTGGAGAGCGTGATGAATCACCATCGATTAAAGGAAGCCATGTGTGCCCCGGCTTTTTCCGGGCAAGAGTTTACCGCACTCAGCACGGTGGATGCATATATTCGAGCCGCTCGAGACGGACTTGCCGGAGTCACTCAGTTGTTCTCAAAGGACATACAGATAAGCGTTTATGCAATTTTGGATAGTCATATGCCAGTAGCCCCCGAGACTTGAAGCGGTGAGGCAAACCGATTTAAGGATCGATATACCCTGCAGGTCCTTAAAGAAAGGAACACTGCACTAGCCCAGGAGCTGAAAACAAACCAAAGGCAGCTGAATGCTGTTACCGCCGAACTGGCGGAGATGAAAAAGATCGCAACGAGTGCGTCCAGGGAGAAAAATCTCAAGGAGGAAAAGGACAAACAATCCGAAGAGATAGAGAGCTTGAAGGCTCAGTTATCGGCCGCTCAGAGAGAAAATGAAAAACTGAAGGGCGGCATATTCGGTATGTCGTCCTCTTTTATTTAGAACCTCCCTAGGTGCTCATGTTTAATCCATAATTCGGAATATCATGACTCTGTTGCTGCAGGTCTGTTAACTGGCAGGCCGGAAGAGGAAGTATCCGGATTTCAAGGCGACGTGCTAAAGGAGCTGTCCGCGGTACATGCTCGGGCCCGGAAGGCCATGAAGAGTATGGTGAAAGCTTTATGGCCATCCGATACCCCTCCAGAGAGTATGGAGGGCTTGGCAAACCTGTTCAAAGGTGCCCGGCGCCAGTTTGAGCTATGGAAGACATCCGCCTGCCGCGAGGGCGCACGAGAAGCCTGGGCCATGGTGAAAACACGTTTTACCAAGCTAGATCCAAATCATATGGCCCGAGTGGGACCACGGGGACCAGACGGGAAAGAGATTCCAGTGAGTTTGGTGTATGACCAAGTAATGATAGCTGCGAAGTATTCGCAGGAAGACTGTAGGTTAGACAGTCTTATAGATGGAATAGATAAGGAATAGGTATTTGATGCAATGTATTAGAGTACGTTATGATCAACCTGTGCCTTTATCCGAACATGTGAAAAGTTTTGTCATCGCAGGCTTTCGGCTTTAACCTCCAGACCAAAATGGTGGAGTGTTTCCAGATACTGTTGGGAATGAAAAGAAACATTCACTATGTCCGGAAACCAGGCAACCCAGTCATTGTGCTCGAACAGACAAAAAATTGTAGTTCAGGATGTATGTTATATTACATATGTAAGAAACATCTTCCAAGGAAAATAGTTCCGTTAAGGGTTCCTTCCTTGGGTTGGCAGGCAGTAATTATGCGTGCCGGGGCTTTGGTCCATTATACGGAAAAACTATCCCACAGTGTTTGGAGTGGTTACAAGAATGTAACAATCTGTCGTTTGATTGCCGACCACCTATTCTCTTAAGAACGCTAGCTTTCGGCTTCACCCATCTGAGGTACATGTCCGGTGACCCGGTTGTAACAATCGCAGAGGTGCTCCCTTTACACCCTAGCCGAACAATCGGGAATGTAGGGCATAAACACAGGAGCAAGGCAACCCAGCTTGGCCAAAACTTAAGTCATAGAGGTGCATAGAATGGCAAAAAGGATGTATATGAGCGAACGGCATTTATATTTTCAGCTCCAGGCTTGAAATAATAATAAGCTTCGGTTAAACAAGCCCCCAGTCATGGTGGGGTGTATACATTTCAGGATGTTTTACCCCCGAGTGTTCGGCTGATCCGAACACATCCTGGGAATCATATAAAAACGAGGAAAAGAAAACAAAATGAAGAGCAGAGAATAAAAGGAACGAAAAAAGTATGACCGAACTCATGCGTAGAATCTTCGGAGCCGAGCTGCGTTCCATGGATTCGGCTCGAGGCGATTATTCGATGCATTACGAAGGCGATAGGCTCCTCCTGTGAGAACTTCATCTATAATGAAGGGACCCTCCCATTTTGGTTTGAGCTTGTCCTTCTTCTTCTCTGGGAGACGTAAAACGAGTTCGCCGACATTATAAGTCTTGGCCCGCACTTCTCTACTTTGGTACCTCCGAGCCTGCTGCTGATAGAATGCGGAACGGGCTTTTGCAACATCGTGCTCCTCCTCCAGGCCATCTAGGTCATCCTGCCGATCGAGCTCGGCTTCTCTCTGTTCATACATGCGCACTCGAGGTGAGTCATGAATAATATCGCAGGGCAAAACAGCCTCTGCACCATACACCATAAAAAGGGGGGTGTATCCGGTCGTGCGATTGGGCATGGTCCGTAGCCCCCAGAGTATGGAATCGAGTTCCTCAACCCAGTGCTTATCTGACTCCCATAGGGATCGCACTAGTCTGGGTTTGATGCCGCTCATTATCAGGCCATTAGCCCGTTCAACCTGACCATTTGTTTGAGGGTGATATACGGAGGCGTAATCGAGCTTGATGCCCAAATTAGCACACCAAGTTTTCACCTCATCGGCTGTGAAGTTAGAGCCATTGTCAGTAATGATACTGTGAGGGACACCATAATGGTGTACAACGCCGGATATAAAGTCGATCACCGGTCCAGCTTCAGCCGTTTTTACTGGTTTGGCCTCTATCCACTTAGTGAATTTGTCCACCATAACCAGCAAATATTTCTTCTTGTGGCTTCCCCCTTTAAGGGGTCCGACCATATCCAGCCCCCAGACCACAAAAGGCCAAGTAATGGGGATTGTTTTTAAGGCGGTGGGCGGCATGTGACTTTGATTGGCGAAAAGCTGGCATCCGACACAGCGCTGTACAAGAGCCTGTGCATCTGCTCGGGCCGTAGGCCAAAAGAAACCTGTACGGAAGGCCTTACTTACGAGGGCCCGAGCGGCGGCATGATGGCCACTGAGACCAGCATGTATTTCGGCCAAGAGCTGCCGTCCCTCCTCTTCGGAGATACATCTTTGAAGAACTCCAGTAGTACTTTTCTTGTAGAGTTCTCCTTCATGAACCTTGTAGGCTTTTGAGCGTCGAACTATGCGACAGGCCTCATTCTGGTCCTTAGGGAGCTCCCGCCTATTAAGGTAGGCCAGGAAGGGTTCGGTCCATGGAGCAATGACATCCATGATTACATGGGCAGAAGGTGTCATTTCGGTGCTCGAGCCCCCGATGATATCAGAATTGTGTTCGGCATCTGAGGGTATGATCGGCTCTGGACTGGTGTTGCCGCTCTCGTCCTGCCATACCATGGATGGCTTGAAGAGCCTTTCCACAAAGGTGTTAGGTGGAACGGGTCGCGTTTAGCGCCCATTCAAGCAAGGATGTCCGCTGCCTGATTACTGTCTCGAGCGACATGATGAAACTCGAGCCCCTCAAACCGAGCTGATATTTTGAGTACGGCGTCGCGGTATGTCATCATCTTTGGATCTTTTGCATCGAAATCTCTATTTATTTGGGATATTGCAAGGTTCGAATCCCCACGCACCTCTAGGCATTGAATGCCCATAGAAACAGCTATCCGGAGACCGTGCAGTAGTGCCTCGTATTCGACTGCGTTGTTGGAGTTCGTGTACATTATTTGCAATACATAGCGGACTGAGTCCCCAGTAGGGGAAGTTAAGATGATACCGGCTCCCAACCCGGCTAACATTTTAGAGCCGTCGAAGTACATTACCCAGTTGGAGTATGTGCTGTATTCTTTAGGGAGTTCGGCTTCCGTCCATTCGGCGACGAAGTCGGCCAACACCTGAGATTTAATAGCTCGGTGTGGTTTGTATGTTATTTCAAACGGTAAGAGCTCGACGGCCCATTTGGCTATGCGGCCGGTGGTGTCCCGATTATTTATGATATCATTGAGTGGTACTTCGGATGCCACCATGATCGAACACTCTTGAAAGTAGTGCCGCAGCTTCCGGGATGCCATGAAGACCGCATACGCTATCTTTTGGTAGTGTGGGTATCGAGATTTGCACGGTGTAAGGACCGTCGATACAAAGTATACTGGTTTTTGGAGTGGGAATTTATGTCCCTCTTCCTCTCGTTCGAACGATGAGCACCACGCTCACCACCTGGTGGGTTGCAGATATGTAGAGCAACATAGGTTCGCCGACGTTTGGTGCGGCGAGGATTGGGTTGCTTACTAACAAAGCTTTGATTTCTTCCAATCCGGCTGTTGCCGCATCCGTCCACTCGAAGTGGTCGGTTCGTCGGAGTAGGCGATAAAGTGGCAGTGCCTTTTCTCCCAATCTGGAGATAAAGCGGCTCAAAGCTGCCACTCACCCAGCTAGTTTTTGGACCTGCTTTAGGTCTGTTGGGGTTGCCAATTGTGACAGGGCTTGGATTTTGGCTGGGTTTGCTTCGATTCCTCTATTGGAAACAATGAACCCGAGTAGTTTTCCGGCTGGAACGCCGAAGACACATTTTTCCGGATTGAGCCGTATGTCATATGTTCGGAGGTTGTCGAATGTGACGCATAGATCGTCCACCAATGACTCGACATGTTTAGTCTTGATGACTACATCATCTACGTATGCCTCCACTATCTTGCCAATTTGTTTCTCCAGACATGTTTGAATCATGCGTTGGTAAGTGGCGCCAGCGTTTTTGAGTCCGAACGGCATGGTGTTGAAGCAGAAAGGCCCATACGGGGTAATGAATGCCGTTGCAGGCTGGTCGGACTCCTTCATCTTAATTTGATGGTATCCGGAGTATGCATCGAGGAAACATAGTGAATTGTGTCCTGTAGTCGCGTCAATGATTTGGTCAATGCGGGGCAGCGGGAAGGGGTCCTTAGGGCAGGCTTTATTGAGGTCTTTGAAATCGATGCAAAGGCGCCAGGATTTATCCTTCTTCGGTACCATGAGCAGATTTGCTAGCCAGTCCAGGTGTTTGATCTCCCTGATGAACCTTGCTTCGAGAAGTTTAGCTAGCTCCTCCCCCATAGCTTGTCGTTTGGGTTCGGAAAATTGCCGCAGCGTTTGCTTGACTGGTTTGAACCCCTTTATAATATTGAGGCTATGTTCGGCCCGTCTGCGTGGGATCCCGGGCATGTCCGAAGGGTGCCAGGCGAATATATCCCAATTTTCGCGCAGGAAAGCTCTTAGTGCGGCGTCGATCGTTGGATCCAGCTTTGCTCCAATGGAGGCTGTCTTGTTGGGATCCATCGGGTGTACTTGAAATTTTACTATTTTGTCTGCTGGTTTGAAAGAAGTGGACTTGGGCCTCTTATCGAGGATTACATCATCTTTGTCCACTGTGGAACGCAGGGTGGTTAGCTCCTCGGCTGCTAGGGCTTCAGATAGTGTCTCGAGGGCCAAGGATGCAGTTTTGTTTTCGGCACGGAGTGCTATATCCGGATCACTGGTGATAGTGATAACTCCGTTGGGCCCTGGCATTTTGAGCTTCATATACCCGTAATGGGGTATGGCTTGTAAGCGTGTGAAGGCGTCTCGCCCCAACAAGGTGTGATATCCGCTATTGAAAGGTGCCACGTGGAAGAGCAACTCTTCGGACCTGTAGTTCTCCGGCGTACCGAATACTACATCAAGTTTAATTTTCCCGGAACATCGTGCTTCATGACTGGGGATAATCCCTCGAAAGGTGGTGATGCTTTGCTCGATGCGACTCTTGTCCATTTGCATTTTATTGAGCGTGTCTTCATAGATGAGGTTTAGTCCACTACCACCGTCCATGAGCACTTTGGTGAGTCAAAAGCCGTCTACAATTGGGTTTAAGACCAAGGCGGCAGGTGCTCGGACTGATCTGGCCCTTGGTTCGTCGTCGGCGGTGAAAGTTATTGCCGTATCGTTCCAAGGATTTAGTGCGGCTACTTGGTTGACTTCGGCGAGGTCGCGGAGCGCCCTTTTGCACCGATTATTTGAAGAAAAGGTCTCGAAGACCCTAAAGACATTGAGGTCGTCATCCTCCGAAGAGTGCTTCTCCGGGGTGGTGTTGGTGAGGATGGCCTCGCCACTCTTAGCCACCTGCCGGAGTACCCAACATGCCCGAAGGCTATGTGTTGGTTCGGTATTCGGCGTTGTGTGAATCTGACAAGGCTTGCCGAGTAATTCATCAAGGACAGTTCTATGTCTCGTGAAAGATTTGATTTTCTTGTCAATGAGATGATGATCGGGTGCCCCGTAAGGGTGCATCCTTTTTGCCCGTCCAGTGGGCTGCTTAAAGGCGGGAGGTTCCCACTGGGCTGTCTGGGCTTTCCAGGCGCTTTCCATTGCACAGTACTTCTGTACTATATGTGCCAAATCTGCAAAGTGCAGTATGCGGCGGTGGTTGAGGGCATTAAGGATTCCCTCATCCGTACAGTTGCGGCAGAAAACTGAAACCGCGTCCTTGTCGCAGCAATCTTTAATCTTGTTTTTAACAAGGAGGAATCTGGCCCAGAAGTGATGGACCGTTTCCTGAGGTTGCTGTCGTACATACATTAGGTCACATACGTCTGGAGGACCTGAATTGCTTGGGGAATATTGCTTGTGGTGGGTGGGTGGGCTAAAATCCGAACCCCTTCCCGCTATTGGATCCGGAGTTTGAAGAATCTCCAAGGTCACTAGTCCAGGATTAGGAGGGTCCTGGTGACTTTCGGGCTCAACGCCTGATTCTATGTTCGGAGGACCTGTGGTCTCTTCCCGAAGATGGGTATCCGGCTCGCAGGGCTCGGAAATCCGAACATAGCTTGTTATCAACTTGGGGGGAGAAGTATTCTCGGCTTGTTCCTCCACGACCGCTACCAGTTGGGTGATCGGCGGGGACTTGATTTCCCTCTGATCGGGTTTAAGCCCAATCCGATCATAGTCTGTCGCGACCCCCAGGGTGGCGATGCAATCTAGCAGTTCGTTCAAGGACAAGACATCTGCCGGATCCATCTTTTCGGAGTGTTCGAGGCCGATGCGGAGATGAGGTTTGGCGATTTGGGGGGCCACCTTTGGCTTAACGGCCGAGCGGGCGCCCATGTTAAAACCGCCGAATTGGAGGATCTGTCCCGGAACTAGGGCTCCTCCAGAGGTGATGTTGTCGTTGATGACAAGGCGAGCCATCGATCCTTCCGTCGACGACACAGAGGAACTCTCAATGAAAGCACCAATGTCGGTGTCAAAACCGGCTGATCTCGGGTAGGGGGTCCCGAACTGTGCATCTGAGGATCGAAGGTAACAAGGGACAAAGGGAACACGATGTTTACCCAGGTTCGGGCCCTCTTAATGGAGGTAAAACCCTACGTCCTGCTTGATTGTATTTGATGAGTATAGGGGTTACAAGAGTTGATCTACCTCGAGATCGTAATGGCTAAACCCTAGATGTCTAGCCTATGGGAGTTATGATAGCCTCTATGGACTAAACCCTCCGGTTTATATAGACACCGGAGGGGGCTAGGGTTGTACAGAGTCGGTTTACAAAGGAAGGAAATTACACATCCGGACACCAATCTTGCCATCCACGCAAAGGAGAGTCCCATCCAGACACGGGGAAAGGCCTTCTACCTTATATCTTCACAGCCCATCAGTCCGGCCCATGTCACATAGCCCGGACGCCCGAGGACCCCTTAATCCAGGACTCCCTCATTGGCGAAGTAGTAGCTCGAGTCCTCCGGCAGCACGACGGCGTGGTGGCGGTGGTGGTGGCAGAAGCTCAGCAGAGATTCGCTAAGCACTACGGAGAGGAAGAGGGCTACGAGGGAGAGTAATGGCAGCACCGTGGTGTGGAGATGTGCTCAAGGGTGCGGCTACCCTCTCCCTACCTCTCTATATATAGGGGGAAGGGAGGAGGAGGGGGCGCCCTAGATCCCATCTAAGGGGGCGGCGGCCACAAGGCAGATGGGGGCGCCCCCTAGGGAAACCCTAGGGTGGCTTGCCCCCCAAGCCAGGTGGAGGGAACCCTAGATGGGTCACCGCACCTCTCCTGGTTACTTGAGATGGGATGAGGGGGGCACACAGCCCCTAAGTGGGCTGGTTTGCCCCCTCCATTTGCCGGGGCCCCCCGAAACCCCTTTCAGTCATGCTGGACATCACCCGGTACCCCCGGAACAATTCCGGACTCCAATACCCTTCGTCCAATATATCAATCTTCACCTCCGGACCATTCCGGAGTTCCTCGTCACGTCCGGGATCCCATCCGGGACTCTGAACAACCTTCAATAACCACCATAATGACTCAACTATACTTATATCGTCACCAAACTTAAGTGTGTAGACCCTGCAGGTTCGAGAACCATGCAGACATGACCGAGACACCTCTATAGTCAATAACCAATAGCGGGACTTGGATGCCCATATTGGTTCCTACATATTGCATGAAGATCTTATCGGTCGAACCTCGATGTCAAGGATTCAGCTAATCCCGTATGCAGTTCCCTTTGTCTATCGGTATGTTACTTGCCCGAGATTCGATCGTCGGTATCTCCATACCTAGTTCAATCTCGTTATCGGCAAGTCTCTTTACTCGTTCCATAATACAAGATCCCATGGCTAATTCATTAGTCACATTGCTTGCAAGCTTCTTGTGATGTTGTATTACCGAGTGGGCCCTGAGATACCTCTCCGTCATACGGAGTGACAAATCCCAGTCTTGATCCATGCCAACTCAACAGACACCCTCGGAGATACCTGTAGAGCACCTTTATAGTCACCCAGTTACGTTGCGACGTTTGGTACACACAAGGTATTCCTCCGGTGTCAGTGAGTTGCATGATCTCATGGTCATAGGAACATATACTTGACATGTAGAAAACGATAGCAATAAACTTGACACGATCATATGCTACGTTCATAGTTTGGGTCTTGTCCATCAGATCATTCTCCTAATGATGTGATCCCGTTATCAAATGACATGTCCATGACTAGGAAACCATAGCCATCTTTTGATCAACGAGCTAGTCTAGTAGATGCTCACTAGGGGCACGTTGTTGTCTATGTATCCACACATGTATTTGAGTTTCCAATCAATACAATTAAAGCATGGATAATAAACGATTATCATGAACAAGGAAATATGATAATAACCAATTTATTATTGCCTCTAGGGCACATTTCCAACAGTCTCCCACTTGCACTAGAGTCAATAATCTAGTTCACATCACCATATGATTTACACCCAATTAGTTCTGGGGTTTGAGCATGATTTGCTTGTGGGAAAGGTTTTAGTCAACGGGTCTGCAACATTCAGATCCGCGTGTACTTCGCAAAATTTTATGTCATACTGTAGATGCTGCTACCATGCTCCACTTGGAGCTATTCCAAACGGCTGCTCCACTATACGTATCTGGTTTGCTACTCAGAGTCATCCGGATTGGTGTTAAAGCTGGCATCGACGTAATCCTTTATGTCGAACTCTTTATCACCTCCATAACCGAGAAACTCTACTCAGAGTCATCCGGATTGGTGTTAAAGCTTGCATTGACGTAACCCTTTACACCGAACTCTTTATCACCTCCATAACCGAGAAATATTTCCTTATTCCTCTAAGGATAATTTTGACCGGTCCAGTGATCCACTCCTGGATCACACTTGTACCCCCTTGCCAGACACGTGGTAAGGCACACATCAGGTGCGGTACACAGCATGACTTACCGTATAGAGCCTATGGCTGAGGCATAGGGGACGACCTTCGTCCTTTTTCTTTCTTCTGCCGTGGTCGAGCTTTGAGTCTTACTCAACTTCACACCTTACAACTCAGGTAGGAACTCCTTCTTTGACTGATCCATTTTGAACTCCTTCAAAATCATGTCAAGGTATGTGCTCTTTGAAAGTCTTATCAGGCATCTGGATCTATCTCTATAGATCTTGTCGCCCAATATGTAAGCAACTTTACCCAGGTCTTCCTTTGAAAAACTTCTTTCAAACAACCCTTTATGCTTTCCAGAAATTCTACATCATTTCTGATCAACAATATGTCATCCACATATACTTATCAGAAATGTTATAGTGCTCCCACTCACTTTCTTGTAAATACAAGTTTCTTGCAAACTTCGTATTAACCCAAAAGCTTTGATCACCTCATCCAAGCGTATGTTCCAACTCCGAGATGCTTGCTCCAGTCCATAGAAGGATCGCTGGAGCTTGCATACCTTTTAGCATCCTTAGGATCGACAAAACCTTCTGGTTGTATCACATACAACCTTTCCTCATGGGAACTAAGGAAACTTTGTTTTGACATCCATCTGCCAGATTTCGTAATTGAAAATGCAGCAACTGCTAACATAATTCCAACAGACTTTAGCATTGCTATGAGTGAGAAAGTCTCATCATAGTCAACTCCTTGAACTTGTCAGAAACTTCTTTGCGACAAGTCGAGCTTCATAAATGGTGACATTACCATCAACGTTTGTCTTCTTCTTAAAGATCCATTTATTCTCAATGGCTTGCCAATCATCGGGCAGGTCCTCCAAAGTCCATACTTTGTTCTCATACATGGATCCTATCTCGGATTTCATGGCTCCTAGCCATTTGTTGGAATCCAGGCCCACCATCGCTTCTTCATAGTTTGTAGGTTCACTGTTGTCTAACAACATGACCTCCAAGACATGGTTACCATACCACTCAGAAGCTGTACGTACCCTTGTCGACCTACGAGGTTCGACAGTAACTTGATCCGAAGCTTCATGATCACCATCATTAGCTTCCTCTTCAACTGACGTAGGTGCCACAGAAACATCTTTCTGTGCTGCGCTACTCTCTGGTTGAAGTAAAGGTTCAACAACCTCATCAAGTTCTATCTTCCTCCCACTCAATTCTTCTGAGAGAAACTCTTTCTCGAGAAAGGACCCATTCTTAGCGACAAACACTTTGCCCTCGGATTTGAGATAGAAGGTATACCCAATCGTCTCCTTTGGGTATCCTGTTGTGACGACCCCGGCTTAATCGTGCACTAACCATACACGCAAATGCGCACGATCAAGCCTAAGGACTCACTTGAAGATATCACAACACAACTCTAAAACATAAATAAGTTCATACAAGCTTTATATTACAAGCCAGGGCCTCGAGGGCTCGAATACATAGCTCGATGGCATACAAGCGTCAGCGGAAGCATCAGATATCTGAGTACAGATATATTACAGAGAGAGAGAGATAAGCCTTCACAGAGGCGGGGTAAAATAAAAAGCTACGATCGAAAGGCGTAGGCCTCCTGCCCTGGACCCTCTGATCCTACTCCTGGTCGTCAAACGGCTCCTCGTAGTAGTAGTACTCGCCAGGCGGGTAGTAGTACTGGTCGTCGGCTGGGGCGTCTGGCTCAGGGGCTCCGTCGTCTGGTGGCATCAATGGAATATGGGGAAAAAAGAAAATAAAGCAAACGTGAGTACTCATCCGAAGTACTCAGCAAGCAAGGATCTACACTACATATGCATCATTGTCAAAGGAATGGCTGTATATGTGGACTGGGCTGCAGAAAAGCCAGAATAGAGGGGGAAAGCCTAGTCCTATCGAAGACTAGCATCTTCAACAATCTTCGACAGTCTTGCAGCAATAGAAGAGAATAGATGAACATAATGTGAAGTAGTAGTAGTAGTATCATCAACCTCGACCTGAGATCCTTTCTCGACTCCCTGCGAGAAAGCAATCCCAGAGCCGTACTATACAGTTCTCCTCACATGTTCTAGTTGTACCGATCGGGATACAACTCCGAGTGTCCGTTACCGTAGGACAGGCTATCGATAGAAGTTTCTTCCCTGCAGGGGTGCACCAACTTACCCACCACGCTCGCTTAACTCCGGCCGGACACACTTTTCTGGGTCATGCCCGGCCTCGGCTAAGCAACACGCCGCAACCCGACCGAATACTTAACAGAGAGGTCAGCACGCCGGACTAAACCTATGCGCCCAGGGGTCTTGGTCCTTCGCCCCGGGAACTCCTGCACGTTGCGTACGCGGCTGAAAGCAGACCTAGCAACCCCTTATACAAGCGCGATTGCGTTCCCAGTCCAATTCAGAGCGCGCCGCTCAGTCGCTGACGTCTATTAAGCTCCGGCTGAAGTATACGACGCAGAACGCCCATACTATGCCCACGTGATGGTTAGTGCTATCGGGCCAGAGGCCCCTCGGATCAAATATCCAAACCGTAGTGGATTAGGAGCGCACGGAAACGAGCAGAGACTCACGATCGATGTGACCCCGTCGCCCCGTCTCGAGGACTTGCGGCAAGGGCTAAGAATGCCCGGCCACGCCTCGTAGTTATCTCGCGGGCACCATCCAGGTCAACCCGACTCCACTTCACTTCGCAATAAGCTCGTGCGGGTACCCCTCAGGGCCGACCCGTCTTTAGTATCATGGTTTAGTGCAAGTCAACTCAACAACAGTATCTGTGTGTCTGACACCAGGGGAGCCCTGAGGAATCACCCTCGATGGAACCCCACCTGATGTTACAGTCAAGGTGAACGAAGGAGGAATCACCCTCGAGGTCCACACTTGAGGAGTTGCGCGACGATGTCGTTATCGGGGTTGGTGTAGGAGGAATCACCCTCGCTTACCACGACCGAGTAACTAACCTACAAGGTTAACATCAGAAGTGCTGACGAGGTATCACCCTCGGCACTCGACGGTAACCCAGCAGTGTCGGCAACTAAGGGGAAGTGATGTGCGGTGCCAGGGTCTGGTCTTCAATCCCGATGATCGGGTCTTCTGATATCCAGCAGGGCAGTCGGGATCAAGTGGGGGTCTCTGTCGTGTCTCTACCCAGCCTATACTAAGCAGTCTAGGATAACCAGTAAGGTAGCAAGGCAGGTTACAATAAACAGGCTATGCAACAGATATAGGAAACAATAGCAGCAGCAGTTCTAATGCAAGCATAAGAGAGAAGAGAATAGGCGATATAGGCATGCTCAAAATGGGGGTGCTTGCCTGTTTGCTCGGGGGCAAGGGCAAGGTCTTCGGTGGTGTCGTCGGGGACGTAGTCGTACTCCTGAGCTGCGTCTGCCTCGGGAGCTACGTCAACGTCGGGGTCTACCGAGAGAGAAGAGGGGGAAGAAACAGGTAAACATAATGCAAACAAATGCAATACGATGCGTGTGATGCTATCATGCAGTGCAGGGTTGCCTAATTATGCATCTAAGTCATTTTAGTTATTTTTAGAATTATTCTGGGATTTAATATCCGACGTGTGCGCACTATTCATCTACCGGATTCGGGTCCGGAGTTACGAGTTCTTCTACATAGGGGGTTCCGATGAAGAAACAGACGGCACGATCAAACTCATCTCGTCGTTCTGAGCAACTTTCATGTTTTAACTTTTTTGATCCGAGCTACGGTTTAAAAGTTATTAATTTTCAAAGTTTATTTGACTTTTTGGAATTATTTAATTTTATCAGAAAATGAATTATGACGTCAGCATGATGTCATGCTGACATCAGCGAGTCAACAGCGCTGTCCAGAGTCAAATCTGACATGTGGGTCCAGTGGGACCCACATGTCAGCCTCTGTTATTTAAACAGTGAGTTAAATTAAACTAATTTGCTAATTAACTAGGTGGGGCCCTTATGTCAGTGACTAATTAGCTTAGTTAAATTAGACTTTAATTATAAAACTGGTTAATTAGCTAGATAACAGCAGGGGCCCCACTTGTCAGCGGCGGAGAGTGAACAGTGGCAGGCGTTGACCTGGTCAACGAAGTCAACCAGGGCCAGGGGACCCACTGGTAGCCTCACCGAGGTGGGCCCCACGCCTGCCCAGTCAGCAGCGTCGCCGAAACTACCCCAGCGAGCGCTTCCGCGGCGGTCCATCGCCGGAATGCATCGGGAAACGCCCACAGCAGGCCGTTCGACCCGTCCTCGGTCGCGTTCGAGAGCTAGGGTCGTCGCGCGTCGACTGGTGCCACTGGACCGACCGGAGATGGCCGGAGCAGGGAGCTGCGACGTCGCCGGCGGCGGGAGGCTCGGGCGGGCTATGACAACAGCAGCATGATGCGCTAACAGGCGAAATGCGAGAGAAGGCATGCTCTACGCGGCGCGATGAAACTAACGGACATACGCCCGTGACCAAAAGGTCGCCGAAGACTCGCCGGCGACGAGCTCCACGGAGGTGAGCTCGGGCGTGCGTGGAGTGGTGGCTATGGCCTTCTAGTGGCGTCGAGAGAGGGCATGGGAGAAGCAGCAGCTCACCTCGTGGCTATGAAAAGCCTTCGACAGCTTTGTAGCAGCAGGCGGTGACCGGAGATGACGGAGATCGTCGGAGCAGAGGCGGAAGGGGACGGTGTCGCGCGGCGTCAGCGGGGCTCCTCAGCTCCACCTGGATGCGTCAGGAGATCGAGCAGATGACGGCGGAGGCGAGGGATAGCTCGAGTGGTCGGGACGGCGCCGGTGGCCGCGGGATCTCGCCGTCGCGGCGACAGCTCCGCTCGGGCATCGACGAGATCGAGAGGAAAGAGGAGCGAGAGGAGGGAGGAAGAGGTGAGTGGCGAGGGCGACCAGGGGGAATGACTCGGGGTGAGCTTATCCCCTCGCCTCACCTGCTCCTGCCGCGGTGGCGAGCGGTGACCGGTGCGGGCGCGCTCGCCCACGGAGACGATGACACGGAGGGGAGGAAGGACGACGGGTAGGTGGGAGTGGGCTGGGCCAGCGCGGCCCAGTCGCCAGGTAAGTGGCCTCTGGCCCCTTTTCCTTTAGTTCTTTTTCTGTTTTCTTTTATTTGATTAACAGAGAGGAGTAACAGAATATTTGGGCACACTATTCACCTTGGGAAAATATGGAAAGTGTCCCATTAATTCACTGGTGAGTTTAGACAGTGCCACAAATATTTTGGAGGCAATTGGAATAGTTTTAATATTTTTTTGAAATTGAATGAGGTGAGTTAAATGCTGCTGGACTACTGTTGTAAATGTACAGGGGCGTTTTTGGAGTTTATATGAAGTTGGTTTCAATTTTATAAATGCCTTGGGAATATTTGCAACATCATGAACAATTTTGTTTGGTTGATTGAAGAAATAAATATTTGACTTGCAATTTGAATTTTGATTTGAAGTTAAATTATTTTCTAATACAATTTTGTTAGAATGATCATGATGACATGGCAGGTTAAGTAGCTTAACCAGAGTGGAGTAACCTAGGGATGTTACAAGTCTCCTCCACTACAAGAAATCTCGTCCCGAGATTTAAGTGGGGAAGAAAGGGTAACTTCGAGAGAACTGATCCTTATAGGATCGATTAGCTGGTGAACAATTCAGGGAATGCGGCAGAAGAATCTCTCGAGTTGAAACTTAGGAAACGTCGAGAGCAAAGTATGAAAGTACGACAAGAATTATCAATCGGATGGACATTCGATCGATACCTGAACAAAGTGTGAACAGGGGTTCAGGGTATCGGGAGCAGATCAACTCTCGAGGGGTGACTCACGATAACACACAAAGCCAAGAGTAAGAGGGTACTTCGGCATCAAGGATGTACAGGAGAGTCAGGTTCCGATCCTGTGGAACTGTGGGTTATGGGCCCACCATGTGGGCTAAAAAAAATAGGAAGGGCGGTGACGTCTTGCACGCTCCGTTAAGCAAGGCATGTCAGAGGATAGCCTGTCAGTTATGTTGGCAATAACGCTGGTACCAAGGGCGAGGGACGAAGAGAACTGTTTTCCTGCTCGTTAAAACGAGGCGGACCAAAAGGCAAAGTTCTCGTCCATCGGTGGTTACCGGAATGTCATCAACAATAGTAACAGGGTCTCACGGTAAAAGCTGTTGACCGAGGTGTTTTATAAGCAGGGAATTATTTCTGCTTACATTATATAGAACACAGGAAAGGTTAAACAAAACAATGGAAAGGAAAATGAAGTTATCGGATTCATCAGACCAATGAAAAGGATAGATGTGCCTATACACAAGAATTAGGGGTATATCCATTCCAGGGAAAAGTAGAACACGATATACCTGAACAGTTCAGCCGGTACAAAACCATTTAGATAAAGGGCGAGGGAGAATCAAGATGTTACCCGCACAATGGTGTCCGGATAATAGATCAGGAAGCATTTGGCAATGTGCCTCCAATGTTCTTGTTGATATTCAGAAGTCCACAGTCATGCTTCGAGGTAGCGATAACATGGGGTTTCAAGTAGGTATTGGAGTTGAAGATCACAAGAAATACTCAAGGAATCAATCGCAAGTTTAGCAAGAAGCTGAAAGTACAACCAAGACATGATCAAACATGTGTTGGAAGGAAGATGAGTGTGTTATCGATGATAACACAAATCATCGAAGGGCAGGGATGGTATTACACATCATGAATTCAATTGTTATTCTGGAAGAAATCAAAATATTGATGATGATAACGACAAATTTTGTCGAGTGGCTTCTATGATGATGTCATCGAGCAGTGACGACATCAACTGAAAGGAATGATGATGCGAAAAGTTATTGGAACCACGGATATGACACAAGCTCGAAGTCAAGCTTGTTGCTCGAGGTGAAATGATAAGATGAGGAGGATCGACGTAAGCTTCGCTCATCGTCGGAAGTTGTTCTCCGGGAAGAAGAACCAGGTAGCACAGCTAAAATTTAGCACGGTATAGGTATAGCCGATCAGGCTAGGAATGATGTGATAGGGGGTTAGACTTCCCAGTAACAAGTACTAGGGGTAACACCGGAAGGTAAGTCGGAGCAGAGGTTGGACGGGGAAAATAATCTGCAGAGGATAAGTATTTTAACTTATCCGGGAAATGAACCCAAAGAGGAAATATGGTCGGAACCATGTTTGCAAAGGATCAATTCTTAGATACAAGATGAACTTGTACCAGGGAATAATTATTCTTACGAGCAGCTTCCATGATAAGTTCTACATCGGGTCCATGGGCATGAACACAAAGGTTCAAGGTCGACCCCACTTCTTCAATGCATAACCTTTCATTCACTTCTCGTTTTCGAAGAAATTGTAGTGCTGAAGATTTATCTGGTGAAGCACCAGAAGAGTATGGCTTGCACAACTTTCGAGTTCACACGAATTAGGGAAAGCATAGGTTCAACCCATCGGGACATTTTCACGAAGCTACACAACCATCAACCAAAGCAAAGGTTGTGAGTTCGAAAGCAGAGTATCGAAGTCAAAGCAGGTGATACAATTTACCGGAGGTATCAAGTACCAAGAAAAGAGCTCACAGAATGTTTGAGTATGAAAGATACTGTCGGATATTAATCTAACAAAAGATCAGGTAGACGACATAGGATCTGGCGTGAGTAGCGGCACTCAACCATAAGATGAAGGATGTGACGGCATAGGATTATAGAAACATCGGAATAATCCGACGTTTAAGTACAAAGGAGTTGTGGTTCAGAAACGAAGGATTAGAAGCAAAAGCTCTGATCAAAAGACGAATAGGTTGAATAAAACTAGATGGGCCACTTTAGCGTTCCGTCTTGCAGAGATCTCCACCCATGTTTACGGGACCTGTCCTGGTCAGTAGTCAGTCCCAAGTCAGTATGGAGAATGATTGCACTGCCTTTCCATGTCATGCAAGCTGGGCGGATATACAGATGGCAAGAAGTAGAGAATACTTCAGTGCCAAAAAGGAAATGCCAACGGAGAAGGAACCGATAAGGTTCTTGGATTAAAGAATAATCGGTCGGATAATTGTCCACAAAAGGATTGAAGCGATCTGTGAGAACTATCGGGGTAAGGTTTTAACAACTGGTTCCACTTGAGAGTTCTCCGAAAAAGGACGGGAGACAAGCACATTGGATTAAGGAAGCACTTGGACAACCCAAGTATAAAGTTCAGAGGGTTCGCGATTTCCAAAGCCAGGAGTGACAATTAGTTCACCTGGGCAGAGGGACGAGTGTTTTGTACAGGTTTAGTTGAACAATCAATCAATACTTGATTGGTCGAGAACCAGCTCATGTTCAGAACAAGGTCTGAACCGGAAGGATAATTTAGAACGACCAACTGATGATTGCGTGCCTTCGCACTCATGTTGAATCAATAAGACCAAAATGACGGTGTCAAAGGATACCAATGAATATAGGTAGACATATGGATTTAACCATAATTCAGGTCGGCAAGGATAATCAAGAGCGATAGGCTGTAAAGGATTCTCGGGACATCAGATAGCATTTCAAAGTATTTAGGAAACGTATGAACATCTGGTGATGAACGGTTCCCCGGTAAAGGTGTGGAATTATCCGCAGTGCGAAGGAAACCGCACGGCAGTAGGCTCAAAGGATTCTCGGATTAGCGAGAGGTATCACGGGGTACCTCGTACATACATGATTGACTGGCCATGATGATACAACGGCAAGGATGTGTAGATATCCACGGGGATTATCGGTGTTAGTAAACTGCAAAAGCAGTGGGTAAAGGGGTCTCGGAAAACTTCGGGAAGTATCTTCGGAGCCTTCTGATGATGTCACGTCATCTTCTGGAATGAGGGGGCTCTCCGGGAGAAAACGGTTACGGGATCCTAATGTCGGAGTTAGTAA
This sequence comes from Thinopyrum elongatum, assembly GCA_011799875.1. Taxonomy (NCBI): domain Eukaryota; kingdom Viridiplantae; phylum Streptophyta; class Magnoliopsida; order Poales; family Poaceae; genus Thinopyrum; species Thinopyrum elongatum. Next base: position 115,193,400 of record CM022298.1, on the reverse strand, counting down.
AATCTTTAACCCGAATAGGAGAGAGATCAGAGTCCCAGAGTATAGACGAGGAATAAAAGATCCTAATACCACCCAGTTGGCGACGTGGGCCCGTAAGCCACACAGCCAAGTTAGTAAAACAGTTTTCGACCACTAGACTCAACTTCGGACAAGGAATTGGAAAGGGGATACCTAGCGGCAGTCGGCTCTGATACCAACCTGTGACGACCCCGGCTTAATCGTGCACTAACCATACACGCAAATGCGCACGATCAAGCCTAAGGACTCACTTGAAGATATCACAACACAACTCTAAAACATAAATAAGTTCATACAAGCTTTATATTACAAGCCAGGGCCTCGAGGGCTCGAATACATAGCTCGATGGCATACAAACGTCAGTGGAAGCATCAGATATCTGAGTACAGATATATTACAGAGAGAGAGAGATAATCCTTCACAGAGGCGGGGTAAAATAAAAAGCTATGATCGAAAGGCGTAGGCCTCCTGCCCTGGACCCTCCGATCCTACTCCTGGTCGTCAAACGGCTCCTCATAGTAGTAGTACTCGCCAGGCGGGTAGTAGTACTGGTCGTCGGCTGGGGCGTCTGGCTCAGGGGCTCCGTCGTCTGGTGGCATCAATGGAATATGGGGAAAAAAGAAAATAAAGCAAACGTGAGTACTCATCCGAAGTACTCAGCAAGCAAGGATCTACACTACATATGCATCATTGTCAAAGGAATGGCTGTATATGTGGACTGGGCTGCAGAAAAGCCAGAACAGAGGGGGAAAGCCTAGTCCTATCGAAGACTAGCATCTTCAACAATCTTCGACAGTCTTGCAGCAATAGAAGAGAACAGATGAACATAATGTAAAGTAGTAGTAGTAGTATCATCAACCTCGACCTGAGATCCTTTCTCGACTCCCTGCGAGAAAGCAATCCCAGAGCCGTACTATACAGTTCTCCTCACATGTTCTAGTTGTACCGATCGGGATGCAACTCCGAGTGTCCGTTACCGTAGGACAGGCTATCGATAGAAGTTTCTTCCCTGCAGGGGTGCACCAACTTACCCACCACGCTCGCTTAACTCCGGCCAGACACACTTTTCTGGGTCATGCCCGGCCTCGGCTAAGCAACACGCCGCAACCCGACCGAATACTTAACAGAGAGGTCAGCACGCCAGACTAAACCTATGCGCCCAGGGGTCTTGGGCCTTTGCCCCGGGAACTCCTGCATGTTGCGTACGCGGCTGAAAGCAGACCTAGCAACCCCTTATACAAGCGCGATTGCGTTCCTAGTCCAATTCAGCGCGCGCCGCTCAGTCACTGATGTCTATTAAGCTCCGGCTGAAGTTTACGACGCAGAACGCCCATACTATGCCCACGTGATGGTTAGTGCTATCGGGCCAGAGGCCCCTCGGATCAAATATCCAAACCATAGTGGATTAGGAGCGCGCGGAAACGAGCAGAGACTCACGATCGATGTGACCCCATCGCCCCGTCTCGAGGACTTGCGGTAAGGGCTAAGAATGCTCGGCCACGCCTCGTAGTTATCTCGCGGGCACCATCCAGGTCAACCCGACTCCACTTCACTTCGCAATAAGCTCGCACGGGTACCCCTCAGGGCCGACCCGTCTTTAGTACCATGGTTTAGTGCAAGTCAACTCAACAACAGTATCTGTGTGTCTGACACCAGGGGAGCCCTGAGGAATCACCCTCGATGGAACCCCACCTGATGTTACAGTCAAGGTGAACGAAGGAGGAATCACCCTCGAGGTCCACACTTGAGGAGTTGCGCGACGATGTCGTTATCGAGGGTGGTGTAGGAGGAATCACCCTCGCTTACCATGACCGAGTAACTAACCTACAAGGTTAACATCAGAAGTGCTGACGAGGTATCACCCTCGGCACTCGACGGTAACCCAGCAGTGTCGGCAACTAAGGGGAAGTGATGTGCGGTGCCAGGGTCTGGTCTTCAATCCCGATGATCGGGTCTTCTGATATCCAGCAGGGCAGTCGGGATCAAGTGGGGGTCTCTGTCGTGTCTCTACCCAGCCTATACTAAGCAGTCTAGGATAACCAGTAAGGTAGCAAGGCATGTTACAATAAACAGGCTATGCAACAGATATAGGAAACAGTAGCAGCAGCAGTTCTAATGCAAGCATAAGAGAGAAGAGAATAGGCGATATAGGCATGATCAAAATGGGGGTGCTTGCCTGTTTGCTCGGGGGCAAGGGCAAGGTCTTCGGTGGTGTCGTCGGGGACGTAATCGTACTCCTGAGCTGCGTCTGCCTCGGGAGCTACGTCAACGTCGGGGTCTACCGAGAGAGAAGAGGGGGAAGAAACAGGTAAACATAATGCAAACAAATGCAATACGGTGCGTGTGATGCTATGATGCAGTGCAGGGTTGCCTAATTATGCATCTAAGTCATTTTAGTTATTTTTAGAATTATTCTGGGATTTAATATCCGACGTGTGCGCACTATTCATCTGTCGGATTCGGGTCCTGAGTTACGATTTCTTCTACGTAGGGGGTTCCGATGAAGAAACAGACGGCACGATCAAACTCGTCTCGTTGTTCTGAGCAACTTTCATGTTTTAACTTTTTCGATCCGAGCTACGGTTTAAAAGTTATTAATTTTCAAAGTTTATTTGAATTTCTGGAATTATTTAATTTTATCAGAAAATGAATTATGATGTCAGCATGATGTCATGCTGACATCAGCGAGTCAACAGTGCTGTCCAGAGTCAAATCTGACATGTGGGTCTAGTGGGACCCACATGTCAGCCTCTGTTATTTAAACAGTGAGTTAAATTAAACTAATTTGCTAATTAACTAGGTGGGGCCCTTATGTCAGTGACTAATTAGCTTAGTTAAATTAGACTTTAATTATTAAACTGGTTAATTAGCTAGATAACAGCAGGGGCCCCACTTGTCAGCGGCGGAGAGTGAACAGTGGCAGGCGTTGACCTGGTCAACAAAGTCAACCAGGGCCAGGGGACCCACTGGCCGCCTCACCGAGGTGGGCCCCACGCCTGCCCAGTCAGCAGCGTCGCCGGAACTGCACCGGCGAGCGCTTCCGCGGTGGTCCATCGCCGGAATGCGTCGGGAAACGCCCACAGTGGGCCGTTCGGCCCGTCCTCGGTCGCGTTCGAGAGCTAGGGTCGTCGCGCGTCGACTGGTGCCACTAGACCGACCGGAGATGGCCGGAGCAGGGATCTGCGACGTCGCCGGCGGCGGGAGGCTCGGGCGAGCTACGACAACAGCAGCACGATGCGCTAACAGGCGAAATGCGAGAGGAGGCGTGCTCTACGCGGCGCGGTGAAACTAACGGACATACGCCCGTGACCAAAAGGTCGCCGAAGACTCGCCGGCGATGAGCTCCACGGAGGTGAGCTCGGGCGTGCGTGGAGTGGTGGCTACGGCCTTCTAGCGGCGTCGAGAGAGGGCATGGGAGAAGCAGCAGCTCACCTCGTGGCTATGAAAAGCCTTCGACAACTTTGTAGCAGCAGGCGGTGACCGGAGATGACGGGGATCGTCGGAGCAGAGGCGGAAGGGGACGGCGTCGCGCGGCGTCAGCGGGGCTCCTCAGCTCCACCTGGATGCGTCAGGAGATCGAGCAGACGACGTCGGAGGCGAGGGATAGCTCGAGTGGTCGGGACGGCGCCGGTGGCCGCGGGATCTCGCCGTCGCGGCGACAGCTCCGCTCGGGCGTCGACGAGATCGAGAGGAAAGAGGAGCGAAAGGAGGGAGGAAGAGGTGAGTGGCGAGGGCGACCAGGGGGAATGGCTCGGGGTGAGCTTATCCCCTCGCCCCACCTGCTCCTGCCGCGGTGGCGAGCGGTGACCGGTGCGGGCGCGCTCGCCCACGGAGACGATGACATGGAGGGGAGGAAGGACGACGGGCAGGTGGGAGTGGGCTGGGCCAGCGCGGCCCAGTCGCCAGGTAAGTGGCCTCTGGCCCCTTTTCCTTTAGTTCTTTTTCTGTTTTCTTTTATTTGATTAACAGAGAGGAGTTACAGAATATTTGGGCACACTATTCACCTTGGGAAAATATGGAAAGTGTCCCATTAATTCACTGGTGAGTTTAGACAGTGCCACAAATATTTTGGAGGCAATTGGAATAGTTTTAATATTTTTTTGAAATTGAATGAGGTGAGTTAAATGCTGCTGGACTACTGTTGTAAATGTCCGGGGGCATTTTTGGAGTTTATATGAAGTTGGTTTCAATTTTATAAATGCCTTGGGAATATTTGCAACATCATGAACAATTTTGTTTGGTTGATTGAAGAAATAAATATTTGACTTGCAATTTGAATTTTGATTTGAAGTTAAATTATTTTCTAATACAATTTTGTTAGAATGATCATGATGACATGGCAGGTTAAGTAGCTTAACCATTGTGGAGTAACCTGGGGATGTTACACCTGTTAGGAAACGTTGCATGGAAAGCAAAAAAAATTCTACGCACATGCAAGATCTATCCATGGAGATGCATAGCAACAAGAGGGGAGAGTGTGTCTACGTACCCTCGTAGACCGTAAGCGGAAGCATTTGTTAACACGGTTGATGTAGTCGAACTTCTTCGCGATCCAACCGATCGAGTACCGAACGTACGGCACCTCCGCGTTCAGCACACGTTCAACTCGGTGACGTCCTCGCCCTCTTGATCCAGCTAGACAGCGAAGTAGTGGATGAGTTCCGGCAGCACGACGGCGTGGTGACGCTGATGGTGAAGCTATCTCCGCAGGGCTTCGCCTAAGCTCTATGAAAATATCACCGAGGGACAAAACTATGGAGGGGGGCGCCGCACATGGCTAAGAGAATGTCATGGTTATGTGTGGCACCCCCTCCCACATATATATAGGTGGGGGGAGGGAGGAGAAGCCAAGGAGGTGCCCCAAGTAGGCCGAATCCTACTTGGGGTCCCCCCCAAGCCGCGCCCCCTCTTTCCTTTCTAGGTGAGCGGGGAAAGGCAGGGGAGGGTGGCGCCCCCCTTTCCTTTCTCCCATGTGGAGGGGAAGGCAGGAGGGGCTAGCCCTCCCCCTTTCCTTCCCTAGGGCCAGCGGCCAGGGGAGGGGAGCGCCAGCACTCTTGTTAGGCCCATACACCTACCGGGGGTGTCTGGAACCCCTTCCGGTGACCCGATGACTACCCGGTGCACTCCGAAACTCTTCCGATGACCGAATATCATCGTCCTATATATCAATCTTTACCTACGGACCATTCCGGAGCTCCTCGTCATGTTCGTGATCTCATCCGCGAGTCCGAACAACATTCGGTCACCAAATCATATAACTCATATAACACTATATCGTCAACGAACGTTAAGCGTGTGGACCCTACGGGTTCAAGAACTATGTAGACATGACCGAGACACCTCTTTGGTCAATAACTAATAGCGGAACCTGGATGCCCATATTGGTTCCTACATATTCTATGAAGATCTTTATCGGTCGAACCGTAATGACAACATACGTAATTCCCTTTGTCTGTTGGTATGTTACTTGCCCGAGATTCGATCGTCGGTATCTTCACACCTAGTTCAATCTCGTTACCGGCAAGCCTATTTACTCGTTCTATAATACATCATCTCATAACTAACTCCTTAGGCACTTTGCTTGCAAGCTTCTTGTGGTGTGTATTACAAAGAGGGCCCAGAGATACCTCTCCGATACGCGGAGTGACAAATCCCCATCTTGATCCATGCCAATTCAACAGACACCTTCGGAGATACCTGTAGAGCATCTTTATAATCACCCAGTTACATTGTGACATTTGATAGCACACAAGGCATTCCTCCGGTATCCAGGAGTTGCATGATCTCATGGTCGAAGGAACATGTATTTGACATTAAGAAAGCAGTAGCAATAAACTGAACGGTCAATTGCTAAGCTAACGGATGGGTCTTGTCCATCACATCATTCTCCTAATGATGTAATCCCATTATCAAATGAAAACTCATGTCTATGGTTAGGAAACTTCAACCATCTTTGATCAACGAGCTAGTCTAGTAGAGGCTCACTAGGGACACGGTATTTGTTTATGTATCCACACATGTATTTAAGTTTCCGGTCAATACAATTCTAGCATGAATAATAAACCTTTATCATGATTAAGGAAATATAATAATAACCATTTTATTATTGCCTCTAGGGCATTTTTCCATCAGTCTCCCACTTGCACTAGAGTCAATAATCTAGTTCACATCGGCATGTGGTTAACACCCATAGTTCACATCACCATGTGACCAACACCCAAAGAGTTTACTAGAGTCAATAATCTAGTTCAAATCGCCATGTGATTAACACCCAAAGAGTACTAAGGTGTGATCATGTTTTGCTTGTGAGAGAAGTTTAGTCAATGGGTCTATCACATTCAGATCTGTATGTATTTTGCAAATTTCTATGTCTACAATGCTCTGCATGGAGCCACTCTAGCTAATTGCTCCCACTTTCAATACGTATCCAGATTGAGACTCAGAGTCATCCGAATCGGTGTCAAAGCTTGCATCGACGTAACCATTTACGATGAACTCTTTATCATCTCCATAACCAAGAAATATTTCCTTAGTCCCATTAGGTAACTAAAGATAATTTTGACCGCTGTCCAGTGATCTACACCTGGATCACTATTGTACCCCCTTGCCAAACTCATGGCAAGGTACACAATAGGTCTGGTACACAGTATGGCATACTTTATAGAACCTATGGTTGAGGCATAGGGAATGACTTTCATTCTCTCTCTATCTTCTGCCGTGGTCGGGCTTTGAGTCTTACTCAACTTCACACCTTACAATATAGGCTAGAACTCCTTCTTTGACGGATCCATTTTGAACTCCTTCAAAATCTTGTCAAGGTATGTACTCATTGAAAATCTTATCAAGCGTCTTGATCTATCTCTATAGATCTTGATGCCAAATATGTAAGCAGCTTCACCGAGGTCTTTCATTGAAAAATTCTTATTCAAGTATCCTTTTATGCTATCCAGAAATTCTATATCATTTCCAATCAGCAATATGTCATCCACATATAATATCAGAAATGCTACAGAGCTCCCACTCACTTTCTTGTAAATACAGGCTTCACCATAAGTCTGTATAAAACCATATGCTTTGATCACCTCCTCAAAGCGTATATTCCAACTCTGAGATGCTTGCACCAGTCCATAGATGGATGCTGCAGCTTGCACACTTTGTTAGCACCTTTAGGATCGACAAAAAAATTTCCGGTTGCATCATATACAACTCTTCCTCAAGAAACCCATTAAGGAATGCAAGGTTTTTGATATCCATTTGCCAGATTTCATAATCATAAAATGCGATAATTGCTTACATGATTTGGACAGACTTAAGCATTGCTACGGGTGAGAAAGTCTCATCGTAGTCAACCCCTTGAACTTGTCGAAAACCTTTTGCAACAAGTCGAGCTTTGTAGACAGTGATATTACCGTCAGCGTCCATCTTCCTCTTAAAGATCCATTTATTATTTATTGCTTGTCGATTATCGTGCAAATCCACCAAAGTCCACACTTTGTTCTCATACATGGATCCTATCTCAGATTTCATGGCCTCAAGCCATTTTTCAGAATCTGGGCTCATCATAGTTTCTTCATAGTTCGTAGGTTCGCTGTTGTCCTACAACATGACTTCCAGGAAAGGATTGCCGTACCACTCTGGTGCGGAACGTGTTCTAGTCGACCTATGAGGTTTAGTAGTAACTTGATCTGAAGCTTCATGATCATCATCATTTGCTTCATCTCTGGTTGGTGTAGGCATCACAGGCATGGCTTTCTCTGATGTACTACTTTCCAATTCGAGAGAAGGTACAATTACCTCATCAAGTTCTACTTTCCTCCCACTCACTTCTTTCGAGAGAAACTCCTTCTCTAGAAAGGACCCATTCTTAGCAACAAAGATTTTGCCTTCGGATCTATGGTAGAAGGTATACCCAATAGTTTCTCCCGGGTATCCTATGAAGACGCACTTCTCCGCTTTGGGTTCGAGCTTATCAGGCTGAAGCCCTTTTTGACATAAGCGTCGCATCCCCAAACTTTTAAGAAATGATAGCTTAGGTTTCTTGCCAAACCACAGTTCATATGGTATCATCTCAACGGATTTAGATGGTGCCCTATTTAATGTGAATGCGGCTGTCTCTAATGCATAACCCCAAAATGATAAAGGCAAATTGGTAAGAGACATCATAGAACGCACCATATCTACTAAAGTACGGTTACGACGTTTGGACACACCATTATGCTATGGTGTTCCAGGTGGCGTGAGTTGTGAAACAATTCCACATTTTCTTAAATGAAGGCCAAACTCGTAACTCAAATATTCGCCTCCGCGATCAGATCGTAGAAACTTTATTTTCTTGTTATGATGATTCTCTACTTCACTATGAAATTCTTTGAACTTTTCGAATGTTTCAGACTTGTGTTTCATCAAGTAGATATACCCATACCTACTCAAATCATCTGTGAAGGTCAGAAAATAACGATACCCGCCGTGTGCTTCAATACTCATCGGACCGCATACATCAGTATGTATTATTTCCAATAAGTCATTAGTGTTGAGAAACGTTTCTACGCACACGCAAGATCTATCAAGGAGATGCATAGCAACGAGAGGGGAGAGTGTGTCTAAGTACCCTCGTAGACCGTAAGCGGAAGCGTTTGTTAACGCGGTTGATGTAGTCGAATTTCTTCGCGCACCAACCGATCGAGTACCGAACGTACGGCACCTCCGCGTTCAGCACACGTTCAGCTCGGTGTCATCCACGCCTTCTTGATCCAGCAAGACGGCGAGGTAGTGGATGAGTTCCAGCAGCACAACGGTGTGGTGACAGTGATGGTGAAGTTATCTCTCCAGGGCTTCGCCTAAGCACTACGAAAATATGACCGAGGGTGTAAACAGTGGAGGGGGGCGCCGCACACAGCTAAGCAATTGTCGTGGTTGTGCTAGGCGCCCCCCTCCCACATATATATAGGTGGGGGGAGGAGGGAGCAGCCAGGAGGCGCCCCCAAGTAGGCCGAATCCTACTTGGGGCCCTTCCCAAGTGGCGTCCCCTTACCTTATTTGAGTGCGGGAGGAAGGAAGGAGGAGGTGGCGCCCCCTTTCCTTTCTCTCCTGAGGAGGGAAAGGCAGGAGGGGCCACCTCTCCCCTTTCCTTCCCCTAGGGCCGGCCAACCATGTAGAGGGGCGCACCAGCCCCCTAGTGGGCTGTTATGTCCCCTCCTATGGCCCATAAGGCCCATACACTTGCCGAGGGTGTCCGGAACCCCTTCCGGTGACCCGATGACTACCCGGTGCACTCCGAAACACTTTCGGTGTCTGAATATCATCGCCCTATATATCAATCTTTACCTCTCAACCATTTCAAGACTCCTCGTCATGTCCGTGATCTCATCCGGGACTCCGAACAACATTCGGTCACCAAATCATATAACTCATATAATATTATATCGTCAACGAACGTTAAGCGTGCGGACCCTATGGGTTCGAGAACTATGTAGACATGACCGAGAACATCTCCGGTCAATAACCAATAGCAAAACCTGGATGCCCATATTGGCTCCTACATATTCTATGAAGATCTTTATCGGTCGAACCGTTATGACAACATACGTAATTCCCTTTGTCCATCGGTATGTTACTTGCCCGAGATTCGATCATCGGTATCTCTATACCTAGTTCAATCTCGTTACCAGCAAGTCTCTTTACTCGTTCCGTAATACATCACCTCATAACTAACTCCTCAGTCATTTGCTTGCAAGCTTATGATGTGTATTACCGAGAGGGCCCAGAGATACCTCTCCGATACTCGGAGTGACAAATCCTAATCTCGATCTATGCCAACTCAACAAACACCTTCGGAGATACCTGTAGATCATCTTTATGATCACCCAATTATGTTGTGACGTTTGATAGCACACAAGGTATTCCTCCGGTATGCGGGAGTTGCATAATCTCATAGTCGAAGGAATATGTATTTGACATGAAGAAAGCAATAGCAATAAACTGAACGATCATCATGCTAAGCTAACGGATGGGTCTTGTCCATCACATCATTCTCCTAATGATGTAATCCCGTTATCAAATGACAACTCATGTCTATGGTTAGGAAACCTCAACCATCTTTGATCAACGAGCTAGTCTAGTAGAGGCTCACTAGGGACACGGTATTTGTTTATGTATCCACACATGTATTTAAGTTTCCGGTTAATACAATTCTAGCATGAATAATAAACCTTTATCATGATTAAGGAAATATAATAATAACCATTTTATTATTGCCTCTAGGGCATTTTTCCATCAGTCTCCCACTTGCACTAGAGTCAATAATCTAGTTCACATCGGCATGTGGTTAACACCCATAGTTCACATCACCATGTGACCAACACCCAAAGAGTTTAATAGAGTCAATAATCTAGTTCAAATCGCCATGTGATTAACACCCAAAGAGTACTAAGGTGTGATCATGTTTTGCTTGTGAGAGAAGTTTAGTCAATGGGTCTGTCACATTCAGATCTGTATGTATTTTGCAAATTTCTATGTCTACAATGCTCTGCTTGGAGCCACTCTAGCTAATTGCTCCCACTTTCAATACGTATCCAGATTGAGACTCAGAGTCATCCGAATCGGTGTCAAAGCTTGCATCGACGTAACCATTTACGACGAACTCTTTATCATCTCCATAACCGAGAAATATTTCCTTAGTCCCATTAGGTAACTAAAGATAATTTTGATCGCTGTCCAGTGATCTACACCTGGATCACTATTGTACCCCCTTGCCAAACTCATGGCAAGGTACACAATAGGTCTGGTACACAGTATGGCATACTTTATAGAACCTATGGCTGAGGCATAGGGAATGACTTTCATTCTCTCTCTATCTTCTGCCGTGGTCGGGCTTTGAGTCTTACTCAACTTCACACCTTACAATACAGGTTAGAACTCCTTCTTTGACTGATCCATTTTGAACTCCTTCAAAATCTTGTCAAGGTATGTACTCATTGAAAATCTTATCAAGCGTCTTGATCTATCTTTATAGATCTTGATGCCAAATATGTAAGCAGCTTCACCGAGGTCTTTCATTGAAAAATTCTTATTCAAGTATCCTTTTATGCTATCCAGAAATTCTATATCATTTCCAATCAGCAATATGTCATCCACATATAATATCAGAAATGCTACAGAGCTCCCACTCACTTTCTTGTAAATACAGGCTTCACCATAAGTCTGTATAAAACCATATGCTTTGATCACCTCCTCAAAGCGTATATTCCAACTCCGAGATGCTTGCACCAGTCCATAGATGGATCACTGGAGCTTGCACACTTTGCCAGCACCTTTAGGATTGACAAAATATTCTGGTTGCATCATATACAACTCTTGTTTAAGAAATCCGTTAAGGAATGCAGTTTTGACGTACATTTGCCAGATTTCATAAATGCGGTAATTGCTAACATGATTCGGACAGACTTAAGCATCGCTACTGTGACGACCCCGGCTTAATCGTGCACTAACCATACACGCAAATGCACACGATCAAGCCTAAGGACTCACTTGAAGATATCACAGCACAACTCTAAAACATAAATAAAGTTATACAAGCATTATATTACAAGCCAGGGCCTCGAGGGCTCGAATACATAAGCTTGATGACATACAAGCGTCAGCGGAAGCATCAGATATCTGGGTACAGATATAATAGAGTTACAGATAGGCCTTTAGAAAGGCAAGGCAAAATAAAACACTGCGATCGAAAGGCGTAGGCCTCCTGCCTAGGACCCTCCGAACCTACTCCTGGTCGTCGGTCGGCTCCTCGTAGTAGTACTCGCCGGGAGGGTAGTAGTAGTAGTAGCCGTTGGCGGGGGCAGCTGGCTTAGGGGCTCCGTCATCTGGTTGCATCAATTGGATATGGGGAGAAAAAGAAAGCAAAGCAAACGTGAGTACTCATCTTAAGTACTCAGCAAGCAAGGATCTACACTACATATGCAACATTTTCAAAGGAGGGCTGTATATGTGGACTGGGCTGCAGAAATGCCAGAATAGAGGGGAAAGCCTAGTCCTATTGAAGACTAGCATCTTCATCATCTCTAGCAGTCTTGCAGCATTAGAAGAGTGCAGAAAAACATAATGTAAAGTAGTAGTAGTATTATCAACCTCGCCCAGAGATTCTTTCTCGACTGAAGTGTCCCAGAGCCATACTATCCAGTTATCATCTGAAGTGTCCAGTTCTAGTTGTACCGATCGGGATACAACTCCGAGTGTCCGTTACCGTAGGACAGGCTATCAATAGATTGTTTCTTCCCTGCAGGGGTGCACCAACTTACCCACCATGCTCGCTTAACTCCGGCCGGACACACTTTTCTGGGTCATGCCCGGCCTCGGCCAAGCGACACGCCGCAACCCGACCTAGGCTCTAAAGAGAGGTCAGCACGCCGGACTAACCTATGCCCCCAGGGGTCTTGGGCCTTCGCCCTGGGAACCCTGCATGTTGCGAGGACGCTCCGAAAGCAGACCTTGCCCCCTTAATACAAGCACGGGCTTAACCAGTCCAATCCAAAGCAGACCGCTCCTCGCTGACGTCTATAGAGCTTCGGCTGATGTATACGACGCAGAACGCCCATACTATGCCCACGTGATGGTTAGTGCTATCAGGCCAGAGGCCCCTCGGATCAAATATCCAAACCGTTAGTGTGTTGGTAGTGCGGTAACGAGCAGAGACTCACGAAAGATGTGACCCCGTCACCCCGTCTCGAGGACTTGCGGCAAGGGCTACGAATGCCCAGCCACGCCTCATATTCATTGCTCGGGCACCGTCTATGTCCACCCGACTCTTGCAAGACCGTCGGGAACTCAGGTCCACCTCTGCGGGGTGGTACCGCCTGTCCCTCCAGTCCTGCAGCACAAGTAACTCTCAAGGGTACCCCTTGGGGCCGACTGTCCTTATCCAGTTTAATCAGTATCAACAGTAATGTAAAGGCATCCGTGTGGCCATCACATCAAGAAGGAACCCGAGGCATCACCCTCGTTGGATTCCTACCTGATGTAAACATCAAGGTGAACTAAAGAGGCATCACCCTCGAGGTCCACGCTTGAGTTTTTGCACGACAGTGTCGTTATCGGGAGTGGTGTAGGAGGAATCACCCTCGCTGACCATGACCGATTAACTAACCTACAAGGTTACCATCAGAAGTGCCGACGAGGTATCACCCTCGGCACTCGGTAGTAACACAGTAGTGTCGAGCAACTAAGGGGGAAGTGATGTGCGGTGCCGGGTCCTGGCCTTCGATCCCATTGATCGGGTCTTCTGATAATCCAGCGGGGCAGTCGGGATACAGTGGGGTCTCTGATGGGTCTCTACCCAACCTATACTAAACAGTTTAGGATAAGCAGGTAGGTAACAATAGCAGGTTACAATAAACAGGTTATGCAGCAGATATAGGATAACAGTAACAGCAACATCTTCTAATGCAAGCATAAAAGAGAAGAGAATAGGCGATATCGGAATGTTCAAAAGGGGGGTGCTTGCCTGGAAGCTCTGCGGCAAGTGTCTGGTCGTCAGGGGCGTAGTCAATCTCTGGAGATGCGTCGGTTTCGGGAGCTACGTCGACGTCGGGGTCTAACGAGAGAGAAGGGGGGAGGAAACAAATAAATACACAACAATAATGCAACACAGAGCATGCTATGCCTAGGATGCGGTGCAGGGTTGCCTAAAGATATGTCTAAGTCATTTTAGTTATTTTAGGATTAAAGTGGAATTTATTAACCGGTATGTATGCACTATTCATCTACCAGAAATGGACAAAAAGTTGCGGGTTCACCTACGTAGAGGGTTCCGACATGGAGACAGACGACACGATCAGATTCGCCTCGTCGTTCTGATCAACTTTCATGTAGAAAGTTTTTCGATCCGAGCTACTGTTTATTTTCTATGAATTTTCAAAGGTTTTAAACATTTTCTAAATTTATTTAATTATTTAATCCAACATTATCCAGAATAGTGAAAGGTGACGTCAGCATGACCTCAATATGATGTCAGCAGGTCAACTCTGGCTGACCAGAGTCAAACCTGACATGTGGGGTCACTGGGACCCACATGTCAGCCTCTGTTAGGGTCAAACAGAGTTAAATTTAAACTAATTAGCTAATTAAGCTAGTGGGCCCAGTCAGTCAGAGACTAATTAGGTAACTAATTAACTCAATTTGTATTAACAAATTTATTAACTCATTATATATTTATTTTAAATCATTTAATCTCACGGGACCCACATGTCAGTGACATGGGGCCAGCCCAGTCAGCGTTGACTTGGTCAATGGGCCCAGTGGGACCCCGGGTCAGTGGCTGAGCGGTGTGGGCCCGCCCTGCCGAGTCGGCGCCACGTCAGACGGCGACCGGAGTCGCGCCGGCGACCACTCTCGCGGCGGAAGTTCGCCGGAGATGGCCGGAAATCGCGTACAGAGCGCGGGAGGGGGTGCGGCCGATCTCGTTCGAACGGGCGTTTGACGCCGCATCGATCTACAATGGTCCCGCAGGCTAATTCGACCGAAGTTGAGCGCTACGACGATCGCGGCGGCGCCGGAGTTCGGCCACCACGCGAACGGTGGCTGGAGGGCACGGCAGGACCAGCGGGGAGGCTCTACGGGGTCCTGGCGAGGCCTAGAGCACGGAGGCGAGCTCGGGTGAGCATGACATCGACGAGGACAATGGTGGCGAGCTCCGCTGCGGAGTGAGCTTCGGGCAGCGATGGCAGCGGCAGCTACGGCAATGGATCCGTGTGGAGAAGCGAGGGGAGAGACGCGGTGGCTCACCGGGAGCCATAGGGAAGTGGCAGCGTGCTCGGGGAGGCTTGTCGGAGGCGTACGGCGGTGGCGATTGGCGACGGCCGGTGTCGGGGAGGAGCTCGATCCCGAAGCTATGGTGGCGTCGGGCTTGATCCAAAGGGCGGAGAGGTAGTAGAGGAAGCAGGCGGAGCGGTCGGGCTCGTCGGAGAGGCACTCGGGGCTCGGTGGCCGCGCTAATACACGGCCATGCTAGCGGCGACGACGGGTGCTCGTGGGGAAGATAGAAAGCGTGCGAGGGAGAGAGCGACGGGGAGACTGGGGTTAGCTAGGGTTTTGGGAGGCCACTGGGGTCCTTATCCACCCCGGGGAGGCGGCGGATGGCCGGCGCGTGGCCATCCGCGGCGTCGGGCACGCGCGGCGTCGACACGGCGACGGAGGAGGTAGACGACTAAGGTGGGCCGACTCTATTGGGTTAGGCCTGCTTACTGTGCACTAAGGCCCAGCCAACAGTGGCCCTTTTCATTTTCTTTTATTTCTTCTTTCTGTTTTTCTTTATTCCTTCTGTTTGACAAATGTTTAGTCACTTGTATACTTTTACAAAATATGAGACTTGGTCCAAAAATTACAGTGCAATGTTACCTACCTCCAGAAATTGGTTTGGGCAAAATATGATTTCATAAGAATTTTTATTAAATGAAATGGATTAAAAGGGTGCTAGTTTGGTACTGTTCCTTAATGATAGAGTCACTTAACTAATTTAGTAGTTGTTGAATAAAATTTTAGAATTGTCTCTGGATTATTTATAATATTAGGAACATTTTAGTTCCTGGATTTGAACAACTTTCATTTTTTACTTTGTATTTGAATTTCAATTTGAATTGGAATTGGAAATGAGCTATGATGCAATGATGATCAAGCATAGTTAATCATGGTGACTTGGCAAGATCAGAGGGTGATCACTGTGGTGTGAGGCTGGGGATGTTACAAATCTCCTCCACTACAAGAAATCTCGTCCTGAGATTTAAGTGGGGAAATAAGGAGTAACTTTGGGTGAACTGACCCTTATAGGGTTAATTATCTGGTGAACAATTCAGGGAATGTGGTAGAAGTATCTCTCGTGTTGAAACTTAAGAGAACATCTAGAGCAAGGTATGAAAGTACAATAAGAAGTTTCAAGCGGATGGACCTCCGATCGATACCTGAACAGCTGGTGGAAAGGGGTTCAGAGCATCGGGAATGGATCATATCTCGGAGGGTGGCTCGTGATAACACACACAAAGCCAATATCAAAGGGTACTTCAGAATCAAGGATATACAGGAGAGTCAGGTTCCGATCCAGTGGAGCTGTGAGGGGCGTCGATCAAAAGTGGGGAGAATGGTGGCATCTTACCGGTCACGACAACAAGGTATGTCAGCGAAAAGTCTGTCAGCCATGTCGGTAACATCGGCGGTACCAAGGGCGAGGGACAAAGAGAACCATTTTCCAGCTTGTTGAACGAGGCGGTCCAATAGGTAAAGTTCTCGTCCATCGGTGGTTACCGGAATGTCATCAACAATAGTAACAAGGTCACACTGACAAGGTTATTCATCGAGGTGTTTTGTAAGCAGGGAATTATTTCTGCTTATAATATATAGATCACAAGAATGGTTAAACAAACCAATGGAAAGAAAAATGAAATTTATCGGATTAAACAGATCAATGGAAATGAAAATGTGTTTTCTCATAAGAACTAGGAGCATGTCCTTCCCAAGGAAAGGTGGATCATGATGTACATGATAGGACAGCAAGTTCAAAAAGAGTTTAGTTAAAGGGGCGATGGAAGATTCATGATATTACCCATACAACGGTGTTTGGATAATTGATGAAGAGACATGCAGCATTGCATTTTCACTGTTCTCAATGATATTCGGAATACCATAGTCATGCTCTGAGGTAGCAATAACATGGTGTTTCAAGTATGGGTTCGATCGAATAATCACAAGAGATACAAAGGAACGCTTCCAAGATTATCTCAGAACGCAAGGATTAACCAAACACAACCAGGTCTGTGTTGGCAGACAGTCAAGATGTCATCATTGATATCACAGATCATCGAGGGGCAGGGATGGTATTTCTAGCCATGAATTCAATTGGCATTTCTGTAGAAGCCAAAGTGTTGACGGTGATCACGACAATTTTGTCGAGGGACTCCATGAAGATGCCATCGAGCAGCGATGACATCAAGCAAAAAGGAAGGATGAGGTGAAAAGCTATGAGATCCACGGATTCGACACAAGCTCGGAATCAAGCTTGTTGTTCGAGGTGAAATGATAAGATGAAGAAGATCGACGTAAGCTTAGCTCAGCGTCGGAAGTTGCTCCGGGCATAAGGACCAGGTAGCACAGTTAAAAGTTGGCACGAAAATGATATGGCCGATCAGACTAGGGATGGCTTGAAGGATTATTAAACTCGTAAGCAACGAAAATTTCTTGGAGTTAATGAATCGGAGTGCGGAATCAATTCACTTACCGGGGTTCTTGAGTGACAAACAACTCAGAACCCGGAGAAAAATTGTGTTTGGTGATCAATAATAGTTGATGAAGAACTCATAAGAAGTTATGTAGTTCCTGAGATATTCTCGAGATACCAGGGGGTAATACTTGAAGGTAGATTCAAGATAGAGGTTGGGTGAGCATACTGGTTTGCAAAAGACAAGTGCCTTAACTTGTCCGGAAAATGGAATCAAGGAAAAGTATGATCGGAGCCACGATCACAAAGGATCAACTCACAAGTACAGATGAACCTTTAAGAGAAGCTTCCATGATAAGTTCTGCATCGGGTCCATGGGCATGAATGCAAAGGTTCAAGGTCGACCCCCACTTCTTCAATGCATATCCTTTCATTCGCTTCTCATCTTAGAAGAAGTTATAGAGTTGAAAATTTATCCGACGAAACGTGAGTAGATGTAACCCGCATAACTTTCAATTTACACAGGTTAAGGAAAGCATATGTTCAACCCACCCGGGTATCTTAGGAACATGCACCGCAAAATGCAGGGGTAATGAACTCAAGCTCGGAAGCAGAGCATGATTGACAGAAGGAGAGGATACATTTTTCAAAGACATTCTGTATCCGAGGAAAGGCTCGCAAGGTTATTGAATATGATCGATGCTGTCGGGTAGCAACCCAACAAAAGATCAGATGGTCGATAAAGGATCCGATGTGAGTATCGGTACTCAAATAGAAGAAGAAAGAATGTATCGACATCAGATTATAGAAACATCAGAATAACCCGTTGTTTAAGTACAAATGAGTTATGGTTCAGAAACGAAGGATCAGAAGCAAAAGCTCTGACCAAAATTGAGTAGGTTGAACAGAACTTTAGTGTTCCGTCTTGCAGAGATCTCCACCCATGGTTACGGGACATGTCCTGGTCAGTAGTCAGTCCCAAGTCAATATGGAGAAGGAATGCACTGTCTCTCCGTGCCATGCAAGCAGGGCGGATATACAGACGGCAAGAAGTAGAGAATGCTTCAGTGCCAAAAGAAGTAGAGAATGCTTCAGTGCCAAAGGCAATGCCAATGGAGAAGGAATCGATAAGGTTCTTAGAATAGAAAAGAATCGGTCGGATAATTGTCCCCAAATGGAATCAAGTGATCTGTGAGAACTAACGGGGTAGGGTTTTAACAACTGGTTCCACCTGAGAGTCCTCCGGGAAAGGACGGGAGGCAAGCACATCGGATTAAAGAAATACTTGAATAACTCAAGTATAATATCCAAAGGAATCACGACCTCCATAGTGAGGAGGGGCAGGTAGATTACCTGGGCAAAAGTACAAGTAAATTAAACAGGCTTAGTTGGACAATCAACCAATGCTCGATTGGCCGAGAACCAGCTCATGTCCGGAATGGTGAATGAGCCGGAAGGACGAATTCTAAGAATCGGCGGATGATAGAAAGCATTCGTAGCAAATCGCAAATGGCATTGACAAGGAATGTCAATGAAGATTGCTAAACATCTAGAATTAACCGTAATGCAAGCAGGCAAGAATTTCAAAAGCAATAGGATGCAGAGAATTTTCGGAAGATCGATTAACAATGGAAAGTATTCGGCGAAATGTTTGAACAACTAGGGATGAACGGATCCCTAGTAAATATGAGGAATTATCCGCAGCGCGAAAGAGGCTGCACGGCAGTACGCTCAAAGGATTCCCAGATTAATGAGGAGTATTACGGGGTATATCGTACATAAAGGAGTAACTGGGAATGAAGATGCAAACGGCAAGGATGTGTAGCTGTTCACGGTGAGTATCAGTAGTAGGGAACTTGCAAGAGCAGCGGGCATAAGGGTCTCGAGAAACTTCGAGGAGTATCTTTGAAGTCTTCTGATGATGACACACCATCTCCTGGAATGAGGGGGACTCTCCGGGAGAAAGTGGTTACGAGAACCTAGTGTTGGAGTTAGCAAAATCTTTAACACGAATAGAAGAGAGATCAGAGTCCCAGAGTAAAGAAGAGGAATAAAAGATCCTATTACCACCCAATTGGCATCGTGGGCCCGTAAGCCACACAGCCAAGTTAGTAAAACAATTTTCGGTTACTAGGCTCAACTTCGGCCAAGGAGTTGGAAAGGAGGATTCCTAGAGGCAGCCGGCTCTGATACCAACCTGT
Source organism: Thinopyrum elongatum (assembly GCA_011799875.1). Taxonomy (NCBI): domain Eukaryota; kingdom Viridiplantae; phylum Streptophyta; class Magnoliopsida; order Poales; family Poaceae; genus Thinopyrum; species Thinopyrum elongatum. The sequence goes on along the minus strand of CM022298.1, from coordinate 115,173,981 downwards.
GACGACCCCGGCTTAATCGTGCACTAACCATACACGCAAATGCACATGATCAAGCCTAAGGACTCACTTGAAGATATCACAACACAACTCTAAAACATAAATAAAGTCATACAAGCATTATATTACAAGCCAGGGCCTTGAGGGCTCGAATACATAAGCTTGATGACATACAAGCGTCAGCGAAAGCATCAGATATCTGGGTACAGATATAACAGAGTTACAGGTAGGCCTTTAGAAAGGCGGGGCAAAATAAAACACTACGATCGAAAGGCGTAGGCCTCCTGCCTAGGACCCTCCAAACCTACTCCTGGTCGTCGGTCGGCTCCTCGTAGTAGTACTCGCCGGGAGGGTAGTAGTAGTAGTAGCCGTCGGCGGGGGCAGCTGGCTCAAGGGCTCCGTCATCTGGTTGCATCAATCGGATATGGGGAGAAAAAGAAAGCAAAGCAAACATGAGTACTCATCCGAAGTACTCAGCAAGCAAGGATCTACACTACATATGCAACATTTTCAAAGGAGGGTTGTATATGTGGACTGGGCTGCAGAAATGCCAGAATAGAGGGGAAAGCCTAGTCCTATCAAAGACTAGCATCTTCATCATCTCCAGCAGTCTTGCAACATTAGAAGAGTGCAGAAAAACATAATGTAAAGTAGTAGTAGTGTTATCAACCTCGCCCAGAGATTCTTTCTCGACTCCCTGCTAGAAAGCAATCCCAGAGCCATACTATCCAGTTATCATCTCAAGTGTCCAGTTCTAGTTGTACCGATCAGGATACAACTCCGAGTGTCCGTTACCGTAGGACAGGCTATCGATAGATTGTTTCTTCCCTGCAGGGGTGCACCAACTTACCCACCACGCTCGCTTAACTCCGGCCGGACACACTTTTCTGGGTCATGCGGGCGAGGGAGAGAGCGAGGGGGAGACTAGGGGTAGCTAGGGTTTCGGGAGGCCACTGGGGTCCTTATCCACCCCGGGGAGGCGGCGGATGGCCGACGCGTGGCCATCCGCGGCATCGACAGGGCGACGGAGGAGGTAGACGACTAAGGTGGGCCGGCTCTGTTGGGCTGGGCCGGCTTACTGTGCACTAAGGCCCAGCCAACAGTGGCCCTTTTCATTTTCTTTTATTTCTTCTTTCTGTTTTTCTTTATTCCTTCTGTTTGACAAATGTTTAGTCACTTGTATACTTTTACAAAATATGAGACTTGGTCCAAAAATTACAGTGCAATGTTACCTACCTCCAGAAATTGGTTTGGGCAAAATATGATTTCATAAGAATTTATAACAAATGAAATGGATTAAAAGGGTGCTAGTTTGGTACTGTTCCTTAATGATAGTCACTTAACTAATATAGTAGTTGTTGAATAAAATTTTAGAATTGTCTCTGGATTATTTACAATATTAGGAACATTTTAGTTCCTGGATTTGAACAACTTTCATTTTTACTTTGTATTTGAATTTCAATTTGAATTGGAATTGGAAATGAGATATGATGCAACGATGATCAAGCATAGTTAATCATGGTGACTTGGCAAGATCAGAGGGTGATCACTGTGGTGTGAGGCTGGGGATGTTACAGCTACGGGTGAGAAAGTCTCATCGTAGTCAACCCCTTGAACTTGTCGAAAACCTTTTTGCGACAAGTCAAGCTTTGTAGATAGTGATATTACCATCAACGTCCGTCTTCCTCTTGAAAATCCATTTATTCTCAATGGCTTGCCGATCATCGGGAAAATCCACCAAAGTCCATACTTTGTTCTCGTACATGGATCCTATCTCAGATTTCATGGCCTCAAGCCATTTGTCGGAATCTGGGCTTGTCATAGCTTCTTCATAGTTAGTAGGTTCGCCGTTGTCCGACAACATGACTTCCACGACAGTATTACCATACCACTCTGGTGCGGAACGTGTTCTGGTCGACCTACGAGGTTCAGTAGCAACTTGATCTGAAGTTTCATGATCATCATCATATGCTTCCTTTCTGGTTGGTGTAGGCATCACGGGAACGGCTTTCTCTAATGTACTACTTTCCAATTCGAGAGAATGTACAACTACCTCATCAAGTTCTACTTTCCTCCCACTCACTTCTTTCGAGAGAAACTCCTTCTCTAGAAAGGACCCATTCTTAGCAACAAATATTTTTGCCTTCGGATCTGTGGTAGAAGGTATACCCAATAGTTTCTTTTGGGTATCCTATGAAGACGCACTTCTCCGATTTGGGTTCGAGCTTATCAGGTTGAAGCCTTTTGACATAAGCGTCACATCCCCAAACTTTAAGAAATGACAGCTTAGGTTTCTTGCCAAACCACAGTTCCTACGGTGTCCTCTCAACGGATTTAGACGGTGCCCTATTTAATGTGAATGCGGCTGTCTCTAATGCATAACCCCAAAAAGATAGTGGTAAATTGGTAAGAGACATCATAGATAGCACCATATCTAATAAAGTACGGTTCCAACATTCGGACACACCATTACGCTGTGGTGTTCCAGGTGGCGTGAGTTGTGAAACAATTCCACATTGTTTTAAATGAAGGCCAAACTCGTAACTCAAATATTCACCTCCATGATCAGACCATAGAAACTTTATTTTCTTGTTACGATGATTCTCTACTTCACTCTGAAATTCTTTGAACTTTTCAAATGTTTTAGACTTGTGTTTCATCAAGTAGATATACCCATACCTACTCAAATCATCTGTAAAGTTTAGAAAATAACAATACCCGCCGCGTGCTTCAACACTCATCGGACCGCATACATCGGTATGTATTATTTCCAATAAGTCATTAGCTCGCTCCTTTGTTCCGGAGAATGGAGTTTTAGTCATCGTGCCCATGAGGCATGGTTCACAAGTATCAAATGATTCATAATCAAGTGATTCCAAAAGTCCATCTGCATGGAGTTTCTTCATGCGCTTTATACCAATATGACCTAAACGGCAGTGCCACAAGTATGTTGCACTATCATTATCAACTTTGTATCTTTTGGCATCAATATTATGAATATGTGTATCACTACGACCGAGATTCAATAAACCATTTGCATTGAGTGTATGACCATAAAAGGTTTTATTCATGTAAACAGAACAACAATTATTCTCTGACTTAAATGAATAACCGTATTGCAATGAACATGATCCAATCATATTCATGCTCAACGCAAACACCAAATAACATTTATTTAGGTTCAACACTAATCCCGAAGGTAGAGGGAGTGTGCGATGGTGATCATATCAACCTTGGAATCACTTCCAACACACATCGTCACCTCGTCCTTAACTAGTCTCTGTTTATTCTGCAACTCCTGTTTTGAGTTACTAATCTTAGCAACTGAACCAGTATCAAATACCCAGGGGCTACTACGAATACTAGTAAGGTACACATCAATAACATGTATATCAAATATACCTTTGTTTACTTTGCCATCCTTCTTATCCGCCAAGTATTTTGGGCAGTTCCGCTACTAGTGACCATTCCCTTTGCAGTAGAAGCACTCAGTTTCAGGCTACGTTCATGATAAATTATGTTCAATTAATCAAATTACTAATGAACTCCCACTTAAATTAACATCCCTCAAGTTACCTAAGTGATACATGATCCAAATCAACCAACCCATGTCCGATGATCACGTGAGATGGGGTAGTCATCAATGCTGAACATCTCTATGTTGATCATATCTACTATATGACTCATGTTCGACCTTTCGGTCTCCAGTGTTCCGAGACCATGTCTGTTCATGCTAGGCTCGTCAAGTTTAACCCAAGTATTCTGCATGTGCAAAACTGTCTTACACCCGTTGTATGTGAACGTAGAGTCTATCACACCCGATCATCATGAGGTGCTTCGAAACGATGAACTTTAGCAACGGTGCATACTCGGGGAGAACACTTTTATCTTGAAATTTAGTGAAGGGATCATCTTATAATGCTACCACCGTTCTAAGCAAAATAAGATGGATAAAGGATAAACATCACATGCAATCAAAATACGTGACATGATATGGCCATCATCATCTTGTGCTTTTGATCTCCATCTCCAAAGCATCGTCATGATCTCCATCGTCACTGGCTCGACACCTTGATCTCCATCGTTGCGTTGGGGTCGTCTCGCCAACTATTGCTTCTACAACTATTGCTAATGCATAGCGATAAAGTAAAGCACTTACATGGCGTTTGCATTTCATATAATAAAGAGACAACCATAAGGCTCCTGCCGGTTGCCGATAAATTACAAAACATGATCAGCTCATACAATAACGTATATCACATCACAACATGCCCTGCAAAAACAAGTTAGACGTCCTCTACTTTGTTGCTGCAAGTTTTACGTGGCTGGTACGGGCTTCTAGCAAGAACCATTCTTACCTATGGCAAAAACCACAACGGTGATTTATCAAGTTTGCTATTTTAACCTTCTTTAATGACCGGCCGTAGTCAAATTCGATTCAACTAAAGTAGAAGAAACAGACACCCACCAGCCACCATTATGCAAAACTAGTTGCATGTCTGTCGGTGGAACCGGTATCATGTACGTGGACATGTAAGGTTGGTCTGGGCCGCTTCATCTTACAATACCGCCGAATCAAAATAAGACATTGGTGGTAAGAAGTATGACTATCACCACCCACAACTCTTTGTGTTCTACTCGTGCATATCATCTACGCATAGACTTGGCTCATGATGCCACTGTTGGGAAATGTTGCATGGAAAACAAAAAATCTTCTACGCACACGCAAGATCTATAAAGGAGATGCATAGCAATGAGAGGGAAGAGTGTGTCTACATACCATCATAGACCGTAAGTGGAAACGTTTGTTAACGCGGTTGATGTAGTCGAACTTATTCGCGCTCCAACCGATCGAGTACCGAACGTACGGCACCTCCGCGTTCAGCACACGTTCAGCTCGGTGACGTCCACGCCTTCTTGATCCAGCAAGATGGAGAGGTAGTGGATGAGTTCCAGCAGCATGACGGCGTGGTGACGGTGATGGTGAAGTTATCTCCGCAGGGCTTCGCCTAAGCACTACGAAAATATGACCGAGGGTGTAAACGGTGGAGGGGGTGCCGCACACGGCTAAGCAATTATCGTGGTTGTGCTAGGCGCCCCCCTCCCACATATATATAGGTGGGGGGGGGGGGCGGAGGGAGCAGCCAGGAGGCGCCCCCAAGTAGGCCGAATCCTACTTGGGGCCCTTTGTCGGTGTCAAAACCGGCCGATCTCGGGTTGGGGGTCCCAAACTATGTGTCTGAGGAACGAAGGTAACAGGAGACATGGGACACGATGTTTACCCAGGTTCGGGCCCTCTTAATGGAGGTAAAACCCTACGTCTTTTTTGATTGTATTTGATGAGTATAGGGGTTACAAGAGTTGATCTACCACGAGATCGTAATGGCTAAACCCTAGATGTCTAGCCTATGGGAATTGTGATTGCCTCTACGGACGAAACCCTCCGGTTTATATAGACACCGGGGGAACCTAGGGTTGTATAGAATCGGTTTACAGAGAAAGGAATCTTCATATCCGAACGCTTATCTTGCCATCCATGCAAAGGAGAGTCCCATCTGGACACGGGAGAAGATCTTCTATCTTGTATCTTCACAGCCCATCAGTCCGGCCCATGTCACATAACTCGGACGCCCGGGGACCCCCTAATCCAGGACTCCCTCAGTAGCCCCTGAACCAGGCTTCAATGACAATGTGTCCGGCGAGCAGATTGTCTTCGGCATTGCAAGGCGGGTTCCTCCTCTGAATACTTCAAAGTAGTTGATCAAAAGAACTGTATCCGGCTCTATATAATAGTTACAACCCTGAACCACAAGGGCAAAATACTCAAACAAAACAACTCATGTCTACTGACAGCTTTTGCGGCGAGACGTTATGTTCTGGCCTTTATTATCATTTTGAACCATTTTGCAGCCTTCGGGGCGCGGTTCTCATTGACACGTCTTGTCGAAGCAGAGATCGTGTCCCCTTATTACAGGATTCTCATTAATACGGGTTTGGGTAATCCAACCATGCCGTTCGCATGACCCCTTGGGAATAGGCAAATTTTAAAGCTTGAGGGGAGGAGCGCTTGATATTCATGGCTTATATAAACGGATAAAGATCCATCTTTTTACTCCACGCCTCCTTCTTCCCTCTGCCTCTCCATCCTCGAGCTCTAGCGCCCAAGTTCCAATCTTTCTCCCCCCCTCCCGCCACCAATCTCTCCGACCATGGCCGGATCCGGTTCTCAAGGCAAGTGGGTGGCCTCCTCCGTGACGGAGAAGGACATCGTGGAGCTTCGGGAGGCGAGGTACTTGACTGCGGAGATTAAGCACAGACTCCCTGCTCCGAAGCAGATCATCCCCACTCCGGAGCCCAGTGAAAGGGTGGTATTCATCCCCCACTTCCTCCGCGGACTTGGGTTTGCCCTTCACCCTTTTATTCGCGGTCTCATGTTCTATTACGGGCTAGATTTTCACGATTTGGCCCCGAATTCCATCCTCCACATTTCGGCGTTTATCGTCGTATGTGAGGCGTTTCTCCGCATCCCCCCACACTTCGCCCTGTGGCTCAAGACCTTCAACGTAAAGCTGAAGGTGGTTGATGGGCAGCACGCGGATTGCGGCGAGGCCATGGTGAGCAAGCTCACCAACGTTACCTGGCCCAAAGGGGCCTTTGTGGAGACTGTCAAGGGATGGCAGCAGGAGTGGTTCTATATCACCGAACCCCGCGGCACCAAGTGGACGGCTGCTCCCGCATTCAGATCTGGACCTCCGTTGCGGCTCACGTCGTGGACCAACAAGGGTCTGGACTGGGGATCGTTCGACGAGGTGTTGATGCTGCAAAAGCGCATTAAAAGTATCATAGAAAAGGACACCAGTCTTACCGACGTGATCCAGGTGATGCTTGTCCGCCGAACCCTTCCTTGCCAGCGAAGGCCCCTCCGCCTGTGGGAGTTCAATCCAGAAGGGCCGTGGACCCTGCAACGATTCTTTGGCACGACGCACAAAGAGATTTGGAAACTGCTCTTCAAGGCCCAGAAGAAGTGGCCGAAGACGTCCGAGGACATCGGCCTCGACTGCACTCATCCAGCCACCCCGGTAAGTGTTAAATTTCCGAACACAACTTAGTTCATTAATCCAAGGGAATGTACTAAGGATTCAATCCTTTAAATAGGACTGGACAAAGAAGGCGGAGCGGATAAGGTGTCCGGCTCCACTCCCCGAAAACCTAGCTGATCCTTCGCTAACGAGGATGCTAGTCCGGCACCGTACCAGGCGCCGGAGAAGAAGGCCAAGAAAAAGAGCAAGGAGGCCGAGAACGGCCCCCATCATAAAGGTACTTCGAACGCTATGTCCGGAGGGACCGAGGCTCCCTCCTCCCACGAGGGGGACGAAGATGAAGAGGAGGAGGAGGAAGAAGATAACCCTCCTCCCAAGGGGAAAAAGAGGGCAGCTTCCGTAGATCCGGAAGCAGAGGCGTCCAAGCGGGGGAAGATATCCCTCTCGGATGACTCGGATTCAAGTGCCGAAGCCATCCCTCAGCTGCGCCCCAGGGTGAAGCCCCTTGCCGAATCGTAAGTATTCGAAGATACTATACACATATCCGACCTATCACGAATTGTGGGATAATATATCATTTATGCATTTCAGTCTGGCCTGCGTTCTCCCTCAACAATCATTGTCTTCGGGGAATTCCTTAGCGCCGGGGATGATGGAGAGCGAAATGCCTCCGCGAGCCTCTCCGCCGCCCGCCGCGGATGACACCGAGGTGTTGTCCCAAAAGACCTCCCCAGGTCACAGAGAGGTGCGGGAGGCCGACAAGGCGGCGCCGGAGGGTAATACCCTGGCTGCCGAAAACATGGGGGATAAAACCCCTACGGATACTGACGATGGTGGCCCAGACAAGTCTGGATCCCGGCCGAATACCACTCCGGAAACCCAAATGGCTCCGGAGTCGAGCGAGCAGCCCCCTTTGAAGGAGGGGAGAGCGCTGACTCCACCGGAGGCCTCTGTCAATCCAGAGGCGCTGGACACATTGAGGGAGGCACTTTGCCGTGCTTCCGTCGTGGAGGAGCACCGTACCCTGATGGGTATGGTGATTGAAAAGGTTCAGTCCGCCAAAAGCGGGCTGAACGAAGCCTTCACTAGCCTATTAACAGGCTTTGAGGTATGCGATGTAATATTTTTAGCTGCTTTTCATACGAAAAATACGCCTGTGTTTAGATAGTAGCCCCTGAGACTCTGTTTGGTTCTTAAAAAAGGGCCGAACAGAGGATCAAATATTCGCAGGATATATCAATCTTGTCTATTTTGATAAACAGGCTTCAATGTTAGCGGCAACCGCCGGGGCCGCTAAGGTTTCCGAACGTAAGCGGAAACTGGAGCTGGCTGAGAAGGACATTGTCCTTATTAACAAACGGTTCGATGAGGCACAAGGTATATACCACATATCGCATTCGTGTCTGTATTTGATACATAAACTCTGAGTAAAAACTCATGCGCTGATATGTGGATGGGTACATGCGGCGCTACAGAGGTCGAGACCCTCAGGGGTGCTCTTGCATAGGCAAAAGAGCAGGCAAAGGTGAGCAAAGCGGCCACTGATACAGCGGCCACGGATTTGAAGTTCGAGCAGGCCGCCCGTCGCCAATATGAGGAGCGGGTGGCCAAATTGGAGCAGGAACTCAAGGACGCCGCTAGCAAGTGCGAGTCCTTAGAAGAGAAGAACAAAGCCCAGGTGGCTGATCTTGCCAAGGCCCTCCAAGAGGCCGAGGAAGGGCGGACCGAATCCCGAGCTGCTCGCGAGGAGATCCGGCAAGCCGGACAGATAGCGGCTGGTAAACCCTTTCTTTTACAGAGTAAATTTGGCAGTCAGAAGTATGCCTTGCTCACTCGGCTGTGGAATTCTCCAGACGCCTTTGCGGATATTTCGAGGAATGCTGCTGACGCCGCGCAATTCTTCCGGGCCCAAGAAGGACACACGACAGAGAAGTTGTACTGGTCACAGTTCGCGGCGCGGGAGCGCCCAGCGCTGTTAAATGACCAAATGACGCAATGGGCCGAGCTGCATAGGATGTCCGGATTGGCCATGAGGGACGTCATAGTCCGGCTGTGGCCAACTGAACCTGTGCCAAGCAGCTATTTCGGCCTAGTGCAGCGAATCATCAACGCGCTGCCCCGAATTGATGCAGTTAAGCGGTCAGCATGCATAGAGGGTGCACAGATGGCCTTCGCCCGTGTCAAGATGCATTGGGCGAAGATGAAGGCAGCTGACCTGGTAGTTGAGGGACCACCCGGAGGTAAGATCCACCGCAAGCCGGAGCGCTACTTCGACGATGTCCTGGAAGGTGCCCGTTTGATAGAGGGTCAATGCTCAAAGGATATTATGTTCAAGTAAATGTATCCGAGTTGCCCGGACATTGTGTTATAAACCTAGGCTTTTGTAATATATTTGTGCCTGTAATCTTACATTTATTTTTTCTCCTGTGCGGTCATTTTTATCTTTGAGAGTTTGCCAGTCATCGGCTTCAGCCCCCACGTAGTTACTACGGGGGTGTTCGGAATAGCACATAATCACACTTGACCCAACGTCTTGGTCCGTAAAGGAGGTGTCAGTGCGGCGAACCAGGCAATCGGACTATGTGGCTTTACCACTCTCACTTAGCCATAGGAGTTTGACAATGGGGTTGTAAGGTAGCCCCTAGTGCGTATGCGGCTATCGAACTTAGATGCCTTAGAGCGTGACTGAAAAAAGCTAGTCCTTCGTGTAATACGGAAAAAATCGCTAGAGATTTAATAAGTCGCCGAATTGCTGACCAGCTCTCGCCGCATCACGACAGTCAGTTTTCGGCTTTCTCTACTGAGGTGCTTGACCGGGCTAGCCGGAAACACAATCGCAGTAGTTCTCCCTTTACCACCTTAGCCGAAAATGGAACGTAAGGTAGCAAGCACAGGAGCCGGCCAACCCAACTATTGACCAAAGACGTGATTCGGAGCCGATGCATATAATGCAGTATTTTGGACGCCGAAGTGCACTCTGAGAGTGTTCGGGCTTTTAATTGTTGAAGATACATATAGAGCCCCTGGCGATTAAAGTCGGCCCGAGGTGTATATGCCAATTCGGACGTGAAGTGGAAAAACAGAAAAAAGGTAAGCCAATGCCTAACAGGGTTGGGCAAAACTGTTTCCATTATAGTCTGATTGGTACGTCAAACGTATTTGTATGGAACATGCGATAAGCATCACGGCTATTTTACATGCCGAAGACAAGGGAAAGCTGTATACGGGTCCTAAAATTGAAAATTTGATCTTGAAGATCCTTTGGACACTCTGCCGCACGTCTGCGCCGCTTGTCACCTTGGTGTATGATCCTTTGAGAGGATCAATAATTGAGTTCGCATAAGGGGCCTGGAAGGTGGCCCCTATTACCACCAGGAATTGATGTAAGTTGTAAAGAACCTGAAAAATAAAAACAAGAAGAAAAGAGGTGGAGCAATATGGAGGTCCGGATAGGGTCAAGCCGTATCGTGGACCTTATGTTTAGCATGCCTCCGTCCTTGCCCATGGTATTTTTAATGCGTAGTCATGTACGCACGGTACGTATGCCGCTATCAGGCTGGGGCATTGACGGAGGCCGAATTGCTAATCTAGCTCTGAATGAGCCGGACTGTCGTTCTGCAAGGTAAACCGGACTTGTTTAGCCGTGTCCGGGGGCTTGACTGCCAGTGTAGTATTCGGCTTAGCGAGGCCACCCTGCACCTCGGCTGCGATGGCCGCGGTATGCTCCTCTGTACGGAGGGAGCGCTCCATGTTTCCATTGATTGTTATAACGCCTCGTGGTCCAGGCATCTTGAGCTTTAAGTAAGCATAATGCAGGACTGCATTGAAGCGGGCGAAGGTAGTACGTCCGAGCAGTGTGTGATAACCACTGCGGAAGGGGACGATATCGAAGATCAAGTCTTCGCTTCGGAAGTTGTCCGGCGAACCGAAGACTACTTCCAATGTGATTGAGCCCGTGCAGCGGGCCTCTACACCGGGTATTACTCCTTTGAAGGTGGTTTTAGTAGGCTTGATTCTTGACGGATCAATACCCATTTTGCGGACAGTGTCCTGATAAAGCAGGTTAAGGCTGCTACCACCGTCCATGAGGACTCGCGTAAGGTGGAATCCGTTGATAATTGGATCGAGGACCAAAGCTGCCGAACCTCCATGACGGATACTGATCGGGTGATCCTTTCGACCGAAGGTGATCAGACAAGCCGACCATGGGTTGAATTTTGGGGCGACCGGCTCTACGGCGTAGACGTCCCTTAGCGCTCGTTTGCGCTCCTTCTTGGGAATATGTGTAACGTATATCATACTCATCGTTTTTACCTCGGGGGAAAATTTCTTCTGCCCCCCTGTGTTCGGTGGGCGAGGTTCTTCATCGTCGTCCTTGCTGGGCGACCCTTTTCCCTTATGTTCAGCGTTTAGCTTACCGACCTGTTTAAAAACCGAACAATTCATGTTGGTATGATTGGCAGGCTTGTCGGGGGTGCCGTGGATCTGGCAAGGTCGATCAAGTATTCTGTCTAGATTGGATGGACCATCTTTGTTTCCTTTGAATGGCTTCTTCCGCTGGCCGGGTTTAGAGCCACTGAATCCGGCGTTGACCGCCGTATCTTCAGTATCTGCATTATTGCTTCGACGCTTGTGTTTGTTGCATCGTGGCCTACCATTGCCGTCTCTGGCTTCGGAGGTGCCAGGGTCGCTGGTGCTATTGCTTCGATGGGCTAGCCAGCTATCTTCTCCCGCGTAAAAGCGGGTCATGAGTGCGGTAAGGGCCGCCATGGACTTCGGTTTTTCTTAGCCGAGGTGTCGGGCGAGCCACTCATCCCGGACGCTGTGCTTAAAGGCCGCGAGGGCTTCGGCGTCCGGACAGTCGACAATTTGGTTCTTTTTAATTAGGAACCTGGTCCAGAGCTTCCGGGCTGACTCTCCGGGTTGCTGGACTATATGACTAAGGTCATCGGCATCAAGAGGCCGGACATATGTGCCTTGAAAGTTGTCTCTAAAGGCGTCTTCCAAATCTTCCCAGCTGCCAATGGAGTTTTCTGGGAGGCTGTTTAGCCAGTGCCGAGCCGGTCCCTTTAATTTTAGTGGGAGGTACTTGATGGCGTGGAGATTGTCGCCGCGGGCCATGTGTATGTGGAGAAGAAAGTCCTCAATCCATACCGCGGGATCTGTCGTTCCATCATATGATTCGATGTTTACGGGTTTAAACCCTTCTGGAAATTGGTGCTGCATGACCTCATCGGTAAAGCACAAGGGGTGTGCGGTGCCTCTATGTCGGGCAACGTCATGATGGAATTCGGACGATATCCGTATTCGGTTTTCAGCCCGGTTGAGGTTGTGCTTATCACGCCAGGCTTGACGGCTGTCGTCTCTTGTTGGAGCACGTCCCCTTGATCCGTAGATTGATCTGGTCTGGCCGGCTCTATTGTCCAGCTCCTGTCGTAGGTCATAGGTGTAGTCCGGAGCAGCTACCCCCTTGCTTTTTCGGCGAGGTGGCGCGGGCTGGTTTTCGGCGTGTGTAGCCGCTCTGTCCCGACCGCGTGGTGGTCGGTCGGGTTCGTCAGCAGGATTATACCTTGGCGGTATTGGTTCAAGGGCCTCGTTGTCAAATTGTGGTAGTAGCTTGCGCTTCGGGTAGCTCTTTGTTGGGCGCTCGAGGCCGTATTCTTCGGCCGCTAGGACTTTAGTCCATCTATCGTTGAGTGTATCCTCTTCGGCTTGAAGCCGTTGCTGTTTCTTTTTTAGGCTCCTCGCTGTTGCGATGAGCTGTCACCTAAAGCGTTCTTGCTCGAGGGGTTCCTCTGGCACGATGAAATCTTCATTACCGAGGCTGACTTCCTCCTTGGAGGCCAGTAAATAGTTACTGTCCTCCGAATCATCATTCTCGGTCGGTTCGTCTAGGTTGACTTGTCCGTCTTCCCGTCATCCTGTTCTACGGTAGGCTCGATGGGGTGCTCCGAGTCTTCGACATTCTCCGGAGTGTCATTATCTCCGGTGCCGGTATTACTTTCCTTTCCTCGCCGCGATCTTGAACGGCGTCATTGACGTCGTCGCTTTGGTGGAACTTCGACGGGCTTGTCCTCGATCGGATCCTGATTGCCATCGTCGTCCTCTTTGGGTGTATCCACCATGTACACGTCGTATGTAGAAGTGGCAGTCCAACGCCCAATGATAGGCGGGTTTTGAGCTGGTTCGGCTCCGGCATCGTCGTCCATAATGTCGATGTCTTCAAAAGCGTAATCGAGCATGTCGTTTAAGTCTTCGACAGTGGCTATCAAGTGGGTGGTGGGTGGGACGTAAAATTCCCCGCTCTCAGCCCCTAGTCCAGGCTGGGCGTAGTTCGGAAGTGGTTCCTCTGTAATGGTGAGGGATCGCATTAAGTCCAGAGCCTCGCTTAAGGGCGAGGATTGGACGGGAGACCAAAGTCTTTGGCGCTGGGTGAGGCGAAAGCCTCCTGGCCATGCTTACTTGTCATGGAGCTTAAGAGTTCGGATTTAGAGTCCAGGGACGAGTCCGGCTCTCCGGTGATAAAGGGAATCCGGTTTGACTCCGGGCTAGCCGATGATGCGGTCTCCTCTGGATCTCCGGTAGTAAGCTCCATGATTGCGGAGAGTTCGGCGGGTTCCAAACTCCCATCTCCGGACCCAGTGATTTGCTCCGGATCTAAGGCCAGAGCGGTGGTCGGAGCCGTGAATCCTTCGAAGATCAAGTCTCCTCGGATATCGGCGACATAATTCAGATTCCCAAAACTGATCTGATGACCAGGGGCGTAGCTGTCGATCTGCTCGAGGCGGCCAATTGAGTTGGCCCGTAGAGCGAAGCCGCCGAACACAAAAAGTTGACCGGGGAGGAAGGTCTCCCCGGAAACAGCATCGTTGTTGATGATCAAACGAGCCATCGAACCTTCTGCTGACGACACAGTGGAACTCTCAATGAAAGCACCAATGTCGGTGTCAAAACCATCCGATCTCGGGTAGGGGGTCCCGAACTATGCGTCTGAGGATCGAAGGTAACAGGAGACAGGGGACACGATGTTTACCCAGGTTCGGGCCCTCTTAATGGAGGTAAAACCCTACGTCCTGCTTGATTGTATTTGATGAGTATAGGGGTTACAAGAGTTGATCTACCACGAGATCGTAATGGCTAAACCCTAGATGTCTAGCCTATGGGAATTGTGATTGCCTCTACGGACTAAACCCTCCGGTTTATATAGACACCGGGGGAACCTAGGGTTGTACAGAGTCGGTTTACAGAGAAAGGAATCTTCATATCCGAACGCTTATCTTGCCATCCACGCAAAGGAGTCCCATCTGGACACGGGAGAAGATCTTCTATCTTGTATCTTCACAGCCCATCAATCCGGCCCATGTCACATAGCTCGGACGCCTGGGGACCCCCTAATCCAGGACTCCCTCACCCTTCCCAAGTGGCGCCCCCTTACCTTATTTGAGTGCGGGAGGAAGGAAGGAGGAGGTGGCACCCCCCCTTTCCTTTCTCTCCTAAGGAGGGAAAGGCAGGAGGGTCCACCCCTCCCCTTTCCTTCCCCTAGGGCCGGCCAGCCATGTAGAGGGGTGCACCAGCCCCAGTGGGCTGGTCTGTCCCCTCCTATGGCTCATAAGGCCCATACACTTGCCGGGGGTGTCCGGAACCCCTTCAGGTGACCCGATGACTACCGAGTGCACTCCGAAACACTTCCGGTGTCCGAATACCATCGTCCTATATATCAATCTTTAGCTCTTGACCATTTCGAGACTCCTCATCATGTCTGTGATCTTATCCAGCACTCCGAACAACATTTGGTCACCAAATCATATAACTCATATAACACTATATCATCAACGAACGTTAAGCGTGCGGACCCTACGGGTTCGAGAACTATGTAGACATGACCGAGACACCTCTCCGGTTAATAACCAATAGCAGTACTTGGATGCCCATATTGGCTCCTACATATTCTACGAAGATCTTTATCGGTCGAACCGTTATGACAACATACGTAATTCCCTTTGTCCATCGGTTTGTTACTTGCCCGAGATTCGATCGTCGGTATCTCTATACCTAGTTCAATCTCGTTACCGGCAAGTCTCTTTACTCGTTCTATAATACATCACCTCATAACTAACTCCTTAGTCATTTGGTTGCAACCTTATGATGTGTATTACCGAGAGGGCCCAGAGATACCTCTCCGATACTCGGAGTGACAAATCCTAATCTCGATCTATGCCAACTCAACAAACACCTTCGGAGATACCTGTAGAGCATCTTTATGATCACCCAGTTACATTGTGATGTTTGATAGCACACAAGGTATTCCTCCGGTATCCGGGAGTTGCATAATCTCATAGTCGAAGGAATATGTATTTCACATGAAGAAAGCAATAGCAATAAACTGAACGATCATCATGCTAAGCTAACGGATGGGTCTTGTCCATCACATCATTCTCCTAATGATGTGATCCCGTTATCAAATGACAACACATTTCCATGGTTAGGAAACCTTAACCATCTTTGATCAACGAGCTAGTTTAGTAGAGGCTTACTAGGGACACGGTATTTGTTTATGTATTCACACATGTATTTAAGTTTCCGATCAATACAATTCTAGCATGAATAATAAACCTTTATCATGAATAAGGAAATATAAAATAACAACTTTATTATTGCCTCTAGGGCATATTTCCTTCAATTAGCTCGCTCCATTGTTCCGGAGAACGGAGTTTAGTCATCTTGGCCATGAGGCATGGTTCGGAAGCATCAAATGATTCTTAATCAAGTGATTCCAAAAATCCATCCGCATGGAGTTTCTTCATGCGCTTTACACCAATATGACCTAAACGGTAGTGCCTCAAGTATGTTGCACTATCATTATCAACTTTGCATCTTTTGACATCAATATTATGAATATATGTATCACTACGATCGAGATTCAATAAACTATTCACATTGGGTGTATGACCAAAGAAGGTTTTATTCTTGTAAACAGAACAACAATTATTCTCTGACTTAAATGAATAACCGTATCGCAATAAACATGATCTAATCATATTCATGCTCAATGCAAACACCAAATAACATTTATTTAGGTTCAACACTAATCCCGAAGGTAGAGGGAGTGTGCGATGGTGATCGTATCAACCTTGGAATCACTTCCAACACACATCGTCACCTCGCCCTTAACTAGTCTCTATATATTCTGCAACTCCTGTTTCGAGTTACTAATCTGAGCAAATGAACCGGTATCAAATACCCAGGGGCTACTACGAACACTAGTAAGGTACACATCAATAACATGTATATTAAATATACCTTTGTCACTTTGCCATCCTTTTTATCCGCCAAGTATTTGGGGCAGTTCCACTTCCAGTGACCATTTCCTTTGCAATAGAAGCACTCAGTTTCAGGCTTGGGTCTAGCTTTGTGCTTCTTCATGGGAGCGGCAACTTGCTTACCATTCTTCTTAAGTTCCCTTTCTTTCCCATGCCCTTTTTCTTGAAACTAGTGGTCTCGTTAACCATCAACACTTGATGCTCTTTCTTGATTTCTAGCTTCGCCGATTTCAGCATCGTGAAGAGCTCGGAAATCATTTTCGTCATCCCTTGCATATTATAGTTCATCATGAAGTTCTAGTAGCTTGGTGATAGTGACTAGAGAACTCTGTCAATCACTATCTTATCTGGAAGATTAACTCCCACTAGATTCAAGCGATTATAGTACCCAGAAATTCTGAGCACATGCTCACTGGCTGAGCTATTCTCCTCCATCTTGTAGGCAAAGTACTTGTTAGAGGTCTCATACCTCTCGACACAGGCATGAGTCTGAAATACCAATTTCAGCTCTTGGAACATCTCATATGCTCCGTGGCCTTCAAAACATTTTGAAGTCCCGGTTCTAAGCCGTAAAGCATGGCACACTAAACTATTAAGTAGTCATCATATCGAGCTTGCCAAACGTTCATAACGTCTGCATCTGCTCCTGCAATAGGTCTGTCACCTAGCGGTGGATCAAGAACATAATTCTTCTGTGCAGCAATGAGGATAATCTTTAGATCATGGACCCAGTCCGCATTATTGCTACCATCATCTTTCAATTCAGTTTTCTTTAGGAACATATCAAAAATAGGGGAGCTATATCGCGAGCTATTGATCTACACCATAGATATGCAAAAACTATTAAGACTAAGTTCATGATAAATTAAGTTCAATTAATCAAATTACTAATGAACTCCCACTTAAATTAACATCCCTCAAGTTATCTAAGTGATACATGATGCAAATCAACTAACCCATGTCCGATCATCATGTGAGATGGGGTAGTCTTCAATGGTGAACATCTCTATGTTGATCATATCTACTATATGACTCATGTTCGACCTTTCGGTCTCCAGTGTTCCGAGAACATGTCTGTACATGCTAGGCTCGTCAAGTTTAACCCAAGTATTCTGCATGTGCTAAACTGTCTTGCACCCGTTGTATGTGAACGTAGAGTCTATCACACCCGATCATCACGTGGTGCTTCGAAACGATGAACTTTGGCAACGGTGCATACTCAGGGAGAACACTTTTATATTGAAATTAAGTGAAGGGATCATCTTATAATGCTACCGTCATTCTACGCAAAATAAGATGCATAAAGGATAAACATCATATGCAATCAAAATATGTGACATGATATGGCCATCATCATCTTGTGCTTTTGATCTCCATCTCCAAAGCATCATCATGATCTCCATCGTCACTGGCTCGACACCTTGATCTCCATCGTTGCGTCGGGGTCGTCTCGCCCACTATTGATCCTACAACTATTGCTAACGCATAGCGATAACGTAAAGCAATTACATGGCGATTACATTTCATACAATAATTAAGAGACAACCCTAAGGCTCCTGCCGGTTGTCGATATTACAAAACATGATCATCTCATACAACAACGTATATCACATCACGTCTTGACCATATCACATCACAACATGCCCTGCAAAAACAAGTTAGACGTCATCTACTTTGTTGTTGCAAGTTTGACGTGGCTACTACGGGCTTCTAGCAAGAACCGTTCTTACCTACGGCAAAAACCACAACGGTGATTTATCAAGTTTGCTGTTTTAACCTTCTTCAAGGACCGGCCATAGTCAAATTCGATTCAACTAAAGTAGGAGCAACAGACACCCGCACTAGTGCAGAAAAAGCCTAGCTATGGCGTGCCAAAAACAGCCTTGCTGGCGTAGGATCCCCACGCCACCAATATGGCGCCAGTGTTAAAAAATAATGGTGGCGCTGGAGCCTACGCCAGCACTATTATGTATACCTATGGCGTTGGATTTAACCACACGCCGACATTATCAACAATAGCTATGGCGTGTGACATAGTTTAATGACAGTAATAAGAGAAATCTTCTCTGGCGTCGCGCATTGTCCGACGCTAGTACTAGGTTTTTGAAAGCTGTAAAAAAACTGCCAGGGCAGTAGAAAATTGCTGCCACAGTAGCGTCATTTATTACGAATTTATGTAAACACGTTTTTGACCCACATTGATTTCGACAAGATATTTTGCATTAATATATACGCACACATCGTTTATTCACATGTGTACATAATAACCACACACTATATAGCTAGTTCTATATATCGATCATGATCACTAATTAAATATTCGCTAAACTAAACCATGCGTGCATATTACATCTTATTCATTCAACCATCGTTACTACTAACACGGTACTCCTCTCCTTTAGGGATTTTTTTGAAGAATAGGAAACCCTTGCATGTCCATGGTGTAGGACAGAGATCCACACCGATCTCCAATCTTGAACTCGCAGTCTCTCGTCATGGTAGTCATCCATCACGTGAGGCAGTTATATATGGTGCATCATTTGGACCAGCTCCGCAAGTGCTCTTAAGCATCTCAATATGGAGGAAAAACTTGTCTTGGACAAAAGATCTTGCATGGCAAGAGATACACTAGTCAAAATGTAAAAAAAACCCTAGAAATTACACTCTGAAGCACAGATTATTACCGTATAATATTTGTAGTCACTTTGAAGCGTGAGGGAGAAGCCATTATTGTTGTCAAGGTAAGGATCGTCGCACACTCCCCCATAGTGTGGCAGCAGTAGGGGCACTCTTCCATTTTGTGATGCGTTCATATAATTAAAATCGGCATGAGCTTTGCTAAAAACTGGACATATATATTGAGTGCCAGAAATTTGACGAAACGGAACTAAACCTACATTTCGCCAGAACATTAGCAACTCTGTAGATATTCCCTGCAAAAATAAAACATAGCGCGAGACACTTCCCGAGAGCAACATGTAATATCACATATATCACATATTTGTAAAACAAGCACACACCGAAAAAGTCGATCAATTCACAATTATCACATATATATAAATATACACTAAACACATTTGCACACATGTAATACATTTCATCAATTCACAAGTACACATAATGTGTGCATTTCATCACAATAATATGAACAGTACAACAAATCTACATGAAAATAAATTGGTAGAGGGATCTTATACCGTCCAGACCGAGAGGGACGCCGGCGAAGGAGGCCGGACACGATGATTGTGTAGCTGACGGCGGGACGATTTTGGGTGGGGGGGTGGCGGCGGGACAACGTTGGCACGGCGGGGGGCAAGGCGGGGTGGGGGGCGGGGGGCGCCGGTGGCACGGTGGGGGCAAGGCGGATGGGGGCAACGACGGCCAGTGGCAAGGCGGGGGCGACGACAGAGGGCATGGCGGGTGGGGGGGGAACGGCGGCCGGTGGCAAGGCGGGGGCGACGACGGAGGGCAAGGCGGGGGCGACGGGGACGGCGCGGGATGGGGGGGTGGAGAAAGTGAACGAGTGCATTTTCACTCTCGGGGGGTAATTAAGCCTAGCTGTTCATTGTTAGTGCTGGCGCATGTGACGTGGCCAATGCCAGCAGTAGGTTTTTAAAATAGGGTCAACCACATATTCGTGGATGACGTTTTGAGCGATGACATGCATAATACAGATATTTACAACGACACAAATTCTTCTCATGGTTCAGAGTACGTAAATATGGTACGGTTAATTTAGGGTACGCGTACGTACACGACACACACAGAAAATAACTACACAAATGAATCATGCAGTACGACGTTGTTTGACAACCCTCTCAATGACGGTTTGTGTCTTGTTGGGGATATAACTCCGAGGTATGACCCGCCCAGGAGGGGCCGGGTCACACCATTGGCGACTTAAGGTGAGAAGGCCCAAGAAGGCTGAAGAAGATTTAGAGGTGGCGGTTCATAAAGCAGGCTTATTGAAGGACCAAGACCCGGCGGTGACTCAAGGCCCAAGGGTGTGAGCCGCCATGTGATAACTTGTTCTGTAAGGCAGGTTTAGTTAGAAACCGAGCCGGTCACGTTTGTGTGAGCCGGCCGGCACTCTGTAAACCGCCGGGCATCAACCTGTATATAAAGGGGTGACCCGGCAGCGGGTTAACTCAGGAAACAAACGGTCGAGAACTAGGTCAAGCGTATTCGCTCCCTTGTAATCGAAACCCAAGCAATACAACTAGAAGCAGGACGTAGGCTCTTACCTCGTTGAGAGGGGTCGAACCTGGGTAAACTCCTTGTGTCCTTTGTCCCGTTCAACCCCTTCAAGCTAACCTAGTCGCGATGGCTCCACACCTAAGTCTTTTCGCTAGGACTTCTGCCATGACAAATCCACGACAGTTGGCGCCCACCATGGGGCTGTCGCACGGTGGTTTCGAGTCCTTGAAGGGAAACTTCTCAGGGATCAAGGGATACACCGTGGGCCGGATGACCAAGAGTCGCCGCGGCAAGATCTACATCCACGACGCTGGATGGGGTCCGGAGGCCGATTCAATCGAATACGGGTACCGGGTCCCCTTTGGTGGAATCCACGTTTTCATTGGAAAAATTGGCGAGTCTGAGCATGAGCCGGACGACTGCACCGACACCATTGAGATGGCTCGGCGCGCGAGACCCGCCAAGGTCCAACCCGCGCCGGAAGCATGTTTTCGTCGGCTTTGTCCATGGAGCGGATCTTGAGGAAGGCTATGTGTCCGGTGGAGAGACGGCCATCTATTCAGATGATGAGTCCTCAACTAGCAAAACTGAGTCGATTTATCAGTTGCAAGATGGTGGGCTTGGGGGCTGTTCCGATGGCGACAGTATTTCGGACCCCTATGAACCGCCGAGCAGGGCAGCTATATTCATGGCCGGTACACAACCGATACTGAATTCATAAACCACTGCGGCTATGACCTCAAGTTCAACAGCTGCTGCAATGGCGGGGGCAAGTGGCCCTGTGCGCCCGCCGGCTCAGGTTCTATCCGAGCTCTTGGATGCTTTGGCAACGTTATTAGCTGCAGAGGTAACCCCGGCAACTCAAACACAGCATAATGTGGAAGTTGCAAAGCTGAGGGATGAAGTAGCTCAGGCTAAAGAGGAGCTTAACGCTGAGAACGCTAGGATGGCAACAAAACGAGCCGCGCTGGAGACCTAGTCTCAGCGGATTCAAGCGGAGGCTTTTCGGTTGAGCTTGGATCAGAATGCGTCAAATGCGGTTCTTTGAAGAAAGTACCAGAGCCGCCTCCCTCCATAGTTTGAGGGTCTTCTTAATCTTGCTTGAGTACTTCCGGCCAGTGCTATGACTCTTTCTCAGGAAGGGACGTCCTGTCACAGGCAAGGTAGTTCTGCTCCTTCTAGTGGTGTAGTCTTGCTCTTCATACATCTCCTCTTCTATTGGGTCTACGCCAAATTGATCATAGTCATCCTCGTTGGTGACTCCGTCCATCCCGACGATGCTCCTTTTGCCTTTCCGGATGACAACACGACTCGGCTTTGAAGGGTCAGTTAAATAGAAGCATTGTGCCACGTCCTTAGCTAATACCCAAGGCTCATATTTGGCAGTGATACCTTTCACTCTTTTTGCACCAGCAGGTTGTGCTTCGGGCAGAGACATGGTAATGAAACCACGTTCTTCATGCTCGACGTTCTTCACCCATCTGACCCTGAACAATGGCACCGTGTAATCTTCGCCGTACTCAAATTCCCATATCTCTTCGATCGCGCCGTAGTATCTATTACTCTCATTCTCGGTCAACTGTAGCATCATCACACCTGAGTTCTGGTAATCACATTTTTTTGTCCTTCGCCTCATTATAGAATGTGTATCCATTTATATCATATGACTGGTATGTGGCGACAGTGCAAGCGGGGCCTACTACTAATGCATAGATGTGATTTGCATTGGCTATACCGGTCGGCAGTGGTTTGTCCCGAATTCGCTCTTTGAACCAGGAAGCAAATTTGGAGTTGTGCTCTCTAATGATCTGGGCCTCGGTCCTCTGCCTCCCTGCCATTTCGTGCTCTCTCCTTAAGGTCTCCTTGTGAGTTTGCAGCCAATGACTGATTATATCTGCGTGTTGTAACACTACTGTGTGCACTCTATCGAAGTTGTCTCGGCGGTTTTTTATATCCACATTTAAATCACGCTTCAGCTGTGAGTGACCCACTCCTTCAAGCCTATCAGCATGTTTCTTCAAGGGCAAACCAAGAGATTGATCATCATTTATGACATTCTTGTAGAATGATATACACTCCTCGATTAGATAGGCCTAGACGATGCTTCCATCCGGACGGGCTTTGTTACGAACGTATCCCTCACAGTTCCATTTATCCGTTCAAACGGGAACATGGTATGCAAGAATGTTGGTCCAAGGTCTTTCACCTCCGCAATAATATGAACTAGTAGATGGACCATGACATCGAAGAATGATGGTGGGAAATATATCTCAAGTTCACATAGTATTGAAATAATCTCCTCTTGTAGTCGTATCAGATGCCGCACACTGATCAACTTTTGAGACATAGCGTCGAAAAAGTTGCATAAGTCAATAAGGGTGTTGCGGACATGATCGTCCATTATCCCTATAAGAGCTACCGGAAGTAATTGTGTCATCATCACATGACAGTCATGCGACTTCATGTTGCTAAACCTTTGCTTTTTCTAGTCAAGATACCTGCGTATGAGTCCTGAGTAGCCGGAAGGAACTTTCATGCCGTCGAGGCATTTGAAAACTTGAGAAAGCTCATCCTCGTTGAGAGTGAAGCAAGCTAGGTGGAGAAAAGAAGTAGCTAGCTTAATTAGCGAGTGAGAGTGTGTGAACTAGCTTAATTAGATCTAGCTAACTAGCTACCTACTTAAGAAATCAAGAGAAAATATTTGGTCTTTTTCTCAAGAAGAAGAGAAGAGAGAGAGAGAGAGAGGAGGAAGAGGAAAGAGGGAGGAAGAAGAAGAAAATATCTATATGGGTGAAACGTGAATAGTGCTGTGATGTAATTACTCGTGTTGACATCTATACCTACTAATAAAGCAAGGTGCGTTTCGCCAATTTTTTCATCCGTTCACCACCGAAAACAATTTTTTTCTACCCGAGATGGTACTAAATTCTTATGCGTTTGTCAGCTAGAAAAATAATTTTCGTACGTGGGTCGCACGCTATGGCCCAGCGAAGCCAGCCCAATTATTTTTCTGCCCACGCAGCTGGGAAAATTCGATTTTCCGCACTAGGCGACAAATAGCCAGAGTTTCGCATAGGACAACCAATAATGGGCTGGCCTATTTTTCTTTTTTTTTCTGTGTTTTACTTCTATTTTTATTCTCCTTTCCCTATCTCATTTTCCCCACCCGAGTTTATTTTAATTTTAGAATTTATTTCGTAAATTAGAAATTCTCAAAACATATTCAAAATAAAAAAAACATATTTCAGAAAATTTTCAGAATTCCAATTTTTTTTTGCTATTTTGAAAATATTCGGAACCTGAAAAAAGTTGCCCATTTTTTTTAAAAAAATTATTGTTTTCCAAAATTGTTCAAGATTTCTAAAAAGAAAATGGCATTTCGAAAAATGCTCCAAATTTGAAAATATTTATGTTTTAGTAAAATTTTCAAAATTAAAAATAATGTTCGTGTATAAAAGATACACATTTTTTAAAAATCTTATGAATTTTCAACACATGTTCCCGTTTTAAAAAATGTTCACAAATTCAAATAATGTTCATGTTTTTTAAAAAAAATTAGTGTTTTCAGAAAATGGTTGTGAATTTTAAAAGATGTTCCCTTTCATATTTTGTTCCCGTTTTTTCGAAAGTGTACATATTTTTCAAAAAACTGTTCAAGATTTAAAAAATTGTTCATGTTTAATATTCAGAAAGTTCAGACCTGAAAATGTCCTCGATTGAAAGGATTGAAAGGAAGAGTAGATTGAATAACTCATGGGTCTTCTCTGGCGTACGATGACGTAACAAAACTCTTAAATGCCCTCGATCAATTAATGGAAAAATAGCTGACTGAATCCTTCACACGCGGCGAAACCGAGAAGCTAAATATTCATTTTTCGTGTGCACACAGTGTTTTGCTTTCACATATAATTCTCACTGACTTTAAATGCATATTATTTTATCTTCCGTTGCAACGCACGGGCATATGTGCTAGTAATATAGAACACCATTAGAAACTTTGGTATCCGTGGCGTTCCGGAAATGCCCACACCGGTGTTATGTTGGCTAAAAAATTGGTGGGCCCGCAAAAACTACTGTTGGCGTCACTTACCAGGCTACGCCATAGATATTCTGATTAGTACCGGCGTAGTGAACTTTTGCTACGCCAGCTCTAACTTGCGAGATGGCAGAACGTTAGGACCCACTTACAGGTGGCGATCCCTATTACACCTACGCCAGCAATAACAGCATACCTATGGCGTACGAAATAACCCTACGCCACTACTATTTAAAAAATAGTGCTGGCGTCCTTTCAAAATGGCGCGCCACCAACGAAGGTTGTGGCTAGCACCTTTTCCACTAGTGCCGCCAGCCACCTTTATGCAAAACTAGTTGCATGTCAGTCAGTTGAACCGGTCTCATGTACGTGGACATGTAAGGTTGGTCCGGGTCGCTTCATCCCACAATACCGCCGAATCAAAACAAGACATTGGTGGTAAGCAGTATGACTATCACTGCCCACAACTTTTTGTATTCTACTCGTGCATATCATCTAAGCATAGACCGGCTCATGATGCCACTGTTGGGAAACGTTGCATGGAAAACAAAAAAAAAATCTACGCACACGCAAGATCTATCCATGGAGATGCATAGCAACAAGAGGAGAGAGTGTGTGTACGTACCCTCGTAGACCTTAAGCGGAAGAGTTTGTTAAGGCGGTTGATGTAGTCGAACTTCTTCGCGATCCAACCGATCGAGTACCGAACGTACGGCACCTCCGCGTTCAGCTCAGTGACATTCTCGCCTTCTTGATCCAGCAAGACGGCGAAGTAGTGGATCAGTTCCGGCAGCACGACGGCGTGGTGACGGTGATGGTGAAGCTATCTCCGCAGGGCTTCGCCTAAGCACTACGAAAATATGACCGAGGGACACAACTGTGGACGGGGTCGCCGCACACGGCTAAGAGATTATCGTGGTTATGTGTGGCGCCCCCCTCCCACATATATATAGGTGGTGATGAGGACATCACTCCTTTGGATACACACAAAACTCCACTGGATATACAAGGACCGATCACTAGAGCTCGAGCGCGACAATTGAATTTAGAGGTGAGCTCGTTCCTAAGCACTTCTTTATATGTTCCTGAGAATAGATTGCTACCTACTGATTATATTATGATTAGGAACCATGGAGAGCACCAGGAGATACTTGCAGAGGGGCTTGGAGGTGGAGAGGACCAGCCAGGGCGTCCAAGTCAAGGTGGAGGCCCAAACAAAGTTGACTTCGAATCTGTTTCGGAGTCCAGGAGCAGTCTGCACTAAAACGGATGTCCAGGTCGCATACGGCCTCGGTTTTGGACGTTCTATATATGCACGGATAGCTGAGAAGATAACCTTTTCAATGGCGCTGGTCCCATGGTCAAATTCCTCTTGAGTCAACAGGAATCATCGAAACAAAAGACGTCCAGAATCTGTCTCGGTGCTGCGCCACCGTTTTAGGCCTTTGGGCCATGTATCCTTTTGAGCCCAATTAGGGGCATGACCAAAGGGTCCTTGGTTAACCCTAGACCATATTTACAGCTGCCGGTGCTTAGGTTAGGGTCAGGTTTTGCTTAGATTATTCTGTCAAGAACAGATTCGCCGTTCGTCGGTTTGTGAGACCCCAACTTCGTGAGATTAATCATACATCTGCAATTTGGTTGAATGCTTTCTTGTTCTTACTTGTGTTCTTCGATTCGCAGGCAAGGATTAGCCTTCTTGGCAAGGTCGACCATGCATCGCCGGTCGATAACCAGAGGAGACATGGTGCTACAATTGCGGGGTTCAGAACATGTTGTTCGGGAGCCGGATCGAGTTGTGTCAAGTTTCCGCCAAATCGAGAGTTATCAGAACCTTTCGAAAGATCGGGACACCCTTGTTCATATTTAGTGGTAATCAGAGACTCAGGTGTTATCGTCAGGTTCGCCCTTACCCTGGTTTGTTTGATTTCGCCTTTATCCTATCGTCCACAAAAAAAGCCAAAAACAAATTAGCTATAGTTCTTCCCCGTCCCAGAACCACGTTCAGCCTTTTGCATAATTCCTTTTCAGAGTCCGTAGTGTTGAGTTTATGTCCTAGTATTGTTTTTGTTGCTGGTTTAGTTTGTGTTTTAGTCTAAGTAGTGTTTTCCATCGTGTTTCCTTCATCTTGTTCGACAGATCGCCTTTTACCCTGTTCTACTGCCATCACATACACGTCCTTGATCACCACCCACCAACATAAGTCCAGTCCACAATCTGCTGCCACCATACCCCCATTTTCTCACCATCGATTTTAATTCGGCCGCCACCAAAACATACCTGGGAGCGCTTCCCTTGAAACAGCCATACCTTTTGCCTACAGACTCGGAATCAAGCAAAGAGTGAATTGCGAAAAAGAGAAAAAAAGTTGAGTGAAAAAAAATACGGAAAGAAAAGGTCACATCTGTTGGTGTTCAGATTCGCCGGGTTGGCAAATTTTGATTGGCAAAATTCTGCTAAGAAAATCGATTGTTCGCGCGATATAGTTTCAGCACGGCCCTGATTTTCTGCAGGCCGCTTTGTCTCATATTGAGCTGAACCTTCCTCTCCCGCTTGTGCAAAAAAAAAAATCAAAAAAGTGCAGGATCACAAATTTTTACGCTTTGAGTGTTGTGTTGAGCTATTGTCCTTACCTTTGTTCATGTCCGTTGTTGTCTTTGCCTCATACTTGTTTTCTACCTTGTCATCCATATCACACTTGGTTTAGAACACGAGTAGGCCAGCAACTAGGACAAGCTTTTTGGATATTTATTCAGCATTACTATCTGATTTTGAATTGTGTTCCACTCACATATATTGCCTTCCTAGCTCCACATACTACTTCTGGACAACACAGGTTCTTGACTCTTGTAATCGTGGACTACTCCTTTCAGGTATCCTTTGCTTTGCTAGTAAGAACCTTGTAAGAGCTTGGTAAGACGCTTCCATTTGCTGTGTTGAGAGGCACCACTGCATTTGCATAGTAGTTGATAGGGATAACCTTCACTGGTGTTCCTATTTTTGTGTTTACAATGGCAGGTACCGGCGACAACGGCGATAGCACTCCCAAGGATTTCAAGGAATGTGTCAGCCAAGAGCAACTACAAGCTACTGTAGAGAAGGTTCACGACGGGATGAACGAGGCAATCAAGAAGGCTGTTACTGATGCGCTCATTGAACTCAACCTCGGCAACAACATCGAACGGTTGGACAAACGGATATCCATGTTAACTAACAGGGTTACCATGTTGGAAACCTGTTTAACAACCAACAACGACGATGTGTCCGGCAGCAACACCAATGGACAAATGCCAGAAGACACGGTGTATGATGCTAACGGAAACATAGATCAAGTAGCTACACGACAAGCAAGATTGCGCCAACGTCTTCGCCGTAACACTCAAGGTATGGGTAGTACAGTTAACCAACATCGTCATCAAGGTAATAATAATCATGCTCCTGATGATCCTTATGCTAAGATTAAGTTAATAGTACCAATTTTTTCGGGTCGTTATGATGCCGAGGGCTACCTTGATTGGGAGATGACGGTAGAACAGAAGTTTAATTCCCACCTTGTTCCTGAGCAACATAGAGTTCGACTAGCTACTAGTGAGTTTAAGGACTTTGCTATTATTTGGTGGAATGGGCTAGCTGGACAGGGTGCTTTACCTGATACATGGGAACGACTTAAGGTAGCTATGCATGATCGCTTTGTTCCTCCTTCGTATCATAGAGATTTGCGTAACAAACTGCAGCATTTAGAACAAGGAGAAAAATATGTACAAGATTACTATGCTGAGCTTCAAAAGGGTTTGATGCGTTGTGGTATAGTGGAGGGGCTTGAGGATTCCATTTGTCATTTTTATTCGGGTTTGAGGCGTGATATTCAGGACATTGTTGAGTATAAAGAATTTCATACTGTCAACCAGTTGTTCTAGTTTGCAATGCTTGCAGAGAAGGAATTGCAGGGACGTGAGCAGCGGCACAGGAGCAACGTCCACGCCTACTACACGCCACGCACGACGGCTCCGTCGGGGCTGCCTAAGCCATCCTCTTTCCGGGTGCCCCTAACAGCGGGCAAGCAAGCTTCTGCCTCAGCTAGTGGTGTTACTACAACACCTAAACCACCTGCTGCACGTCCTACATATTCAGGTACAAATTCTGTGCAGGTTCCCACCAGTAGTGCTTCATCTGTCACCTCGACGGGACGCACTTCCAACATTCAGTGCGACCGCTACCAAGGATGTGGCCATGTGCAGAAGGATTGCCCAAGTCAGCGGGCATATGTGGCAACCGAAGATGGAGGTTACATCAGTACGTCTGATGTGGAGGATGATGCGGGTGATGATGATGCTGCCGCCGCCGAGAATGACGCGGGTCATGTCCTTGGGGGCGCCGACACTTTGGGCTACATGACCATCATTGTTCAGCGTGTGCTGAGCACACAAATTCAGCAGCCTGAGAAGCTACAACGCCACAACTTGTTCCAGATTTTCTTCGTCATCAAGAACCGACGAGCACGTGTTATCATTGATGGAGGAAGCTGCAACAATTTAGTGAGTTCTGATTTGGTCATGAAGCTTGGCTTGACCACACGACCACATCCACATCCATACCATATTCAATGGTTCAATGACTCTGGAAAAGCTAAGGTAACACAAACATGCAGAGTTCCTTTTTCCATTGGTGCCTATGCTGATTCTGTTGATTGTGATGTCGTACCTATGCTAGCTTGTTCACTTTTGTTGGGTCGGCCTTGGGAACATGATAATGATGCTACACACCACGGAAGAAGTAATAAATACACTTTTGTGCATCAAGGGCGGAAAATTACTTTGGTACCTTTGACCCCTGCTGAAATTGTACAAGCTGATAGAGAGAGAGAGCTACTAGTTTGAGTGGTGCTAAATCTGAAAATCAGCAAGTTGCTAATTCTGTTTTCCACCTAAAAAGGATAAGCGTGCACCTATTTCTAAGGCTGAGGGAATTAAATTGAAGGGTGGTGTTATGCTTGCAACAAAATGTGACCTTGCTGAAATTTCTGATAATGATATTTGCTATGCTTTGATCTGCAAACGAGCTTTGTTTTCGCTTGATGATATTGCTAGTTCGATGTCTCCTGTGGTCACTAACCTTTTGCAGGAGTTTGAGGACATTTTCCCAGCTGAGATACCCCTGGGGATGCCACCTATGAGAGGGATAGAGCATCACATTGATTTGATTCCGGGTGCAACTTTGCCAAATTGTGCTGCCTATCGAACCAACCCCGAGGAGACCAAGGAAATTCAGCGACAATTCCAAGACCTTTTGGACCACGGGTATTTACGTGAAAGCCTTAGTCCTTGTGCTGTTCCTATACTTTTGGTTCCTAAGAAAGATGGTACTTGGAGTCTGTGTGCTGATTGTAGAGCCATCAATAATATTACTATTCGATATCGTCATCCTATTCCTAGGTTAGACGACATGCTTGATGAGCTATGTGGTTCTATAATTTTCACAAAGATTGACTTGCGTAGTGGCTACCACCAAATTAGAATGAAACTTGGAGATGAATGGAAAACAACTTTCAAAACTAAATTTGGGTTGTATGAGTGGCTGGTAATGCCTTTTGGCTTGACAAATGCGCCTAGCACTTTCATGCGCTTAATGAATGAGGTTTTAAGAGCTTTTATTGGTAGATTTGTGGTGGTTTACTTTGATGATATCTTGATTTACAGCAAGTCTTTGGATGAACATATGGACCATTTACGTGCTGTTTTTAATGCTTTAAGGGGTGCATGTTTGTTTGGTAACCTTGAGAAGTGCATTTTTTGCACGGATCAAGTCTCTTTTCTTGGTTACGTTGTTACTCCACAGGGAATTGAGGTGGATGAGACGAAGATTGACGCCATACAGAGCTAGCCGGTACCCCAAGCTATCACACAGGTGAGGAGTTTTCTTGGTCTTGTAGGTTTCTACCGCCGCTTCGTCAAGGATTTTAGCACCATGGCTGCACCATTGCATGAGTTGACAAAGAAGGGCGTGGCGTTCCATTGGGGGAAGGCACAAGAGGAGTCCTTTGGCACTTTGAAGGACAAGCTTACGCACGCACCATTGCTGCAACTTCCTAACTTTGGTAAGACTTTTGAGCTAGAATGTGATGCTAGTGGAGTCGGCATTGGTAGTGTTTTGATGCAAGATGGTAAACCCGTTGCATACTTTAGTGAAAAATTGCATGGTCCTGTTCTGTATTATTCCACATATGATAAGGAATTGTATGCACTTGTGCGTTCTTTAGAAACGTGGAGTCATTATTTGTGGCCTAAAGAATTTGTTATTCATTCTAATCATGAATCACTTAAGTATCTTCGCTCTCAAAATAATTTGAATCGTAGGCATGCTAAGTGGGTTGAATTTATTGAATCTTTTCCTTATATCATCAAACACAAGAAAGGTAAGGATAATGTGATTGCTGATGCCTTGTCTAGACGATATACTTTGATGTCTCAACTTGATTGTCGGATTTTTGGACTTGAGTCAATAAAAGAACAATATGCGCTTGATGATGACTTTAAAGATGTTGTGCTGCAATGTCGGGAGGGACGTACATGGAATAAATTTGTCCTTAACGATGGGTTTTTGTTTCGAGCTAACCGTCTATGCATTCCAGTTGGTTCCGTTCCTCTTTTGTTGTTACAGGAGGCGCATGGAGGAGGATTGATGGGTCATTTCGGTGCGAAGAAGACGGAGGACGTTCTGGCCACACATTTCTTTTGTCCAAAGATGAGGAGAGATATTGAGAGGTTCATGGCTCGCTGCACCACATGTCAAAAAGCTAAGTCTCGCTTGAATCCACATGGTTTATACATGCCTCTTCCTGTTCCTTCTATTCCTTGGGCAGATATTTCTATGGATTTTGTGTTAGGATTGCCTAGGACTAAGAGGGGAAGGGATAGTATTTTTGTTGTGGTGGATCGTTTTTCTAAGATGGCACACTTTATACCATGTCATAAGAGTGATGATGTTGTTTATATTGCTGACCTCTTTTTCAAAGAGATTGTTCGTTTGCATGGTATGCCTGCTACTATTGTTTCAGATCGTGATGCAAAATTCTTGAGTCATTTTTGGCGCACCCTATGGAACAAGTTGGGTACAAAATTGTTGTTTTCTACAAATTGTCACCCACAAACTGATGGGCAAACTGAGGTGGTGAATCGCACTTTGGGCACCATGTTGAGGGCTGTTTTGAAGAAAAATTTGAAGATGTGGGAAGAATGTTTGCCTTATGTGGAGTTTGCATACAACCGGGCAACACATTCTACCACCAAGGTAAGTCCTTTTCAGGTAGTGTATGGTTTCAATCCCCGTGCTCCTATTGATATCTTGCCTTTACCTACAAGTGAGAGGATTCACAATGATGCCAAAGAACGTGCTGATTTTATCTTGAAAATGCATGAGACAACAAAGCACAATATTGAAAAAATGAATGAAAAGTATAGAATTGCTGGTAGTAAAGGTAGACAAGAAGTTAAACTAGAATCGGGTGATTTGGTTTGGTTGCACTTGAGAAAGGATAGGTTTCCAGATTTAAGAAAGTCTAAGTTGATGCCTAGAGCTGATGGTCCTTTCAAAATACTTGCCAAGATAAATGATAACGCATATAAACTTGAGTTGCCTCCTGAGTTTGGGGTTAGTCCCACCTTTAACATTTCAGATTTGAGGCCATATTTGGGAGAAGAGGATGAGTTTGAGTCGAGGACGACTCCGATTCAAGAGGGGGAGGATGATGAGGACATCACTCCTTCTGATACACACAAAACTCCACTGGATATACAAGGACCGATCACTAGAGCTCGAGCGCGACAATTGAATTTAGAGGTGAGCTCGTTCCTAAGCACTTCTTTATATGTTCCTGAGAATAGATTGCTACCTAGTGATTATATTATGATTAGGAACCATGGAGAGCACCAGGAGATACTTGCAGAGGGGCTTGGAGGTGGAGAGGACCAGCAAGGGCGTCCAAGTCAAAGTGGAGGCCCAAACAAAGTTGACTTCAAATCTGTTTCGGAGTCCAGGAGCAGTCTGCACTAAAACGGATGTCCAGGTCGCATACGGGCTCGGTTTTGGACGTTTTATATATGCACAGATAGCTGAGAAGATAACCTTTCCAATGGCACTGGTCCCATGGTGAAATTCCTCCTGAGTCAACGGGAATCATCGAAACAAAAGACGTCCAGAATCTGTCTCGGTGCTGCGCCACCGTTTTAGGCCTTTGGGCCATGTATCCTTTTGAGCCCAATTAGGGGCGTGACCAGAGGGTCCTTGGTTAACCCTAGACCATATTTACAGCTGCTGGTGCTTAGGTTAGGGTCAGGTTTTGCTTAGATTATTCTGTCAAGAACAGATTCGCCGTTCGTCGGTTTGTGAGACCCCAACTTCGTGAGATTAATCATACATCTGCAATTTGGTTGCATGCTTTTTTGTTCTTGCTTGTGTTCTTATATTCGCAGGCAAGGATTAGCCTTCTTGGTGAGGTCGACTGTGCATCACCGGTCGATAACCAGAGGAGACGTGGTGCTGCGATTGCAGGGTTCAGAACGTGTTGTTCGGCAGCTGGATCGAGTTGTGTCAAGTTTCCACCAAATCGAGAGTTATCAGAACCTTTCGGAAGATCGAGACACCCTTGCTCATATTAGGTGGGGGGAGGGAAGAGAAGCCAAGGAGGCGCCCCAAGTAGGCCGAATCCTACTTGGGGTCCTCCCCAAGCCGCGCCCCCCTTTCCTTTCTAGGTGAGCGGGGAAAGGCACGGGAGGGCGGCGCCCCCCTTCCTTTCTCCCATGTGGAGGGGAAGGCAGGAGGGGCTAGCCCTCTCCCCTTTCCTTCCCTAGGGCCGGCGGCCAGGGAGAGGGGCGCGCCAGCCCTCTTGTGGGCTGGTCTGTCCCGCCCTTGGCACATTAGGCCCATACATCTACCGGGGGTGTCTGGAACCCCTTCCGACGACCCGATGACTACCCGGTGCACTCCAAAACTCTTCTGGTGTTCGAATATCATCGTCCTATATATCAATCTTTACCTCCGGACCATTCCGGAGCTCCTCGTCATGTCCGTGATCTCATCCGGGACTCCAAACAACATTTGGTCACCAAATCATATAACTCATATAAGCGTGCGGGCCCTATGGGTTCGAGAACTATGTAGACATGACCGAGACACCTCTCCGGTCAATAACTAATAGCAGAACCTGGATGCCCATATTGGTTCCTACATATTCTACGAAGATCTTTATCGGTCGAACCGTAATGACAACATATGTAATTCCCTTTGTCTGTCGGTATGTTACTTGCCCAAGATTCGATCATCGGTATCTTCATACCTAGTTCAATCTCATTACCGGCAAGTCTCTTTACTCGTTCTGTAATACATCATCTCGTAACTAACTCCTTAGTCACTTTGCTCGCAAGCTTCTTGTGATGTGTATTGCCGAGAGGGCCCAGAGATACCTATCCGATACACGGAGTGACAAATCTCCATCTCGATCCATGCCAACTCAACAGACACCTTCAGAGATACTTGTAGAGCATCTTTATAATCACCCAGTTATGTTGTGACGTTTGATAGCACACAAGGCATTCCTCCGGTATCCTGGAGTTGCATGATCTCATGGTCAAAGGAACATGTATTTGACATTAAGAAAGCAGTAGC
The DNA here is from genome assembly GCA_011799875.1 of Thinopyrum elongatum. Classification (NCBI taxonomy): domain Eukaryota; kingdom Viridiplantae; phylum Streptophyta; class Magnoliopsida; order Poales; family Poaceae; genus Thinopyrum; species Thinopyrum elongatum. The sequence continues at coordinate 115,139,731 of CM022298.1, read as the reverse complement.
AATAAACTGAACGACCATATGCTAAGCTAACGGATGGGTCTTGTCCATCACATCATTCTCCTAATGATGTGATCCCGTTATCAAATGACAACTGATGTCTATGGTTAGGAAACCTCAACCATCTTTTGATCAATGAGCTAGTATAGTAGAGGCTCACTAGGGACACGATATTTGTTTATGTATCCACACATGTATTTAAGTTTCCGGTCAATACAATTCTAGCATGAATAATAAACCTTTATCATGATTAAGGAAATATAATAATAACCATTTTATTATTGCCTCTAGGGCATATTTCCATCATATCCTATGAAGACGCATTTGTCCGCTTTGGGTTCGAGCTTTTCCTGCTGAAGCCTTTTGACATAAGCATCGCAACCCCAAACCTTAAGAAACGATAACTTAGGTTTCTTGCCAAACCATAGTTCATACGGTGTCATCTCCATGGACTTAGATGGTGCCCTATTTAAAGTGAATGTAGTTGTCTCTAATGCATAACCACAAAACAATAGTGGTAGATCGGTAAGAGACATCATAGAACGCACCATATCCAATAAGGTACGATTACGACGTTTGGACACACCATTACGCTATGGTGTTCCAGGTGGCGTCAATTGTGAAACAATTCCACATTGTCTTAAGTGATTGCCAAACTCATAACTCAGATATTCTCCCCTCGATCGAATCGTAGGAATTCAAACTTCTTGTTACGATGATTCTCAACTTCACTCTGAAATTGCTTGAATTTTTCAAACGTTTAAGACTTATGCTTCATTAAGTAAACATACCCATATCAACTCAAATCATCGGTGAAGGTGAGGAAATAACGATATCCACCACACGTGTCAACACTCATCGGACCGCACACATCAGCATGTATGATTTCCAACAAGTCACTTGCCCGTTCCATTGTTCCGGAAAACGGGGTTTTAGTCATCTTGCCAATGAGGCATGGTTCGCATGTGTCAAGTGATTCAAAATCAAGTGACTCCAAAAGTCCATCGGCTTGGAGTTTCTTCGCGCGCTTTACACCAATATGACCTAAGCGGCAGTGCCACAAGAAAGTGGTACTATCATTATCAACTCTACATTTTTGGCATCAATGTTATGCACATGTGTATCACTACGATCGAGATTCAATAAACCATTCACATTGGGTGCATGACCATAGAAGGTATTATTCTTGTAAACAGAATAACCATTATTCTTTGACTTAAATGAATAACCATATTGCAATAAACATGATCTAATCATGTTCATGCTCAATGCAGACACCAGATAACATTTATCTAGGTTCAACACTAATCTCGAAGGTAGAGGGAGTGTGCCATGGTGATCACATCATCCTTGGAAACACTTCCAACACACATCGTCACCTCGCCCTTAGCTAGTCTCCGTTTATTCCGTAGCTTTTGTTTCGAGTTACCAATATTAGCAACTGAACCGATATCTAATACCCAGGTGCTACTAGGAGTACTAGTAAGGTACACATCAATAACATGTATATCAAATATACTTTTGTTGAAGTTGCTAGCCTTCTCATCTACCAAGTATTTGGGGTAGTTCCACAACCAGTAACCGTTCCCCTTACAATAGAAGCACTCAGTCTTGGGTTTAGGTTCAACCTTGGGTTTCTTCACTAGAGCGGCAACTGGCTTGCCATTCATGAAGTTTCCCTTCTTGCCCTTGCCCTTCTTGAAACCAGTGGTCTTGTTAACCATCAACACTTGATGCTCCTTCTTGATTTCTACCTTCGCGGCCTTAAGCACAACGAACAGCTTCGGGATCATTGATACGTTTCCAACGTATCTATAATTTTTTATTGTTCCATGCTATTATATTATCTGTTTTGGATGTTTTATATGCATTAATATGCTATTTTATATTATTTTTGGGACTAACTTATTAACCTAGAGCCCAGTGCCAGTTTCTGTTTTTCCTTGTTTTTGAGTTTTACAGAAAAGGAATATCAAACGGAGTCCAAACGGAATAAAACTTTCGTGATGATTTTTCTTGGACCAGAAGACATCCACGGAGCTTGGAGAAGAAGTCAGAAGAGTCCTGAGGCGACGACAAGCCCTCAGGGCGCACCCTAGAAGGGCGCCCCTGGCTTGTGGGCCCCACGGGACTCCTCCAACCCTAATTCTTGCTCTATATATTCACAAATATTCCCAAATGACCAGAAGCGTCCACCAAAATACTTTTCCGCCGCCGTAACCTTCTGTTCCCGTGAGATCCCATCTTGGGGCCATTTCCGGCACCCTGCTGGAGGGGGATTCGATCATGGAGGGCTTCTACATCAACTCTATTGCCCTTCCGATGAAGCGTGAGTAGTTTACCATAGACCTACGAGTCCATAGCTAATAGCTAGATGGCTTCTTCTCTCTCTTTGATCTTCAATACAATGTTCTCCTCGATGTTCTTGGAGATCTATCCGATGTAATATTCTTTTGCGGTGTAATTGTCGAGATCCGATGAATTGTGGATTTATGATCAGATTATCTATGAATATTATTTGAATCTTCTCTGAATTCTTATATGCATTATTTGATATCTTTGTATTTCTCTTCTAATTATCGGTTTGGTTTGGCCAACTAGATTGGTTCTTCTTGCAATGGGAGTGGTGCTTAGTTTTGGGTTCAGTCTTGCGGTGTCCTCACCCAGTGACAAAGTAGGGGTAGCGAGGCATGTATTGTATTGTTGCCATCAAGGGTAAAAAGATGGGATTTTCATCATATTGCTTGAGTTTATCCCTCTACATCATGTCATCTTACTTAAGGCGTTACTCTGTTCTTATGAACTTAATACTCTAGATGCATGCTGGATAGCGGTCTGTGTGTGGAGTAATAGTAGTAGATGCAGAATCATTTCGGTCTACTTGACACGGACGTGATGCCTATATTCATAATCATTTCCTTGGATATCATCATAACTTTGCACTTTTCTATCAATTGCTCGACAATAATTTGTTCACCCACCATATGTTTTCTTTCAAGAGAGAAGCCTCTAGTGAAACCTATGGCCCCCGGGTCTATTTTCCATCATATATTTTCAGATCTATAAACCAAAAAACCCAAAAATACCTTGCTGCAATTTATTTGTTTTTACTTTATTTTATGTTTTAGTAATCTTTTATATCTATCTCTATTAGATCTCATCCTTGCAATTGACCGTGAAGGGATTGACAAGCCCTTTATCGCGTTGGGTGCTAGTGTTAGATTGTTTGTACAGGTGCATAGATTGGACACTTGCGTGTACCTCCTACTGGATTGATACCTTGGTTCTCAAACTAAGGGAAATACTTATCTCTACTTTGCTGCATCACCCTTTCCTCTTCAAGGGAAAAACCACCGCAAGCTCAAGAAGTGGCAGGAAGAATTTCTGGCGCCGTTGCCGGGGAGGTTCTACATCAAGCCTACCAAGTACCCACCATAAACTCTCATCTCTTGCATTACATTATTCGCCATTTGCCTCTCGTTTTCCTCTCCCCCACTTCTAAAACGCTTTCAGAAAAACACAAAAAGATTTGCCTTTTTATTCGCCCTTCTTCCGTTCGCCTTTTCGTTTGCTTTTTGGTTGCTTGTGTGCCAGATTGCTTGCTTTGTCACGACGTCTCAAGAAAATACCAAGTTGTGTGACTTTTCCAATACTAATAATAATGATTTTATTAGTACTCTAATTGCTCCCGCCACTAGTGCGGAATCTTATGAAATTAATGTTGCTTTGTTGAATCTTGTTATGAAAGATCAATTTTTTGGCCTTCCTAGTGAAGATGCCGCATCCTGCTAACCCACAAGTATAGGAGATCGCAATAGTTTTCGAGGGTAGAGAATCAACCCAAATTTATTGATTCGACACAAGGGGAGCCAAAGAATATTTGCAAGTATTAGCAGCTGAGTTGTCAATTCAACCACACCTGGAGATTAATTATCTGCAGCAAAGTGATCAGTAGCAAAGTAGTATGGTAGTTTTGATAGTAGTAGCAATAGCAATAGTAATGGTAACAGTAATAGCAATGATTTTGTTGCAAGTGCAAGAGTAACAATAGCAGTGGTAACTTAGCAAGAACAATATGAGAGAAATTCGTAGGCATTGGATCAGTGAATTCATTGGATGATATTCATCATATAACAGTCATAACCTAGGGCGATACAACACTAGCTCCAGTTCATAAATATAATGTAGGCATGTATTCCGTAAATAGTCATACGTGCTTATGGAAAGAACTTGCATGACATCTTTTGTCCTACCCTCCTGTGGCAGCGGGGTCCTATTGGAAACTAAGGGATATTAAGGCCTCCTTTTAATAGAGAACCAGAACAATGCATTAACACATAGTGAATACATGAACTCCTCAAACTACGGTCATCACCGGGAAGTGTCCCGACTATTGTCACTCTGGGGTTGCCGGATCATAACACGTAGTAGGTGACTATAACTTGCAAGATCGAATCTAGAACATAGATATAATGGTGATAACATAAATGGTTCAGATCTGAAATCATGGCACCCGGGCCCAAAGTGACAAGCATTAAGCATGGCAAAGTCATAGCAACATCAATCTCAGAACATAATGGATACTAGGGATCAAGCCCTAACAAAACTAACTCGATTACATGATGAATCTCATACAACTCCTCACCGACCAGCGAGCCTACGAAAGAATTCCTCACTCCCGGTGGGGAGCATCATGGAATTGGCGATGGAGAAGGGTTGGTGATGACGAAGATTGAAGACCCCCCTCTCCGGAGCCTCAAACGGACTCCAGATCTGGCCTCCCGATGAAGAACTGGAGGTGGCGGCGGCTCCATCTCGTGAAATGCGATAATTCTTTCTCCCTGATTTTTTTTCTCCGAAAATATGACTTTATAGCATCAGGGATTGGAGTCTGCGGGGCCACCAGGTGGGGACAACCCACCTGGGCGCTCCTGGAGGGGGGCGCGCCCTGGTGGGTTGTGCCCACCCAGGTGCCCCCCTCCTGTGGTTCTTGGCTCCAGAAATTCTCTTTTATTATATAAAAAATCCTCGCAAAATTTCGTTCCAATCCGAGAACTTTTATTTCTGCACAAAAACAACACCATGGTAGTTCTGCTGAAAACAGTGTCAGTCCGGGTTAGTTTCATTCAAATCATGCAAATTAGAGTCCAAAACAAGAGGAAAAGCATTAGGAAAAGTAGATACGATGGAGACGTATCAACTCCCCCAAGCTTAAACCTTTGCTTGTCCTGAAACTATTCAGTTGATAAACTGAAAGTGGAAAAGAAAAACTTTTACGAACTCTTTTGCTCTTGTTTACATAAATAAGCTTAAGTAGTTCCCAGGTTTTCAGCAAAGAGTATAACTAACCATGTCGACAATAACTCTTAAAAATTATATTAACTCATATCAATGGCATAATCAACTAGCGAGCAATAATAAGATATCTCAAACAACAACACTTTGTCAAAGCAACCATGATATAATATGACAATAGTGGTATCTCGCTAGCCCTTTCTGAGACCGCAAAACATAAATGCAGAGCACCTCCAAAGTTCAAGCAGCGATTAAACATTGTAATTCATGGTAGAAAAGATCCAGTCATGATGCACCCAACATTAGCTATACACAATGCATGAGGATGACAATAGTGCTCTCAGGCTCTGGCACTTATTTGAGAAGGTGATGACACAACATAAAAGTAAATAGATAGTCCCTTCACAGAGGGAAGCAGTGATTTGCAGAGGTGCCAGAGCTCAAGTTTTAAAACAGAGATAAATGAAATTTTGTGAAATGCACCCTTCTTATTTACTTCGCGACCATTAGTTATCGGTATCTTCCATGCTAAACACATTAGTGGCGGTTCCCAAGCGATAAAAGTAAAGGTTTACTCCCCCTCCACCAACAATCACACTCCACGGCTTATCCGAAACAATGGGTGCCATCCATACCAACAACAGTCACGGGGGAGTTTTGTTTAATTATTTGCAATTTGAATTCGCGACTGGGAATCCCTATTACCGCCCCTCTCGTGCAAGGACAAGTGAATAAACACTCATCATGAGAATAACCCGCTTAGCATGGAAGATACTGACTACCTCCTGTCACTCTATGAACAATCCAGGCACACAAAAAAGGATATTTATTTGAAGTTTTTAGAGGTGGCACATGCAAATTTACTTAGGACGGCAGGGTAATACTGCATATAGGTAGGTATGGTGGACTCATCTGGAATAACTTGGGTTTCAGGGTTTTGATGCACAAGCAGAATTCCCACTTAGTACAGGCGAAGGCTAGCAATTAGGTTGAGAAGCGGCCAGCTAGAGAGCAAAAACCGGTCATGAACATGCATTATGCATAAGTAACATTGGATACTAGCATGAGTAGGATATGAACACCATGAACATAAATATCATAGAGGCTATGTTGGTTTTGATTCAACTACATGCATGAACATGTGCCAAGTCAAGCCACTCGAACATTCAGAGGAGGATACCATATCATCATACTACATCACAATTATTTTAATGCAATGTTGACATCCAAGATAAATCATTATCCACTCCTAGCTACTTAAGCATGGCATGAGAAACTATAATATCTAAGGGTCATTGCAAACATGTTTGATCATAATGAGCTGAATCATGGATACTAGGTTAAACATATTTACAAAAACAGAACAAGTTGAGTTCATACTCGTTTCTCTCTGCCACAGCCAGTTCATCAAATATCGTCATTATTGCCTTTCACTTGCACGACCGAACGATATGAAAATAATAATAGTGCAAGAGTGCCGTGGACTAAGCTAGAATCTGCAAACATTTCATTCAAAAAGAAGAAAACAAGGTAATATGGGCTCTCTGTTAGATCAACAACAATGCATATGAGAGCCACTCAACATTTTCATCGTGGTCTTCTCCTCGGTACGACTCAATAAAACAAAATTCAGAGAAACACACTGAAATATTTTTGGAGTTTTTGGTTTTCTGAAAGAAAGCAAATTTAAGAAAGGAAAAACAAAAACAAGAAAAACTATTTACACGGGAGAGCTCCAAACAAGCAAAAGAAGAACAAGGAAATCTTTTTGGGTTTTCTTTTTAAATACTACAGCTAGTTATACTAGAAAGAAGCAGGAAATATTTTTGTATTTTCTTAGAGTTTTTTAAACACACAAGAAGAAGATGAGAAAATAAATCTAGCATGGATAATACAATGAAAAAGTGTGGACACCGACAACTGGAATGAAATGTGCGAACATGAATGTAATGTCGGTGGAAATACGTACACCCCCAAGCTTAGGATTTTGGCCTAACTTGGTAATCACCATTAGTGGCCTGCATAATGGTCAGAGTGATAGCTCACGGAGGCTCTAGGTGCAGATGTCTCAGCCCGTCATGCAGCCACAACTGCCGCGTTATGTGCTCGGGCCTCACTCTCAAGAACATAATATCTTCCCTTGCTATGAACATCGAAGAGAGCAGGTGCAGGCAAAAAGGTGTCCACAATGGAACTTTTATTAAACAACAGGTTATAAGTAAAATTATGGGGTTCACCACTAAGGATCTTATGACGTTTCTTAGCATCGAAGTCAAGGTATTGCGTGGGTAAGATGGGGTCATAAGGCCAAGGTGAAACACCTAGCTCTCTTGCTAAGCGTGTGGTGTAAATCCCACCATAAAAATATCCACTACCAGCGTTGTGTTGCAATCTACGTGCCACTATCGCTCCAAGGTTATAACTTTTGTCACCGGTGAGAGCGGTACGGATAAGGCTCAAGTCTGGAGCACAAAGTGTACTACAATCTTGTTTGCCTACAATGCATTTTCCATTAAATAGTGCAATGTATTGGATTGAGGGAAAATGAATGCTCTTTATTCTACCTTGAGTCACTCCTCTAGTCTCACCATAGCAAAGGCTAGTCAAGAATATCTCAAACTCCGACCTTGGTGGCTCGTCTAATGAACCCCAAAATGGAATTTTGCAGTGATTAGAAAATGTCTCTAGAGGTATAGTAAATGAATTGTCATATAGTTTAAATGATACTCTGGACTCACGAGGATGGAATTTAAATTCTTTGGTAAATGATTTAGTGAGGCTAAGGTGTTGGTTGCACTTATCTGCTATGTAGGGACCGAGCTCGGAATTGTGAACATATTGCTCAAATTCTTCTTTAATGCCCACACGTGCCATATAATCGTTGCATGGCCATAAACATGATTTGGTAGCGGCATCTCGAATGGAATTTTCACTTGTTTCAACATAGGACTGACGAACAGAGTTGCTACTAGAAGATGCCTCCGAGGACCTCCACCTAGAAGAACTCCTTCCAAAGAGGTTCATCATATTCACGTACAATTTTTCTGAAAAATTTTGTGTCATGAATTTTTGTCAACAAAACCTTATAAGAATGATAGCAACTACTCATAGGGATGCATAGATGCCATATCGAGCATTCAAACTACTTAGAACACTAAGAATTCAACATGCAAGCTCATCTACAGCAGCACCAAGAGTCACTAATTATTCTAAATATAAACCACTAAAGCAAAAACTAATTGGACCAATGGAGGAGGCACATACCAAGCAACAATCCCCCGAAACAGTTTTGGAAACGGAGCTTCGAGCAAAGAGATCAAAATCCGCGGGTTTGAGAGCAAGAACACGAGAGAGAGAGAGCAATGATGAATTTTTTCTGGAGGTAGGTGATGATGTGGGACGAAGAGATAAGTGAGGGGGCCCATATGGGGACCACAACCCACCAGGGCGCGCCTGGGGGTGCTGGTGCGCCCAGGTGGGTTGTGCCCACCTGGAGCACCTCCCTCTGATGTTATTTGCACCAAAAATTCTTAAATATTCAGAAAAAATCATATTAAATTTTCAGAGCATTCTGAGAACTTTTATTTTTGGGTCATTTTTTTATTGCACAAAAAACTTAGAAAACAGGCAAGGCATTTTGTTTTATTTTATTTAACTAATAAAAACAGAAAACAAAAGGTAGGTACAGAAGGTAGTGCACACTGAATTCATCAACTTCATACCTCTCAAAAATGATTTATTAATAAGGTTGATCAAGTCTTATTAACAACCACTTCCGATTAGCATGAAACCGAAGAACTTTCGTAAAACACTAAGTTACCTCAATGGCGATATGGATGTTCTCGACAATAAGCATTTCATATTTCTTTTTGGCAGTAGGTAGAGTTAGTTGAAAACTTCCAATAGTGATTGTAGGAGATTTTTCAATAACATTTATACCATTCACTTGGAATTGTTTCTTCGGAAAGTGCACCGTATGTTCATTACCATTGATATGAAAAGTGACCTTGCTTTTATTGCAATCAATAACAGCCCCTGCAGTATTCAAGAAGGGTCTACCGAAGATAATCGACATGTTGTCGTTCTCGGGCATCTCAAGTATAACAAAGTCAGTTAAGATAGTAACATTAGCAACAACAACGGGCACATCCTCACAAATACCGATAGGTATGGCAGTTGATTTGTCAGCCATTTGCAAAGATATTTTAGTAGGTGTGAGTTTATTCAAATCAAGTCTTTTATATAAAGAGAAAGGCATAACACTAACACCTGCTCCTAAATCACATAAAGCAGTTTTCACATAATTTCTTTTGATGGAGCAAGGTATATTTGGTATTCCTGGATCTCCAAATTTTTTAGGTACTCCATCCTTAAAAGTATAATTAGCAAGCATGATGGAGATTTCAGCTTCCGGTATTTTTCTCTTATTGGTGATGATGTCTTTCATGTACTTTGCATAAGGAGGTATTTTTAAGATATCAGTCAAGCGAGTACGCAAAAAGACTGGCCTCAGCATTTCAGCAAAGCGTTCAAATTCTTTATCATCTTTCTTTTTGGTTGACTTAGGTGGAAAGGGCATAGGTTTTTGAACCCACGGTTCTCTTTCCCTGCCATGTTTCCTAGCAACAAAGTCTCTTTTATTCTTGGGTTGTGGGTTATCAAGATCAACTGCTGGTTCTATCTCAACATCATTACCTGGTTCTTTATTATTTATTTGAGTGTCTTCATGAACCTCATCATTGTCTTTTTCATTATCAGAAGGTGAGTGTTCACTACCAGATTGAGTTTCAGCACCAGAGATAAGAGACTTCATTATCATTATCAGGAGGTTTTTCAACTTTAGGTTCAATAGAGGCATGCGAAGTCTTATCATTTTTCTTCTTCTTTTTCTTTTTAGAAGGACTAGGTACATCAGTGTCAACTCTTTGAGAGTCTTGTTCAATTCTTTTTGGGTGTCCCTCAGGATAAAGTGGTTCCTGAGTCATTCTACCTCCTCTAGTCATTACTCTAACAGCATGATCATTGATATTATTATTCATTTCATCAAGCAACTCTCTTTGAGATTTAGCAACTTGTTCTAATTGAGTTTGAACCATAGAAGCATGCGAGATTGTTTCATAACATTTGCATTTGAGATTCATTTGAGATTCTAAATAACAAGTCACTCAAGCGAGCAATCATATCAGAATTGTATTTCAATTGTTTCATAACATTTGCATTGAAGTGATCTTGTTTTCTAATGTAATTATCAAACTCATAAAGGCATTGACTAGGATGTTTATTATAAGGAATATCACCTTCATCGAACTTTAGTAAAGAATTTACCTCTACCACCTTAGGTGGTGGTGGTGTTTCAAGCCCATGTATTTCTTCGATAGGTGGTAAATTTTTAACATCCTCTGCTTTAATACCTTTTTCCTTCATGGATTTCTTTGCCTCTTGCATATCTTCAGGACTGAGATATAAGATACCCCTCTTCTTTGAAGTATGTTTAAGTGGTGGTTCAGGAAGGATCCAATCATCATAATTTTTCAATATGTTATTCAATAATTCTTCAGCTTGTTCAATAGTTCGCTCCCTAAAAACACAACCAGCACAACTATCTAGGAAATCCCTAGAAGCATCGGTTAGTCCATTATAGAAGATATCAAGTATTTCATTTTTCTTAGGAGGATGATCAGGCAAAGCATTAAGCAATTAGAGAAGCCTCCCCCAAGCTTGTGGGAGACTCTCTTCTTTAATTTGCGCAAAGTTACATATTTCCTGTAAGGCAGCTTGTTTCTTATGAGCAGGAAAATATTTTTCAGAGAAGTAATAAATCATATCCTGGGGACTACGCACACAACTAGGAGCAAGAGTACTATACCAAGCCTTAGCATCACCCTTTAATGAGAACGGAAATAATTTGAGAATATAATAATAGTGAATCTTCACATCATGAGCAAAAAGGGTGGCCATATCATTCAACTTAGTAAGATGTGCCACAACGGTTTCAGTTTCATAACCATGGAAAGGATCAGATTCAACCAAAGTAATTAATTCTGGGTCGATAGAGAATTCATAATCCTTATCATCAACAAAGATAGGTGAAGTAGCAAACTAAGGATCACATTTCATTTTAGCATTCAAAGTCTTTTCTTTATACTTGCATAATAATTTTTTCCAGATCATCTCTATCCTTACAAGGAAGAATGTCTCTAGTTGTCTCCTCATCCATAACATAACCTTCCGGTACCTTTGGCAATTCATATCTAGGAGAACTAGGTGTAATAGGTGTTTCAAGATTTTCAGTTTCAAGCTCTTCATCAGTTTCAACAATCTCATTCTGTCTTACTCTACCAATTTGTTCATCAAGAAATTCACCTAGTGGCACATTATCATCAAGCAAGGTACTAGCATCATCATGAGTAGCATTCATAGCAGAAGTAGTATCATCAATAACTTGAGACATATCAGAATTGATAGCATGTGGTGGTGTTGCAAGTCTACTTATAACAGAAGGTGAATCTAAAGTGGAGCTGGATGGCAGTTCCTTACCTCCCCTCGTCTTAGAGGAAAAAATCTTAGTCTTAGCATCCTTCAGATTCTTCATAGTGATAATTTGATAATAATCCCAAGTGACTCAACAAATATAGCTATGCTCCCCGGCAACGGCGCCAGAAAAAGGTCTTGATAACCCACAAGTATAGGGGATCGCAACAGTTTTCGAGGGTAGAGTTTTCAACCCAAATTTATTGAATCGACACAAGGGGAGCCAAAGAATATTTGCAAGTATTAGCAGCTGAGTTGTCAATTCAACCACACCTGGAGATTAATGATCTGCAGCAAAGTGATCAGTAGCAAAGTAGTATGGTAGTTTTGATAGTAGTAGCAACAGCAATAGTAATGGTAACAGTAATAGCAATGATTTTGTAGCAAGTGCAAGAGTAACAATAGCAGTGGTAACTTAGCAAGAACAATATGAGAGAAATTCGTAGGCATTGGATCGGTGAATTCGTTGGATGATATTCATCATATAACAGTCATAACCTAGGGCGATACAACACTAGCTCCAGTTCATAAATATAATGTAGGCATGTATTCCGTAAATAGTCATACGTGCTTATGGAAAGAACTTGCATGACATCTTTTGTCCTACCCTCCCGTGGCAGCGGGGTCCTATTGGAAACTAAGGGATATTAAGGCCTCCTTTTAATAGAGAACCGGAACAAATCATTAACACATAGTGAATACATGAACTCCTCAAACTACGGTCATCACCGGAAGTGTCCCGACTATTGTCACTCCGGGGTTGCCGGATCATAACACATAGTAGGTGACTATAACTTGCAAGATCGGATCTAGAACATAGATATAATGGTGATAACATAAACGGTTCAGATCTGAAATCATGGCACCCAGGCCCAAAGTGACAAGCATTAAGCATGGCAAAGTCATAGCAACATCAATCTCAGAACATAATGGATACTAGGGATCAATCCCTAACAAAACTAACTCGATTACATGATGAATCTCATCCAACTCCTCACCGACAAGCGAGCTTATGAAGGAATTACTCACTCCCGGTGGGGAGCATCATGGACTTGGTGATGGAGAAGGGTTGGTGATGACGAAGATCGAAGACCCCCCTCTCTAGAGCCCCAAACGGACTCCAGATCTGGCCTCCCAATGAAGAACAGGAGGTGGAGGCAGCTCCGTCTCGTGAAACATGATAATTCTTTCTCCCTGATTTTTTTCTCCAAAAATATGACTTTATAGCATCAGGGTTGGAGTTTGCGGGGCCACCAGATGGGGACAACCCACCTGGGCACGCCAGGAGGGGGGCGCCCTGGTGGGTTGTGCCCACCCAGGTGCCCCCCTCCTATGGTTCTTTGCTCCAGAAATTCTCTTTTATTATATAAAAAATCCTCGCAAAGTTTCGTTCCAATCTGAGAGCTTTTATTTCTACACAAAAACAACACCATGGTAGTTCTGCTGAAAACAACGTCAGTCCGGGTTAGTATCATTCAAATCATGCAAATTAGAGTCCAAAACAAGAGGAAAAGCGTTAGGAAAAGTAGATACGACGGAGACGTATCACATCCCATCTAAATACTTTCGTTGAGTTGTGTGATATGCAAAAGAAAAAAGATGTGGATAATGATATTGTTAAATTGAAGCTATTTCCGTTCTCTCTACGAGATCGTGCTAAAACTTGGTTTTCATCTTTGCCTAAAAATAGTATTGATTCATGGAATAAGTGTAAAGATGCTTTTATTTCCAAGTACTTTCCTCCCGCTAAGATCTGTTGGGAAACGTTGCATAGAAAACAAAAAAATTCTACGCACACGCAAGATCTATCAAGGAGATGCATATCAACGAGAGGGGAGAGTGTGTCTATTTACCCTCATAGACCGTAAGCGGAAGCGTTTCACAACGCGGTTGATGTAGTCGAACTTTCTTCGCGATCCAACCGATCTAGTACCGAACGTACGGCACCTCCGCGTTCAGCACATGTTCAGCTCGGTGACGTCCTCCGCCTTCTTGATCCAGCAAGATGGCGAGGTAGTAGATGAGTTCCGTCAGCACGACAGCGTGGTGACGGTGATGGTGAAGTGATCTCCACAGGGCTTCGCCTAAGCACTACAAAAATATGACCGGGGGTGTAAACGGTGGAGGGGTGATACGTCTCCGTCCTATCTACTTTTCCTAACGCTTTTCCTCTTGTTTTGGACTCTAATTTGCATGATTTGAATGAAACTAACCTGGACTGACACTGTTTTCAGCAGAACTACCTTGGTGTTGTTTTTGTGCAGAAATAAAAGTTCTCGGATTGGAATGAAACTTTGCGAGGATTTTTTATTCAATAAATAAGAATTTCTGGAGCCAAGAACAACCGGAGGGGGGCACCTGGGTGGTCACAACCCACCAGGGCGCGCTCCCCCTCCAGGCGCGCCAAGGAGGGTTGTCCCCACTTGGTGGCCCCGCGGACTTCAATCCTGATACTATAAAATCACATATTTGGAGAGAAAAAAATTAGGGCGAAAGAATTATCATGTTTCACGAGACGGAGCCGCCGCCACCTCCTGTTCTTCATCGGGAGGCCAGATCTGGAGTCCGTTTGGGGCTCCGAAGAGGGAGATCTTTGATCTTCGTCATCACCAACCCTTCTCCATCGCCAATTCCATGATGCTCCCCACCGGGAGTGAGTAATTCCTTCATAGGCTCACTGGTCGGTGAGAAGTTGGATGAGATTCATCATGTAATCGAGTTAGTTTTGTTAGGGCTTGATCCCTAGTATCCATTATGTTTTGAGATTGATGTTGCTATGACTTTGCCATGCTTAATGCTTGTCACTATGGGCCCGGGTGCCATGATTTCAGATCTGAACCGTTTATGTTATCACCATTATATCTATGTTCTAGATCCGATCTTGCAAGTTAAAGTCACCTACTACGTGTTATGATCCGGCAACCCCGGAGTGACAATAGTCGGGACACTTCCCGGTGATGACCGTAGTTTGAGGAGTTCATGTATTCACTATGTGTTAATGCTTTGTTCCGGTTCTCTATTAAAAGGAGGCCTTAATATTCCTTAGTTTCCAATAGGACCCCGCTGCCACGGGAGGGTAGGACAAAAGATGTCATGCAAGTTCTTTCCATAAGCACGTATGACTATTTACGGAATACATGCCTACATTATATTTATGAACTGGAGCTAGTGCCGTATCGCCCTAGGTTATTACTGTTATATGATGAATATCATCCAACGAATTCACTGATCCAATGCCTACAAATTTCTCTCATATTGTTCTTGCTATGTTACTACTGCTATTGTCACTGTTGCACTTGCTACAAAATCATTGCTATCAATGTTACCGTTACTATTGCTGTTGCTACTACTATCAAAACTATCGTACTACTTAGCTACTGATCACTTTGCTGTAGATAATTAATCTCCAGGTGTGGTTGAATTGACAACTCAGCTGCTAATACTTGCAAATATTCTTTGGCTCCCCTTGTGTCAAATCAATAAATTTGGGTTGAATACTCTACCCTCGAAAACTGTTGCGATCCCCTATACTTGTGGGTTATCAAGGGGGGCGCCGCACACGACTAACAATTGATCTGATGTGTGCTAGGCGCCCCCTCTCACATATATATAGGTGGGAGGGGGAGGGGAGGCAGCCTGGCGCACCACATAGGTGGCCGGCCGGCCCTAGGGCTTCTGCCCTGCCCACGCCCCTCCTGCCATGTATTCTCAAGGGGGAAGGAAAGAGGAGGGGGAGAGGGAAGGAAGTGTGAATCCTAATCCACACTTTTCTTTCCCTTCCCCCTTTCCTTATCCTCCTTAGGCCGGCCTGCTATGGGGGGCGCACCAGCCCCTTGTGGCTGGTGCGTTTCCTCTCTTGGCCCATAAGGCCCATAACTTTTGCCGGGGGTGCCCGGAACCCCTTCCGGTGACCAAATCACATAAATCATATAATACTACATCGTCATCGAACGTTAAGCGTGCGGACCCTACGTGTTCGAGAACTATGTAGACATGACCGAGGCACCTCTCCGGTCAATAACCAATAGCGGAACCTGGATGACCATATTGGCTCCTACATATTCTACAAAGATCTTTATCGGTCGAACCGTTATGACAACATACGTAATTCCCTTTGTCCATCGGTATGTTACTTGCCCGAGATTCGATCGTCGGTATCTCTATACCTAGTTCAATCTCGTTACCGGCAAGTCTCTTTACTCGTTCCATAATACATCACCTCATGACTAACTCCTTAGTCATTTGCTTGCAAGCTTATGATGTGTATTACCGAGAGGGCCCAGAGATACCTCTCCGATACTCGGAGTGACAAATCCTAATCTCGATCTATGCCAACTCAACAAACACCTTCGGAGATACCTGTAGAGCCTCTGTATGATCACCCAGTTACGTTGTGATGTTTGATAGCACACAAGGTATTCCTCCGGTATCCGGTAGTTGCACATTCTCATAGTCGAAGGAATATGTATTTGACATGAAGAAAGCAATAGCAATAAACTGAACGATCATTATGCTAAGCTAACGGATGGGTCTTGTCCATCACATCATTCTCCTAATGATGTGATCCCATTATCAAATGACAACACATGTCCATGGTTAGGAAACCTTAACCATCTTTGATCAACGAGCTAGTCTAGTAGAGGCTTACTAGGGACACAATATTTGTTTATGTATTCACACATGTATTTGAGTTTCCGATCAATACAATTCTAGCATGAATAATAAACCATTATCATGAATAAGGAAATATAAAATAACAACTTTATTATTGCCTCTAGGGCATATTTCCTTCAGTCTCCCACTTGCACAAGAGTCAATACTCTAGTTCACATCGCCATGTGATTAACACCCATAGTTCACATCGCCATGTGACCAACACTCAAAGAGTTTACTAGAGTTAATAATCTAGTTCTCATCGCCATGTGATTAACATCCAAAGAGTGCTAAGGTGTGATCATGTTTTGCTTGTGAGAGAATTTTAGTCAACGGGTCTGCCACATTCAGATCCGTATGTATCTATAATACTTAAATAGTTCATCCCCACTATCCTATTTCTCTTGACATGCAGCCTATCCACCTCACCAATGTGCCACATCAGCATTCCACTAACCTATTTTTCTTTCTTTTCATCACTAGGCAACTAGACAAAGCAATCAATTTCAATCCGCTGAACATTCAGACCTACGGTTGCAGTGTTGTGGTCCGATTGTCTCCCTTAATTACTCCGCTCCCTTTCCATGGCTTTCTTCAGTGTTTTTTTTGCAGCATCCCACTACCGTGAAACCACGACATCCACCGAGGTCACCTTTTCCTGAGAGCTCCGTTCCAGGCAACACCTCCAAATCTTCTCCACAGCAAATTAGTCTCCTCATTAATTCCCTCTCCACTTTCTCCATCAAATGCCATTCTTCTACCACCTATTAATGTTTTTCTAAAGAAGTAATCGATGTATGGGATTTGATGGCTGAATCTTCATCTTCATCTACTTGCAGAGGTAAACAATGCACTTGCTCTCACCTTTTAAGCAGAAGGCTGCATCACGTCAGAAACATGCTCCTCGGCCTGCGTTGTCGGCCTACTTGGTTGCCTCACCGGAGCACACCGGATCCCATCTTCTTAGGGTACCTCTCGCGGCTTAACGGGTAGACAGAAGCTCTTGGTGGAGCGGTTCCTTGATGTCCTCCTCGCATGCCGGTTCTGCCTGGCCCTCCCGATGCTGGCAGCCTGTCACTCCACGCCGCAGTTAGCGTACATGGGGACTTCGCATGGGTGAGACAACAATTCAAGGAGGTAGGTGATTTAACTTTTTCTTGAACTGAATTGTTTGCATATATTGTCAGATGCACTATTCTCTTGGCATCATCAATGCTTCTACTTCCTTTCTTGTCTGTATATTTGAAGAGAAACATGCTACGATTCACAGTACGGCTCCATCACATTCAGTAACAGGCTCACAACTGTCCAACCATCAAATATGTCTCCCTTATTTGCTTCGTATTGCTACTTTGCATCATTAGTATTTCCCGTTTCTATATTGTATATAGATTTATAATCTTTGCCTATCTACACTGCCAACAGGTACTGAATAGTTTGATGGATTCTACCATACTAGCAAATGCTTAAGGTTGTCGTTTTGCACCCTCCAATTTTAGAGTACCATTTCAAGGGGCTATCTTTTATTCAATTCAGCATTTTTTTTGTATTAGCAATTTTTTTACTACACAATCAAATGATTTATTCATGGGACCTTTGATACAATGTCAGTATAATCTGTATCTCTTCCTTATATTTGATCATTGTGGAAATGTGTGTGGAAATAAGACTTACTGTGTTATTATCATAAGTTCCAAAAAATATTATCTTATACAGTACTAATTAAATTTTTAGATGTTGTTTGATCGAATCTAACTTTTGTAGCTTGCTACTCCGACATACATAGGATTAATTCTTAGTATGCCCCACTCGGTCATTCTTGAATGTTTTTTCACTTAAAATTTAAGAGACAAAAAATATATTTATTCAGATTTCAATAGCTGCATTTTATGTCTTTTCTCTGCTTGCAGATTATTGAGAAGGAAAAAACCATCTTCACAATGAATATTTTGTACTGTGGGTTGTCTCCAAATAATCCATTTTTTTAATTCTTTGTGCACATATTGTGCTAATGTGTAATGTAATGCCTCACCTAGATTGCTCTATACGGTATAGTTTTGTTCTTCTCAAGTATATCCCTTTAGTATTTGTATATGTGTGTCAATGTAAATATGAATGTTTCCACCTAAAACTCGATCACAAGATCAGTTTGCTATCTACTAATTTGAATGACTCGCCGTGTCTTGGATTTGTTAGTACAGGAAATTCAAGAGCAATAGGATCTACTAATTTCTTCAATAGTTTATTTAAGAAAGAAGATATGTTTTGGACTGCGCAAAACACATCTAAGGACTTAACAAAACATGATTGTTTTAGTCCACTGTGAATCAGTTCTAACATAAAGTGAGCGAATATTTAGAAACAAAAAGTCCCGCTGCAATGCGCGGGGCATCATCTAGTTTTGAAAATTTCTATGTCTACAATGCTCTGCATGAAACTACTCTAGCTAATTGCTCCTACGTTCAATACGTATCCATCTTGAGACTTAGAGTCATCTGGATCGGTGTCAAAGCTTGCATTGACGAAACCCTTTACGACGAACTCTTTATCACCTCCATAATCGAGAAACATTTTCTTAGTCTTCTTAGGTAACTAAGGATAATTTTGACCACTGTCCAGTGATCCACTCCTGGATCACTATTGTACCCGCTTGCCAAACTCATGGCAAGGTACACAATAGATCTGGTACACAGCATGGCATACTTTATAGAACCTATGGCTGAGGCACAGGGAATGACTTTCATTCTCTCTCTATCTTCTGCCATGGTCGGGCTTTGAGTCTTACTCAACTTCACACCTTACAATACAGGCAAGAACTCCTTCTTTGACTGATCTATTTTGAACTCCTTCAAAATCTTGTCAAGGTATGTGCTTTGTGAAAGTCCTATTAAACGTCTCAATCTATCCCTATAGATCTTGATGCTCAATACGTAAGTAGCTTCACGGGGGTCTTTCATTGAAAAAATCTTATTCAGATATCCTTTTATGCTATCCAGAAATTCTATATCATTTCCGATCAACAATATGTCATCCACATATAATATCAGAAATGCTACAGAGCTCCAACTCACTTTCTTGTAAATACAGGCTTCACCGTAAGTTTGTATAAAATCATATGCTTTGATCACCTCATCAAAGCTTATATTCCAACTCTGAGATGCTTGCACCAGTCCATAGATGGATCGCTGGAGCTTGCACATTTTGTTAGCACCTTTAGGATCGACAAAACCTTCTGGTTGCATTATATACAACTCTTTTTTAAGAAATCCATTAAGAAATGCAGTTTTGACGTCCATTTGCCAGATTTCATAAAATGCGGCAATTGCTAACATGATTCGGACAGACTTAAGCATCGCTACGGGTGAGAAAAGTCTCATTGTAGTCAACCCCTTGAACTTGTCGAAAAACCTTTCGCAACAAGTCGAGCTTTGTAGACAGTAACATTACCATCAGCGTCAGTCTTCTTCTTGAAGATCCATTTATTTTCTATGGATTGCCGATCATTGGGAAAGTCCACCAAAGTCCACACTTTGTTCTCATACATGGATCCTATCTCAGATTTCATGGCCTCAAGCCATCTGTCGGAATCTGGGCTCATCATAGCTTCTTCATAGTTCGTAGGTTCGCCTTGGTCTAGTAACATGCCTTCCAGAACAGGATTACCATACCACTCTGGTGTGGATTGTGCTCTGGTCGACCTACGAGGTTCAGTAGCAACTTGATCTGAAGTTTCATGATCATCATCATTTGCTTCCTCTCTAGTTGGTGTAGGCATCACGGGAACAGATTTCTCTCATGTGCTACTTTCCAATTCGAGAGAAGGTACAATTACCTCATCAAGTTCTACTTTCCTCCCACTCACTTCTTTCGAGAGAAACTCCTTCTCTAGAAAGGACCCATTCTTGGGAACAAAGATCTTGCCTTCGGATCTGTGGTAGAAGGTGTACCCAATTGTTTCCTTAGGTTATCCTATGAAGATGCACTTCTCCGATTTGGGTTCGAACTTATTAGGCTGAAGCCTTTTGACATAAGTGTCGCAACCCCAAACTTTTAAGAAACGACAGCTTAGGTTTCTAGCCAAACCACAGTTCATACGGTGTCATCTCAACGGATTTAGACGGTGCCCTATTTAACGTGAATGCGGTTGTCTCTAATGCATAACCCCAAAATGATAAAGGTAAATTAGTAAGAGACATCATAGATCGCACCATATCCAATAAAGTACGGATACGATGTTCGGACACACCATTATGCTGTGGTGTTCCAGGTAGCGTGAGTTGTGAAACTATTCCACATTGTTTTAAATGAAGGCCAAACTAGTAACTCAAATATTCGCCTCCACAATCAGATCGTAGAAACTTTATTTTCTTGTTACGATGATTCTCCACTTCACTCTGAAATTCTTTGAACTTTTCAAATGTTTCAGACTTATGTTTCATCAAGTAGATATACCCATACCTACTCAAATCATCTGTGAAGGTCAGAATAATGATACCTGCCGTGTGCTTCAACACTTATCGGACCGCATACATCGATATGTATTATATCCAATAAGTCATCAGCTCGCTCCATTGTTCCGGAGAACGGAGTTTTAGTCATCTTGGCCATGAGGCATGGTTCGCAAGTATAAAATGATTCATAATCAAGTGATTCCAAAAGTCCATCTGCATGGAGTTTCTTCATGCTCTTTACACCAATATGACCTAAACGGTAGTGCCACAAGTATGTTGCACTATCATTTTCAACTTTGTATCTTTTGGCATCAATATTATGAATATGTGTATCACTACGATCGAGATTCAATAAACCATTAACATTGGGTGTATGACCATAGAAGGTTTTATTCATGTAAACAGAACAACAATTATTCTTTGACTTAAATGAATAACCGTATTGCAATAAACAAGATCCAATCATATTCATGCTCAACGCAAACACCAAATAACATTTATTTAGGTTCAACACTAATCCCGAAGGTAGAGGGAGTGTGCGACGGTGATCGTATGAACCTTGGAATCACTCTCAACAAACATCGTCACCTCGCACTTAACTAGTCTCTGTTTATTCTGCAACTCCTGTTTCGAGTTACTAATCTGAGCAACTGAACCGGTATCGAATACCCAGGTGCTACTATGAACACTAGTAAAGTACAAATCAATTACATGTATATCAAATATATTTTTGTTCACTGTGCCATCCTTCTTATCCGCCAAGTATTTGGGGCAGTTCCGCTTCCAATGACCATTTCCTTTGCAGTAGAAGCACTCAGTTTCAGGCTTGGGTCTAGCTTTGGGCTTCTTCATGGGAGCGACAACTTGCTTGCCATTCTTCTTGAAGTTCCCTTTCTTTCCCTCGCCTTTTCTTGAAACTAGTGGTCTTGTTAACCATCAACACTTGATGTTCTTTCTTGATTTCTACCTTCGCCGATTTCAGTATCGCGAAGAGCTCGGGAATCGTTTTCGTCATCCCTTGCATATTATAGTTCATCACGAAGTTCTAGTAGCTTGGTGATAGTGACTAGAGAACTTTGCCAATCACTATCTTATCTGGAAGATTAACTCCCACTTGATTCAAGCGATTGTAGTACCCAGACATTCTGAGTACATGCTCACTGGCTGAGCTATTCTCCTCCATCTTGTAGGCAAAGTACTTGTCAGAAGCCTCATACCTCTCGACACGGGCATGAGTCTGAAATACCAATTTTAGCTCTTGGAACATCTCATATGCTCTGTGGCGTTCCAAATGTTTTTGAAGTCCCGGTTCTAAGCCGTAAAGCATGGCGCACTAAACTATCAAGTAGTCATCATACCGAGCTTGCCAAACGTTCATAACATCTGCATCTGCTCCTGCAACAGGTCTGTCACCTAGCGGTGCACCATGGACATAATTCTTCTGTGCAGCAATGAGGATAATCCTCATATCACGGACCCAGTCCACATCATTCCTACTATCATCTTTCAACTTAGTTTTCTCTAGGAACATATCAAAAATATAAGGGAGCTATATCGCGAGCTATTGATCTACAACGTAGATTTGCAAATACTACCAGGACTAAGTTCATGATAAATTAAGTTCAATTAATCAAATTACTAATGAACTCCCACTTAAATCAACATCCCTCAAGTTGTCTAAGTGATACATGATCCATATCAACTAACCCATATCCGATCATCACGTGAGATGGGGTAGTCATCAATGGTGAACATCTCTATGTTGATCATATCTACTATATGACTCACGTTCGACCTTTCGGTCTCCAGTGTTCCGAGACCATGTCTATACATGCTAGGCTCGTCAAGTTTAATCCAAGTATTCTGCATGTGCAAAACTGTCTTACACCCATTGTATGTGAACGTAGAGTCTATCACACCCGATCATCACGTGGTGTCTCGAAATGACGAACTGTAGCAACGGTGCATACTCAGGGAGAACACTTTTACCTTGAAATTTAGTAAAGGGATCATCTTATAATGCTACCACCATACTAAGCAAAATAAGATGCATAAAGGATAAACATCACATGCAATCAAAATATGTGACATGATATGGCCATCATCATCTTGTGCTTTTGATCTCCATCTCCAAAGCATTGTTATGATCTCCATCATCACTGGCTCGACACCTTGATCTCCATCGTTGCATCGTGGTTGTCTCGCCAACCATTGCTTCTACAACTATTGCTCACACATAGCGATAAAGTAAAGCAATTACATGGCGTTTGCATTTCATACAATAAAGAGACAACCATAAGGCTCCTGCGAGTTGCGGATAACTTACAAAACATGATCATCTCATACAATAACGTGTATCACATCACGTCTAGACCATATCACATCACAACATGCCCTGCAAAAACAAGTTAGATGTCCTCTACTTTGTTGTTGCAAGTTTTACGTGGCTGCTACGGGCTTCTAGCAAGAACCGTTCTTACCTACGCAAAAACCACAACGGTGTTTCATCAAGTTTGCTGTTTTAACCTTCTTCAAGGACCGGCCGTAGTCAAATTCGATTCAACTAAAGTAGGAGAAACAGACACCCGCCAGTCACCTGTATGCAAAACTAGTTGCATGTCTGTCGGTGGAACCGGTCTCATGTGCGTGGACATGTAAGGTTGGTCTGGGCCGCTTCATCCCACAATACCGCCGAATCAAAATAAGACATTGGTGGTAAGCAGTATGACTATCACCGCCCACAACTCTTTATGTTCTACTCGTGCATATCATCTACGCATAGACCTGGCTCTGATACCACTGTTGGGAAACGTTGCATGGAAAACAAAAAAATTCTACGCACACGCAAGATCTATCAAGGAGATGCATAGCAACGAGTGTGTCTATGTACCCTCGTAGACCATAAGCGGAAGCGTTTCACAACGTTGTTGATGTAGTCGAACTTTCTTCGCCATCCAACCGATCTAGTACCGAACGTACGGCACCTCCGCGTTCAGCACACGTTCAGCTTGGTGACGTCCTCCGCCTTCTTGATCCAGAAAGACAACGAGGTAGTAGATCAGTTCCGTCAGCACGACGGTGTGGTGACGTTGATGGTGAAGTGATCTCTGCAGGGCTTC